>OX451217.1:127794660-128517160 GCA_949628195.1 Phasia obesa
CAAATTGCCAATTGAATAAAATTTTTATTTGATTTGTATTATTACTTAGTGGAATTAAAATGTTAATAAAACATTTTAAACACCACTTTCAGAGGTTTACAATAACTTTTAGAATTTTTGTATAATTTTTGGAATTTTATCCGTCACGGTGAAGGGGACGCAAACTTGTCTAAGGGCGAATGAAATATCGCCGTCGACTTTATGGATAGGAGCACGAATATTTAATATTTGACGAAGAATTCGAATGTAATCTATGACTATTAAAACAAACAACAATAAGTTGTAGAAGAGCACCTATGTATGCTCCACTCGTGGCTCAATGGTTGCCAGGTGTAAAGACCGTTTTTCAAAAGTACAATGAACCGTCCAATGACGCCGGCGAGTGTGCGAATTAAAAACGGCTAGCTATTGAAAAGTTAGTATTGCTTCTTTAATTGCCCACAAAAAAGTAATAAAGAAGTAAAACACGAAAACAATAATATTATATATGAAATTACCAATTACCATACCAAAAGCATTCAGTAGGATTATTAAGAACTGAATAATTTTTTAACATCATGTTTAAAAAACTGTTTGGAGAACAAAGATTCAATTAGTAAGAGAAGAGGAGGCAACGACTGAAGTGCTTCTTAAGAAGGTCCTAAAGCTCACTTCCTATTTTGCTCCTTCTAGTTCTTCGGCTGTCATCAGTGAACGTGAGTACACTTAATGAAGTTGAAATACTAGTAATACCAGATTCAGATTCTAATGATGAAGATATTAATAAGAATGAAGCTGACAAAACGATATTAATTTCTTCTCCTAAAACTGTTGGCTTGATAAAGTCGGATCCATCCTCTTGGCCAGAATTCAAAAATAAAAACGAAAAGAATTAGTTAACTTTTAAAGGGCCCTTGCCATTAAAGGCTGATAACTATTATCCAAAAATTACCCAAAACTGATATTTTTTAAATCCACATCAGCTTTGTAGGGCAGAAAATGGGGAAAAAATAAAACATTAATGTTTACCATTCCAGATTTCATTGAAACCTTTTATATTTACATTCCTTGACTTCCTGATTTGAATTATAATTTAAAAAATCTATCTCTTATATTTTTTTATTTTTATTACTAAATATGTAACCCTTTTGTAAATATAAGTATAAAATCAAAAAAAAAATTGTATGAGAAATATAAGGTTATTTAGACCAATTAAATATGTAGGGGGCCAGATCACAATCTCGCCTCGGGCGCCTATTAACATCGGGGCGGCCCTGCCAGGGATGGGTACCTTTATATAAAGTAATTACATAAACCATAACTGAAGCACTATAAAAGTAAGAGTCGTACAATTGGTGTGGACTACTTTCAAAGCAAAATCAAGGATAATATTGTCTGCACGCCCACGACGTAGCGGGCACAGTTAGGTTGGAATATAATTTGTAAATTAATTATTATTAATATTAATTAATTTTAATAAATAATACAAAATAGGATGCATGCAAAATGACCTTATGAAAAATCGGCCAAAAACAAAAATGAAAAATATCCCAATAAATAATCACCCTAAAAAAAAGAAAAATTGCCCAAAAAAGAATGATGGAAATTTGACCCGAAAATTGTGAAAAAAATACCTAAATATAAATGAATTATCGACCAAATTTATTTATAGTTTTCTTATTAAATAAAAATATATAAAAATGTCAGCAGTTTTAGTGGGGGCATTGATATTGGTTTAATTCATCGAGCAAGCTTTGAACTTGCAACTTCTGTGTGTAATCCTACTGCTCGTGATGGTGCTGCTAAAGGAACGCTGCGTAACCGTAGTTACGGTCGCTAGAACCGTTGCAAAATTAAATTGCTGATTTAAAGGAATTAAACCGTTAATTTAATTCATCGAGCAAGCTTTGATCACTGTCTGTTAGGAAGCTTTTTGCTACCAAGTTAATTATATTGTTGCCAATGTACCTAAATATATTTTGGTTACGTGCATTAAAATATATATGAAAGCAAATATATGTAGATAAAAAATAATAAAGATACAAATAGTTTGCTAATATGAGTTGAAATAAATTATTTAAATTAATAAATTAATTATTGTTTATTGTAAAATTTTAGGATAGGCGCCGCATGCAAAAAATTTGTATAAAATATAAAAAATCGCGCTAATTTTTGTATATCATAATATCGCGCGATTTTTTATATTTTATAAAAATTTTTTGCCTGTGGTGCCTAATTCTAAAATTTTACAATAGACACATTTATAACACTGATTATATAAACCAATACTTCAATTCATATAAGAAACTTCCCTACAAGCAAAATGGTAGTCGACTATGAAAATAATACTTTTATGGCCTAACTATAAGCTAACTACAATGTAAATGCAAAACCTCCCCAAAATCAAAAATAAAATTATTTTTAACAATTTTGTTTTCTATATTTTTCAATTCTTTTTTAAAATTATAAAAATAAAAATTTGTGTCACATCCCTTGCGTTCTTTTGTGTTCTCAAATTATGATGTTATTTCATGTATTAACATTTTTAGTTAAGAAGCCTTCAATCAAAGATGCAGGAAATAATAATAAACTGGGAAAAATGTATTGCATATTTTTACAAATTCGCTTTATAGCTAACTGATATATATTCAGTTTATAGCTAACTACAAATTGACTAACTTTAAACGAACTTCTGAGTAGTCAGTAAGACAACTGACTACACCCCAGGACATCACAATGTTAAAAAGTCTATTATTTTTAATAAAAATAATCCAAGTATCAACTACTACTCGTTGCAAAATAGTTAGCTAAAAGTGAATTAAAAATTAGTTGAGTTGCTTATAGGGTTATTTATAACATTATAACTAGAAATATTTGCTAGTATAAAAGAAACAAAACAGATTCTACTTTTTCGCCGAAACAATTTACGTAAATAATCAGAAGTTTTTCATAGACTGACACTGGTACAATTTTAAATGTGATGTTAATATATTTTCTGTAAATTCAGCATTTTTTTTTTTTGATAAGCAAAGACAGAAAATAAAATGCTTATTTTTGCAGTTTATATCGTTATAAGTTTGTAATGTTAACACTTTTGCTGTTTAAGGTAAACTTTATAAAAACTTATTATTACTGATAATTTTCCATTAAAAATATATCGTTTTTAAGGCCATTATTTTTACACTCTTATTGAAAATTTTTTTGATCTTATAAAATCGCTCAAAAATGGGTGATCTTTCATTAAAACATTTGGGCAATTTTTCTTTGTGAAAATCGCCTAAAGATATAAAAATGAATTATTCTCCAAAAACACCCAAAATTTTTGGGTTACTTTTCATATGAAATATTACCCAATTTTGTATGAAGATTTCTTGGGCTATTTTTCATTTATGCTTTTGGGCGATATTTCAAAGGGTCATATTGCATGCAGCCTAAAAAATACTGCTTATATGTTTAATAATCACGTATACTTTATATTTCTCACTCTAATACTTATACGCACCAATGTCATTTTAATTGTTAAGTAAAATTTGATTACATTGCCAAAACAGCTTTTGCCTTAAAAAAAAAAACAAAAGTAAAAAGTTTTGTTGTTTTTAACAAGTTTTGTTGTTGCTTAAAGGCCGTGGCAAAAATTTTACCCTTTATCATATATTTCATCATAACACGAGAATTCTTCATCGGATTAAAACTAGTTTTTTCTGATCAACAGTTTTGGCATATTATTCATAAATTATTGAAGAAAAAATATGCAAATTAAAAAAAAAATCAGCTTTTTATAATGGAATTACCCTTTGGTGTTTGTTTTTTAATTCACCATACGTAGTATAGGTAAAGTATAGTAATCATGAAAAAAATCATGGTTGGGATTTCGACAGACATATACGTTTTGAGGTCTCCTAATTTCATTTTGACTATTTTCGCGACAATGTCTGTGGGTGCATGGGTGTGTAAGCCACTATTTTTGTGGAGTTTGTACGTTTGACATATCAAAATGAAATTTAGTATGTGTCTTTGGTATACGGATATAAAGAGCTGTATAGTTTTTGGGTATAATCGGAAGGGGGCAAAATGAAATTCGGAATGTGCATTTGGTATATGGAGACAAAGAGTTGTGTAAATTTTGGGTATAATCGAGAAGGGCAAGGGGTAGTTTACTTACCTCCAAATTTTTTAAACATTTTACAGGTCATACCGTATGATATATCAAAATGAAATTCAGTATGTGATTTTGGTTGATGGATATGAAGAGCTGTATAAATTTTGGGCATAATCGGTAAGGGGTAAGTAAGGGGTAGTTAACTTAATAAAATAATTAATTGTTCGATTCGAATATACTTTGAATTTTTATTCTTTATATATCCATTAACATATCTGTTTCCATTGGGTATGGTAAAGTTTAGTGCAGGCCACTCCAGATTTTTAATTTAATTTAAAAAGCATTTTTAATTTTTGTATGCCACTATTTTTGTGGAGTTTGTCCAAGTCATACTGTTTGACATATTAAAATAAAATTTAGTATGTGCCTTTGATATATGGTGATGAAGAGCTGCATTAATTTTGGACATAATCGGGAAGGGGAAACCGGTAGTTCACTTAGTTCGAAATTTTGTAAACGCTCTACAGGCCATACCGCACAGTGTTGTGAGCCTGGCCATATATAGAAAAATCTAATTATGGAAATTAAAAAAAAATGGCTAATGGTATTTATTAAAAGACACTTTTACTAATAGGCGTAAACAAAATTGGATTAAAATCATAATTTTTTTCAAAGATATGGCTCTTCAAAATTGTGGTTTGAAATGACTGCAATTTTGTATAAAAAAGGAATAAAATGAGCATGTACTTCGTAGGGTTAAATAATTGAATTTAGTTGGCAAATAAACCAAATTTGTACTAGATTAGTTGTTGTATTATGTTTTAAGCATCTAAACGGTATGTCGATAACAGTGTATGCATCATTATAAGAATGATATTATTATAACAAAACAAAACTTGTTGTGATAAGCAAAATTATAATAGTGAAGAAAAAAAATTTCCAAAAATTTCCGGGATATTTTTTCTTTCATTTTATAACAAAAAGTATGTTAATTTATAAAAATAAAAATTTAGCTGCATTTAAGTGTGCCAATTTAAATAATTGTTATTTTTTTAAAGTCGCACAGTAAACTTTCTAGTAGAAGAAAATAAAAAAAAAAAACGTTCAAATTTATCAATAAAACACATATGGGATGAAAGCTGAGACTCCCACGATTCCAGAGGTGGTTTGGTTTTTCATGTGCGTTACACATATAAAAAGTTACACGGCTTTAAAGTCGAATTATTTTGATAATTTTTTTTTCGCAATTTTTAAGTAACAAAAAATGTATTTGGAAAAATAAATATCAAGAAAATGTGGAGGATGATAATATAGAAAATATATCTTTTGAAACTGTATTTTGGCATAGTGAAGATATGTATTGTTTAAGCGAATCGTAGCATTTTTTCTAACTTTTATAACACGTATAAATTCCAAGATATACGGGAAGGACACGAATCCTTGCTCCGAATTTTTTTACATTTTTAATTTTGTTACGTTTTGCCAACCTAAATATATGTGCAAAATTTCAGTTCTTTACAATAACTTTTTCTATTTATGGCCACTCATTATATGAAGTCAAGACACTGTGTACCGTATGAAAAGGTTGAGTGTAGGCCACTCCAGACTATTTTTTAAATTTTGAAGTCTTTCAGTAAGCCGGTTTAAAGAGTTAAACAATTTTGATTTGTAATTGGAGTACCATTTTATGAGAAATTGCATGTAAGTGGTCTCAGAGCCCTGAAGAATTATTTTTGAGGTGAAAAACTAGTTTTTACCAATTTTAGTATCGGGAAAAAATAAAAAATCGGTCATAATCGGTAATGTCGGAGTCATAACAGATATAACAGCATTTACACTTATAAAAAACGTTGAAAAGCGTGAATTTAAACCGCTCTCCTGTAAAACGTACTGTTTTACTCTTAGGAGCCTTTATATTTGCGCGGTAACATATTTTGAATTAGTTTTAACAACCATTGCAACGAAGACCTTTACTCGTAGTCGTGTGCCTCACATCTATTCATTACATCTTTTTTAAAGGACTATTTCTATGTAGAAGAGATATATCTTTTATGCATACATTTTTTTTGGATTCAAATGTCAAACACATTGAAAAAATGTATTAGTTATTAGAGCTGCTGCGATTAACTGATAAATCAATTTTTCTTGATACTTGATACCTTGGAACAGGGCCGTTTTATTGCCTGAGTTTGCTGTAAAACTGGTAAAATAATAAAATATTTGACTAATGTTAAATATTATATAATTTTACATCATCATTTTTATTCTCTAAACCAATTTCCTTACTTGTTAAAGGAAAACGTGGTTTAACTAAATTTATAATCTCTGCCCTTTTATTATTTATACTTCATTGATTTTATATGATAATCGCAAATGCATTAAGACTTTCATATTAACTTTATCCAAAAATATTTCAAACCGAAATAACTTTTATTTTAAAAATTTCAATCAAATATACAAGCCAACCTACAACTGGAGCATACAACCACGGCCACACAATTCCCCGTTCGATATGTTCATGTGTTCATGTGTTCTTAAATTTGTATATTACTTTTATTTTATGTGTTTGCATTTCTATCTTCGTTGTTCCTTGTCAAGGAAATTGAAAGGAAATCTGTAACTAATATTAAAAGGAATATAATTTTGTCAATGGCATAGAAAACATTTATATTTTAATATTCGTAGAGCATAATGTTACTTGATGGTTGTTGCTCTGATACTGCTTTGTTGTATTAAATGACGATGGTATGTGAAAGATTGTTTTATCTGGATGGGTAGCAGTGTTATTAACTTTCATTGGTTTTGACTTATTTTTGGTACTCCCAGCGGGAATATAATTTATAGACAAATCTATTCACATGTGTACTGGAAAAGAAAAGAAAGGCTCAAAAAAAAATAAAAATAAAAATTAAGTTGTTAAAGTATGTATGTGACAGTGGAGCAAAAGTGAAAATTTTTAAAATTTATTTGTATAGAATCTGCAGCTTTATCCCGTATTAGATTAAAAACTTAATTATTAAAAATCATAAAAAAATATATATAAACAACAAGCAAATGAGCAAATTATATCAAAACCCTTAAATAGAAAAAAAAATCGTCCAAATTTTCATTAAAAATACTACAAAAATTTTTTATATTTTTTTTTTAAATTTTGAAGAAGAAATAGACAATTTTGTGAGCTTATATTTTCTGGCAAATTTAATTTTGCCAGAAAATTGTTTAAATCATATTAATAGAAGCATATTTTAAAGATTTCTTAAAATTTATTTAAAAAACTCCGTTTCTTGTCTAAGAACATTCTTGCTTTCCAACTTAAATTTATTTCCAATATTTTTTGTAGCGGCTATAATAATACACCTTTACGTGTCTACCTATTATGGCTTAGTATATACACCTTTTAAGGGTAGATTATAGCAGGATCCTGTTTGCAATGTTCGGATCTTCTCTGCCTTGTCGACTACTAACATGTTAATGTCAACGCTCCTGGGTTTTTCAGAAACCATATTGTTTTTTGTGGTAGTAGATAGCTAGTAAAAGCCTGGTGTATAGATTCCTCCCTAAGTATATGCCTATTGCATCCAGAAGGCAAAAGGATTTTGTGAGAATAAGGTTCACTAAAAACTTTACTTAGTTTTCGATTCAGAGCAAGTCTCTACTTAGTTTAGTAAACAGTATTAACGTTATTTTTATTGCCACCTTTAAAGCCCTATTTTGGTTTTTAATTTAGTCCGAGTGTCAGGTTTTCGGCAACTCTGGAGTAAATTAATAAGATTTCTTGTTTGCTTACTGCTCACATTAGTAATATGCTGTGTTGTTAAACAATGTCTCTCTTAAAGTTGTTTAGGCTGTTGTTTTTGATTTAAGGGTATCATTAATACATAAAAAGCAATTTAAAATGCTGAACTACATATCTTCAGATTTAATCCTTTTTATTACTCTTTGGAGGTCTACCTTTAAATGGTATCTTTACCTGTTTGTTTGACAAGAGGATATGCCTATATAACCTTTTCTAAAAACACCGATTCTGTCAGTTTTGTGAGAGTTTTTCTTCTTCTGCATTGTTTAATTTTTTTGTAGGGGGATACCAAAGCATGGGCCCTTTCTCGACGCCCTTCGTTTCTCAATAATTTCTGGTATCCGACTGAAAATTAACGAATATCTTACTTTCATTGAGTCTCGTGCTGTCACTACAGTCGACTAGCCTTTAACACTGTAGTGTTAAAGGCTAGTCGACTGTAGTGATTTCAGACTGACGACAGGAACAAGTTTACATTTTTCCTCATCACAGAGTCTAAGGTAATTGCTAATTTTCGCTTAAGAACAGTCTTCACAGCATTTGCGTATATAATAAGCTTCTGCTCGTGGTCCAAAGCCTCTTTACGTTAGCCTTTTTCTAGGCACAGTCTACATGTATCGTTTAAGATCTACCTCACGCTAAAGCAGTTAACCATTTGTAGGCACCCAAATTACATTGAAGCTCTTCTTGGTCTCTCTGCCAACTTGTAGTGAAAAAATTCCAGAGTCTTTGGTGGGAATCGAACCCACAACCCCGGACTGATATACTAGCAAACTACCTTCTAACCCAGCGAGGCACCCTCTGGATTGTTTTGCGAAACCGAAAGAATTTTGTGGCATATTTGAATCAGTGTCAGTCTATAGTCCAGTTTATACGCTAGTCTGTTGTCTAATACACACGCTAGTTTATAGTCTATGTATATACAGGCCTGTAGTCTAGTCTGTAGTCTAGCCTGTAGTCTAGTCTGTAGTCTAGTCTATAGTCTAGTCTGTAGTCTAGTCTGTAGTCTAGTCTGTAGTCTAGTCTGTAGTCTAGTCTGTAGTCTAGTCTGTAGTCTAGTCTGTAGTCTAGTCTGTAGTCTAGTCTGTAGTCTAGTCTGTAGTCTAGTCTGTAGTCTAGTCTGTAGTCTAGTCTGTAGTCTAGTCTGTAGTCTAGTCTGTAGTCTAGTCTGTAGTCTAGTCTGTAGTCTAGTCTGTAGTCTAGTCTGTAGTCTAGTCTGTAGTCTAGTCTGTAGTCTAGTCTGTAGTCTAGTCTGTAGTCTAGTCTGTAGTCTAGTCTATAGTCTAGTCTGTAGTCTAGTCTGTAGTCTAGTCTGTAGTCTAGTCTGTAGTCTAGTCTGTAGTCTAGTCTGTAGTCTAGTCTGTAGTCTAGTCTGTAGTCTAGTCTGTAGTCTAGTCTGTAGTCTAATCTGTAGTCTAGTCTGTAGTCTAGTCTGTAGTCTAGTCTGTAGTCTAGTCTGTAGTCTAGTCTGTAGTCTAATCTGCAGTCTAATCTGCAGTCTAGTCTGTAGTCTCGTCTGTAATCTAATCTATTCTATAGTCTAGTTTAAAGTCTAGTCTGTAGTTTGATGTGTAGTCTAGTCTGTAGTCTAGTCTGTAGTCTAGTCTGTAGTCTAGTCTGTAGTCTAGTCTGTAGTTTGATGTGTAGTCTAGTCTGTAGTCTAGTCTGTAGTCTAGTCTGTAGTCTAGTCTGTAGTCTAGTCTGTAGTCTAGTCTGTAGTCTAGTCTGTAGTCTAGTCTGTAGTCTAGTCTGTAGTCTAGTCTGTAGTCTAGTCTGTAGTCTAGTCTGTAGTCTAGTCTGTAGTCTAGTCTGTAGTCTAGTCTGTAGTCTAGTCTGTAGTCTAGTCTGTAGTCTAGTCTGTAGTCTAGTCTGTAGTCTAGTCTGTAGTCTAGTCTGTAGTCTAGTCTGTAGTCTAGTCTGTAGTCTAGTCTGTAGTCTAGTCTGTAGTCTAGTCTGTAGTCTAGTCTGTAGTCTAGTCTGTAGTCTAGTCTGTAGTCTAGTCTGTAGTCTAGTCTGTAGTCTAGTCTGTAGTCTAGTCTGTAGTCTAGTCTGTAGTCTAGTCTGTAGTCTAGTCTGTAGTCTAGTCTGTAGTCTAGTCTGTAGTCTAGTCTGTAGTCTAGTCTGTAGTCTAGTCTGTAGTCTAGTCTGTAGTCTAGTCTGTAGTCTAGTCTGTAGTCTAGTCTGTAGTCTAGTCTGTAGTCTAGTCTGTAGTCTAGTCTGTAGTCTAGTCTGTAGTCTAGTCTGTAGTCTAGTCTGTAGTCTAGTCTGTAGTCTAGTCTGTAGTCTAGTCTGTAGTCTAGTCTGTAGTCTAGTCTGTAGTCTAGTCTGTAGTCTAGTCTGTAGTCTAGTCTGAAGTCTATTTTATAGTCTAGTTTAAAGTCTAGTCTGTAGTCTGGTTTGTATTCTAGTAGGAGCTCTGTAGTCTAGAATGTGGTCTGTATGTAGTCTGTAGACTAGTATGTGATCTGTAGTCTAGAATGTGGTCTGTAGACAAGTATGTGGTCTGTAGTTTAGAATGTGGTCTGTAGTCTTGCCTCAATTCTGTAGTCTTGCCTCCGGTCTGTACTACTATGTGTTCTATAGTCTAGAAAGTGGTCTGTAGTTTTGTATGTGGTCTGTAGATTAGTATTTGGTCAGTAGTATAGACCACAGAAATCTAGGCTGTAGTCTGTTCTACAGTCCAGTCTTTTTTGTGTAGTCAAGCTGATTATTTTTTTTTTTTAATTTTAAAGTTTTATGGTCAAGTGGATCAAGCAAGCAAGCCTTTCTGTAATAAATTAATCTTGCCTTAATCTTTCACAAATCAATTTAATATTTAAAAAAAAAAAAAAAATCCTTTACATATTATGCTTTTAAACAAATAAGAAGAACTCCAGCTTAAGTTTCTTATAAAATTCATTGTTAATGCACTGACAAGCAAATATTCTTCTCTTAGCTACTGTTGTCGAAAAAAAGAAAAACGAAAAAACTGTTTATCTAAAATCTTATGCGAGGTTATGGTAAGTAAATACCATCTCGCTTAAGTACTTTAAGTAAAAGCAAACTTTACGCTTAAGATTTCCGTTTACATTAAACAATTTTATATTTTCAAATGTATGAAAGCTGAAAATCCAACCCATTGCTTTTATACTCCCTTTAAAATAGATTTAAGTTTTTAAAGGAAGCAGTTTTGTTACCACCAATAGAGAGACTGGTAGCAGCACTAGCAGCATTTTAATAAAACATTACATCCGGTTAGCTCATGAAATAAAACTTCTTTCTTTATAATTTGAAACAGAGCGTTGGAATGTAAAACAGAACAGAACTGAACAGAACAGTCAGTATCCACCAGCAGATACTACGAGAAGCTACGAGTATGAAGCTAAACATACATTCAGCTATGTCGATGACGATAATGATGACTTGATGGTTGGATGACTTTTCTGGCAATGATTTCTATTTGTTTTCTTTTTTTTTTTTGGTAATTTTTTTTCTGTTTTACGTTTAGTGTATGATAAAATCTGGCGCACGTTATGTTGAAACAGTTAAAGTAACATTTGTTAGTAAAGTTATCAGAAAATAAACCATGTGTAAGAGATTCAGAAAGATGCAATAAAATAAAATCCATATACGAGTATGCTGCTAAATGTTATATAAAGATAAACTGAATGTGCAGTGGGTGGGAGAGGGAGTGGGGGTATGGGTAATGTAAAATTTGCGATACGATTTCAAAAAAAGGAGAAAACACATATGGTATGACTTATGCATGGGTTGTAGGTAAAGGTTAAATTCGCGGATTTAATTTTAAAGCTAATTTCTTTTAGTTAAATATTTTTTAAAAGAAAATTTTGCGGTAAATCATGTTGTAATTATTGTAAGTAAAGGACATATTCGATTTGAAATTTTTTTTTATTTTTATGCATTTTGCCCTAAATGTCTTTCAGGCCAACAAATCCTTCTCAGAACGAAATATAATACAATTAAACAAACATACAGATTAGTGATTATAGTTAAGAGGACGTTAAGGAAATAAAATATTATCTTGAGCTTTTTTATGGGACATAAAGGCTTATATCTAAGGTAAAGCTAAACTTTCCCAAAAACTGTTATAAGCTGCTGGAAAGCTATTTGACTGATCTAAAGTTCATAATGTTTGAAGAAGATATTTTACACTCTATCAGCCAATTATAGCCTTAGTTTATTGAGAGACCTTTTATATTTCTTGTATGCCTGAGATATGCTAATTACCATGCTCAAAATTGGTGATAATTTTTTCAAATGTGCTCATCCCATAACTTGTCAAATTAGAAGTGGCACAAGAAATTATGAATCGTGACTAGTGAATAGAGGATACATTACGTAACTGCTATAAAATAGATAATTTACCTAGACGTACGCTAGTATTAAGAAGTATGTTAAGGTTACGTCAAAGATCTACCACAAAGTATATTTGCAGTGTCAACTGACTCTCTCCTAGGACATAATCCTGTTGAAGTGACAGGTCCCATCCATTTAAGGTATTACAACTTGAAGCGGCCCCTTTCACCAAAGATCTAGTTACGTGACAATTCATGTGCTAGTTTCCTTTACTCTAGGGGCTCAGCTAAATCTTAATATCGACACTTGCTGACAACAAAGCCTTTCCCCAAACAGCATATTATATTTAGAAAAATTTAAGATATAAGGAATATTTTGCCCATACTGCGTGGAGACTTATGACCCTATTGTCACTAAAATCAAAATTACATGACAACCTTAAGAAATCAAATACCTCAATATAAATCTTAATTGGGGTCTTTCTTAGAAAAGCCATATAGCCACAGTTTAGATTGAAAACTTTTACTTTTTCTTTTAAAATTCTGCTATTCTCAAACCAATAAGGATTTCAGCTATGAAACACTGACTCATCTTTGAGCTTGGAAATAATTTAAATATTCCTAAACAAGATTTTAAGAGGTATGACACCCTCTCCCTGTTATGTTAAAAACTCAAACATCCACAAAGATTAAAACGTGCCATTGGTAAAAGAAATCGCGAAACATGCGTTAACATATTTCATGAAATCCAAAACACATCCAGACCCTCTGTACATTAATTTTAAATAGGAGACAGTATTGTCGCATTTATTGGCCAAACATCAGAGAGAAGAATAGAAAATCATACCATGTGACATGAACATTTTTTGCAGCAATGGCTCGGCTCAACTAAGTACAATTTGGTTTGCAATCCAGATGCTTATGTAATCCTCTCTAAGCTGACGTATGAGATACCCCAAATGAATCACTTTTGAATTCGAATCACTTTAAAGGTTTCAATTAGAGTTGTGTTGTTCATGCACAAACTAGTTCACTCAACTTACCTAAATGAGGTGGTCACCATACTTAGCTAATATAAGCTCATTAGTTCGGTTCAGCTCAATAGTTCAGATCAGCTCATAGCTCATTTTAGCTCATTAGTTCGATTCAGCTCATTAGTTCTTTTTAGCTTATTAGTTCACTTTAGCTCATTAGTTAACTTCAGCTCATTAGTTCCTTCATCTCATTAGTTGAATTGAGCTCATTAGTTCACTTTAGCTCATTAGTTTACTTCAGCTCATTAGTTCATTTTAGCTCATAGCAGTTGACTTCAGCTTATTAATTTACTTTAGCTCACTAGTTCAGTTCAGCTCATTAGTCGACTTCAGCTCAGTAGTTCACTTCAGCTCCTAACTTGTATTCAGCTCATAAGTTCACTTCAGCTCTTTAGTTCACTTCAGCTCTTTAGTTCACTTCAGCTCCTAACTTGTATTCAGCTCATTAGTTCACTTCAGCTCTTTAGTTCACTTCAGCTACTAACTTGTATTCAGCTCATTAGTTCACTTCAGCTCATTAATTTACTTTAGCTCACTAGGTTAGTTTAGCTCATTAGTTGACTTCAGCTCATTAGTTGACTTCAGCTCATTAGTTGACTTCAGCTCATTAGTTGACTTCAGCTCATTAGTTCACTTCAGCTCTTTAGTTTATTTCAGCTCCTAACTTGTATTCAGCTCATAAGTTCACTTCAGCTCTTTAGTTCACTTCAGCTCCTAACTTGTATTCAGCTCATTAGTTCACTTCAGCTCATTAATTTTCTTTAGCTCACTAGTTCAGTTTAGCTCATTAGTTGACTTCAGCTCATTAGTTGACTTCAGATCATTAGTTCACTTCAGCTCTTTAGTTTACTTCAGCATCTAACTTGTATTCAGCTCATAAGTTCACTTCAGCTCTTTAGTTCACTTCAGCTCCTAACTTGTATTCAGCTCATTAGTTCACTTCAGCTCATTAATTTACTTTAGCTCATTAGTTCAGTTTAGCTCATTAGTTGACTTCAGCTCATTAGTTGACTTCAGCTCATTATTTCACTTTAGCTCATTATTTCACTTTAGCTCATTAGTTCACTTCAGATTATTAGTTCACTTCAGCTCATTATTTGTAATTAGTTCAGCTCTTTAGTTCACCTCAGCTCATTAGTTCACTTTAGCTCATTAGTTCACTTCAGCTCATTAGTTAATATTCCTTTTCAGTCATATGCATGTTTTGTTGAGATGATTTGTTATAAATTTTTTAAAATGTTACAATTTATTATTAAATTTCATGGCTTTTGTAACTAAAACCATGAACGAAAATTAACCATAAAAGAATTATCACAAAAAAAAAATTTGTTTACAAAATAAAGAGTATTTAGTTACGGTCCTCGATTAAATTAAGCGCCTTGTTTATTTGACACCACATTCACAAATTTCAAAATAACACAAAGTCCTCCTTTTTATAAGCTTTATATGAATAATACCTCTTGAAAAATTATTTTTTTTAAATGTGAATCAAAACTATTTTTAAATGTAAGTTTTTTTTTTCTAAGACAATACTTCCTGAGAAGATTCTTGTTGCCTGAAGAATCTAAGGTCGGAATCGAACCCGAAACTCTGAATCTGATAGACCAGCGTACTTGTATTAAGTGCACCCAAAATAAAACTGGATTTTCTAAAGTGTATTTTAAAGTACATTATTTTTAAAAAAGTTGCCTTAACAATTTTTCACAGAATTAATTTTTTCTCGCACACAATATTAATATTTTTCAAGAAATCAATTTACCCTCCTCCATTTAACAGCATAAAGTTTCACGAAATGTAAAAGAATTGAAGAAGCAAAACTGACAAACCTACTATGACAGAGTATGAAGGAAATATTGCTCACACCTTTTTTAGTTTAATGCAAAACTTTTCTCCGAACATCAGTATGAATATAAACGAAATCCCCCCCCACAAGAATATAACATAAAATAAAACACTAAATCTTTTTCGTTATTTTATATCAGTTTGATGGTAGTAAAATTAAATCACAAATCAAAAATCAATTTCATATAGTAATGTTCGCTGTATAACTGGGAGAAAAAAAAAGAAGAAATGAAATGAAATCGAATGAAATCGAATCGAATTTCCAATTGATGCACTTTAATAGTTATAACCCCTCTGGAACTTCTATTCATATGCCATCGAGGAATTATTAAAAAGAAAAAAAAAAAAATACTATTTTGTCTAGAGCTATAACCACTACCACTACCCTCTGCTTAAATTTTGAAGAACTAAAACAGGAAAATGATTTTGATTTCATCTTTATTTTAAATTGATGACCATTCTCCTGTTAAAGAATTTTCGATTCATGTTGTCTATCTAAGCTGCAGCAAATACATGCTGGCACTCTGAATGGTGGTGATGGTGGTGGTGGATTTGCAGACAGTAGGTAGTAGTAGTTGGGCATGTAAAAAGCACTTTTAATCTTCAATCAACGACAAATTTAATTATGAATTTAATTTTTTGAAGCTTCTATTGCAAATGGAAGTAAATAGTATAGAGAGAAATAGAATCAAAAAGCTATTTTATCATTGCATTTCGGTCTGATATTTAGACGAGAGTGGAAAAAAAATGTCTTAGTTATTTTCGAGAAAATGGTTCTTTTGTTTTGTTAAAATGAAAAATATTTATTATGCATATAGGAAACACAAACTCTTTGTTACTCCTTGTTATAGATATCAACAATAGAGTGGCTATTTAATTATATACGAGATGTTCTTAGACTTACTTTGTTCATTAATACGAGGGTAGTTGACAAATTTTTATTTTATTTTATTTATTTTATTTTTTAATTTTAGCGCAGGAACTTTTATTGAAACACTACCTCGGCCAACTGCAATATTGCTAGACTGCAGTCAAATTTTGAGACAAAGAAAAGTGCGTACCGAAGAGAATATTGATTCGTCGTCGTTCTTACGTCGCACAGTGGTTCAGAAACGTTTTTCATTGGCCAAAACTCTGTAACTTTTTAACTAATAAAGATTTTTTAGTAGTTCTTTTTTTAATCAATAGACAACATCTTAAGCTTTTACTGAGTATAGGCCTTATTAAAATCGGTGCAGCGGTTGCTGAGAAATTCAAGCCTAAAGTTGAACTTTCGATTTGCTTTTCCTAATTCTTGTTTGAAATTCCGTTTCAAATGTGCCAACTCATTTTTGACTCACTTTTCCTTAAACAATTTGGCTCAAATTTGGTCCACGGGTCAATCTTGGATGACAATACAATATTTTGCTATCCTTAGGGTGGCCCCTATTTTCACTGAGGTGTATTTTCCGTATTTTCATTAGGATTGTCCAAATTTCAACTTTATGCCTAACAATACTTACATATTTCCTAGTTTTTGGTCAATTTTAAAACAAAACAAAACAGTGTAATTTAATTTTTCTTTAATTATATACATATTTATTTATAGTTATAAATAGATTCTAGGTAAATAAAATAACATTTAATATTAATGTTTGTATACTTTATTTTATTCAAATACTAAATTTAAATTATAATTATTATTCATTTGGCTGGAATATTTCCTGTAAATATTCTATATTCTCCTCTGTATTACCTGTGTCCTGTAGCAGTGCCTTAGCTTCGGCATTTAGTTCCGAATGATTCAATTTCCATTGACTTCGAATGCTAGAGATGAAGAGATCTGAAGTTGCCAATAATATATGAAATAAATCTTCATTTGTAGAAATTCGTGATATTTTTCTGGTATTATGTTCTCTGTAAAACCTGTAATCCTTGTTTCTTTTTTCCTGGGCTTCCTCTGACAAATCTCCAATTGGTAATAAATGGTGCTTAATGACCTCTTCTCCATGATAAAGAACTTTATGCACTGTCGCTGACATATTTCTATATTTGTATTTGGATGTATATATAGCAGCGGTTTCCTTGGCGTAATCACCAATTTTTTTAGCATTAATTAGTTCATTGCACGCAAGTAATTCAGTAATTTTTTTAAATCTTGAAATAACAGCTTTATCAACACCTGTTATATCAGATGTAATTTCGGGATCCAAAAAAAATCTTCTTGCGGTGTTGCCATCGTTTGTGTTACCTGATCCTTGTTTTGGTTGATCTATAATCAACCCGTGCTTGAGAAATGCATCTTGAACTTGTTTCTTTTTCAATTTTCTTATATCTTTGTTGGTGTCATTATTTCTTACTGATCCTGAAGCTCCGAAGTCCAAATCATAGCTTATTTTCAGTATGTGTTCCATAAATCTTATCCTCGTATGTAGCGGTGATAATCCAAATTCAAATGCATCAATACTATCCTCCGACTTTGTTGGTTCTTGGTTTAACTGACTTGATGTTGCTTTACATATAATACAGCTGGATGAAGCTTTTGTATCAGTCAAAACCTGGGCAGTAGATAGTATTAATTGGTAATTCAATTTAATAGTCTGTTCCTCTATCTCTAACTCTAATGGCCTTAGTGTTGAAATTTGAGCTCTAATGTCACTTACTTCATTCTTAATGGTATCATGAGTTTCCTTTTTAAATTCAAATTTTATTGGTCTGCAGTATTTTGTAGACGATAGAGTTTGGTTTTTCCAAATATAACTTGTTTGCACTGTGCTGGACGAAGGTTCCGTGTCTTCTAAGTTTTTTATCAATCGCAATGGTACAAATGACACCATGAACATATCTGTGTCTGAAATATCCTCACATAAAAATTGTTTACATTGTCTTTGTCCAGAAGACCATTCGCATCCCCATTTTTTATACAAGTTTTCTATGGGAAAATTTGTCATATACAACTTATACTGGATTTTAAGGAAATTTTAGAAAAAATTGTTTTGTGTACTAAAATTCTCAATTTTCTCAATTTTCCCCTTACGTTTTGCTATCTGCAATTTGTACTTTTGGCAGGGAATGACTTCTAAAGTAAATTTACTAGCAATTTTGATAGAAATTTGTTTGTAAAAATGTTGAGTTTTTTCATTAAAATAGAAAAAGTGTTCTACGGGCGGATCCGGGCGGGTACAAAAGTATATATAGGCTTAAAGAGAACACTTTTGCCTTTCTTTGGGTGGTTTCGGTTTTTTGTCCTTTTTTGTCCTTTAGAAGTTATATACTACTAAACTTCAAACTTTGCAAATATATGGAGGTTTCCAATTTTAAACATAACACCCTATTTACAAATTATACAGGGTGCGCATATACCATTTCTTAAAAACAACAGTTCACCTAACATAACAAAAAAAAAACGCAGCTCAATATCGATAACAGTTTTTAAGAAATCGCAATTAATATGAGATCAAATATTACAATTTTTATTTTATTCTTAAATTAACATAAATTCTTTGCCTTTAGCAGCATGCCACGCCCACTACTGCGAATATTTTGACCCAATTTTTCGGCTACCTTAGTTTTGATCTGTTTTCTTTCTGGTGACATAAAAATTTTAAGAATCTGTGTCAACAAAAAATATAGGTTTTGGCCAATGAAAATTAATTCTGAACCACCGTGCGTCGTTCTACGGAAGGATCTTGGCTTACGCGCCGATAAAATACATACTGCGCCACAAGAATTAAAGCCAAACGACAGCTCGAAGGACCAATATTTCGGCATATATCCGACAAAATAGGCACAAATAAAAGGCAATCATTAGTTTAAAATTTTAATTTAATAGAGAATTCGTTCTCACAATTTTGTACTTAACGTTCTTCTCATTTAATTAATATCGAAAAACTTTTGTTGATTGGGCTCATCGGTCTTTAATTCTTTCGAAATGAGCAAGGAGCTTACATTGCAGTGAAAGGCGCTATGCCGACTGAATTTTTGTTCTCAAAAATTAGTTAGCTAAACATCAACGACAATTGGTGAAAATAAGATGGCGCAACTTGCCACACAGTCCGCTTAAAAATTTATTTATTATTCATTAATGATTAAATCAATTTGGCGGCAACTTTATTTCCATTAATCGTCTTGTAAAGGGTGTTTTTTATAGAGTTGGTTAAGTTGGCATTACTTTTCAAGACAGCTGTCAAGTGATTTATTCTCAGTTTGGTTTGGCAATTCATCATGAATAGACTTACGCCTGAACAACGCTTGCAAATAGTGCAATTTGGGCCCAAAACGAGATTACAGTTGTTCCCGATTTTCATAAGCGAATTTTGTTTAGCGATGAAGCGCACTTCTGGTTAAATGGCTACGTCAACAAACAAAACTGCCGCATTTGGAGTGAAGGTAGTCCTCAAGTGTATGTCGAAACACCGCTACATACTGTTTGGTGCGCTTTATGGGCTGGTAGAATCGGCGCAACATGTCACACAGCTCGTGCGACAATAGATATATTGAAAGACACGTTTGGTGACCGCCTAATGTCACGTTTTGGTCCTGTGAATTGGCATCCAAGATCTTGTGATTTAACACCGCTAGACTACTTTCGGTGGGGCTATGTAAAGTCATTGGTCTATGCGGATAAGCCACAAACGCTTGACCATTTAGAAGACAACATTCGCCGTGTTATTGCCGATATATGGCCACAAATGTTGGAAAAAGTCATCGAAAATTGGACGACCAGTTTGGACTACATCCGCGCCAGCCGTGGCGGTCATATGCCAGAAACCATATTTAAAATGTAATGCCACAAGATTATCTTTCGGATGAATAAATTTCATGTCAATCGAATAATCCATCGTTGTTTTATTGCAACTTAAAGTTCTATACCTCTATAAAAAAAACACCCTTTATATAGGCTAAAGTCAAAATTTCGATGTAAAATAGGTCAAATTGAGGGACCTTCATCTTCTACAAGGTTTATCCATTTTACACGAAATTTGGTTTAAACATAAATATATATTGTTAGTTTACACAAAGTTTGTATATACATATTCCTGAAGAGTTTTTTTTATTATAAAATAAGATTCACGGCCCTTTTTAGGCTAAAATACAAAAACAAATCAATAATTGTGGAATTTTTAAATTGAAAATCATCTATTTCTTAACTCAGAAAAGACATAATCTTGATATTTTTTTTTACAATATTTCCGCTCATGGGAAAAAATTTAAAAAAAATTTTTAAAATTGTTTAAAATATTTTACAAATAAAAAAAATGGACCAGGGTGTCGAAAAATCGAAGATTTTAATTTTAAAATGCTTATACCTCGCTCATTTTACTATTTTAAATATTTAAGAATCGAACAAAAATTTAAGAAATGCCAAGCTCTAAAAGAATTTGCTGGGATGAGGTACCCAACTTCCATTCCAAATTTTGGATCAATTGGCCTAGTCCTCTACAAATGGCTGAGTTATAGCGTAGACAGACGACAGAGTTAATTTGCATTTAAAGATCACTAATATGAATGAAAATTTTACCCTGACAGTCGACAGTTATGTCGTTAGTCGACAGTCGACAGTTATGACAGTCGATATTATTTAGCATTTACATAAATTTAACAAAAATGGTTATAAGCAGAAAGTGCGAATGGCAGCTATGCTATTGGTGAAAAATCAGCATTTATTTCAAAAAAAGCTGAAATTACTTTTTTGTGAAACTGCTACATAATTAAAATTTTTAAATAATTTTAAATAATTTGTAATTATTTGATTGATTGTAGACTATAATTCACATTAACGATAATTCACAAGTTAATTTGAATTAAGATTGTTAATGCACATTAACTCTATCGTCTGTCTACGCTATTATTTTCCAAATATTTTGATTCTTCCCCACTGTGCTACGTGGAAAATTTTACGACATGATGTTGGCTCATGTGGATATAAAATTCAGCTCGCACAAGCATTGAAGACAAACGACTATCTTTTGAGTCGTATGTTTAATGATTTGGCGGCTCATTCGAAAGTAGCGGAAGATGAGCATTTTTATCATAGAATTGGGTTTAGTGATGCATCTAATATTTGGTTAAATGGTTACGTCAATAAGCAAAATTGTCCTATTTGGAGCGAAGGCAATCTTCAACCCATTAACTAATCATAATTACATCCATTAAAATTGTCTCTTTGGTGGGTGCCGTTTACACACTGGCTGCATTATAGTTCATTATTATTTATTTTATTTCTTTCCAAATCAGCAATAATCTGTCGTTACAGTTACTGGCGAGCCCTATCGAGTCTTACTGATTGCAGTTTTGTTTTAAAAAATTATTAACTAAACATCAACGACATTTGGTATCAATAAGACGGCACAGCAACTTGCTATAGGACTATGTTAAGTCCTTGGTTTATGTCGACAAACCTATAGTTCTTGATATATTGGAAGTCAATGTTCAAGCCACTATTGACGTCATGTGGTCAGATTTATTGGAAAAACTAGTAATTGTTATGGCCGCTATAAAAAATAATAACATTAAAGGGTGTTCCGACAATGACCTGATTTGGACGTATATGGTCTTATTTATTAAACCGTAATAGGTAGAATTTTCAAAATTGTACGGTAAATGTGTTGCCATCGCCACTATAACTATAATTAAAGGGTGCTCCACACTAACACGTTTTTCACTTATATTGCCTTATTTGAACCCCAATAGGTAGGCTGATGATATTTCTATAGAAAGTCCTTATATTTTGAACAGTAATAGACTGAAACTTAAAATTTACACAGTTTATATTTTACAAAATCTACTGTAACAACGAGTAGCGGAAATAAATTTAATAAATATAAAGGGGTGTTCCATAGATGTCGTAAATATGAGGAATGTGACCTTCTCTTCTAAGCGTTATAGGCAGACACTTGATATTTAGCCATAGAATTTAGTATAAAAAATAATTAGAGAATAATGCTCCTTAAGACATGAAAAAATTAAGAACTTGTATTTTTAAAAATGTACTGAACATAGTATGGAACCCTACGTGTGTCAGTCTGATTTACACTTGACTAATTTATTTTTTGTTACCCTTAAGCAGTTATATTTATGTATATATATATATTCTTAGTTTTATTTCTTTTTAAATTGTATTCCAAACAATTTTGCAAAATTATTGCAATTATTTCTCTTATTTAAAAGTAGTTCTTAATGAAATGTTGTTACAGTCATTACATTCTACGTTTATTGGCACGTTAATGCCATTTGACTAAATGTGCTTTGATTCCCAGTTAGATGGAAACTACACTTAAAGAAAAGAACGGCAAAATTATTAATTATATTATGTGCAGATTTATGCTCTCTTGACTACTGATTATGAGTATCTTTTTTTGGATTTTAAATTAAAACAAAAGCTTCAGGTATTATTTCCTAAAAAATTTCCGGATTTAAAAAGAGACGGGAAGGAAAGGATACCTTTCAAGAGATCGACGGCTTAATTTCTATTGAAACTGTGTTTGTGTTGCCTTAAAAATATTTACACAGGTCGACAATCAGCCGTGAGTATGAAATCACTACTGAAGAGAGTTAAGGCTAGTGACAGGTCGAGACTCAATGACTGAAGGAAAGGTAGTAGTAGTAAATTACCAATCTGATGCCAAAAGGCATAAGGTAAATGGGCAGTTTCATGATCCCCTCTACATATACAGTATTTCTCGTTCATTTATTTTGAAAAGAACAATAAGTAAATTAGAAAGCGTACAATTCAAAAAGGTCGGAAGAAATCTCTAACGCATTCTCTTTTCAAATTTTATCTAAAACAATTTATATTATTGTTTATTTGAAATTTTATTAGTCGAATTATTTATTTAACATACAGATGAAATTTAAAGTCAAGCTTAAGTTCGTTTTAGTCTCTCTAAGAAAGAATTATTTAAATCACAAATTAGGTGATTAATATTAAAGAAAAACGAATGTTGGGAGAAAACAAATAAACAAAAAGTAGCTTCCATTAATGTAAAAATAAAAAATAAAGTAAAAATATTAATAATAATGTGGCAGCTTTAGGTAGTGGTAGACTTCGTGCTCACCCACTGACGATAGACGATTAAATACAAATTTTCTCGTATTCCTTTATCTAAGTTTGATTGGTTTAAAAGATGATCCTTACAACTAAACACTAGCCAAAGTACATAGATACGAAGAGTACTGATGACGAACGTAGCTGGCTAGAATAATTTTTATATATTCAGAGTGTATTTTACATTTGTATGTATAGTTATTGATACGTTGATGTGAGTGTATTGAATTTAATCATATGTGTTTCAATTTACTTGAGCACATAAACTCAATTTCACAATCATTTATGGCAATATGGCATTTAAGTTTTATTTGCTGCAGTACTCATAACACTGTACAATGTAACACAGAATAAGTAAAACAAAAAGAAGAAATATAAATAAAAACAAAAAGAAAAATAATTTAGCAATTTTAGGAACACGAAAAAGGAAGGAAGGACACGAAGTAGTTCATTTAAGGTAATGGTGGGCAGTCAAAACTTCAACAAACTTACTGATTTATTACTCTATTACAGAAACTTTGTCTCAAACGTAAATTTACTGTAATATCGAAGGTAATGGGTGATTTTTTTGAGGTTAGGATTTTCATGCATTAGTATTTGACAGATCACGTGAGATTTCAGACATGGTGCCAAAGAGAAAGATGCTCAGTATGCTTTGACATTTCATCATGAATAGACTTACTAACGAGCAACGCTTGCAAATCATTGAATTTTATTACCAAAATCAGTGTTCGGTTCGAAATGTTCAAATGTGACAAATTTTGTTCAGCGATGAGGCTCATTTCTGGTTGAATGGCTACGTAAATAAGCAAAATTGCCGCATTTGGAGTGAAGAGCAACCAGAAGCCGTTCAAGAACTGCCCATGCATCCCGAAAAATGCACTGTTTGGTGTGGTTTGTACGCTGGTGGAATCATTGGACCGTATTTTTTCAAAGATGCTGTTGGACGCAACGTTACGGTGAATGGCGATCGCTATCGTTCGATGCTAACAAACTTTTTGTTGCCAAAAATGGAACAACTGAACTTGGTTGACATGTGGTTTCAACAAGATGGCGCTACATGCCACACAGCTCGCGATTCTATGGCCATTTTGAGGGAAAACTTCGGAGAACAATTCATCTCAAGAAATGGACCGGTAAGTTGGCCACCAAGATCATGCGATTTGACGCCTTTAGACTATTTTTTGTGGGGCTACGTCAAGTCTAAAGTCTACAGAAATAAGCCAGCAACTATTCCAGCTTTGGAAGACAACATTTCCGAAGAAATTCGGGCTATTCCGGCCGAAATGCTCGAAAAAGTTGCCCAAAATTGGACTTTCCGAATGGACCACCTAAGACGCAGCCGCGGTCAACATTTAAATGAAATTATCTTCAAAAAGTAAATGTCATGGACCAATCTAACGTTTCAAATAAAGAACCGATGAGATTTTGCAAATTTTATGCGTTTTTTTTAAAAAAAAAGTTCTCAAGCTCCTAAAAAATCACTCGTTATTTATCAGGTATCAAATACTAGTAAAAAAAAAAAAGATTCTCCAGGACAATGAAAAAAACAATGTTATCTAAAGGGTGATTCAAGATGAGTTCTCAAATGACATTCGAAAATATTTTACAAGCTCTAAAAGGTAGCACTTGCAAAATAAAATTTATATTCAAAGTGCCTTTATAAAATTATTCATGAAGTCATACACAACGAAATTATAAAAATGGGTAATAAAAAAAAATAATTATTGTAATTTTTGACCTTTTTAATAATTAAGTTTTTAAGCTTATACAAATTTTTTAATTTATTATTTTTTTTTATTTCTTAACGATGCTACCCAATCAATTATGTAGCGTAATAACGAATATAAAAATAAATTAAAAAAATAAATTATAAAAAAACCTAGAGGTTAAAAATATACAAATTAACTTCAGGCTTTTAAGTTGATTTAAATCTTTCTATTTTTCCCAAAATGTGTATCACCTAATTTGTAAAAATAAAATATTCTTTCTATTTAGAAGCAGTTGAAGGAACTTAAGGCTGACTTCAAAAATTCATTTGTATGTTAATAAAATAGTTGAACTAATTATTTAAATATTCTTAATATTATTAGTTTATTCCACAATTTCGATATCCATCAGATATCATTATCAAGGAAATGAGTAACAATGAGTAATACAAATTAATAAAATAACCTTAAGTTAGGTATTTCTATTATATCTGAGTAGCTCACTGACCTTCCTGCCCATGGACTCTTTGAGTACCATTCGAGCCTGCCTACACGTAGTGGCTTCCCTCCACCTATTTAGGTTTAGTGAGTTCAGCCATTGTAGAACCTTCGCTCGTATTAGGTCATTTTCCAGCGCTACTCTGGGTTTTGGTCCACAGAAATTCACAGCAGATCCCCCATTTGCAAGTTCACAGAGAAAATAGGGGTAATAGGGGCTAGGGTTCCTAGAACCTAAATCTGGAAGAAAAGGTCTGTGTGTTAAAACATACGGGTTCTCTTCGAGGCCTGACCAGTGCCCAAAGGACTGGTACCACGGGAATCGGTGGCCTCACAGGGAGCCTATCCTCTCTGTGACCGGTTATTGGTGAGGTCCCCTTCGGGGGTACACGTGGTGGTTGTGGTTTAAGATCGATTTATGTAGGTATGGTGCACGGTCGATCAAGTGTGCTGTTGCACTCTCAACAGACGGAGTTTGGATAGTCTCCAAACCCCTAAGCAAGAGGCTGGACAAAAAAAATGTATGTTTCACGGTTACTGTAATTTGCGGGTTATCCCTCTGATGTACGGATGAGAGAAGCAGTGTTCCTCCTTCTTAGCCGAATGTAACCTGGTTCATTTATTATGTTACGGGCCAGTGGATTCGGATGAGTTTCAAGCTTCTTTAAATACCTTATGGCAAGTTTCGCTATTTCTGCTTTAACTGATGGCACGTTTAGATCTTAATGGATGTTCGAGTTTTTTATATACCAAGGAGCAGATGTAATTATACGAAGAATCTTATTTTGGCGCCTTTGAATTTTTTCTACGTTGGTAGCTGACGCAGTGCCCCATACGTTGGTAGCTGACGCAGTGCCCCATAATTGAATGCCATAACACCATATTGGTTTTAGAATTGACTTGTATAATAAAAGTTTGCAATCTAAAGCTAGAGTAGAATTTCTGCCAATAAGCCAGTTTAGTTGGACTGCTTTCAACTTCATTTGTGTTAACTTTGTTTCTATGTGCCGTTTCCATGTAAGGCGCCGGTCAAGATGTATGCCGAGATATTTGACGTCTGAAAGCTGAGGTATCGTTTGGTTATTTATCCGAATAGGGGGGCAAGATTTTCTACGCAGTGTGAAAGTTATGTGAGTACATTTTTGTTCATTCACTTTTATTCTCCATTTCTTCAACCATTTTTCTAAATTGAATATATGGTCTTGTAAATATCGTGATGCTACTTCGGGTCTTTCGTGAATGCTTAAAAAAGCTGTGTCGTCAGCAAATGTCGATGTGTGAACTCGGTTACTAGTTGGCATGTCTGAATTATACTATAAGTATAAAAAGGGCCCCAATATACTACCTTGGGGAACTCCGGCTTCGATTGGCTGGGGTGAGCTCAAAAAATCTCCTTCTTTCACAATAAATTTGCGTTCGGTTAAATAACTATCTAGCAGCTTATATAGGATTACGGGCAAATTCAGTTTTAGCTTATATATTAGGCCTTCATGCCATACCTTATCGAATGCTTGAGAAACGTTAATAAAAAGCGCAGAGCAGTATTTTCTCTCTTCAAAAGTCTTCTTAACAAAATTAACTAAACTGTGAGTTTGTTCGATCGTACTATGTTTTTTCCTGAAGCCGAATTGATGGTTTGGAATACATCCTTTGTCGCTTAGAATAGGGTGAAGCTTAGTTATTAACATCCTCTCAAACAGCTTTGATTGATGATTCAATTTTTGTGTGGTCTTTTCCTGGTTTAGGAATCATGGTAACCAAGGACACCTTCCAATCTGTGGGAAAGTACTCAAAACGTAAAATGGCATTAAAAATAAAAAGAACGATTCTGCGAGCTACACGGGGCAACTCAATTAACATCTTGTTACTGGTTTTATCAACGCCAGGGGCTTTTTTGGTGTTCAAATCCGTTATTGCCTTTTCAAGATCACCAAATTCAAATTTTATCGGTACTGCAGCACTAGCCTCGAGAACTGGCAACTCAACTGTATCAGTCGATATATTTGGGTTAAAAACCTTTTTCAAATGTCCAGCAAATAAATTTCCTTTTTCGGTATCACTCCTTGCCCAGCCTCCAGCTGAAGTTCGCAAGGGAGGCTTACGTAAGACTGGCCTTTTAAGGTTTCTACAAGCACGCCATAACGAATAATCTGATTGAGGAGTCTAGGTCTCCCAAATAGTTTTTCAGGGATGCTACTCTTCGAGATTCCAGCATGTCTCTTAGCCGGTTCGTGCATTCTTTAAGTCTTCTTTTGAGTTGAGGAGATCTCTGTGATTGCCATTCTCTACGAATTTTTCTTTTTTCAGCCAAGAGCCGTTCGATATCTGCAGAATAAATTTGATTGTATCTAGCTAATTGTCGGGTTATTGTTGAATGTTGGGCTATAGACTATAGTGGGTGACCGGTATTTTTTATCGATCAGTAGGCCAATAGGTGGGTTGTCCACTCGATATCACATTCAGACGCATTTTTGAAACAAAACACGACCTTTTGGAGTTATTAGGCGTGATCCCCAAAACGTATGTTTAGCGTTGTAGTCGCCTGATGCTATGAAACAGGGACCTAGTGATTTGAAGAAATCGCTGTATTGACTCTCTGATATTTGAAACCTAGGAGGTGAATAAATCGAAGAAATAACTAAGTTTTGATGAAATTCTTCAATGCAGATGTTTGTTGCTTGTAGGTAATCTTCACAAAAATCACACAGTAAATAATGTTTGATTTGAGCCTTTATTAGTATTGCTGAACCACTGTGACTGTATCACACACAAATTGCGATTGGTGGCAATCGTAAAGTGTTGTTATAGTACACAATGGGGGCGCTAGTCTACGCTTAATTTTCACTCGGTGGTAAGACCACCGTGAGATTGGGCCAACTAGGCAGGTACTCACGTTAATCTTGTTCCACAATTGACCGAGGCGCATCTGCTTAGTTTTAAAACACTTTCCAGCAATAGTTTGGAGTACACTTTCACCTGCCTCATGCGTTTTATAACCGACTGGTTGTCGAGTGCAATGATAATATGTCATCCCTGCACCCGACATTCCAGCAGGTGATCCAACGCATGCTCCATTGCATAAATGGTATTTCCTAATTTGGTTTAAACATTACATCCATTGCATTAATGGTATTTTCTAATTTAATGTAGAAACCGAAACTGAATCACTAGCTATAAAAAACATGTTTTAGAAATAACAAAACAAAACAATAAAAAATAATACTGATATCTATCCGTTACAAGGGAAACATATCAATTTGTTGTAATGAAACATTAAACAAGGCAAAGTGGTTTAAAAATATTTTATTTTGGAAATAATTCGGTAGCTTATAAAAGACGACAGGTATTTTTCTGAAATTTATCAGAGGAGACGATCGGCCCCTTATGGTGAAGTAGGGCTTATTGGTACCTAGTGCATAACTTTTTTTTTTTAAATGTCACCAAAGTTTACTCACAATTTTAATATGAAGATTTTTAAAATAAAAAATGTGCTTATACTTACTGGGTTATCTCCATTACTTTGTGCGAAAATTGACTTGGAAATTTTTTCTTTTGAAGTTTTTGGCGGACCTCAAGTAATTATTTGTAACTTGGTGAACTTATTTATAATTAAATTAATTTTTTGGGATATATTAAGATATTCTCTATGTAAAAGTACAAAATGTGTTTATACTCATTATATTTGAACCTGACAAAATGTTCAAACATTTTTATAAACACATAATGTGTTTAAACATATGACAAAAACATTAATAGGCAATGTTTGTGCATCTTCTACAACTTAAATATATACTAGTTATACAACTAAGTGATATCAAAGAAATGTGTATTAATATTTCGTAAAAAGTTTATTTTCAAAATAAATTGTTTTTAAGCCACTGTGCAAGAGTTGCCTGTCTTATCGTTTGAACGTCAACGAGGAATACACTCAAATAAATAAATCATCCCCCGCCATATTTTGTAGAGGATTAACCACACTTTGAATAATGCTTCCACTATTTTCTCTCAACCTGCAAATGCTACATATGTAGCACTTCTACCTTAAATATAAATTATAGCAATATTAGGTTCAGTTTGCTTTTGGTAAATTTGTAGTTCAATTTCAAAGAGAAATTATTTATCAAATTATTTCATATTTTCCTGTTTTTAGTTTCATTTATTTTCGATTATTTTTAAATCGTAAATGAAAATATTTATAATAGTGATATACTACCTGTTTAACATTTGATACTTGTTTATAATGAACTCTTAAAATATGGTTATATTTATACAACGTTATAGCTTTTATGTTATAAATAAATATTATATGAATAACATGGTAAGCTGTATACAGCAAAATCAAAAATTAAATTTTAATTATGAACAAATTGTTTAAAATTATTAGAAAATTTTGTGTATGATATGAGGAAAATTTGATAATTCTATGACCTGTTGGATAAAGGATAAATTGTTTGGCAATAAGATCTTTATTTTTCTACATAGTCTACTTTAAGATCTATATATTTAGTCCCACGCACAGTGGTTTAAAAATGTTTTATCTTGGAAATAATGCGATACCTGATGAACTATTAAAGATACGATTTCCTTTTGCCATTTTCTATGTTGAAATATAAAATGTATATCAACACATTATATGAACCTAAAAAAATTGGCAATAATGTGTATAAACATAAAATGTATACAGACATATTTGGGTTTTATACATAGAAAATGTTAACAACAGCGGGCTGTTAATTTTTTTTTCAGAATTTGTAGCAAAGAGAAGAGGCTTTAAAAATCTGTTTTGTTTTTTCAATCAGTACTTTGCAATCCAAAGAATTTCAATATGAATCTTAAATCTCATTTTAAAAATTGGATAAGGCTAGAAGGAGAACCATTGCAATTTATGGCCCATTTTTAGGGTTCCGTACACAAAGTGTAAAAACGTAACCCTATTGTTTTCGCTTGTTTATATCTTGACCTGTAGGAGGCATACACTAAAAATTTACAAACAGTAATTAAAACTTAGTTCGCTTTATAAACAAGTCAAAAAAAAAATAAACCTAAAAATTAAAGGGTGTTCCGATAGTGGTTTGATTTTCATCTATAAGGCCTAAGTTTTGAACCATAATAGGTAGACTCTTGAAATTTTCACACAAGGCTTATAACTGTGGCCACTATAGCAACAAATACTAAAACTTATAGGGTGTTCCGAAAGTGACGTGCTATTTGCCTTTATATCTTTATTTCTTGAGCTATAGGAAGCAACCACTTAAAATTTGCAGTGATTTAAACTATGTTCGCGTTATAAGCAAGTATACAATATTAAACCTAAAAATTAACGGGTGTTCCGTTAGTGACGTGATTTTTATGTGTATATGGCATAGGTTTTGAACGATAATAGGTAGACTCTTGAAGTTTTTACAGGATGAGTATTTCTAGGGCCACTATAACAAATAGTAAAAATTAAAGGGTGTGCCGATAGTGACATGCACATTGACTAATTTTTCAACCATAATAGATAGACTCTTGAAATTTTCACAAATGGTGTATTACTATGACCCCTATAAAAACAATAAAAATTTAAAGGGTTTTTCGACAATGACGTGTTTTGCATTTATAACGACATATTTTTTGACTCTTCCAGTTTGTATAGAAGATGTGATGCCATGGCAGTTATGACAATTACTAAAAATTATAGGGTGTTCTAACAGTGTTATGTTTTTCACGTATAGTAACTTATTTTTTTAATAGTAATATTTATACTCTTGATATATTCATAGAAAGAGAATTGCCATGGCCGCCATAGCAAATAACAAATATAAAGGGTGTTCCGACAGAGACATGATTTGTACGTAAATAGCCTTATTTTTTTAACCGTAATAGGTAGACTCTTTAAATGTTATAGTAGATGTTGTACTTCTGCCGCTGTAACAATTATTAATATCTAAAGGATGTTCCATCAGTGACATATTTGTCACGTATATTACCTTATTTTTTGAACCGCAATAGGTAGGCTCATGTATATTTCTATAGATTGATAGATATAATTACTAAAATTTAAACGGTGTTCCAACAGTGATGCAATTATGACTTTAATTTTAAAATTAAAGGGGACTCATAAGACATGAAAAAATTAACAACTTGAATTTTTAAAGTTTTACTAAACATAGTACGGAACCATAAGTGTGTGAGTCTAACTCGCACTTGACTAATTTATTTTCTTTTATTCATTTGATAGGTAGTCATTATAATATATCAACAAATTAACCAGCTTCTTAGTTAATATAAGCAAAAAGCCATACCACCTTTTTGGAGAAAATCCTGAAGGGACTTGTAACTTTATAACGCAAGACCACTTCATAGATACTAAGTTAAGGTCGACAGAAAATTCTAAATGTCAAAAAATCTAAGCCAATTTTCCAGGGTAATAAATTCTCACTCAGTGCTCAATCAGGTGTGAGTATGTATGAGGTCTGTTGGAAAAAATATGACAAATTTTGAATTTTCGCGGGCAGTGTATATTCGATTATCGAAATTTTTTTTGTTTGTATTGGTACACATGTGATAGTCATATGTTGGCATTATCAGTCAATTTGGATTAGTGGTTTGTTGTTGACAACTAAAAAGGTTAGTCACGTTTGTGTGTGTTCTTCAATCTTTGACTTCTGGCCGCTTTCATTACGATAATTGGGAATAGGTTTCGACTTTATAACCACACATACCCACGTATCATCACCAGTTATGACCCATTTGAGCAAACCTGCATCGTCGTTGACGTCATTCAACAAGCGTCATTCAATGAGCGATACTAATGCTATTGCTTTTGCTCAAAATGTAGAAATTTTGCAAAAAAAAAAAACTTGCTGCCACACCTTTAAAGCCCAAAAAATTCGAGAAAATTGCAAGGCCGATTGATATGGCAACATCCTCTGCAAATTCCCTAGTAGTGATTCGTCGATTTTGCAAAACACTTTTTTACTGCTTCAATGTTTTCTTCACTTGTTGAAGTGGTTGCAACTCCAGGATGCTCATCGTCATCAACATCTTCTCGGCCTTCTGTAAAGCGTTTGTACTTATAAACATTGTTTTTGAAACAAAGTGGACTCGCCGAATGGCACAGTCAACATTTCAAGTGCCTTGCAGCAGCATTTTTAACGCAAAATTTAACTCATATTCATTCTTTGACCCATTTTTGTCAAAAGTCAAAAATCGAAAAATACACACAAACGTGATTTACCTTTTTAGTTTTTAATAAAATAATGCAAGTTAGCTGATAATGCCAACATATGGCTAATATATGTGTACCAACATAATAAAAAAAAAAATAAAAAATTAATGTACACAGTCCGCGAAAATTCTAAATATGTCTTTTTCTTTTGAACAGAACTCGTACAATTTAGTTTTGTTTTCTGCTTCATTTTATGCATGCATGAGAGAATAGAAAATATTTTGTGTTTGTTCATTTATGAATGAGATGATTTTTTTTCCTTTCTCTTCAAAAGTGAATAAATGAAAAAATACTTTATTTTTCACGGAAGTGCTCATATATGAGAATTTACAATTTTTTTGATTTTTCAGAAATAAGAAGATCATAAGAAAATGTTCGCATAAATGTATGTATGAATGTGTGTACGTATACGCACATATTTTGTAATATGCGTATACAGTAACAAAGTGTTTTAGAAATCTCATTAATGAGCAATTTCTTAAAAGAAAATGAGCAATTTCTTAATTGAAAACGTTTATAAATGAAAAAATATAAACATTTATGTAAAAGATCATTAATGAGAATAAATCACATATGAATAAAGGCCCAACTATAATATGCATAAGCTACCTTAAGCCAACTTAAGCAACTGTGCAATTACATATAAATCATATGTGGCAAACTATAATGTACTTAACAACACTTTTCGTTAAGTTTCGTCAAATGTCATTTGCTTAAGCAAAGTCCGAAACCGATCGCACATTCCGTACGGAAACAGCTGTTTGTGCTTTTTGTTTTATATATGAATGTACATTCATAAAAAATTGCAATGGAGAACGAAAGTGCACAAATTATATTTAAATTTAATTTAAAATGAATAAAAAATATATTTCTATAAGAAAAAAGGTAGGCGTTGTATAAAAATCGTAATTAAAAAGAAAGAGCATTTTATTGTTTATGAGTTGACAAATGCACACCGCTGTATTTTTTAGTACTTTTTACCAAAATTACACAAACAGCAAAAAATGTTTAATTTTTCTTTCGAAATTTTCTTAAAACTATTAAAAATAATTATTAATTTGTATATAAATGGTATTAGGTATATAAAATATGTTTATTTAAGATCTTTTTGTTAACAAATTTCATTTATTAAAAAAAAATATTATTTTGCAAAAGTACGAATAAAACAAATGTGCAACTGTGTCATAATAGTTTTTAGATTCATGTAAGTACATTGTAGCCACCTAAAAGTCTTCAATAAGTTGCTTAAGCATTTGACAGACTTTTCGTTATTTTTTGACATTAGCTTAAGCCAGCTTATGCATATTATAGTTGGGCCTTAATACGGATATTCTTAATTTTTCACCGTTCTGCTAAAAAATAGTTACACATATTCATGTGTGACCGTAGGCAGAGCATTTTTTGTTGTTCATTTATAGCCGTGAAAAAAATATAAAATTTATAAAATCTAATTTATGAGAAATTTTATAAATTTTGAAATATTAGCGCTCATAAGTAAAAAACTCTGAACCCTGCAATATTCTTCCAAAGGAGAAGAGATAAATTTAAAAGATCTTAACCTTTGAGTTATAAATATCAACAAAAATGTACATATGCCTGAGGTATCCAAATTTGGTGGATTGCCCATAGTCACCACATTACCCTAGGGGTTCGACCGGACACACCTCCATTCAAGATCATCTCTGGTTTGTCTACGTGAAATTTCATTAAGATAAATTTATTGATTCATGAGCTACAAATTATTTCCAAAATAAAACGGTTTTAAACTACTGTATCATGGTTTAATTATGGTTATATTTCTCTAATAAACCATATTATTTCCAACTGACATTTTTTAATTCCCAAATAGTTTCATTTCTTTATATACAACCATTATTTAAACACGTACGATAGCAATTCCTATTTGACTTTCAAACCAACATCTTTTCTTTAAATCATAAACTGTCCATTTTATATTTACTGAAGGTTGCAACGCGTGATTCCGTTTGTAAATTTCTCAATGTTGAATATTGAAGTTTTATACTGCAAGTATGAAACAATTATCCTTAAATTAATTTAATTAAAACGTAATAACTCCAATTTGTATAAAAGTTTAATTTTTTGTGCTGATGATTGCGCATCAGTGCATTGTGTTATAAATATGATTTGAAAAATCATTTTCCTTTTAAACCTACTTGAAGATGTGTAATGTGTTTTAAAATCGCCAAAGTTTTCCCAAAAGACTGCTGTACTGAGCTGAATGTTATAGGCTAGAAAAGAGGCTTATATTTATCCGAACACCTGCCACGACAGACTTACCTGGTAAATGGTTAAAATGTGTGGATACGATTTGGCTTTGAAAGTATTGCACACCAATTGTAAGTCTCTTACTTTTATAGTGCTTAAGTTATGGTTTATGTATTTATTTTATATAAAGGTTGGGTACCTTGGGTAAAATTAAAAAAAAAAATATTTTAAATTTTTCTTAGAGGAGTTTAAAATATTTTAATAACAATGTAATTCCACAAAGTAAAAATACAAATAAAACAAAAATTCTGCTTAATTGGCGCCATCTGTTGTTTAAAATATCCCACTTTCAAAAAGAAAATGTGCGCAACCGTGTTTAAAGTATCCCAGTTTTAAACCGGAAATTGCGTACTTTCACTGCTTTCTCTTAGAAATGAGATATTGAAAAATAAGTCTCCTATATTGGAATCGGGATCCTAAGGTACCTACTCACAATATTTTGTTAAAATCCACCCAGTAGTTTTTACGTGATGGGAACACAAACGAAAAGAAGAAAAACCGACAGACAGACGGAAATGAAATACTATTTTATTATATGTATAGATGTAGGGGGAATATAGAAGCAGATCACTTCGTTAATATGTCCCTTTTCGACCCCCTTCGTTTTCAATATTTAAAGAAAATCAATTTGTATTTTTTTTTTTGGACCAGCAATAAGGAGGGTTCATACTCATGCAATACATTGTGCAAGAACTAGGAAATTTTATTATGGGAAGGAGGACATTTGACTTGAAGTTGACAGGAAAGATATCCGCATTGAGTTTTGTCCACATGTAAACTGTTCGGGCAAAAAACTAATTTACCCTATAATGTGCAATGAAATTCACAGGCAGAACGACCACAAATATATGACCTCTTAATGAGAAGCGTGTAGTACACAAAAAAGTGTAGGTTTTGGGTACAATTTCCCTTATTTCATTAGAGCACATTCCATTGTAGTAAAGGTAAATTAGCGAAACGCATCCCACATTGGTCCAGTGAGTCAATAGGGTTCTTCGCCCTACCTAGCACGCAGTCGAGTAGCTCCAAAATAGATTTTGGGGAGGCGCCGACTCATAAATAAAAGTTGTATTCCATTTTTGGTCGGATATAGGTGATATAAATAGTAAGAAGATCAGATGGAGTAAAGTATTTTTCAGAAAAACGAAGCACTTGAAAGCTTCTTTCGAAACTTTAAAAATGTGTTTAGTATACTGAACATCGCAAAAAATTTTCATGCCAAGAACATCAATAGCTTCTGATTCCTTAATACATGCGTGAACCATAGCCACTGAGGTAAATTTTAAACGCATGTCTGAGCGTAAGTATATAATATTCTACTCTATTCGCTCGACCCCATTCAGAAATTGTGTCAGGATCTTGATTCAGCGTATCATTGATGTGTTGTCTCATGGCTCCAATCCCCAACTAGCTCGGCCTATTATTGAATGAATATTAATGACAAATGCTGCTATCTTCTTCAAAAGAGTAACTTTACTTTCTTTGATTCACGTACCATCACTAGCCTTTACTCTTGACTTTAGTGACAGTCTGAATGACTGCCGGCTGATAATTGTCGTCCTTCTTTATCATCACGGAGTCACTAATAATTGCTGGCATTTGTCCAAGGCTTAGTTGCCATATGGCATTCATAACTAGTTTCTGTCCGTGGTTTTAAGTCTTATGCTAGCCAGCGGACATTCATACCCATTGTAATCTACTCTCTTAGCCTCTTCCATGCACAGTCTGCAACTATCACCTTCTTTGATTTTAATCTTTCCTAGATGATACTTGAAATGTCTACTTTTCACTAACGCAGTTATTCACCTTAAGGTATTTCTTTTATATCTGAACACCTTACTGGGCTTTTTGACAAGGGGCTCTTTGAGCACCATTCGATCCTGTGCAGCGACTTAGGTATCTGTCTGTGTTCAATGCATTACTCACACTTGAATTATTTTTTTTTTCTACTGAAATTGCAACAAAACAAATAAGAAGATTATATGTTGTTTTTATAGAATTGTACATCTGTACGGGCTTTTAAGGTCGTTATAATAAATAAGAAGATTCCTTTAAAGTTCCATTATGAAATAAATTTTATAAATAAATAAAAAGATTATTTTAGAGTTGCATTAAGAAATAAGCCTTCATTAAAATGTAAGCCTCCGTTGCGAACTACATCTGGAGGCTGGGCAAGTCAAAAAAAAGGCAATTTATTTGCTGGACATTTGAAAAGGGTTTTTACCCCAATATATCGACTGTTATAGCTGAGTTGCCAACTGTCGATGCCAGTGCTGTAGTACCGCTATTATTATTTGAGTTGCCCCTTATAGCTCGAAAAATCATATTTCTTATTTTTAATGCCATTTTACGACTTGAGTACTTTCCCACAGAGTGGAAGGTGTCCTTTATTACCATGATTCCTAAACCAGGAAAAGACTACACAAAAATTGAATCATACAAACCTATAAGCCTTTATCTAGTATGTCAAAGTTGTTTGAGAGGATGTTAATAACTAAGCTGAACCCCATTTTAGGCGACATAGGATGTATTCCAAACCATCAATTCGGCTTCAGGAACAAACGTAGTACGATCGAACAAACTCACAGGTTAGTCAATGTTGTTAAGAAGACATTTGAAGAAAGAAAATAGTGCTCTGCGCTTTTTATCGACGTTTCTCAAGCATTCTATAAGGTATGGCATGAAGGCCTAATATATAAGCTAAAACTGAATTTGCCCGTAATCCTATATAAGCTGCTAGATAGTTATTTAACCGAACGAAAATTTATTGTGAAAGAAGGAGATTTTTTGAGCTCATCCCAGCAAATCGAAGTCGGAGTTCCCTAAGGTAGTATATTGGGGCCCTTTTTATACTTATAGTATAATTCAGACATGCCAACTAGTAACCGAGTGCACACATCGACATTTGCTGATGACACAGGTTTTTAAGCATTCACGAAAGACCCGAAGTAGCATCACGATATTTACAAGACCACATATTCAATTTAGAAAAATGGTTGAAGAATAAAGGTAAATGAACAAAAATGCACTCATATAACTATCATACTGCGTAAGGAATCGTGCCCCCTATTCAAACCAAAATAATAATAAATAACCCAACGATACCTCAGCTTTCGGACGAAAAAATATCTCGGTATACATTTTGACCGGCGCCTTACTTGAAAACGCCACATAGAATCAAAGTTAACACAAATGAAGTTGAAAGCAGTCCAAGCAAACTGGCTTATTGGCAGAAATTTTATTCTAGCTTTAAATTGCAAACTTTTATTGTATTGGTTTTAGAACCAATTTGGTGTTATGGCATTCAATTATGGTGCATTGCGTCAGCTTTTCTTCGTATAATTATATCTGCTCCTTGGTATATAAAAAAACTCGAACATTCATAAGGACTTAAACGTGCCATCAGTTAAAGCAGAAATAGCGAAACTTGCCATAAGGTATTTAAAGAAGCTTGAAACTCATCCGAATCCACTGGCCCGTAACATACTAAATGAACCTAGTACATTTCGACTAAGAAGGAGGGTCACTGCTTCTCTCATCCGTACATCAGAAGGATAACTAGCAAATTACAGTAGCCGTGAAACATACATCTTTTTTGACCAGCACCAAAAAATCTTGTAATGCTTTTTCCCACTCTAATCTTCTTGATAAAGTGGACTTAAAACATTTTTGCACTTAGCTAACAATAAATTTTTGAACGCAAAATCCCTTCAGCCAGTGTTTGTAAGCGAAGCGCTGTTTGATTGAATAAGAAAAATGAGAACAATAAAAATCAGCAGCCAAGCGATAGCAAAACAATGCTGGGCTTGGCCAAGACAATTTGTAAACTTAAACTCCAACAGAACGTGATGAAATTTCACTGTTGTAGCTTTTTGTTTTTTTTTTTGTATGGCAGTTTTTCTTTACTCCTATTTACTACTTGCAGTAGTGGTTTATGTCACTCAGTTGTTGTTGTTTTTTTATTTTTATACTTACTTTTTCCTAGTTTCTTTAACCAGCTTTTAATACTGCAAAACACTTTAGTTGTTACTAACACCAATGCTAACAAACTACAATGGCTTTAACTATAAACACTTACTTACACTGCCTTAGTGAAAAGTGTCAGAGGCAGAGGAGCCTATTGTTGTAGAAAAAAAAATAAAATAAAAAATCTTGGATCATATTGTGTACGAATTTGTAATTTTTTTCTCGCTGAAAAAAGAAAAGGTTTTACTTTTTTGTCCTCCCATATTGTTATTCTTAATAGAAATGCTTGTGGCCGCCTAAGAAAAATGAACTTATTTTGTAGTCCTAGTAATGCAGTCCTTCTAGTCCTTCGCTTTACAACTCATTCGTTGGTTCGTTCATTCTTGTTTGTTTTTTGTTGTTCCTTCATTCTTTGCTGCTGTGCATTGTACGTGTTTGTTTGGCCAAGTTTAAGTCCTTGGAGGTGTAAATTGAAGAATCCATAAACAAAGATATTTTTTTTAGAAAGAAAACTAAAAGAAATAGAGAAATAAATTCAGACAAGTAATTGTGGGATAAGATAATGATGAAACCAGTCTTTGGTAGGCGTTGGAAAATAAATGAAAATATGATGAAAGTTATCCTGCTACTTTTAAGTTTTTATTTTTTCAGTTTGCTTGCTTTTAGTTAAACGCTTAAAGGAGTTTTGTTATCTCATATTAAAGTAATAGATGTCATAATGAAAATACCAACAGTGGGACAGATACTAAAATATTTTACTAAATGCCAAATGAGATACGAGGATTTAATATTTTGTACAAAAATTATAAAAAAAAGTCTACAAGTCCTTCCAAAAACACATAGAAAGGCACTGAGTTCTTAAGTTGTCCCCTTTTAGCTTGGCTTTTCCAATTTTCATTATCCTCAGCAATTTAAGATTTTAACAGGTCCTCAAAATAGGTTTCTGTATTCGAAATAACCTCGTCTTTATAATCAATTCTTTTTTTGCTGACACATAAACTTAAGTCCATAAACAGCAAATTATCGAAAATCCAGCAGTGTGCACCTGAGAATTAAAATGATAGATTGATTTTTGATCAATGGGGGCGTGCTCTCGATTCCTTCCTCTCATTGCTCAGAGAAGTCAATATAACTCTACGCAAAACCGAAAACCCGTGTCCTAAATCAAAAAAGTCGATTTTGTTTTGATTAGCCGAAGTTCTAATAAAAAAATTGTCAAAAATAACCTACTTGAGGTTTTTGCCATTACGCGTGGAATAGGCTGCTGAAAAAGATGATAATTTTCATCAAGGAGAATAAACCAGCGATCTTATTTAAGACTATTAAAGCCAATTAGAAGGGATCTTAGAACCAAGAAATTTACAGTGTTAATCTATCAAAAAAAAAACTTTCTGCATGAAGTGGCTAGTTGATTGGTTGGTTTACATGCCATCCTGTCATACACAAGTCATCAAGTAGACACAGAAAAATATTTTAGCAACAATTAAAGGTTTTAATTAATTCCAGATACAGTTTGAATTCATTTCTTAATTGATTCAATTATATTCTTAATTAATAAAAACGAAATAAAATTTTAATGCAAATAAATAGTTGAATCAATAAAACAATAAATTGAATTTGTGTCTAATTAAAACTTTTAATTAATGCAAAAAGTTTTTTTTTGTGACAAAACACCTTTGCACTCTGTCTAGTGTGAGCCCTAGTAAATAGCTATCCCTATCCTGTCAGCTTGAGATATCTAATAACTGAGCTAGTATGTTTGCTTTAAAGATTTTTTTCTCGGAGAATACAGTGTATCGCCTAAAAGGTGAAATAAACGTTTTCTATTGCATATACCCGGCAGGTACGATAATGTATATTGCAGGAAAGTCCTAACATTGTGTCGTTGCTTTAGCGATTACACCGATCGCCAATGAACCATTTGTACTAAACACAGTCTAGAAATATCCTTCCTCCTTCTTTTTATTAATTGAGCAGAATGATTATTATTATAATACGGCGAATTTGGAGTCCAGTTCGAGCCTCAGTTCTCTGACAGTCCAAAGTGAAGTCAGCTCTGGACAGTCTATACGTCTTTTTATTCCCAAGGAAGACATTATCTGCATGTACGCAAACTACGATGACGTCAGCTTGAATACCTAGCTTTTCTAACGCGTCCTTGCATTGAAATAATAAAATTGAAGAGTTAGCGTTAAATCTCAAGGACATAAGTGGCGGTTAGCTCTCGAAATGCTGACAGTCCTCCAAATGTTCCTGTGGTATAGAACTATATATGCATCCCCAATAGCCAGAATATCTGACTTATGATTTATGACTATGAGAGGCACAAATCAAATTCCTTTGAAAAAATTCCAAAATCATAGATTATTTTTAATAAAGAGACAATGAATAATGTCACTCCAGTATCACTATTCTCATTGCCAAACTGTAAGCCCCATAATAACTTAAAGTTCTCATTATGTATAAAAAAAATACACTTTAAAACCGATAAAATAGAAAAACAATTTCCACATTGAGTGACTGTCGCGGTGAATCAATGGCATTGGATATCCTACTGACAACGATGTGATTGTTCAGCCTTTGCAGCGGCGGCTCTTCCTTTGATCATTTATATCTAGTACATGAAATATTGCACTACGTTTTTATGATAGGAACACCGATATGTTGCGACTCATTATTCACATATTGAAATCCTACGATCCAGTTGTTTGCAAGATCATAACTGAGTCATCAATAGGTTCGATATGCTGCTATATGGTTGGATGTTTGAAAAAAAAAAAAAAAATTTGCAAAAAATAAGAAATATGGTAGAGGGGTGTCTGTCTGGCCCACCCAGTACGCATATTATTGATGAGAAGAGCTAAGGTTTTTTTGACCGCAATTGCTCGAAAGAATATCTGTGTTTCATTAAACTGCTGCAATTAGCAATTTTACTGAAATAATTATTAAATTTTACCTCGAGAATCAATAGCATTATTATTTCTCCACCACACGGTGTTTATTGCAAGTGAGATCTAAGGAGTTTGGATATCAATTTTTTTTTGTGTTTAGAAATGCAGTTCTAAGTGTTTTAGCAACTTTATTTTTTCCACAACTTTTTCTTGTTGTCCATAATTTTTTTTTACTTCCCTTTTGTTTCGTGAAAGAAAGAAATCTTAATAGTTTTTGGCGTGTTCTAACTAACAAAACATTAAAAAAAAGAAACATGACAACACTTGAAAAAAGAAAGTCCAACATATGATAGTGTTCCCAGGATAAAGTTCATGTTCAACAGCACCCATTAAAACAACATTCGTAGAATATTATGAGTCCTATTGTGTTGCTAATATTGTTTTTATATTTTTAATTTTCATTTCTTGTTGTTTTTCTTTGCTGTAAAAAAGTGGCCATTGTAACCCAGAGTCATTGTTGATTTCATTGTCTTCATTATCAAGACATAACAGTCTTTGCTACAGAAGCAGTGGCAGTAACAACAACTATAATAACATTTGTTGCAAAGTTGTTTTGTATTGTTTAGACAATTGTAGTTGAAATAGTGTCCTTTTTTGTTTCTTATACTTTTGGTATTTAACTTGTATAAAACTGCTGGTTATGTTTCTGTAAGTTCATATTTATTTTGTCTGCATTAACATCATAGCTTAATTAAATACTATAACAATTACATTATTTCATAGAATTTTGTCTTCTATTCCTTTCGAAAAATTGTTCTTATTTTTATAACCTTCACATTAAATGGATGGCGTATATATAAGAGCGTCATTTCGTTTTTAACTTTAATATAATTTTTATAAATTTGGGCCTACCTTAATATATATAACTAGTTGTGTGTGTCCGTTTTGCTTTTGAAAGTAATCCAAATCAAATTTTAAGAAAGGTATCCATCGCTGGTTAATATTCAAAAATTTTATAAAATTGTAAAATTCTAAAATTTATTGTAAAGCTCTGTAAAAGACAGACAGAAAATGAGTTACTCATGAACCAACAAGAAATCATTTCTAGATTTTTTTTGGAATTTGTTTAATGTTGTAGTAATGAATACTTTGTAAAAATTTGAAGTGCCTGTCCTCTAAGTTTCAAAAGGTATGTACGGACTAGTGCGTAAACATAACTTTTCAAGTGAAACATTTCTATACAATGTTTAGAGAAAAATTATGCTGTGATGTGTAACCTGGTCAACAATTAGCTATTGAAAGCCAAAGCTATTTAAAGGTGAAAGCTGTCATGGCTACGTTGCGCGATATTATCAGAACAATATCGGGCAATTGTGGAACAAGATTAACGTGAGTACCTGCCTACTCGGCCTAACCTCACGGTGGTCTTACCACCGAGTGAAACTTAGGCGTAGACTAGCGCCCCCATTGTGTAGTATAACAACACTTTACGATTGCTACAAATCGCTTTTTGTGTGTGATACAGTCACAATGAGTAGCAATTTATATAACATGGCAAGCCTTTCCAAGGCAAGCCTAGATCCACATTATAACCTATTGCTTAGGGGTTTGGAGACTATCCAAACTCCGTCTGTTGAGAGTGCAACAGCACACTTGATCGACCGTGCACCATACCTACATAAATCGATCTTAAACCACAACCACCACGTGTACCCCCGAAGGGGACCTCACCAATAACCGGTCACAGAGAGGATAAGCACGGGTGGGGCCACCGATTCCCGTGGTATCAGTCCTTTGGGCACTGGTCGGGCCTCGAAGAGGACCCGTGTTATAAAACAACAGACCTTTTCTTCCAGATTTAGGCTTTAGGAACCCTAGCGTCTGGTGTCCCTATTTTCCCCGAGTGAACCGCGTCATAGCATTTGTCATATTCCTGCAGTGACAATTGGAACCCCCGGGGGTACTATATCGTACAACGCAGCCATGACTAAGAATGACGACGACGACCAGTCAATATTGGAAAAGTTTGAGAAGTTAATTTAAGCAGTATTCCCTCCGTCGCCATCTATACATATAATAATATGGTAACTCATTTTCTGTCTGTCTGTCTTTCCTTTTTTGTGTTCGCATCACGTAAAAACTACAGCATGAATTGTAACAAAATTTTGTGAGGAAGTACCTTAGTATCCTGGTTCCAATATAGGATGCTTTTTTTCCCCAAAATATTTTATTTCCAAGAGAACAAGGAGAAAAAGCAGTGAGAGTACACAGCCTCTTTTTACCTATTCAAAGGTACTGCATACTTTAAGGCATCTTTTATTTTTGAAAGCGGGGTATTTTAAACACGGTTGCACAAAAGATGGCGTTGTTTTAAAATAATGACAAAATATGAATTACTTACTGCCAAATAGCCAATTGAATAAAATAGCTATTTGATTTGTATTTTTAAAAGAAGGGGGTTATCAATTCGTCTGAATGTTGCTTTTTTATGTATGTAACCACAGAATTCAGCCATTTCCGAACTGATTTTAAAATTGTTTTCTTTATTTGAAAGGTTATGCTTTCAGTTTTGTCTCGTTTTAACAACAGGTAATTATATTAAAAATTAAAGGGTGTCCCCATACAATATATATGTTTTTTACGTGTATTAACAACCGTAAAGGGCACCAAATTAAGATTTTGAAAAATTGCTCCCAACAGCAGAAAGTAATAAAAAAAAAATTAATTTAAAATTTAAAGGGGGTCCCCATACGTGACGTAATTTGGCCTATATGGGCCTATCTTTTGAACCGTTGTAGACAAAACTTCGAAAATTTGACAGAATGTCGATTACTATGACCGTTATAATAAAATGTATAAATATTCAAAATTTTAAATTAAAGGGTGCTTCAATAGTTCATTTAATTTATAATGTAATGTATATGGCCATACTTTTGAACAGTTGTACACAGACCGCTGAAATTTATAAAGAACCTGTAGTGCTAAGTAAGCTATAAGAAAAAGTATAAAATTTGAATTTGGAAATAAAAGGGTGTCCCAATAGTTATTGTAATTCTTTCTATGTATGTGGCCAAACTTTTGAACTGTTATAGACAGACAGCTGAAATTTACAAGGAACCTGTATTGCAAAGTCCCCTATATATCAAGTATACAATTTGAATTCAGAAATTAAAGGGTGTCCCCTCAAATTATGTAATTTGATCTATATGCCCCTATCTTTTGAACCGTTAAACACAAACACTTGAACACTAAATTAGGCAGAGTGTCCACTACTTACTCTGGTATAATAACAAGTATAAATATTTGGAACAGTAATATAAAGGTTGACCTAATAGTTCATGTTATTTGAACCGTTATAGACAGATAGTAGGTCAAGTCCGCTATAACAACAGGTCATTAATATAAAATTGTAAATTAAAGGGTGTCCCCATAGGTGATTTGAACCTATCTATGAAATCGTTATAGACAGAGGCTTGAATGGTGTCCCCACAAAAGACGGATGTTGGTGAAAATAGCTTAACTTTTGAACAGTAATAGGGAGAGGCTTCACATTCACATAGTCTACTTTTTTCCCTATAATTTTGGCGCATCTTTTATTTGGTTTAAATCTAATTCTTACAGATTACTTCTTACATTTTTAGTTCAGAATTGGTGCCCTTCTATCTATCTGTTTTGAAGTCGGTTTTTTTTGCAAGAATTATTACTTTGTGGAATTACATTGTTATTGAAATATTTTAGCACCTTTACAGAGCTTTACAATAATTTTTAGAATTTTAGAACTTTATCTAGCGATGGGTACTTTTTAACCGACTTCAAAAAAAGAAGGAGGTTATCAATTCGTCTGAATGTTGCTTTTTTATGTTTGTGCCCGCAGAACTCAGTCATTTCTGAACAGATTTTAAAAATTTTCATTATTAGAAAGGAAATGCTTACAGATTGGTCCCATTTTAAAAGAAGTTCAGAATTTTGAAAATTAAAGGGTGTCCCCATACAACATACGTGTTTTTTACTTGTATTATCAACCGTAAACGGCACCCTTTTAAAAATTTTAAAAAACTGCTTATTACTATAGCTGCCAATAACAGAAATTAATAAAAAAATAAACTTAAAAATTATATGGTGTCCCCATATGTGACGTCAATTTTAATATATAAACCATTTGTCCCATTGTAGACAATCACTTGAAAATTGGACAGAATGTCCAATATTTATAATCAGAAATTAAATATTTATAATTAGAAGTTAAAGGGAGTCCCAATAGCTGATGTAATTTGATGTATATTGCAAAACTTTTGAACAGTAACAGAGATACGGTTGAAATTTACAAAGAACCTGTATATCTTATTCCTTTATAACATCAAGTATATAATTTAAATTTGGAAGCTAAAGGGTGTCCCCATAATTGATATAATTGCACCTATCTAGCCCTATCTTTTGAACCGTTATAGACAAACACTTGAAAATTAGACAGAATCTCCACTACTATGTCCCGTATAATAACATTTATAAATATTTAAAATTTTAAAGGGTGTCCCAATAGTTGATGTAAATTGATGCATATGGCCAAACTTTTGAACCGTTTTAGACAGACATTTGAAATTTACAAAAAATCTGTCCTTTAAAAGAAGTGTTTAATTTAAAATTGTACATTAAAGGGTGTCCCCTAGGTGATATTGTTTAACCTATATTGCCATATATTTGGAACCGTTACTTTTTATTGCTGTGTTAGTAATAATAAGTGTAAAAAATAAAGGGTGTCCTCATATCTGACGTAATTTGTCGTATATGGCTTTATCTGCTAAACCGTTATGGATAGACATTTGAATGTACCGAACGTATATTACTATGTCGGTTAGAGCAACAAGTATAAAAGTATTTGATTTGAGTACTATTTCTTACAGATTACTTCCCTTTAAATTTTTAGTTTGGAATTGATGCACATATATTTGTTTTGTAGTCGGTTTTTTTTGCAAGAATTATATATAAATTGATATGTAAGAGTCTTAAAATTTGGTGTGGATTACTTTCAAAGGAAAATCGAACAATATATTGTCAGGACGCACACAACGTATGTGGGCACAGCTAAATAAGAATAATATAGTTAGAAACTGAAACACCTTGGTGAAAAATGTTCTAATGAAAAAAGTTGATATAAAAAAAAAATAAAAATAATTCGTTTGACTTATTTATTCTCTATCGCAAACTTGTTCTGTCTGAGCACCGTTTCTCTTTTTTTTCGAGACGGATAAAACTTCTATTCTTTAACTTTTGTGTTTATTATCTGTGATTTTGTCTGCTCTTCCGTCAGCTTGTCTTCTTTATCGTTTCCAGTATTTAATTGAATGAATTTCTTTTGTAAGCGAAATTCCTTATGTAGCACTGCTATATTCGGTTTTATTATTATCCATTTGCTTTCTTATACAGCTGAGTTGTTTTTTTTTTCTCTTAGATGTTTTTTTTGTCTTTAGTGTTGTTATAGAGTAAAACCAACTAAGTTGCATACCCATACAGAAGCAGTTGAATTTAAACCCTGTAGTTTATGGGACAGATAGTCAACTAGAATCTTGACAAGTAAAGGTTGAAGGATTGGCTTGTCACTTGGTACTCAAAGCGTAGACATTTTTTTTCTTTAAATGATTTTTTGTTTGAAGTTAACACGAAGCTACTGGCTTCTAGAATGGCACTGCTACTCGGAGTCTGAAAGTCCCCATTGAGAAACCTATCAATTACTTAGTCTAAGTCATTAAAATCCCTCGCCTACCCATCTAAGCCTGTGGCTTTATAATACGGGCCAGGTACATATAACGTACAAAATCTAATGTAATGATCTGAGGTTTTTGTGAGAATCGAACCTATATCCCGCAGACTGTTAGACTACTACTACTAGTTCGGTGAGGCACCCAAGTGGTAACTTGAATTCTATTGCATTGATCATCCACCTAAAGCAACTTTACGACTGTCGACTGCACTAGCACCAGCGGGTCTAGGGATATTTGAAGTTGTATTCCTTTTCATTTTACTTTTTACTTCCTTTATTTTTTGCCTTTTTGAATGCTTTTAATATTTTGTTGTAGAGTTATGAATTTTTATGTAGTACAAAATATTTATGATGTTTGTTGTTTAATTTTGTTGCTGCTGTTAGGATTCATTTATTTTGGTACTAGCTGTGCCCACACACGTTGTGTGCGTCCTGACAATATTTCTTTCGATTTTGCTTTGAAAGTAATCTACACCAAATTTTTTTGACGCTTACGTATTTAGTTTATATAAAGGTACCCATCCCTGGATAAAATTCTAAAATTAAAGTTCTTAAAATTATTGTAAAGACCGACAGGAAATGAGTTGCTTAATATTTTAAAACAGCGTAATTTGTTGCGAAACCGTAATTAAAATATCCCGCTTTCAAAAAAAAAGAAGCCTTAAAGTATGCAGTACCTTTAAATCGGTAACAGAAATCGGCGTACTTTCACTGTTTTTTCTCCACTATCTCTAGGAAATAAGATATTTTTGCGGAAATAAACTATCTTATATTTGAATCAGGATACTAAGGTACCTCCTCACAAAATTAAGTTAAAATCCATCCAGTAGTTTTTACGTGATGCGAACACAAAGAGAAGGGCAGATAGAAAGAAAATGAGTTACTGTTTTATTACATGTATAGATAATAATGTGTATGTGTATATTTATGTGTATGTGCGTGTTGCTACTGCAACACATTGTTTTGTGTTAAGTCTTAATTGTTAGCAAAGTGCGAATGCTTTCTAAGTGAGACAAAGTAAAAGAGTAAGATTTTGCTATTAAGTTGTTGTTAATATTTGATAGGAGTTTTAGTCAGAAGTTCTTAAATTTTAAGGCAGTTGCAGAAAATCTCTAAAGCGTATTAATAATTTAAATTCTAATAAGATAACAATCCAGTTTTTTCAATGCTTAATATGTATCTATATTTAAACTACGAATCGCGGTGTCCTAACGAAATGGTCACTATTTCAATCTAAGGTTTATAAGACATTGATTGTGCGAAAATTAAAAAAAAACTATTTAATCTGCTTTATCGCCTTTATAAGGTACAGCAGGTACCTCATATATAGGCATTTATGGAATTCACTTAAAATATGTCCATATGTGTTACTTACATCACGATTCATTAATTTATAAATAATAGTAGTTGGATTTGGTCAATCTTCTGCTTACTTTATAATCTAAACTGCTTTTTAAATTAAGAACTTTGATAAACTTTGAGAGTAATTTTGTAATATTGAGAACCTCTTTAAAAAAAAAATATTATTTTTTACTATTTACATCAGTGGGACTAGTATACTGCCGTTAAATTTCATGTTTTTCTTTTTCGATGGAAGAACCTGTATTTTGCAGGAACCAAGGCAAAAATGACTAAAGATGGCTAAGAGCCCTTAAGTCAAATATTTGACATTAATTGCCCGTGATTTTAACTCAGCCTTATGGTAGACAGTGCTGGATATTCACATAATATCTGAATTACCGTCTCAGCCTGTGTCAGTCACAGTATCCAGTATCAATTTCTTTAATTTTCATCTTGGCCAGATTATAAAGTTTTCATTGACCTGTCACGGATGCAGTTATCTTGCTATGAGCAGTATTTTCTTTTCTATGAGTACACCCAAGCAATATTTTGGACTTCTTGCCGAGAGGCTATTGCCTCAGGAAAGTATTTAAACATTAATCCGTCTAACTCTTGGGAGGTATTCATGACCAACCCTTGCGGCCAATATAAACTGGAAATCCTTCAGCGACTGACCACTTCACTCCTTTGGGGGTTTTGCTGATCCATAGCTGACCCATACTCACGGTACTGTTTGATTTTATAAAAAATTAGAATTTAAAAATTCCAAAACACGGAGATTCAATGCGTAAGTAAGTCAGTACAAAAAAAAAAAACTGGAGTTTAACAAATGACCAGAGTTCGCTCGACTTAACTTAGCCAGCTTCCTGGCAGTAATTAGATCTTACTATCAACCTACTGCTGGCCGCCACCATGAAGAGGTGTAAGTCGAACTACTGACAGTAAACTTGGTTAGGGCATACCGTACCATTGTACCAGTCGGCTGGCATGTACAAGGTTACCTGCGAAAAAGATCAAGATCAATCAGTTGAATTTTATATATTTAGTTATGTCACTTGATTAATATAGTGCCTCTAAGCATCTTTACTATACCGCAAAATTGTGGAAACCATTCAAACAAATTTTGGTTATATGTGTGGTCTTACTAACTTTATAGAGTCAAAGTACAAAAACATTACTCCCTTAGTAAAAAAGGCATGTAGTCTTTGTTTGTCCTGATTACCAACTATCAGGACAAATCTTGGGCCCCTCATATATGAAGTGCCTTCTTTATGACATTGCTTTGTGGCTGGATTAATAGGGCGTCACAACATATGCCCTGTACTGTTGCTATGGGTGTGAAGAGAACCTAAGAACTATTTAACTAACTGTTATTTCTGCATCACAAAAATCTTTAGAATAACAAGTAAGTTAAATATACCTACCTCCGCTCAGCTATTAGGCCTATTCCTCACATAGATCTGACAATTCCAGATGCACCTGAAGATTAGAGTTTACATTCATTAAGCATTAGTGAGCAGGGTACATACTTAAAATCAGATACAGATGATACTGATGACCGAAATTTGTCCGTGCAATTTTCAGAACCTCAAACAATCAACAGTCTGAACTAAATGATGTAGTACGAGCTGTTGGCATCTAGATTAAAAGATTGGAATATAGTTGAGAAGAAAACAAAAATATCTACATATCGCCAAGGGGAACAAGAATTCCCGTGCATTTTCTCTGCAAAAGATCACTTGATTTTTTGTACATATATTGATGCATTAATGGATGAATTAGGATATTATCATAATCCTAAAGAATGGAGGCTGTTTATAGACTCCTTTGAACTAAAATAAAATCCATTCTCCTTTATAAAGGCAATTACAAACCCACGGTCTCCATTGCCTATGCCTCAAATAGAACAGACAATATGAAGATTTTACTACTGTCCGAAATACAATACCAAAAGCATTCTTGGAATATATGTGGAGACCTCCAAGTGTGAGTACTCCTGTTGAGTCTTCAATCAAGGTTGTTAGTGTTTTGTTGAAGCTTTAATATTCTGTAATATTATTCTATTAACATATGAACTTCTCATTGTGTTTTGTAGAATTTTTTTACTTATAACGTATTTTTGGCTTCTCTAAAATTAGGAAAAAGGAAAATATGTTTAGGGACTAGCTCTTTTCGTCCAACAAATAATTGAATTTTTATTATAAAACATTATGGGTAACACAGTCCAACACGGAAAAAAATAACCATATACGGACACCACTACGTGATAAAAGACCAAAAAAAAAGACCCCTCTCTCCCAGTTTTGCCCAAAATCCTCCAGGTTTTTTTTATGGGCCCTCAAAGATGTGGGGCCTCGATGTCATTTTGGCAAAAAAATGATCATTTACTCAAGCTCATATTTTGCAATCGTTTGGAATTTTGATATACTCTCTCAGGCAAAGTTGTAGCTCTTGTCATAAAGAACAAAAATTGTGAACATATAAAATCAAAAAAAACTTCATCTTCAAGGTCAAAATCGCAAAAAACTTTAAAAAATTAAATTTTGTTTACCTTTTTTCCCCTGTTAAGGTCCATAGGTAGCAAACCGTTCAAAATGCAAGGAAACAATCAACTACAAAAATGAACCTAAGATCTCAGTAAACAACTTTCTAGAACACATGAACTTCCAGGGGTGTTTTTTTTTTTGGTTTTTTATGACGTAGTGGTGTCCGTATATGGTTATTTTGCCATGACTTAAAAAATTACACAGTGTGTTATTTTTGTGATCTCTGCTCTGAAGGGATGGCTCAAAAGAATTCTTGTACCTGGAATGAAAATTTAACATTTCACACCACTAGTAACCCTCAAAGACTTTTATCTTTCACCATTGCACATCAATAATTATTGATAGTTTAAATATATTGAAGACTTGCTGTGCCCGCCACCTCGTCAGCTTCCTTGCAAGAAAAGCAAGAAAAGCAGGCAGACAGACAGACGGAAATGAGTTACTATTTTATTATATGCATATAAAAAAAATGATAAAAAATATATGTACACACCGCTTCGATACATTCGCTACCATTATAAGCAATATAATTAGCAAACGTTTGCGAAACAGTTACCTCAAAACGTTTTTGTTTTGTTTACATTTTTTTTGCTCTACCTGAGTACGTTTAACTTCAAGACTATTCTTTCGATGGACTCTAACTCTGAAAAGCTGTCTACATTAAGAATCTCTGCATTTAAACAATATCAACAACAACTTTTAAACAATTAAGTACAATAATAATGTTGAGAATTTGTTGAGAAATTTAATGTCCTGGGAAATTATTCTCTAACGTTTATAATGCTGCTGCAATTTTCTTACATTTGCTAGTCTTTCTATAAAATATAATTCGCAGGCATATGGCTGGAATGCACTCAGTCTCAGCCAGATAATGCAGTTAATGTAGATTGCACTAAAAAACTAAATATTTATACTTTGTTTTAATGGTAGTTGTGTTAACATAACAAATACACAGACAAACACTTTTATACAGAACAGAAAATAAATTCGTCCTGCTACAAATTTAGGTTGCCTGTGTTTATTTATCCTGCTAAATATTTAACAAAAAAGAAAGACAGAAAACAATTTTAACAGCAAAATTTAATTGTAATGCAGTTTTCCTTTTGGAAACGAAATAACTGAATATTTTCTTAAAATTAGTTAGCAAAATAAAGCAGCAACGAAGAGTTAAGAAATTCATTGGTCTTAAATAATTTTTGGCCAATTTAAAAACCAGTCTTTATTGTATGCAAATCTAGGGCCAGGAAAAACCATTAACTAAAGAAAATCTCTTTTAGAAGCAGCAGAAATTATACAAAAGATTTGTTTAATTTTACAAGTCATTTTTATTAAAATGTTTTCACGTCTTTTTTTTTTTTTTTGTCTTGCTTGCCCATTTTTAATTTATTATTTGTCCTGCCTGCCTGCCTGCCAGCCAGTCAGTCAGTCTTCATTAATATTCCACGTATTTTTTGCCGCTTTATAGTTGTTTGTTTGTTTGAGAAAGGACAGTGTACGAGTTTTATTTATTTTCAAAAACCATTATTACTGCCAGTATTTGCTTAAAAGATTTCTTTTCGAATTCTTTTGAAAACTGCAAAAGCAATAAAAAAAAAAATAAACGGGCAAAAAAGTTTGAAAACTCATAATACTTTGTTATAACGCCTGCAAAAACATAAAAATATTTGTAAGGTATTCATGCCAAAAGAGGGATGTTCAGAACAGGATTGTTTGGCTGTAATAAGAACATTTCTTTAGTAATTCAGTTGATTGTAAAAACTTATATTCATTCAACTCAAATTGTTTTTTTTTACAAGGGGAAGGTGTGCCTATAACAAGAGTTTATATATTGAACAAAATATATAAAAAGTACTAAAAAATAATTTTTAGTACTAAAAGGTGAGATTTTAGGGGAAATTTTGTTTTGAATGACTAGCAAGTGTAAGAAAATTTTAGCAGCATAAAAAATTTTAGAGACAAATTTCCCAGGATATTATATTTTTTTTTTTTTTTTTTTAAATTTAAATTTATTTTATTTAAATAATATAATAAAAGTACAAAGTTCAGTATATTAATTTTAGAATGCATAAAATTTTTTTTAAATTAAAAACCCCGCAAAGCTGTATTGCTTGTCTGCAGGACATTCAATCAAAAATAATTTGTGTGTATGAGATTGCTTAAGGTAGATTCTAGATTCCTTTGTTACTATTTAGTATATTGCTGATGTATGTATGCAGGTAATTTGTATTGGTATTAGCTTTTTGTTTTACAAGTATTTTGGTGTTGATTTGTAATGGGTGATTTTTTTGAGGTTAGGATTTTCATGCATTAGTATTTGACAGATCACGTGAGATTTCAGACATGGTGCCAAAGAGAAAGATGCTCAGTATGCTTTGACATTTCATCATGAATAGACTTACTAACGAGCAACGCTTGCAAATCATTGAATTTTATTACCAAAATCAGTGTTCGGTTCGAAATTTTTTATCGACAAATTTTGTTCAGCGATGAGGCTCATTTCTGGTTGAATGGCTACGTAAATAAGCAAAATTGCCGCATTTGCAGTGAAGAGCAACCAGAAGCCGTTCAAGAACTGCCCATGCATCCCGAAAAATGCACTGTTTGGTGTGGTTTGTACGCTGGTGGAATCATTGGACCATATTTTTTCAAAGATGCTGTTGGACGCAACGTTACGGTGAATGGCGATCGCTATCGTTCGATGCTAACAAACTTTTTGTTGCCAAAAATGGAACAACTGAACTTGGTTGACATGTGGTTTCAACAAGATGGCGCTACATGCCACACAGCTCGCGATTCTATGGCCATTTTGAGGGAAAACTTCGGAGAACAATTCATCTCAAGAAATGGACCGGTAAGTTGGCCACCAAGATCATGCGATTTGACGCCTTTAGACTATTTTTTGTGGGGCTACGTCAAGTCTAAAGTCTACAGAAATAAGCCAGCAACTATTCCAGCTTTGGAAGACAACATTTCCGAAGAAATTCGGGCTATTCCGGCCGAAATGCTCGAAAAAGTTGCCCAAAATTGGACTTTCGGAATGGACCACCTAAGACGCAGCCGCGGTCAACATTTAAATGAAATTATCTTCAAAAAGTAAATGTCATGGACCAATCTAACGTTTCAAATAAAGAACCGATGAGATTTTGCAAATTTTATGCGTTTTTTAAAAAAAAAAGTTCTCAAGCTCTTAAAAAATCACTCGTTATTTTTCATTGTGTTTGTAAAAAATATTTTAGAATTTTTGTTCTTCTCTTATAAGGGTTTTGTTCCCTGATTATGTTTATTGGAAGTTTATTATATAGGTTGGGTATGGTGACAGCTAGAGTGTTTTCTCCATATTTATTATGGTGACGATCGACTTTATATCTTCCTTCTAATTTTCGCCTAGTGCCATAGTTATGGTTAATAGGTTTTAAAAATTGTGGATTGTTATAAAATTCTTTGAATAAGGTTGTATAATATATACTTTTGACGTTAAGAACATCTAGCATTGTAGCAATATTATTTTTATTTAATATTGATTTAATTTGACTGCGCATGATGTTCGTGCTAAATGTGTTAGAGTTAGATCTGGGGGTTGTGTTGTTGGTTTGGTTTGTGTTGTTGCTGATATTTGTGTTATTGCCGATATTTGCATTAAGGTCATTTGTGGCGTTGGTAGTTTCGTTATTAGAGGCTGTATTGTTTGGTAAGGCGTAGCCGTAAACCAAAGTATATTGGATTTGTTGTTTGTGCTGCTTGCTTTTTAAAAGTATTTTTAAAATTTGGTTCTGCGTTTGCTGAAGGGATCTACAGTAAGTAGAGTTTCCCCACGCTGTTATTCCATGCCTTATATAGCACTCAGCCATTGAGAAATATGCTTGCTTAAGAACGTTAAACGTGGCGCAGTTGCTTAAGTGGTACAAGCTGTAGGCCGTTTTTCTTAGTTTCGTTCTTACGTATTGTACATGTGTTAGCCATTTAAAGTTTTGGTCGATATAGACTCCAAGATACTTGTAGGTTTTTACAACTTCTATAATAGTATTGCAAGAGTCAAAACTAGCATTGTTGTTTTTGGAGTTGTGTAGACATTGGTTATCGTGAAATTTTATTATGATTTCACTTGAAACAAGGTGTGATGGTTTTAGATGTATTATTTTTGTTTTTGAAGCATTTATAACGAGACCGTTGTCATGGCACCATTTAGATATTATATTTAACTGAAGTTGCATGTTTGTTGTTGCAGTTTCAATATTTTTGTTAGATACTAATATCGCAGTATTATCTGCAAACGCAAATGTGGTGCTGTTTTTTAACACGTTTATCATTTCATTTGCATATATTAAATATAAAATAGGCCCAAGTTTTGATCCTTGAGGAACACCAGAAGTTATTGAAGTCTCATTACTATATGTAGTGCCTAGTTTCACTCTGTACGATCTTAGTTCCAGGTAGTTTTTAAACCAACTTCCAGACAACTTCCTCTAATTCCATTTCTTTCCAAAACATTTAGTAGTTTTTTATGTGAAAGTGTATCAAAGGCTTTGCTAAAGTCAATGAAAAGTGCAAGGCAGTGGTTATTATTCTCTAAAGATTTATTTACATAATTTAAAAATTGTCCCAGCAGTTTATTTATATTCTTTCCTCTCTGAAATCCATATTGATTTTTATTTATTACATTATATTTGTTTAGAAATTCCGTTATCCTTCTGACTATAACTTCTTCCAATATCTTTTCGACTACAGATAAAACTGCAATTGGCCTATAATTATTATAATCATTTTTTGTGCCACTTTTATAAATTGGCCGCATGATTGATGTTTTTAGTATGTTCGGTATATTAGAGCTACTAATACTGGAGTTAATAAAAGCAGTTATTATTGGTGTCTGAATGCTAGCGTTACTTCTTAAATCTTTCGGTCGAATGCCATCAATACCTGCTCCCTTGTTGATTTTTAAGCTTTTTAATAAATTATATATCTCTTCTTCATTTGTAGGAGATAGAAATATTGAGTTATTCAGTATTTTTGACTGATTTTGTAGAGTTTTTATATCACAATTATGTAATATTTTATTTATATTTTTTTTAAAATTTGTTGCAAGATTATTTGAAATATTTGAAAAATTTTCATTTTTAAAATTATTTATTAATGACAGATCAATGTTACTTATTTTTTTTACCCGTAATTTCATTAATTAATTGCCACGTAACTCTCATATTATTTTTATTTTCCATAAAACAGATTTATTATTGTACTTAATTGTTTAGTTGTTGTTGTTTTAAATGTAGAAATTCTTAATGTAGAGAAATTTCTAGAACTCTAGTTTATTGAAGGAATAGTCTGGAAGTCATTCTACATAAAACGTACTCAGATAGAAAACAAAACAGAACAAAAACGTTTCGCAAACGTTTGCTAAATGATTTGCTCATTATTGTAGAGAATGTATCAAACCGGTGTATAACTTTTATTTCTGATAAATATTAAAAGACAGCTGCTTAGACTACAACAGCAATGGGAAGTAAAACATAATAAGAAACAATTCACGAAAATGAACCATAAAACAAAATCAGAATTCGAAAACGAAAAAACTTAAACAATCGATTATGTTTTGTTCACAATTGTTCGACTGTAATGGTATATCGAGGCAAGCAGATGAGTGAAAAGCCAAATGTTTAGTTTGCGCTCTATAATTTTGCTTTTGTATGAAACGATTACAAAATTTCGAAAATTTTGCATCAATGCATGCAACGTTTTGCTTGTTTTGATACACTGTTGTCAGGTACTAAAATATTCTCGGGGAAGGATTTTCAATAAAAAATAAAACTGGTGTATTAGGACACTTGCAACATAGCTAATATAGCAATTAAACTAAAATTGTGATGTCAGCCTGTTTTAACACAAAATCGAAGTTACAATTCATGAACATTTTTAAAATCTTAGAAAATGCCCCTGCCGTTGGTAGTTAATTTTTAGAGATTATGAAATAATTTGTTTATGTTCAGATTGAATTGTTTTGACTTATTTTTTATTTAGTCAAATAAATTTCTCAACTCAAGACTAACTTTAGCTCATCTAAAATTTGGGTTAAGGTTTCCTGATGAGCTGAATAAAGCACTTAGTGAAGTGGTCATCATTACTAGCTTACGTCGTAGTAATCAATTTCAGTGAATTTATAATTTGGGTTAATATTACGCCATTAATGAAAAATTAAAATTATAAAAGTGTTAAGCACACACGTTGTGTGCGTCCTGTCAATATTTTGTTCCATGTTTTTTTATGGGCCCTCAAAGAAATTCGGGAAATTTTTCACTTTTGCGGCTACCTAAGCGCTACCTAAACGGTGTTAAGAATCATTCCTAGGAAATTTATATGCTCTAGAAAATTGTTTATTGAGATCTTAGGTTCATTTTTGTAGTTGATTGTTTCCTTGAATTTTGAACGGTTTGCTACCTATGGAAAAATTTAATTTTTTAAAGTTTTTTGCGATTTTGACCTTGAAGATGAAGTTTTTTTGATCTTATATGTTCACAATTTTTGTTCTTTATGACAGGAGCTACAACTTTGCCTCAGAGAGTATATCAAAATTCCAAACGGTTTAAAAATATGAGCTTGAGTAAATGATCATTTTTTTGCAAAAATGACATCGACGCCCCAAATCTTTGAGGGCCCATAAAAAAAAACCTGGAGGACTTTGGACAAAACTGGGAGACAGGAGTCTTTTTTTTTTGGTCTTTTATGACTTAGTGGTGTCCGTATATGGTTATTTTGCCACGACTTAAAAAATTACACAGTGTGTAATGCTTTGAAAATAAGCCACACTAAATTTGAAGACTCTCTCGTATAACTCTCTCGTATGTACTTTGTATAAATGTACAAAATTCTAAAATTTATGTAAAATTCGAAAAATTATTGTAAATCGTTGTGAAAGGTGTTTAAAATATTTTAATAACAATGTAAATCCACAAAGTGAAAATACAAATTTTATTCAATTGGATATTTGGCAGTAAGTAATTCATATTTTGTCATTATTTTAAAACAGCGCCATCTAATGCGTAATGGTGTTTAAAATATCACGTTTTCAAAAATGAAAGATGCAGTATTTTTAAATCGGTAAAAAAAAGTCGGCGTACTTTTGCTGCTTTTTCTCCACTTTTGCTTGGAAATATGATATTTATGTGGAAAAAAGTATCCTATATCGGAATGAGGGTACTAAGGTACCTCCTCACAAAATTTTTTTGATAAAATCCCTCTAGCATTTTTTACATGATGCAAACACAGACAGAAAGCCAGAGAGATAGACAGGAAATGAGTTACTGATTTATTATATGTATGGATTTTTTTATAATATTTTTGTTTTCAAAAATATATCGATTAAACCACAAAAAAAGATATCTTTAACAAAAGCTTCAGAATTAAAGAAGTTTAGGTTTAACAAAAGCAAACATTAAAAAAAATTAACAAAAATTTTTCTTTAAAACAATCTTGAGCATTTGATGATATCATATATTCGCAAAAAGATCTGTTTTTCCGAAAAAGTCCTTTTTTCACAAAAATTATATTTTTTTCTCTAAAGATTCTGGCTTTTGTTAGAAAAAGTTTTAAGAAAGGTCCTTATATCGTAAAAAGTTACTTTTTATAACAAAAAACAAATACCTTTTCACTATTTTCAATTAAATTTTGTTTTCGCTAAAATCGGTTCAAATTTTCACAGTCTTTAAAATCTTTATTTTTTCCCTTTTTTTATTTTTGTGAGGATAAAGTCCTTTTATCACTAAAAATGTCTTTTTTGTTAAACGTTTTTTATTTACTTAGTAGGGGGGTTAGGGAACGCAAATGTCGACGGAACGCATTAGTTAAAGAAATATATTCGAAAGACTGCATCGGACACTCATTGCGGAATGCGTTATACACAATTGGTGTATGGAGAACGAAATCAGCATTTTACTGATGGAGCTCTTATGGACGGTAGAACAGAATCAGTTTTACATTCAGCTAAGCTAAAGCTGTCTTGTAGTCTGCGTATAGGGGGAGTACGTCTCCGTTTAGCAGGTAGAATTGCTTGGGTTGCTACATGCGTTGGATCGCTTGCTGGAAAATCGGGTGTATGGCAACTACTGCATGACAACTAGTCGAATAACTGTGTTAGTGGCAGCTTATGGCAACTGCAGTTATCATAAGATGAAGATCGAAGAAGGTAATACTTTCTGAATGTGGCTGGAAGAGGCTGAGACAGTATATATTGTAATTGCTAAGCCCTGGGCAAATTATAGACAAGACAAATTACTATATGTTAAAAAAGACGAACGACCGTTCTTAGGTGAAAGTCTGAAATCACTAAAGTCAAGATTAAAGGCTTGAAGTAGCACATGTCTCAATTAAAGTAAATTACGAATTGGTTGCTAATAATCAAATGGTAAAAAATCTGGTAAAACATTAAGGTAAAGCAAATTTCACAATTCCCAAAATAAATGCCAAAAATCCCAAAATTAGAATTTTTTATTCTTTTGCCCATGAAGTCCACATATGGACGAGTCATGAAATACTTTCAGCAATAGTTGAGTGTATATATAGCTTTATTACGGCAGTATAATCCTAGTTTTGAAATTTTAGAACATATAGACTAAATTAAAAATTTCGATGTAAAATAGGTCCAATTGAGGGACCTCCATCTTCTTCAAGGTTAATAAATTTTACACGAAATTTCATTTGAACGTACGCAAGTGTTGTTTGCTTACACAAAGATATAACATTTTTATATACCCCAAAGGAAATTTTTTTCTAATAAAAAAAAATAATATTGACGGCCATTTTTAAGCCGTCAATTTTATTTTTAAATTGAAAATCGTCTAGTTTTCAACTCATAAAAGATATAATCTTGAAATTTGTCTACATTATTTTAAATTTTGTACTCTAATTATGGGAAAAAATTTGAAAAAAATTTCCTAAAAATTGTTTCAAATATTTTAAAAAAACTTCACCAGGGTATGGAAAAATTAAAAATTTTAATTTTTAAATTATTATAACTGGCTAATTTTAGAACATAATTTCCAGATTAAACCATAATTTTATAGGTATTAACTAGACCTTAATAACGACTTAAAATTTTTAAAATTCAAAAAAAAATAAAGATATGACAAGCAGGGGTAAGATACCCAAATTTGAGATCACATAACGCCACCCATGGCAAGTGGATGGTACCCACCGTCAAAGCTTAAGCTGAGATACTCCTCTGCTATGTTAATGTCAAATTTTGAATCAATCGGCCTAGGCCTTTACAAATGCCTAAGTTATTTCCAAAATATGTTGATTATGCCCCACTGTGTTAAAGTGTTAAACTTTGTCCCGAGCGGAGTAGTAGTTTAATTATGGATTTATTTTTAAAATTTTTTTTATACTTACCACTGTAAAAACAATATCGCTTAAATATAAATATTTATATTTTAGCGATATTTTCAAAAACATTTTTCAATAAAATTTAAAAAATTTCTGATGAGTTCAAGTAGTTAAACATCGGTAAATTTATTCAACTGGAAAAAGGGAAAATTTTTCCACACAGACTAAAAAAATTCTGCTTGGTATACATCCCCCTTATCAGCTACTCATCCAGTCGTCAACAAAAAAAAAAGGGACTTTTAATGATAATCTTTGACTGAATAGTGTGGTCTCTAAACAACAACAAAAGAAAAAACATGTTTATACTTTCGCAAAATTTGGTTTCATCATCATCACTTGGGGTTGCTTTGTGAGTCACTGTAAGAATTTCGATTTGTATGCGAGTAAATGAGTGTCTGTATGAGTATGAGTATGAGGAGGATGTTGTTGTTTGTAAATACATTTCCGCATTCGTTACTCTTGACACAAAAGTATTTGTAAAAAATTCTGTGTGAGCGCAAAGGTATTTTATTTAAATAAAGTTTTTCTTTTCCTCAAAAAACAGAAGGCGTATGGCCGCTTGTAAAAGAAAACTTTGCAAATGAAAAGACATTCAATTACAACTTCATGCGGTCGATTTGCGCTGTTCATTTTGTGTGATGCGCAAAAATAAATCCTTTTGGTGTGTGTTTTGAGTTTTGTCGTAAAGTTTTTTTAAGCAACTCTTTTGTATACAAAATTTCCTTTTCTTCTAGTATACGGTGAATACACCGCAACTGGGTTTGTATTTGTGGGTGTGTGTGGGTGAGTGTGTTTGAATGTATGTGTTTAATCTTGCAAGTATAATGATGTCTGCCACTTTTAATGTTGTGATGTTGTGGCTGGCGGCCATCAGCATCGAGAAGAAAATTGTTTCAAACTAAATGAAACAAAAAAAAAAAATCATCGAACATCATTCTTTGACAAAGAAACTTGCTGGCTCAGGATTTGCGTATCATTAATTCAATTTACTGTATTTAAAGAGCATTGCACGTAATGTACAATTTTGCCTCATATAAAAAAAGAAACGAAAAAAAAAATTATCATGGACAAAACCCACACAGTCGAGGAATAATGAATTTGTACCACAGAAAATCCCATTCACTCATTCAACTTTTGCTCTACATCCATCATTCAATCTCTCATTCATTCAGTTGTACACTTGTCGATGAATGAGAAAAGCCAACGAAAACTTTTTCCTTCAAATTAAATTTTAGTTTATTTTAAGTGGTTGGATGTATGGTTCGATGTCTACCAGAGTAGTTTGAGGGGTTTGTTGTGTTTTGTTAATGAGTTTAAAGTTCTTTTTTCCCCTGGGTTGGGGGAGGTTTGCAAAATTCCTTGACTTTTTGTTTATACAACAATTTCAGAATAATTGTATCAACTGAATGTGACTGTTTTAAATTTAAGCTTTAAAGTACTGGTGGTAAAATGGAAATTTTTAAAAATTTTAAAAAACACCTAGAGGGTTTTACATTAGGGATATGCAAGTGGAGTATTTTATTACCAATGATTAAACACGATTGTTTTTTGTACAAAAATATATTGTAGTATAGCAACCGCCTACACCGATTTGGCTAATTTTCTTTTTACGGCAAGAAAAATTAACCATGCCCACTTTTACGTGCCCATTTTAAGTACCTAAAGAACTATAATAGGTCGATATTTGAAAATTTGCACATGTAAGCCTCTTATTAAAATTCATAATTTAGCAAAACACAGGCTGGATAGGATTAGTAGGCATGGTACCTCCCATACAAAGTGAACAATGATTACCGACTATCTGGAAATCTACAAAAGGTAGAGTTTTGCAACTTTGCACAAGTAACCCTAATACGAATGTGTATAATTTAACAAAACACGGACTGGATTAGGACGGTGGACATGGTACCTCACATACAAAGTGAAACATTGTTAGTGTGCTCTTAGAGAACTACAATATGTAGAGTCTTGAAAATTTGCACAAGTAACCCTCAGACTAATCTACATAGTCTATCAACAGTGGGCGTGGTAGCTCCCATACAAAGTGAAAATTCGCACAAGTAACCCTCACACTAAAGTGCATAGTCTAGCAGAATACAGACTGGATTACGATAGGGAGTGGTACTAAAAGTTAAAACTTATCGTGTTATACGTACTATATACGTATAGTCTAGCAAAAACAGATTGGATAGGACCATTGGGCGCCGTACCCTAAATATAAACTGAAACAGTTTTGTGGTGAGAATAGGAGTTCGTTTTCGCCATACTTTTCCTCCAAAACGCACCTGGGATAGCTAGTATTAAAAAAAGTATCAAACAAGAAGATAGCTTTAGGTGGTGACAATATAAAATGCCGATAGATTACACACTGTGTAATTTTTTAAGTCATGGCAAAATAACCATATACGGACACCACTACGTGATAAAAGATCAAAAAAAAGACCCCTGTCTCCCAGTTTTGCCCAAAGTCTTCCAGGTTTTTTTATGGGCCATTAAAGATGTGGGGCCTCGATGTCATTTTTCAAAAAAATTATCATTTACTCAAGCTCATATTTTGCAAACCGTTAGGAATTTTGATATACTCTCTGAGTATATCTCCGTTTAGGTAGCGCTTAGGTAGCCGGGTCCATAGGTAGCAAACCGTTCAAAATTCAAGGAAACAATCAACTACAAAAATGAACCTAAGATCTCAATAAACAACTTTCTAGAATAAATGAACTTCCTAGGAATGATTCTTAACACCGTTTAGGTAGCGCTTAGGTAGCCGCAAAAGTGAAAAATTTCCCGGCTACCTAAGCGCTACCTAAACGGTGTTAAGAATCATTCCTAGGAAGTTCATTTATGCTAGAAAGTTGTTTATTGAGATCTTAGGTTCATTTTTGTAGTTGATTGTTTCCTTGAATTTTGAACGGTTTGCTACCTATGGTCCTGAACAGGAGAAAAAAGGTAAAAAAAAATTGAATTTTTTAAAGTTTTTTGCGATTTTGACCTTAAAGATAGTGTTTTTTTGATTTTATATGTCCACAATTTTTGTTCTTTATGACAAGAGCTACAACTCAGAGAGTATATCAAAAGTCCAAAAGGTTTGCAAAAATGAGCCCATAAAAAAAAACCTGGAGGACTTTGGGCAAAACTGGGATACAGTGGTCTTTTTTTTTGGTCTTTTATCACGTAGTGGTGTCCGTATATGTATATTTTTTTCCGTGTTGCAATGTATTATTGAATTGTCCCATATTCCTTTATCTGAGTATGGTTGGTAAAATATATAATGTTTACAACTTAACACCACCCAATGTATATAGATGCGAAGAATGGGGAAGACGGATGTAGTGACCCAGAAAATACACAACATTAGGCTAGTGTCAAAAATAAAATTTTCCATTTTTTTCGTTTAAAATAATTAGACGATTATAAATAAAATATAAAATTATTCTATCAACTAAGAGATAATAAAACGACCTTAAGCCTGACTGCATAACAAATTTACGTATTCATCCATATTAGTTCAATCCTATTCTATACAATACCCCTCAAAAGTAAAAAAAAAAAATTATACTACACAGGAAAACTTTGTTGCACCAATTAAAGATTTTAATCAGTTTAAATTATATTTTTAATTAAGAAAGAACAAAATAAATTTCTAATTAAATTAAATAATGGAATCAATAAAACATTGAATTAAATTTGTGTCTGATACTAATAAACACCTTTAAGTGGAGCAAAAAAATTTTCTGTATAGTGTTTTTTCCATTTAATAAAGCGTTCAATTCAGGTATGGAAAACTTGATCGTACTTTTTTTGATACTATTTAATAGTCAAAAATAGGGGAGTGACTCATAATTAAACATAAATATATTTTCTTTTACTTATTAGACTTCCAGGCTACGTCGTTATGTCAACTATGCCGAGAATATTATTTCGAACGTGTGCGGGTAAACAGGTCTTAGAAGATCCTAATATTAACAATATTAACTATTCATGATTACATTAACACACTGATCTTGAAGAGGTGCCCTTGAACTTCCAAGGTGCTGGAGGGTAGCTAATGTAATATCAATTCACAAAAAGGGAGAGGCTAAAAACCCTAAAATTACCGCTCAATTATAACTTGTTCTAAGTTTTTTTTAAAGTAATGGAAAGTAGAACATCTTGTGGAGTCCAATAATTTATTAAGCAACCGTCAGTATGGATTTCTTGGGGGAAGCTCCTAAGGTGGTATGCTGTTGTTGCTTTTGCAAAATTGTATCTACACGCAAAGAAATATATGGTTGAAGTAACCATAATCTAAGAGCAACATATTATGATTAAATTATATGGTTGTAGTGAAAATATATTATTATTAAATTTTATAATATTATAGTTAAATTAAACGATAATAGTATGGTTAAGCACTATGAAATGTCATATGGGAACATTTTTATATCCTTCACCACAGGTGGAAAGTATATATATTCTACACCATAAAGTATATATATTCTGGATTCTTATACATAGAGAAGTTGATTAAGCGATGTCCGTCTGGCCGTGTTCGGCTAGTAATGTAATTTGCCAAGGCACCAGAAGAGATACAAAAAATTTAAGCGCACCAGTCTGTCAGGCATAGTTTCGAGACTTTTCGTATCGCAACTCAGCAACATCGGATCATTCCTTTGGAGGCTGCGGGCCAAAAACCACGCCCACCTATATATTTTTTTTAATTTTTTTCGGCGTTAATGATTGATTCCCTTTTGCATTTTTTTGTCAAATAAATATTAGACCGTGACAGGTAGATCGCAAGGAGTGCATACAAATCTCGGGGGATTAATAACCCCCTGTAAGGGGCGATTTTTGTTTGTTTTAAGGTTGGTAGGGTTTTTCTGAGACCTTTATAGAAAACAATACATATAGAGGAAGACAAAGGACCCACAGGGCACCCACTGGTAAATAGGAGCAGTTAAGAGGCACATGGGGGTCAATATGAGTAAATTTTTTAAGGATTTCTTTTTGGCTTTAGTCTGAAGATTCTTACTCAATATAGATTGCAGGAAGGTCCTAAATTTAAAAAATAATAAAAAATCAATAAATTTTTTAAAAAAAATTTAAGTTTAAAAAAAAAATTTTAAAAATAAAAATTTTTTATTTAAAATAAAAATTTTTTTTTAAATATTTACAAAAAAACTTTACAAAGCATTTTCAAAACGATATTTTTACAGAAAAATTTTTGAAAAAAAAAATTTTTTAAAATTTTGAAAACAAAATTTTTTAAAAATTTTCCAATAAAATTTTACAAAAATTTTCAAAAAAATAGTTTTACAAACAATTTTCGAAAAATTAAAAAAAATTCAATATTTCTATGAAAATGAAAATCATGACTGTAACATAACATATTTTTAATATTAAGCATATATACATGGCTACACACACGAACACCGTTGTGGCTGTCGTCAACTTAGGCTAATTTCTATTATATTCAACAAAAGAAAATGACGCAAAATTGTAAATTACAAATTTATATACAAACAAAAAGTTTTGGAGGAAATATTTATAATTTTTTGAAAAAGTTATTTAATATTATAAAAGCAAAATAAGTATTTCTACAACAACGACAGATTTTACGATGTAGCTGTCGTCTAATCATTAGGTAGCTGAAAAAGCAGAAAGTACGCCCATACTTTTTACCAGTTTAAGGCATACTTTCAGGCATCTTTTATTTTTGAAAGCCGGTTATTTTAAACACGGTTGAGCAACAGATATTAATTACCTACTGCCAAATAGCCAATTGAATAAAACTTGTAATTGATTTGTATTTTTACTTTGTGAAATGACATTGTTATTAAAATATTTTAAACGCATTTTACAGAGCTTTACCTTAATTTTTTGAATTTTTTGAGTATTTTAGAATTTTGTTCAGGAATGGGTACCTTTATATAAAGTAAATACATAAACCACTGAATCGCTAAATAAGTAAGATTCTTATAAAAATCGAGCGAAATGTTGTCAAGACGCCCACGACGTGGCGGGCACAGCTAGTTATTAATATATTATAATTAAAAATAATATATTATTTTTGAATATTTATAAAACTTTGGTTGTGGTTTGAAGTTTACCAAAAATTTTAAAGTTAAAACCAACCATGTAGAATTTTTTTTTGGTGTAGCAAAGATTTAATGATTACATCTTTACCAAAACTTGTTTATCGTGACCAATTCAGTGTTAAAAAGAAATAAACCTTTTTCATCTTTGTATTCATCATCTATCGGCAGTTGGTGAGAACAAAGTCTATCACTACCTAAAGCTGCCACATTATTATTAATATTTTTACTTTAATATTTACTTCCTTAATTTTTTTTTTTTTTTGTTGCTTCACCCAACTTTCGGTTAGCAATTAAATCTACTTTTTAACCGACTTCAAAAAAAGAAGGAGGTTATCAATTCGTCTGTGTGTTGCTTTTTTTTGTATGTTTGTGCCTTCAGAACTCGGTCATTTCTGAACCGATTGTATTTATTTTGCACTATTAGAAAGGTTATGGCTACAGATTGGTCCCATTTTAAAAGAAGTTCAATATTTTAAAAATTAAAGGGTGTCCCTATACAACATACATGTTTTTTACGTGTATTATGAAATTTATAGGTCACCAATTTAAAATTAAAAAAAGCTCCCAATAACAAAAAGTAATTAAACAATAAAATTAAAATTTAAAGGGTGACCCAATAGTTGACTTAATTTCACCTTTATTCTTCTATCTTTTGAACCGTTATAGACAAACACTTGAAAGTTGCACAGAATGCTCGTAACTATGTCTGTTATAATAAGTATAAATATATAAAATTAGGAATTAAAGGGAGGCCCATTAGTTGGTTTATTTTGATATATATATATGGCCAAACTTTTGAACCGTTATAGACAGACAGTTGAAATTTACAAAGAACTTGTATTGCTAAGTCCGCCAAAATAACAAGTGTAAAATATGAATTTGGAAATTAAAGGGTGTCCCAATAGTTAATGTAAAAGTAATATTTATGGCCAAACTTTTCAACCCTTATAGATAGACAGTTGAAATTTACAAAGAACCTATATTGCTTAGTCCGCTATTACAACAAGTATAATATTTGGATCTATAAATTAAAGGGTGTCCCCATTATTGATGTAATTTGATCATGATGTACTCATCTTTGGAACCGTTATAGAGAAACACTTGAAAAATAGACAGAATGTTCACTACTATGTCTTGTATAACAACAAGTATAAATATTTAAAATTGGAAATTAAAGGGTGTCCCAATAGTTGATGTAATTTGATGTATATGGACACAAAGTTAAAATTTAAAAAGAATCTGTATGACAAAGTCCTCTTTAAAAAGTATTTATATTAAAATTTTAATTTAAAGGGTGTCCCAATAGGTGACGTCATTTGATATATATGACCCTATCTTTTAAACAGTTATTGATAAACACTTAACAATTAGACAGAATGTCCATTACTATGTATGTTAAAATAAGTATAAATATTTAAAATTATAAATTACAGGGTGTCGCAATAGTTTATGTAATTTGATGTATATGACCAAACTTTTAAACCGTTACAGACAGACGGTTGAAATTTACAATGAACCTGTATTGCCACGACCGCTATAACTAGTATAAAATTTAAATTAGGAAATTACAGGGTGTCGCAATAGTTACCGTCTTAAAAAAACATTATTTTAAGTTTGTCTGTTTTGAAGTCGGTTTTTTTGCAAGAATTATTTGTTCATTGTTTTGTTTATTTTTTGCTGAATTCCTAAGCTTTCTGTTGTAAATCTCTTTCTCTCATTGTTTACTTTGTCCAGAATTTGTATGTTCTCAAAGTCAGGTTTGTGATTTGTTTGTATTATATGTTGTGAGAATGCAGTCGTCTCTTTATTTTTCTTAATATCAGCATTGTGTTCGCTCATTCTAGTTTCCAAGCTTTTTTTTTTGTTGTTGTCCCAATATAAACTAAGCTGCAATTGTTGTCATTGTTACCTTTACAAGGAATCTCATAAACAACGTTGTTGTTTTGTTGTAGTTTAGGTATTGGTGTTTTTATGTTCGTCAATATTGTACTCAGTGTTTTTTTTTTGGTTTATAAGCATAAGAAATGTCACTTTTGTTTATTGCTGATCTTATGCTTTTTGTGTCAGTAAGACCAGGTATGTATTTTACACCGAAAAAATATTTCGCATTGTTATCTGTGTTGCCATTGTTGGTATTGGTCGTCGTGTCGTAAGATATTATTAAAGATTTTATTTAATTCTGCGGAAAATTATTAGATGTTAATATTTTCGTAATTTTTTCAATGTTTTGTTTGTGAAATTGTTTATCGCTGATGTCCAGTACCCTCTTGATGAAATTTTTGGCTGTGTTAACTATTTGGCTCTTCGGTTGAGTAGCATTAAAATTAATTATTCTACCAGACGATGTGTTTTTAGCGTACCAGTCAAATGTTAGTTTGTCATCCTCTCTGTATAATTTGGTGTCCAGATATGCTATTTCTCTTTTCACTTTAACTTCCACTGTGAATTTGATTTGTGGATGGTATCCATTAAAAGTCCTCAAAATTTCATCTTTGTCGTCAATGTTGATTACAGCTAAAATGTCGTCTACGTACTCTGCTACGTATTTTATATGTATGTTTTTATTGTTGAGTTCAGTCAACGCTACGTCAAGTAAGAATGCCCATTGGCATTCCAAAGATTTGATTGTATACCCTGTTGTTGTAGATAAAGTAGTTATTATCATATAAGCAAAACTTTAAAATATCCAAAAATTTAGATCTTGGGATTTTGGTGTTTGTTTTTATTATATCCCACTTTTTCATTATGGTGTTGATCGCAGTATAAATGGGAATATTAGTAAATAATTAGACTACGTCAAAAGATTATTTAAGGGGTATCGTTCTCATGTAACATGAGTACCAAAGCAATTTTTTTTATTCGATATTGGACTTATTTATTTATTTGAGTTGCAGATGTATGCAGTTGTAGCTGAAATATCATTTGACTTTAGGAATTGTGTTATTTTAACTTAAATTACTTAATGCTGTGCAAGATAATAATGTTATGCAAAAAATACCATTTAAAAATGACAATAATAAAAAAAATAAAAGATGAAAACAACACAAAACAAACTAATCCAAATGAATTACTACGGGTTACTCAAATAATAACATTCCCCTAAGGAATTTTACATAAAATATCAAGTAAAACTACTAACACCATTAGAATATTAAAAGCAAAAATATACTGGAACTAGCTTTAGTAAATAACACTAGGCAACATAATAAAAAAATATTGTGTTACAAAAAACTCTTGACAAACCTTTTGCTAAAAAATAACACAAAATATATGATGACCCCATATAACTTACGGTCTTAAATAGTTTAGAGTTTGAAAATACATAATTTATCTATTTTTTGTTAATAAAATAAAAATATAATTTTTTTAAATTAATTTTAAAAATGAACCAATCATATTTTTGTCGTTGTCTAGTGTCATCAAATATGTTTAAGGGATATAAAACAAAGTCCCATTTTCTTCGGACATAAATATATAAACAATTACAAATACTTTTACTGTGCTTTAGTTATACGTTACAAAAATAATGAATTTTTTATTTCTAATTTAAAATTTTCTTAACATGATGAAAAATGAAAAATAAATTTAAAATAATTGAAATTGGTTTATACGTCTGGGGATCTTGTGGTCGGTCTCATCACTGTTGTGGGTTTTCAAACAAACGGGTTTGTCAATGAAATGTTGTATTTATTGTATCTTCAGTGCTGTGGTTTAATCCCTAAAAGTATGCCTTAAAATAAACATTTTAAGAAACCATTTTTATTTATTTATTTTTTAATTTTCTATATCAAAGAGTGTAAGAAGATTTTATAAGGAAGTAGTTGCTTGGGAATGGGGAATAGTTTTTTTTCTGCTGTTTCGAATTGAAAAAGAATTCGATTTTTATGTTGAGACATAAAATGTAATAGCAAATTAAATTTTAAACAAATTATTCATTTTGTCTTTTAGAACAATGGATAGTTTGTGTTGGCGATTTAGGTTTTTTAAACAAATTTGTAATGAAAATTTGTGACCAAATGCTTAATACATAAGGATATTTAATGCTTCACATACTTAAAGTGAATTCAGAAGTTGGAATCTATACATATAATAAAATATTTACTCATTTCCGTCTGTCTGTTTTTCATTTGAGTTCGCATCACATACAAACTGCAGCATGGATTTTAACAAAATTTTGTGAGGAGGTACTTTAGCATCCTCATTCCAATATTGGATAATACCTTTTCTGCAAAAATACCTTATTTCCAAGAGATAATAAAGAGAAAAGCAGTAAAAGTCGTAAACTTTTTTTTACCGCTTTAAAGGTTCTGCATACTTTAAGGCATCTTTTATTTTGAGAGTCATCTTTTATTTATTGAGTTTATTTAAAACAGTAACTTTTTTCCTGTCTGTCTGCTTTTCTGTCTGTCTGTGTTCGCATCACTTAAAAACTGCAGTGAAAGTACGCAATTTTACCGATATACATACTTTAAGGCGGTTTATTTTAAACATCTGTTAAAGAGCTTTAAAATAATTTTTAGAATTTTAGATATGCAAACTTAAGGCACTTTTCATTTTTGAAAGCAGAATATTTTAAAAAGAGCTTTATAATAATTTTGAGAATTTTATATAAATTTTAGAATTATATTTAATGCTGGGTATCTTTATATAAAGAAAATACGTTTACGTGAAGCACTATAGGAGTAAGAGTGTTAAAATTTAGTGTGCATTACTTTAAAAGCAAACTCGAACAAAATATTGCCAGGATGCACACAACGTGTGTGGGTACAGTTAGTATACAATAAGAATAAATTTAAAATTGAACATGATCTGATCGTTGCATTGCTGGTGCTGGACTGCAGCAGCCCACAACCACCAGTCTAGCAGTCTGGAGGTTGTGGGTCCAACCATCATAAACACCCTGGATGTTATCTGCAAAAAAGCGAGGTGGTTCCCAGCTGGTGTTGTCATTATAAAAAATATAATCCGTCACACAGTTCTTGTTGCGGAAAAACGGAACTATTGATATCTTAGGCTGAAGTGATTCCGATTTTTCAAGCCCACATTAATAGTAGTAGGCAAAACAAGCTTGAAAATTTGCGCATTTTATATTAAAAGTTTTTAAAAAATTTTAATGGTCTTATATGTTTGATGATACATGAAATGAAATATGTATAACCAGTAATAGCTCTTGATTATTTAAAGTAATTCAATAGAATATATTCGATTGGTAGACATATTATCAATTTATAACACAACTTAAGCGAAATTAAAAATTCAAATATTGATCAATATAATTTTTAATGAGAGCCACAGTTTGTTGACAGAAATTTTTGTCTAACAATGATAGCAACAATAACAGCATCAGTCTAGAATACCTCAAAGGAAAAAAATTTGCTCCAATTATAGGCTTTAATTAGTTCCAGATATAAATTTAATTTAATTTTTGATTGTTTTAATTTTTCACTTAATTGCAAGGTTTTTTTTTTATTGTCTTCTGCCTGGATAAAGAATATAATTAAATCAATTAAAACATTAATTACATTTGTAGCTGAAACTAATTGTAATCATTAATTAGTGCAAATATTTTTCTTATTGTATGGAAAAGTGCTATTACCCCATATACCATTAGACGAAAAAATGTTGGTAGAATGTACCAATACAACTGAACTAGAAACAACTAAGAGTGCTATATGCCCCCATGCCGAATCTTATATACCCTTCACCATAGTAATGATAGATATTGTGTTACCCTCTTTAACAATTTTTTGTGAATTTCTTTTTATATTTTTTTTTGAAATGTTAGTGTAAAATTTTTTGTAAAAATTTTGTTTTAAATTTTTTTTCTAAAAATATTTTTTATATATTTTTTTTAAATCTTTTATAATTTTTTGCAAAGATTGTGTTGAAAAAATTAAAAATATTTTTTTTTTTAAATTAGGACCTTCCTGCCATCTTTATTGTGTTAGAATAGACAGACTAAAGACTAAAGGTCTTTAATACAAATCAAAGCAAAAAACCATTACCAACCTAAATATAAACAATAAATCGGCCCTCGCAGGGACTTAGTGATCCCCCGAGATCTGTATGCACTCCTTGCGATCTACCATTCATATTTATTTCAAAAAAAGCAAAACAGAATCCATAAAACCGAAAAAATTAAAAAAAAGTGAAAACTATAGATGGGCGTGGTCTTTGCCAGCAGCCTCCAAAAGAATGATCTGCTGTTGCTGAATTTCAATTCCAAAATTTTCAAAACTATGCCTGGCAGATTGGTGAGTTTAAGTCTGCTGTACCTCGTCTGGTGCCTTGACATTTCAACGCGAACGCGGACAGACGGACATCGCTTAATCAACTTTTCTATGCATAAGGATCCAGAATATAAACTTTATGGAGTCGGAAATGAATATTATAGAATTTTACATATACCCTTTCCATCTGTGCTGGAATGTATAAACAGGGACTGGACTTTACACTTGTAAAATTGTCATACAAATCCTTCTTAAGTAGGCTTATTTTCATTCTCTATTCCCTCTAAAACTCAATAGAGTTGAAAGAATATTTTGTATAAGTAAGGCGATTCTATTTAAAAAAAAATGAGAAAATTTTTATTGAGACACTTGCAGAATGTAAATATATTTCAGGATCGCTACATCCGTCTTCAGCAATCCTTGCATTTATCAACACTTTATTCTAAAATTAAATTTAATAGAGTTGAGTCGGTGTTGGAAAAAAATTGTTTTTTCAGAGTTACTGCTATCATTTGGGATTTATTCTTCTGATGTACGAACAGGAGAAGTAATATCCCTTCTTGTTTGCCATTTGTAATGTTACAGGCTAATGGGTTTAAATACTTTTAATCTTCTTTATAAAAGTTGTGGCATGATTAGTGATTTTTGTTTGAATATACAATATATCAGCCATCTGCGGAGTAAACGTTTACGTATGTGTGACGTACTATAAAATTAAGAGTCCTAAAATTTGGTGTGGATTACTTTTAAAGCAAAATCGAACAAAATATTGTCAGAACATACACAAAGTGTGTGGGCACAGCTAGTATACAATAAGAATAATTTTAATAATGAACGTGATCTGTTCTTTACACGGCTTCAACTGAATAACCATATAGCGCTTTTCTAGCAGGTTGGGAGTTGCAGGTTTAATCACCATAAATACCCTGGATCTTATCTGCATACAATCAAGGGGCTTCCCAGCTAGAGTTCTCATTAAAACATATATTCTCTCACACAGTGGTTAACAAAATTTATGTTATGGAAAAAGAGAACTAATGTTGATATACGATTTTTTAAGCTCACAGTAGTAGTAGTGGTAGTAGTAGTAGTAGTAGTAGTAGTAGTAGTAGTAGTAGTAGTAGTAGTAGTAGTAGTAGTAGTAGTAGTAGAGTAGTAGTAGTAGTAGTAGAGTAGTAGTAGTAGTAGTAGTAGTAGTAGTAGTAGTAGTAGTAGTAGTAGTAGTAGTAGTAGTAGTAGTAGTAGTAGTAGTAGTAGTAGTAGTAGTAGACTAGTAGTAGTAGTAGTAGTAGTAGTAGTAGTAGTAGTAGTAGTAGTAGTAGTAGTAGAGTAGTAGTAGTAGTAGTAGTAGTAGTAGTAGTAGTAGTAGTAGTAGTAGTAGTAGTAGTAGTAGTAGTAGTAGTAGTAGTAGAGTAGTAGTAGTAGTAGTAGTAGTAGTAGTAGAGTAGTAGTAGTAGTAGTAGTAGTAGTAGTAGTAGTAGTAGTAGTAGTAGTAGTAGTAGTAGTAGTTGTAGTAGTAGTAGTAGTAGTAGTAGTAGTAGTAGTAGTAGAGTAGTGGTAGTAGTAGTAGTAGTAGTAGTAGTAGTAGTAGTAGTAGTAGTAGTAGTAGAGTAGTAGTAGTAGTAGTAGTAGTAGTAGTAGTAGTAGTAGTAGAGTAGTAGTAGTAGTAGTAGTAGTAGTAGTAGAGTAGTAGTAGTAGTAGTAGTAGTAGTAGTAGTAGAGTAGTAGTAGTAGTAGTAGTAGTAGTAGTAGTAGTAGTAGTAGTAGTAGTAGTAGTAGTAGTAGTAGTTGTAGTAGTAGTAGAGTAGTAGTAGTAGTAGTAGTAGTAGTAGTAGTAGTAGTAGTAGTAGTAGTAGTAGTAGTAGTAGTAGTAGTAGTAGAGTAGTAGTAGTAGTAGTAGTAGTAGTAGTAGTAGTAGTAGTAGTAGTAGTAGCAGTAGTAGTAGTAGTAGTAGTAGTAGTAGTAGTAGTAGTAGTAGTAGTAGTAGTAGTAGTAGTAGTAGTAGTAGACTAGTAGTAGTAGTAGTAGTAGTAGTAGTAGTAGTAGTAGTAGTAGTAGTAGAGTAGTAGTAGTAGTAGTAATAGTAGTAGTAGTAGTTATAGTAGTGACAGCAATCGCAAGCAGTCGTCTTTTTAGCGCGCTCCAACGAAATTTTAAATAAAAGGTGTAAAAGTGCCCAGAAAATTTTAATAAATTGTTATCTTACAAAATAAACAATTTTCTTTTCAACCCTAAAACCTATTTTAAAAAATACTTTATAAAAAAGGTGATATTTGTGTAAATAAACAAAATTTAAAATTAACAATACCAAACTCTCAAAAAAGAGAAAAAACAAAGCAAAACCTAAAAACATATAAAAATACAAAAATGAGTCTATGTGGTCAATGCAGTACCAATCTACCAGCAAGGTTTGTTAAGTGCCATGCATGCAACTCTCAATACCATTTCTCTTCCTGCTGTTCTCTTTCTGAGAAGACGTACTCCACGATGACAGTTGAACGACGAGCCGATTGGAGGTGCCATAAGTGCAAACCACGCAAGGGATCCACAAGTAGCAACAATGCTTATATAATAATGGATGAACACTCAGAGCAAATAGGTCAAAAACAGCAAAGAGAAAGTGATAATGAAGAGAAGGATGGCGCGAAACGTTTTAAAGAAGGTTTATCCTTAAGTGATGTAAACAGCAGTATGTATATGGTTAAAACCGACGTTAGGCAACTTAAAACTGATGTATCGTCCATGAAAACGGACATAAACGAAATAAAAACCACAATGCTCGAACTCACAAAAACCATAAACCAAAACAACTCTCAAATGAATTCTAAATTAGAAACAGCTCTTGAAACAATTACCAAATCAATCTCAACTCTCACTGCTCAAATAAGTGAACTTCATGAAATTGATAAAGGAAGAGAAAAACAAATAAAAGAGATGGATAATCGGATCAACAATTTGGAACAACAATTGCTAAACAAAAATATTGAAATAAAAAATGTAACAAATGAAAATATGCAACCAATCGATATTGTAAAAACAATTGCGAGTTCCTTAAATGTTGAAATAAGTGATCAGGATATAAGTAATTCTTACAGCATTAAAAAATCTCAAAGAGTTATAATTGAATTTACTTCTCTTAAGAAAAAGAAAGAATTGCTCAGCAAAATTAGTCGCCACAGAGTAGATTCGAATTTAATTAACGAAAACACAAACAACAAGTTCATCTACATAAACGAACACCTAACCCCACACAAACGGCGAATGCTTTGGTTAGCGAAAACGAAAGCTAAAGAAGCCAACTTTAAATTTACATGGGTACGAAATGGTAACATCTTTGTCAAAAGAAATGAAAACTCAAATCCTATATTAATAGCAAATGCCGCAGATATTGAGCTAATCACTCAAATGTCTTAATAGAATAATTAAACAAGCCCTTATTACATTTATAAACCTAGCTTTCAATTTAAACAATGGCACAAATATTAGATAATTTTAATCAAATAAACAAAACAATGTTAAGTTATCCCGTAACAATCATATATATGAACATTCGCTCTCTAAGATTAAACTTCACCCCGTTTCTCGCCAGTCTACATAATATTATTAACGACATCAACTTCATACTCCTCGTCGAAACAAATATTACAAACGAAGAGGAACACATCTTTAATATAAAAGGTTTTAATTCCTATTTCTTCAACAGAGATAATAGAGGGGGAGGTATAGCAGTTTATGTCAGAGAAAATATAATGCATACAAATATTAGCTTGCATACATCCTCATTTGAGTGTATACAAATAAATGTAACAAACAACAAAAAAGCATTCTCGTTGTTTACAATTTATCGCCCGCCAAAAAATAATGTAAACAAATTTATAATAGAACTCGATGAAATAATAAACAGAGTAAAAAATAAACAAGAGATAATTATTGTTGGTGATATTAATATAAACATCCTCAACCAAAATATCACAACAACCAAATATACAGAGATGATATCGTCGAATGGATTACAATGCTTAATAAATGAAATAACAAGAGAAAATATAACGAAGAGAACACACTCTTGCATAGATCATTTGCATATCAGAAAAAAAGAAACAAACACACAAACCCATACAGCAGTTGTAAGAACAAATATCTCTGACCACTATTCTCTTTTCTGTTGTATACAGGATGATCAAATCGAAAGCGATGTAAATCAGAGTGGAGAAAACAAATTTTGCCAGGGTGCCTTTTTAAATAGTTTTAAAATAAATAAAAGTATTAAAGCAACAAATTGGACACAATTAGCAAATGAAAATACAAATACAAACCAAATTTATAATATGATATATGACACTTTTAAAAACATATATGATAACTCTAAAGCAAATAAAAAAATAAATAAAAAAACAAGGAAAGTAAATCCTTGGATGAGTGAAGAGTTAAAAAAATATTGTGAAGTTCGGGATAAACTTTATTCGAAATGGTTAAACAATAAAAACAACAAACACTATGAATGTGAATATAAAAAATTTCGTAATCAAGTAAATAAAAAAATTAATTATGCAAAGAATAATTACTTTAAAGTAAAATTTATACAAAATAGAAATAACATAAGAGCTACATGGCAACTAATAAATGAAATAACAGGTAAAAGAATATCTAATATTGATTTCTCAATTAAAAATAACTTTAAGAATAATAGTATAATGAATATAGCAAACACATTTGCAAATAATTTTAAAGAAAATGTTGATAAAATTCTACACATTTGCAACATTAAAACATATCAATATCAGCCTACAACAGTGATAAACTCAATGTTCCTATCGCCCACAAATGAAGAGGAAGTTTATGGCATTTTAATGAATTTAAAAACCAACAAAGGCGCAGGAATTGATGGAATCCGGCCAAAAGATATTAAATATAATGCTCTACTCCTGACACCAATAATTGCAACTTTCATTAATTCCAGTATAAGCACGGCTACTATACCAAGCCTACTTAAATCTTCTTTAATACGTCCGATATATAAAAGTGGAGCCAAAAACGACTACAACAACTATAGACCTATAGCAATATTACCAGTAATTGAAAAAGTTTTGGAAGAAGTAATCGTACGAAGACTAAACGATTTTCTCATAAAATACAAAGTTATTAACCGTAATCAATATGGTTTCCAAAAAGGAAAAAATATTAATAAACTACTCGGTGATTTTTCTAATCACATAAATACATGCCTAGGAAATAACTTACACTGCCTTGCTTTATTTATTGACTTCAGTAAGGCTTTTGATACGCTTTCGCACGCTAATTTATTAAATATGTTGGAACGAAATGGTATCAGAGGTAATTCTCTGGAATGGTTTAAAACCTACTTAGAACTTAGAACATATCGTGTTAAAATATGTCAAACTCTTAGCGACGAAACTTACTCAAGTAATGGTGTTCCACAAGGATCTAAACTTGGGCCAATTCTGTATCTCATCTACGCAAATGATATGTTAAACATTCTTAAAGATTGTTCTACCTATGCATACGCTGACGATACAGCCATTATAGTATCGCATAAAAACATACAAAGTGCAAACGAAGTAATGCAAAATCAACTGAATAAAGTCGCAAAGTGGTGTCATGATAATGGACTAATAATCAATGCATCTAAAACCAAAATAATGCATATAAAACCACCCCACCTCGCTAACGCTGTCAGTAATGTCAAATTTCATAACTATCAATGCCTACACAAAATGAACAACAATGGAAATGTGGACACATGCACTACCATCATAGAACAGGTTAAAACCTACAAATATCTAGGAGTGTATGTAGATGAAAATTTTAAATGGTTAACACACATTAAACACTTATCAAAAAAATTACGTAAATCTGCATACAGTTTGTATCACTTAAGCAACTGTTCAACCTTTGATGTAATTAAGCAGGCATATTTTTCATTAGTAGAATCATATATTAGGCATGGAATAACTGCGTGGGGAAACTCGATATATTGCAGATCATTACAACAATCGCAAAATCAAATTTTAAAAATATTATTCAAAAATAAACAACATAACTGTCAAGCAATAGAAATGTCTTTGATATACGAAAACACAAACAATTCGCGCAGCAACAGATCCTTACAACTCGCGCAACAACAGATTCTTACAGAACACAATGCAAATACCCTGGATATTACAAACAACAATAACAATACGTACACCTATATTTCAAACAACAACACAAACGATTCGTTCATCGCCAGTGCAAACAACACACAACTCAATTTAAACACAAACACTACAAATAGCATCAACACAAACACTACAAATAGCATCAACTCACCAAACATTAATACTAGAAGCTTACAATTCTACAATAACAGCTCAAACAACAGAAACTTAAACACAAACAACATCAACTCAAACAACTTAAACTGTTGCAATACAAACAACATCACCACAAACAACGAAATAAGCAATACAAATATCGCAGAAAGCAGCTTAAATTCTTTCATCAGTAACAACAATAGCAATAACATCTTACATAGCTCTAGCACAGACAACAGAGTTAACATACAACCCAACATCACTAACTCAAACAACAATAGAAATACCAACAACAATACGAATAGAAACATACCCAACATATACCCCAACTTTAACATGGTTAACAGCTACAACATACAAGCGAATAACACGCCAACACCTCGAAACAACAACCTTGCAAGCTCTTTAAATGTACTAAATGTTAAAAGCATATACTACAGTACGCTTGTCAACGAATTCTACAACGATCCTCGTTTCTTGAAGCCAATAAACCACGTATATAATACCAGACAAAGGGCAGATGGAAGGTACAAGGTCGAGCGCCATACCAATAACTACGGCAAGAACTCATTGCACACTACACTACCAAATATCTTTAACAGATTGCCAGTACACCTACTGAACATATCCAACCCTCACAGAAGAAGATTGCTCACAAAGCTTCATTACATTGAAACACAATGAAAAATCTATAAATAATTTTTAGTTTATATTTTATATTTTATTATTATAATATCCTGCAGACAAGCCAAATGGCTTCGCGGGATTTAATATTAAATAAAATTGTATTTGAATTTTCTTAATAAATAATAAATAATAATTAAACTTAAAAAAAAAAAAAAAAAAAAAAAAAAAAAAAAAGTAGTAGTAGTAGTAGTAGTAGTAGTAGAGTAGTAGTAGTAGTAGTAGTAGTAGTAGAGTAGTAGTAGTAGTAGTAGTAGTAGTAGTAGTAGTAGTAGTAGTAGTAGTAGTAGTAGTTGTAGTAGTAGTAGAGTAGTAGTAGTAGTAGTAGTAGTAGTAGTAGTAGTAGTAGTAGTAGTAGTAGTAGTAGTAGTAGAGTAGTAGTAGTAGTAGTAGTAGTAGTAGTAGTAGTAGTAGCAGTAGTAGTAGTAGTAGTAGTAGTAGTAGTAGTAGTAGTAGTAGTAGTAGTAGTAGTAGTAGTAGTAGTAGTAGTAGACTAGTAGTAGTAGTAGTAGTAGTAGTAGTAGTAGTAGTAGTAGAGTAGTAGTAGTAGTAGTAGTAGTAGTAGTAGTAGTAGTAGTAGTAGTAGTAGTAGTAGTAGTAGTAGTAGTAGTAGTAGTAGTAGTAGTAGTAGAGTAGTGGTAATAATAATAAAATAAAAATAATAATAGTAGTAGTAGTAGTAGTAGTAGTAGTAGTAGTAGTAGTAGTAGTAGTAGTAGTAGTAGTAGTAGTAGTAGTAGAGTAGTAGTAGTAGTAGAGTAGTAGTAGTAGTAGTAGTAGTAGTAGTAGTAGTAGTAGTAGTAGTAGTAGTAGTAGTAGTAGTAGTAGTAGTAGTAGTAGTAGAGTAGTAGTAGTAGTAGTAGTAGTAGTAGAGTAGTAGTAGTAGTAGTAGTAGTAGTAGAGTAGTAGTAGTAGTAGTAGTAGTAGTAGTAGTAGTAGTAGTAGTAGAGTAGTAGTAGTAGTAGTAGTAGTAGTAGTAGTAGTAGTAGTAGTAGTAGTAGTAGTAGTAGTAGTAGTAGTAGTAGTTGTAGTAGTAGTAGAGTAGTAGTAGTAGTAGTAGTAGTAGTAGTAGTAGTAGTAGTAGTAGTAGTAGTAGTAGTAGAGTAGTAGTAGTAGTAGTAGTAGTAGTAGTAGTAGTAGTAGCAGTAGTAGTAGTAGTAGTAGTAGTAGTAGAGTAGTAGTAGTAGTAGTAGTAGTAGTAGTAGTAGTAGTAGTAGTAGTAGTAGTAGTAGTAGTAGTAGTAGTAGTAGTAGTAGTAGAGTAGTAGTAGTAGTAGTAGTTTTTTTTTTTTTTTATTTTATTTAAATAATATAATAAAAGTACAAAATTCAGTATTTTAATTTTAGAATATTAATTTTAGAATGTATAAAATTTTTCTTAAATTAAAAACCCCGCGAAGCTGTATGCTTGTCTGCAGGACATTCAATCAAAAATAATTTGTGTGTATGAGATTGCTTAAGGTAGATGTATGTAGGTAATTTGTATTGAGATTGCTTAAGGTAGATGTATGTAGGTAATTTGTATTGGTATTAGCGTTTTGTTTTACAAGTATTTTGGTGTTTATTTATATTTTTCCTTGAGTTTCTATAAAATATTTTAGAATTTTTGTTTTTCTCTTATAAGGGTTTTGTTCCGTGATTATGTTTATTGGAAGTTTATTATATAGGTTGGGTATGGTGACAGCTAGAGTGTTTTCTCCATATTTATTATGGTGGCGATCGACTTTATATCTTCCTTCTAATTTTCGCCTAGTGCCATAGTTGTGGTTAATGGGTTTTAAAAATTGTGGATCGTTATAAAATTCTTTGAATAAGGTTGTATAATATATACTTTTGATGTTAAGAACATCTAGCATTGTAGCAATATTATTTTTATTTGAAATTGATTTATTTTGACTGCGCATGATGTTCGTGTTAAATGTGTTAGAGTTAGATCTGGGGGTTGTATTGTTGGTTTGGTTTGTGTTGTTGCTGATATTTGTGTTATTGCCGATATTTGCATTGAGGTCATTTGTGGCGTTGGTAGTTTCATTATTAGAGGCTGTATTGTTTGGTAAGGCGTAGCCGTAAACCAAAGTATCTTGGATTTGTTGTTTGTGCTGCTTGCTTTTTAAAAGTATTTTTAAAATTTGGTTCTGCGTTTGCTGAAGGGATCTACAGTAAGTAGAGTTACCCCATGCTGTTATTCCATGCCTTATATAGCACTCAGCCATTGAGAAATATGCTTGCTTAAGAACGTTAAACGTGGCGCAGTTGCTTAAGTGGTACAAGCTGTAGGCTGTTTTTCTTAGTTTCGTTCTTACGTATTGTATATGTGTTAGCCATTTAAAGTTTTGGTCGATATAGACTCCAAGATACTTGTAGGTTTTTACAACTTCTATAATAGTATTGCAAGAGTCAAATCTAGCATTGTTGTTTTTGGAGTTGTGTAGACATTGGTTATCGTGAAATTTTATTATAATTTCACTTGAAACAAGGTGTGATGGTTTTAGATGAATTATTTTTGTTTTTGAAGCATTTATAACGAGACCGTTGTCGTGGCACCATTTAGATATTATATTTAACTGAAGTTGCATGTTTGTTGTTGCAGTTTCAATATTTTTGTTAGATACTAATATCGCAGTATCATCTGCAAACGCAAATGTGGTGCTGTTTTTTAATACGTTTAGCATTTCATTTGCATATATTAAATATAAAATAGGCCCAAGTTTTGATCCTTGAGGAACACCAGAAGTTATTGAGGTCTCATTACTATATGTGTTGCCTATTTTCACTCTGTACGCCCTTAGTTCCAGGTAGTTTTTAAACCACCCTAGACAACTTCCCCTGATTCCATTTCTTTCCAAAGCATTTAATAGTTTATTATGTGAAAGTGTATCAAAGGCTTTGCTAAAGTCAATGAAAAGTGCGAGGCAGTGGTTATTATTCTCTAAAGATTTATTTACGTAGTTTGAAAATTGTCCCAGCAGTTTATTTATGTTCTTTCCTTTCTGGAATCCATATTGATTTTTATTTAGTACATTATATTTGTTTAGAAATTCCGTTATCCTTCTGACTATAACTTCTTCCAATATCTTTTCGACTACAGATAAAACTGCAATTGGCCTATAATTATTATAATCATTTTTTGTGCCACTTTTATAAATTGGCCGTATGATTGATGTTTTTAGTATGTTCGGTATATTAGAGCTACTAATACTGGAGTTAATAAATGCAGTTATTATTGGTGTCATAATGCTAGGGTTACTTCTTAAATCTTTCGGTCGAATGCCATCAATACCTGCTCCCTTGTTGATTTTTAAGCTTTTTAATAAATTATATATCTCTTCTTCATTTGTAGGAGAAAGAAATATTGAGTTATTCAGTATTTTTGACTGATTTTGTAGAGTTTTTATATCACAATTATGTAATATTTTATTTATATTTTCTTTAAAATTTGTTGCAAAATTATTTGAAATATTTGAAAAATTTTCATTTTTAAAATTATTTATTAATGACAGATCAATGTTACTTATTTTTTTACCCGTAATTTCATTAATTAATTGCCACGTAACTCTCATATTGTTTTTATTTTCCATAAACTTAATTTTATAATAATTATTTTTAGTCCATTGTATTTTTTTATTCAAGTAATTTCTATATTTTTTATACTCCTGTTCATATATTTTATTATTTTTGTTATTTAACCACTTTATGTAAAGTTTATCCCGAGTTTTGCAACATTTGATTAAGTCTCCATTCATCCAAGGATTCACATTTCTCTTTTTATTATTTTTGTTATTTATTTTGCACATTTGATAGATGTTATTAAATCTGTTATGTATTTGATTAAAAATGTCATCCGCGTTCATGTTCTCGTGAAATAAGGCATTCCAGTTTGTTTCCCTAATTTTCTTGTTAATCTTAGAACTATTTACGTTGGCCCCTTGTAATGCAAGGGTTTCCCTTTTCAGCATTATTTGTTTTTCTCTTGTAGAGTTCTCTGTATTTATACCACAAAAGAGAGAGTAGTGATCAGAGACGTTTGTTTTCACAATTGCAGTGTAGGTTTGTGCATCTGTTTTATTACTTCTGATGTGTAGGTGATCGATGCAAGAGTTTGTTTTTCTATTGATGTCTTCTCTTGTGATATCATTAATACGACATTCTAGACCATTCGATGCGATCATTTCTGTATATCTTGTTGTTGTGATGTTTTGATTGAGAATGTTTATGTTCATATCACCAATAACAATAACGTCGTCTTTATTTTTAATATTGTTTATGATTTGATCAAGCTCTCTTATGAATTCATTTACGTTTTTGTTTGGGGGGCGATAAACTGTGATTAAAGAGAAGTTTCTGATGTTATTAGTAATATTTATCTGAACAGATTCAAACGAATTTGCATTTATATTGATTGTTGTATGTGCTATGTGTTCCCTTATAAACACTGCTATTCCCCCACCTCTTCCTACTCTGTTTAAGAAATAAGACGTAAAACCATTTATATTATAGATGTGTGTTTCTTCGTCTGTAATATTGGTTTCTACAAGAAGTATAAAATTTATTTGGTTGATGATATTGTGAATATTGGCCATAAACAGTGGGAAGTTGAGACGCATTGAACGAATATTCATAAAGATTATTGTTGTGGGATAACTTAATATTTGTTTATTTATTTGTAAAAAATTGTCTATTATTGAATTAGTTATTTGATTCATTTTTTATTTTAGAAATTTTGTTTAAATGTTGTATATAAGAAAGTGTTTTTAAATGAGCTGTAAAAGTTTTTTTTTTAATATTTTAATTTGTTTGTGTCATTATATCAATATCGGATTCAGTGTATATTGTAATTAAATTCGAGTTTTCGTTTTTCTTGATATATATATTGCCATTACGAACCCATACAAATTTCCATTTATATTCCTTAGCTTTGGCTTTAGCTAACCATAGTAGGCGACGTTTACTTGCTGTTAGTTGTTCATTTACATATATATATTTGTTGCTATTTTCGTCATCTTGTAGAACTGTGGATTCTACTCTATGGCGTTTGATTTTATTTAGGAGCTCTCTTTTCTTGTCTTGTGTAGTAAATTCGACAATCATGGTTTGAGATTTTTTTAGACTATAAGAGTGGCTTATATCTGTATCATTAACCTGAATATTAAGAGAGGAAGCTATTTTCTTAACGACATCTGCAGGGAGAAGGTCAGCTGAGGTAACATTTTTTATTTCAATGTTTTTGCTTATTATTTGTTGTTCTAAGCTGTTGATGCGTTTATTTTGTTCTTCAATTTTAATCTCTTTCTCCTTATTGCTTTTGCTGAGTTCATTAACCTGCATGCTAAGAGTTGTTATGGAGTTGGTTATTGTGTTAAGAGCGGCTTGTAGGTTTGCATTCATTTGCTGGCTGTTTTGGTTTATTTGTAAAGCAAGATCTTTCATGGTTGTCTTGATATCGTTTATATCAGTTTTAACTGAAAATAATTCACCTTTGACTTCTGCAACATCAGATTTAATTATGGACACACTCTTATTAACATCGGTTTGCGAGTATGACTCTTTAAACCGCTTAGGATAGTAGTAGTAGTAGTAGTAGTAGTAGTAGTAGTAGTAGTAGTAGTAGTAGTAGTAGTAGTAGTAGAGTAGTAGTAGTAGTAGTAGTAGTAGTGGTAGTAATAGTAGTAGTAGTAGTAGTAGAGTAGTAGTAGTAGTAGTAGTAGTAGTAGTAGTAGTAGTAGTAGTAGTAGTAGTAGTAGTAGTAGTAGTAGTAGTAGTAGTAGTAGTAGTAGTAGTAGTAGTAGTAGTAGTAGTATAAATATAAGCCTAAATATATCTAGGCTATAGTTTTTAGATAAAAGATTTAAGATTTTAACTTTAGTCGTTTATTTTGTGGTTAATTTGTGGCTTTGCCAGGTTGGCCTCCTCGGTCAAGATGTATGCCAAAAATATTTTACCTCAGATAGTTAAGGTACGATTTGACTATTTATGCGAATAAGAAGGCATGCTTATCTACGCCATGTTTACATTATTGAGTACATTTGTGTTCCTCAATCTATATACTTCATGCCGTGAAGTATAGATATGCTGAGTTGGGGACATTGTTGAATGCTTAAAAAAGCTATAGTATCGATTTATCATAAATACCGGTTCTTTTTCCTGATCTATATCTTATTTTTTCTTTAATGATGTCTTATGTCAATTCTATCTATTCTTTGGGAGATGAGAGTAGCATTTCATATTAATTTCTATTCAGTAATAAACATGATTTTGAACACTCAATTTAAAAAATAAAATAATCTGTGCTGTGCCCATATGGATCGACCACATGAACAAATCCAATTAATTTAATACATGAACATATATTCGACATATGCTGTATGTAATTAAAGATATTGAGGCACTGCAAAATCGAAATAAAAACGACGCAGTCGTTTCCAGGCGTGACTCTGGATCATTTTGAATATTTTCCTAAGAAACTGTCTAGCCATACCGTTCGTTATGGTTGCTATTTTCTCAAGAAAATTTATAGTTAGAACTCTAAATTAAAAATCTAAAAGTGACCTTGATCAAGGAGTTTAAATATGCTTAGAAATTGTTGAAACAAATCTATCTTTTATCCTCTTAATAAAGTGTCATTCCTAAAATTCAATTTTAAACCACTTTACCACCAACTGCTTAATATAAGTATCAAATATGCACACACACACACACACAAATACCCACCATTAATAGCAATCAAATATCGGGCTTGAGTGTATATTTTAGGTCATTTGAATGTAAATACACTACAAAATAGTTTATACGATTATTTAAACAACAACATTTAAAATGTTTATTTACAATTTCGATTTAAATCAACAACAGCAGCAATTGCAGCACCAACAACAACTAATGTTATGTCGGTTATTGTTGTTGTTGTTAAACCTTGGCAGCAAGTGCATTATTGTATTTGTAAACGGTTTGGGTTTTGAAATTGAAAATGATTTAAGCTCAACCGACTGAAAATCAATTAAAATTGACCACAACAACTATTATGTAGTAAGTAAGTGTGTGTGTGTGTGTGTATAAGTTTAAGTATGTATTAAGTTGCTGAAGCAAAATGGCATGAGTTGCAAGTAGCAAGTAGCAAGCAAATTGCAAAATAAGTACTTTAACCTCTCACTTCAAGTTGTATTAAAGGAAACGTTAATTCGAAATAGAAATACGTTACATCTAATTATTATACGAGTATGTGAAATAAGGTAAAGGCAGGTTGTTAGCGTTAATGTAGAAACAAATGTATATATATGCCTGCATTCCTCTGTGTTTGTGTGTTTTTGTGTCTAACTGCCTGTGAGAAGACATTCATGTTAGAGATTGCTTGGTGGCCATTGTAAATGAAAGCATAATACAAACGTTAATATGGCAGCTACAACAACTGCAACACAGCCACCATATCATTAAAAGGGTTATCGGAATAATAGGTTTTAAAGGTGGGCAACAGTAAGTTGATTACTAATGTATGTTTGCGCACACTTAAACTCAATATTTAAATAAAGGAATGTTAAGAACTTTATGTCGTAAAAACACACTCACACAAGAAGTGTTTATCATATAATTTTCCTTGCATTAAAGGGCTAGAATTTAAAAAGTTGCTATTTAAGTTGCCTCGTATAGGTCCCAGAGTTATTCTTTTTTTTTAATGCCATCTTATGTCTTGAGTACTTTCCCACGGAGTGGAAGGTCTCTTTGATTATTATGATAACAAAAACCAGGAAAAGGCCACACAAAAGTAGAATCATACAGACCTATAAGCCTTTTATCAAACATGTCAAAGTTGTTTGAGAGAATATTAATAACTAAGCTGAATCCAATTCGTATCGCAAAAGGATATATTGCGAATCATAAATCCGGCTTCCAAAAAGAATACCGTACGATCCAACAAACATACAGATTAGTAAATGTAAATAAAAAGACCTTTGCAGAATGAAAATACTGCTCTGAGCTTTTCATCGACGTTTCTCAAGCATTCGATAAGGTTTGAACTCGCTTGAAAACTTTTATAAGCTCTTAAATAGAAGGTGATTTTTTAAACTCGCCACAGCTCATTGAAGCTGGAGGTAGTATTTTGGGTCCAATTTAATATTTACTGTAGATATCATGCCACTTGGCACCCGAGTCCACACATAAACATTTGCTGATGACATAGCATCACAACTTTTACAAGACAACTTACTCAAATTGGAAATATAGTTGGCAAAATGGAGAATAAAGGTGAATGAACAAAAATGTACTCGCATAACTTTCACACTGCGAAGGGAGTCATGCCCTCCTCTTCGCGTAAATAACCAAATGATACCGCAGCTTTCATACGTTAAATACCTGGGTATACATCTTGACCGGCGCCTTACTTGGAAAAACCATATAGATTTCAAGTTAACACAAATGAAATTAAAAGCTGTACAACTAAATTGGCTTATTGGCAGACACTCCACCCTGAACTAAGATTGTAAACTTCTACTGTAAGAAACTATTTCAAATTATTCCCTTAATCGAAAAATAAATAATATTTTGGTACATATGTAGGGATTTGTAGTGTTCAAAACTTTCGAACTCGTGAATATTGAATGACATATAGCTGTGAACCAAAGAATAACCGTTTCGTATTCTCTTCCATAAAAGGACCAAGATTAAACATTTTGAAAAAATTGTCAAGATCTAGTTAATCTAAAATTGAAAATTTTTATTCTTGGTCTTTTCAAAAAACCAGACGATTACGAACTATCTGTTTATAACTATAGGTAAAATTCTGTTATGAGTCCTTAATATCGAACTTTAACTAATCACTGAGATGACCCTAGGGAAGTCCTAGATCATCAATACTACAAATATCCTTTGTTATTTTTACATGATATCGAATCCATCTCACTGTGTGTAGGCTACAGGGTACGTATTGTTCCATCATTGATACGATAGGGTACTTTAGGTTTTAGGGTTACAAGTAATTTTTTTCCTCGTTCATAAATGAGATAAAACTTCAGAAACAAACAATTATAACACCAAAAATTTTCAAAAACAAATTTTACAAAAAGTTTTTGCAAAAAAATTTGTTGATTAATTCTTTCTTAGAGAGAATAAGAAACAAACTTAAGCTTGATTATAAATTTCATTGTATGTAATACATAAAACAGTTCGACTAATAATAATTAAAATTTTCAAAGGAGTAGCGAAATATCGAAAAAATAAAAATAAAATTATTTAAAGACCTAAAGCCCAGTATGCAGCTCTACGAAATTTCAGTTTTGATTTTTTTGACTTTATTTCTACAAAAGTAAAATTCATCATGTGGTCGTTTGTAGAAATAAAAATCATGTAGTCGTGTTTTTCAAATTTTATTGTTTATTGTACACAATAACATTATATCAACACAGAAATGAACAAAAAATATTTTAAATGTATAAAAAACATGAAATGTCATAAATTCCGTTACCAAACAATTGCCTGAACTTTAATTTTTGTTTCAGCTGAAGAAAAAAAGTCTACACTTTTTGTTAGAACATCCCTGTAATAGTCGAAAATTCCATTTAGTTTTCTTTTTAGCTGCGTACTGCCAAACGGAAAGTTGACTTAAAATTTTCAAACCTAAAATTCAGGCTGTTTTTTTACACATACTTCTTATGGGAAACTGAAATTCAGGCGAGCTGCGTACTGGCCTTAAAGCTTAAAAGAAAATAGTTAAATTAATAATAAAACAAATATTTAAAAAAAAAGTTTTCCAAAAATTTTTTTATAATTTTTACATTGTTAGGCACTTCAGGTGGCGATGCGTATGCGAAATATTGCTGATAAGTGGAAAAAGGCGCAGAACTTTTTTTTTTGCATTTGTCTCTTAAAATAAATCAATTTTGTAGCTGTAATGGTATAGAAGATCCGGCACGGTCAAATATAGCACTTTTAATTCTTTTTAATTGACTTCAAAAAAAGATTTGGATTTGGTGTTCTTAAAGCTCAGTCAATTTTGATCCAGTTTTATTTATTTTTTATTAGGTTATGCTTACAGATTGCTTCTATTTTAAACGCAGTTCACAATTTAAAATTTTTTTTTGCGTGTAATATGAACCGCAAAGGGCACTACTTTAAAATTTAAAAAATGGGTATCACTGTAGCTCCCAATAACAAAAAGTAATATAAAACTAAACCTAAAAATTAATGGGTGTACCCATAGGTGACTTCATTTGATCTATATGGTCTTACATGTTGACCCGCTATAGACATACTCGCTTGAAAATTTAACACAATGTCCAATCTTTGTCTCTTGTAAAAACAAGTGTAAATATTTATAATTAGAAATTAAAGGGTGTCCCAATAGTTGATATAATTTGGTGTATATGGACACACTTTTGAAATAGACAGATGGTTGAAATTTACAAAGAACCTGTATAGCCCGCTATAACAACAAAAATCGATTGTGTGTGTAACCTTTTCAGTTTTCAACAACAAACTACTAATCCCAATTGGCTGATAATGCCAACATATGACTAACATGTGTGTACCAATATAACAAAAAAGATTGATAACACAGTGCAACACGGAAAAAAATAACCATATACGGACACCACTACAAGATAAAAAACCAAAAATAAAAGACCCCTGTCTCTCAGTTTTGCCCAAAGTCCTCCAGGTTTTTTTATGGGCCCTCAAAGATGTGGGGCCTCGATGTCATTTTTGCAAAAAAATGATAATTTACTCAAGCTCATATTTTGCAAACCGTTTGGAATTTTGATATACTCTCTGAGGCAAAGTTGTAGCTCTTCTCATAAAGAACAAAAATTGTGAACATATAAAATCAAAAAAACTTCTATCAAAAAACTACCTGGAAGCAAACAGCTGCATTGAATTCACATAAAAACAACCCAAAATATAAAAAAATACCTGGAAGCACATTGTAGGTATCATTAGGTATCACGCGATCACGCAACGACTGCAGCAGCACAGGCAATGCAGTAAGCTTAGCACACGCAACAAGGGACGCAGCAGACAATATAAAAGCTATACGACGGTCACATCGAGGCATTACACAGCGCGACGTCAACGAGAGCTGAGCATTGTGAAAATATTGATTTATTTTGCTACATTTGCGGTCATCAAATCAGAAAAAAAAGTTCTACAAGATTGCAAAGGGAAAAGAATCTTTTAACCAGCGAATTCAAGAGAGCATATAAGTTATTTTTCGACGAAGTAGACTTGACTGGTGAAAATTACACACCTAATACAGTGCGTCGCCAATGTTATAACAATCTCATTGCATGGTTGAGTGGAGGCAAACACAGTACGAAGTATTTTAAGCCGGTAAACTGGATTAATCTCCCAGGTGATTATGATGAAACCAGTTGCTATACATGCGTAAATTACACATGTGGTCTAAATCGATATGCTGAGAGGAACAAAATTTATAAAGCAACTGTAACAGCCACACTACCAGTGCCTGCACCTGAATATTTTGTATCACCAAGGCCGCCAACTCCAGATCGTAGTACAGAATGTACAGGAATGACTAGAACAAGTGGTGTTACTTATGAAGATCCAATTGATACCGATTATGAGCCCCAACAGGGAAGAGATGGACCACAACTAATAACACATTTGATTATAATCAAAATTCAAAATTTGTCCTTCTCTTTTGAACAGGACTCGTAGATACGAGTATATGCTTTTATTTACTACTTTGCTATTAAGTAGGGAGATGGCATACCCTATTATAAATATTATAATATAAATTTTAGCAAGTGAGAATACGTTAAAGGCGAGCTTTGCCTAGTGGCCCCAAGGATTTAAGTCCTTTATTTAAAAAATATTTTACTCATTTAAATGAATGGCTCTACCGCAAACAAAAAAGTTTCCTGCTACAACTCATATTATACCTTAAAACATGATATTAATTTTAACATAAATCTAATGTTATTACAAAAGGTTACAACATAATGCAAAACATAATCTTTTAACAAGTAGAACATTTTATTATTACAGGCAAACACAACATGCCTGAATGATTGCAGGATCAGGAATTAAGTTTGTGAAAGAGAGAGAAAAAACAAAACAAAGAAACACCAACAAATGAAAACAACTGCAATCATGCAGGCAAAAATTATAATTTAAATAAATCCTCTAAACAAAACAATCTCAACTTACCACTACAGGTGAGATAATCTTTAAATAATACACATGACTACTTGGGCAGATCTAAATGTTTATGCCAAAATCATACGAACCATATGAACGTGCTCAAGCAGGCATGAAATCATTTTTAGCTTAGTAGCAAAATCTTGCCGCAAAATTTCAATAAATCTATTTATTTATATTCAGACTTATCCTTAACACATTTCTTGACCATTTTCGACTTAACACACAAATTTGTAAGAGGGCGCGCAAGGAGTGTTTTGTGTACAATGTCTACTATATTGTCATGCAGTTCTGAGAAAAAAATATTTTTCGTTTTGATCATACCAAACGTCTCAATGGTCAGAATGGTGGCAAGAAATGGCAACGTTGGATGATCAATTTTCGAAAAAAATCATCTTTAGCGATGAGGCACATTTTCACTTCAGTGGATTCGTCAATAAGCAGAATTGCCGCATGATAATCCAAGAGTGATTGTCGAAAAATCAATGCACCTACAAAGAGTAACTGTTTGGTGCGGTTTATGGGCTGGCGGCATCATCGGGCGGTATTTTTTCAGGCAGTTACTGTGAATGGTTCACTATCGTGCGATGATAACGAACTTTTTATGGCCCGCATTGGAAGATGGAGAGGTGGTTTCAACAGGACGGTGCCACTTGCCACACAGCTAACAAAACAATGGCTCTTTTGCGCGACATATTCAAAGGCCGTCTTATCTCACGTGGTGGCGATGTCAGTCAATTGGCCGATAAGATCATGTTATTTGACACCGTTGGGCTTCTTTTTTTGGGGTTAATTGAAGGAAAAGGTGTACGTCGAAAAGCCATCAACAATTTAGGAGCTAAAGGATTTGTGGAACAAGATTAACGTGAGTACCTGCCATACTCGGCCTAACCTCACGGTGGTCTTACCACCGAGTGAAACTTAGGCGTAGACTAGCGCCCCCGTTGTGTAGTATAACAACACTTTACGATTGCCACCAATCGCTTTTTGTGTGTGATACAGTCACAATGAGTAGCAATTTATATAATATGGCAAGCCTTTCCAAGGCAAGCCTAGATCCATATTATAACCTCTTGCTTAGGGGTTTGCAGACTATCCAAACTCCGTCTGTTGAGAGTGCAACAGCACACTTGATCGACCTTGTACCTTACCTACTTAATCGATCTTAAACCACAGCCACCACGTGTACCCCCGAAGGTGACCTCACCAATAACCGGTCACAGAGAGGATAGGATCTCTGTGGGGCTACCGATTCCCGTGGTACCAGTCCTTTGGGCACTGGTCAGGCCTCGAAGAGGACCCGTGTTATAAAACAGCAGACCTTTTCTTCCAGATTTAGGCTCTAGGAACCCTAGCGTCTGGTGCCCCTATTTTCCCCGAGTGGACCGCGTCAAAGCATTTGCCATATTCCTGCAGTGACATTTGGAACCCCCGGGAGCTAAAGGATGAGATAATTCGGCACATTAATGGCATAGAACCTCAATTATGCCTCAGCGTCATTGAAAATTTGGATCTTCGGATGGAGGTGTGCCGCCGAGGTCCCGGCGACCATTTGGCCGATATTTTGTTCCATACATAATTGAGCCATACCGATATTATCAAAATAAAAAGAAATGACAATAATTTCCTAAATAATTTGTGTTTTATTCAAAATCAACATCGGCCCTTAAAATTTAAACATCCTTTAGGTATCCATAAACACGTTGTACAGTAAGCACATAACACGTGATCTTTGGTTTAAAGACCCAGGGCTATGCAATTGAACAGAAACATCCGAGCACAGGATTCGAATATTGAGGGCTTTAAAAAGTACTTTTTTGAACTTAAATTTAACATAGAAATAATTTTAGAGTTATTTATACTTAACACTATAGAAGAGTAGTGGTGCATCCTAGGTAACGACTTAGTGGTTTGAGTGCAGGTTGAAAGAGTTCGATTTGAGCCAAAAACCCTAACTGTTACTTGTCGAAGGAAGAGAGTTGATATTACACCGACAACAGTAGTGGTCTGCTTAAGTAACCCCTTAAAGTCTAAGGGTGTAAAGCATCATCTTCTATCCTTCAACTTCTTCTATAAATCTCTTAACATTTCAATTGATATAGCCTACACAGGCCAAACCATATAAATTGCATTTGCCAACGCCATTCGGTGTAAAGTTTACACAACATTCACTTGGTTTGAAGTGAAGTTTGATCCAGCATCTGCTTACAGTACCGCGTTTACCGTGTACCGAGTTTACATTCTCTCATTAATTTGAATAATAATTTCGCATTTCAAAACTTTCGCAGAATCTGCAGGAACTGTTGTTCGTTATGGTGGTGGAACAAAGCCTTCCATTCGGCTAAGTTGCTATGCTGCTACCTTTTGAACGCCAAATGGGACGAGGACAACATATACATTCATAGATAAAATCTTCGAATAAATAAACAAACATGGGACATACAACAAAGTATACATCTACCGTCCCGGAGATTCGATGGGCGTAAGTGATTTCGCTTCGTTTTAATGTGGACAAGATTTACATTAGTATCAGTCATAATAGCCCAACCCAATATTGGTTTTATCACCAGGCAAACTTAGTGCACTTGTCGGCTTCACTATAGCTATCTATAGTCTGAGCACAACATCTCCTTGTTGCAGGCAATGAAAATTTATCACTGAATTTTTTTGTTTCAAAGCAATATTAGATATAGTATTTGCGCTCTTATTTACGACTTGGATCTATTATTAATGAAGGGAGGATATTGAAGCAGGTCGCATATTTTATAGGTCCCTTTTCGGCGCCCTTTCGTCCTTAATGATTATGGGCAACCGATATATACTTTCAATGATTAAGTTAAGAATAAAGGATGGCACTAGCACTCCTTTACTCTTAACTTGAGTGATTTTAGACTGTCAACTAGTAGTTGTTGGCCTTCTTTCTCCTTATGGAGTTCCTAGTAATTTCTAGCAATTGTTCAAGGGATAGATACCACATGAACATAAAAAGTTTCTGCTGGTGGTGCTAATTCTTAATTTAGCCAGTACTGGAAATTCACACACAATGGGCAATACCGTCTCATCCTCTTCCAGACACTGTTTGAAATTTTCTTCTTCGATTTTCATCTTGACTAGATGATACTTGATGTTTTCATGACCTGTCACTAACGCAGTTATCCAGCTTAAGGAACTTCTATTATATCTAAGCACCTTACTCGACATACTGTTAAGGGAGTCTGTGAAAACCAATTGAGCCAGTCTACTTTTAGTAGCCTCCCTCAACCTTTCTAGGTTTAATGAATTCACCGATTTTTGGATCATCGTTCGTATTAGTTCACTTTCCAGTACTACTCTGGATTCTGGTCCACTAAAAATCACTGCTGATTCCCTTTTTGCTAGTTGGTCTGATGCTTCATTGCCAGCTGTGCCTATGTGTGTGTTATTTAACCCATGTTAACGTTACCGCATTAACCTAGACACTTAAATCTAAGCCAAAACCATAATTTGTCTCTATTTTCAGGTCTTTACTAAAAGATATTCAGTGACTTGAAGTCTCTAAAGTAAGTAGCTCCCATTGCATAAGTTTCTTAGTTACTGGGTAGGTAGACTGCAAACATTTTCTTTTTCGAGTTTTAGGTCCTACACAACAAGCCTTGAATATTGATTTCATATATATCCTGTATAGCTAATAGTTGATGGCATAAATATAGCATCCAAAAGACAATCGTTGGTAAGAAATACAGCTTCAAGTAAAAACTTAAAACAAGAAGCCAGCAGTCGCTGGTTCTCGGTCAGTTAGCAGATTACTCTGATATCAATGAAAACAAGAAGTTATTAAATAAAAAGTGTGTAGATCGTTTAAAAGGTCAAACATCCTCTAAGCCCTTACTCAGAACTTATCCCAGCCGGATATAAATACTGCATATTAGTGGTAATTAAGATTCGTCATTATTTACCTGCCGTTCTTAAAATCTGCCTGCCTGTCTAATTTTCTCGGCACACAATTTAGCAGTACCCCAAATTTTTTGCGCTGGTACATGGATATGTACAAATTCCTTAGATAGAGAAGTCATAACTGGTCCCTTTATCGGCCATAAATAGAGAGTACTACGGCCCTTAAGAACTACCTGGTTAATTATTTCTCTCAGTGTCTGTGTAAAAATTGTATCCTAATTAAGTTATTGCACCACAAATACAACACAATATTCATGTGTATAAAATCCATGTTTTATTAATAGCAAGTGTAAGAATGTTTTCGAGAGTGTGTGTCAGAAAAATAAATACATATTGAGTCAAGCTGAGTGAGTGGATGCATGTGAATTTAGTGAAAAAGCAAATGAAACAGTGGATCAGAAAACGTTTGGATAATTTAAGAAATAAATGGGTTCCTCAGAAGATGTTTTCATTTTATAATGAAATTAAAACCACTCCAATGTTCAACATCAATTATATTATGGTCCGTCATTTTTAATGACGCACCTTTTCAATTTATTTTTTATCATTATTTTGATAACCAACCGTATATAAAATATCCCGCTTTCAAAAATAAATCGATAATATTACGTACGTACTTTCACTGCTTTTTCTTGGAAATAATATATTTTTGTGGAATATAAAGGAAAAGGTATGGAATAATGATACTAAAGTATCTCCTCACAAAATTTTTGTTCAGATCCGTCTAGTAGTTTTTACGTGATTCGAACACAGCCAGAAAGACAGACAGGAAATGAGATACTGTTTTATTATATGTATTGTATTTTATATATAGATTTTTCTTAATTTCGGCACGTAATGAAGCAGCAGACGAAATAGCAGAAGGGGTTCTACTGAACCCAGAGTAGTGCCGGGTAATGGCATAAAGCGAGCTAAGGTCCTATAATGGGTGGACTCATTAAACCTGAGGGAGACCACTAAGTGTAGGCAGGCTCGAACGGTACTCAAAGAGCAGGAAGGACAGTAAGATACTCGGATACAATAGAAGTACTCTAAGCTGAATAACTGCATTAGTGACAGGTCATGGAAACTTCAAGTATCATCTAGCCAAGATGATAATCGAAGAAGATGATACTTGCCGACTGCGCCTGGGGGAGGCTGAGATGGTAGCGCACATTGTGTGTAAATGACCGGCACTGGCTAGCATAAGCTTGTTAAATGTGGATGCCATGGTGGACCTGAGCTTTGAACATATGCTACAAATTCCCAGAGACTGCTTGATGAGAAATAAGGCCGACAGTTACCAGTCGATAATCTGAAATCACTTAAGTCATGATTAAAGCCTGTTTGTAGCACGTGACTCTATGAGGGTAAGGTTGCCGTAATTACATTTCGGTTGTGTCTAATCATAGGGGATGGAAGGGGGTCGAAAAGGGACCCGTTAAGAAAGTGGTCTGCTTCGTTATTACGCCTATATTAAATAAATAACATAACTTTCACACTGCGTAGGGACTGATGCCCTCCTATTTGCATAAATAACCAAATGATACCACAGCTTTCAGACGTTAAATACCTGGGTATACATCTTGACCGTCGCCTTACTTGGAAAAGCCACATTGATTTCAAGTTAATACAAATGAAACTAAAAGCAGTACAACGAAATTGGCTTATTGGCAGAAACTCCACCCTGAGCTTAGATTGTAAACTTCTACTGTACAAGTCGATCCTCAAACCAATTTGGTGTTATGGGATTCAGTTATGGGGCTCTGCCTCAGTTAGCAATGTAGAAAAAATTCAAAGGCGCCAAAATAAGATTTTACGTATTATTACATCTGCTCCCTGGTATATAAAAAATTCGAACATCCACAAAGACCTAAACATGCCATCAGTTAAAGCAGAAATAGCGAAACACGCAGTCACATATCTAAAAAGGCTTGAATCTCATCCAAACCCTTTGGCGCGTAGCATGCTGAATGAACCTGGTTACATTCGACTAAAAAGAAGAGATACTGCTTTTCTTGGCCGTACATTAGAGAGATGACCCTCTAATGTACGAGTTTTTTTTACAGAAAAATGTGTAATTAACCGACTGCAAAAAAAGAAGGAGGATTTTAAAATTTTTTTCTTTATTAGAAAGGAAATGCTTACAGATTGGTCCCATTTTAAAAGAAGTTCAGAATTTTGAAAATTAAAGGGTGTCCCCATACAATATATGTGTTTTTTACGTGTATTATGAACCGTAAAGAGCACCCTTTTAAAATTTTAAAAAACTGCATATCACTATAGCTGATAATAACAGAAATTAATAAAAAAAATAAACTTAAAAATTAAAGGGTGTCCCCATATGTGAGTCAATTTAAATATATGAACCATTTGAACCATTGTAGACAATCACTTAAAAATTGGACAGAATGTCCAATATTTATAATCAGGAATTAAATATTTATTATTAGAAGTTAAAGGGTGTCCCAATAGTTGATGTAATTTGCAAAACTTTTGAACCGTAACAGAGAGACGGTTGAAATTTACAAAGAACCTGTATATCTAAGTCGTTTATAACATCAAGTATATAAATTAAATTTGGAAACTAAAGGGTGTCCCCTTAATTGACAAAATTTTACCTATCTAGCTCTATCTTTTGAACCGTTATAGAAAAACACTTGAAAGTTAGACAGAATGTCCATAGTCCCGTGTAATAACATTTATAAATATTTAAAGTTATAAAGGGTGTGTCAATAGTTGATGTAAATTGATGCATGTGGCCAAACTTTTGAACCGTTTTAGACAGACATTTGAAATTTACAAAGAATCTGTCCTTTAAAAAAAATGTGTTTAATTTAAAATTGTACATTAAAGGGTGTCCCCTAGGTGATTTTATGGCCATATCTTTGGAACCGTTACTTTTTATTGCTGTGTCAGTAATAATAAGTGTAAAAAAATAAAGGGTGTCCTAATATATGAGGTAATTTTTCATATATGAGGTAATTTGTAAGATATGTATTATCTGCTGAACCGTTATGGATAGACATTTGAATGTACAGAACGTATATTACTATGTCCGTTAGAGCAACAAGTATAAAAGTATTGGATTTGAGTACAATTTCTTACAGATTACTTCCTTTTAAATTTTTATTTAAGAATTGATGCACATATATTTGTTTTGTAGTCAGTTTTTTTTGCAAGAATTATTTTAAATTTTATTTCATCTCTACTGTAACTTGACTAACACACAGTGTTAACTAAACTTTTAGCCATTGTGATTATAATTCTTTGGTTTTAATTAACTTATAATTTTCAAAGCATAATTTAAAACGATTATGGTTGCCTATATACACATGCACATGCATGTATAAATAATTATTATTTTACCTTAATTTATTTTCCTATAATTTATGTGCAGAAAATTCTATGCATAAATTAAAAAAAAAAAAAAATCTTGTTTAAACATGTTTAAACATATTTAAATTGTGTTAGAGAAAACCACAAAATTATTTCACAATTAAATTAATGACATTAAGAATATAAAGATTTATTAACAGCACAGCATATGAACTTTTGCAGTGCGGAAAGTTGAAAAGTTTATTTTAGAGCATTAACTTTAATACCAGAAAGGTCTTAGGAGTGAAATAATAAAGTTATAGTTTAGGAAAAGTTATTACGGTCTAAGAAGAAAACTGAAATTACAAAGATTAAAATTAGATGTAACTAATTGAAATATAAACTAATAACTTGTAGTTTAAAAACTGAAAGATTTAAACAATTAAAGAAAAATTTTTAAAGGCCTCGTTTCACAATTTTACAGTTTTCTATGCATTTAATACTTGATTTAATATTAAATTCTTTTATGCTTCTTCTCAGAACCGTCTAACCTGTACTAGAAATAATAAAACAATGGAGAAAGGCAGCAAGATTATATAGATTAATAACTTTACACCAATAACCGTGCACAGAGGCTTGTTGTAAAATACCATTTCCCATGGTACCAGTCGTTTGGACACTGTTCAGACCTCGAAGGTTCTTATATTCCAATTTCTTGACTCGTGCAATCTTCAGGAAGTGTTGACCATATAATTTTTTTAGACTTAAAATATGAATACTTATTGTAACTTCAATTACTTTGAGGATACAATTAAAACTAAGAGAAAACAAGTAAGAGTTTCATATTCGCCCGTGCCGAATTTTATATACTCTTCACCACGGTGACTACTGTTTTAACGCACCCCTGAAAAATTAACTTAATATGTACTTAAAGCAACCACCTCTCCCCAAAAGAGCATATAACACTCCCCTAGGCTACGTTGGACTTTATAAATTGCCTTAGAATGGTCAGAATAAAGCAAAAAAAGTCTTATTCCTCTCGCCCCTAAGGAGCCCTTTGACTCCTACTGGTTCATAGTGGCTACCCTGTGGGTCTATTGGCCACCACTACGTTTATTGCTTTCTATAAACGCAATTAATACAAATCAAGGCACATTTTATAACCCCTGTTATGAACTTTCACAAATCTTTTGTTGTGAAAATTCCTAGCAGGGATGAGTGGAAGGAGAACTCCGTAATTCAGATTATTTCGATATCAATATTGATTTCAGTTTCACTCAGGCCATGTGATACCTGTGCCGTGTTCAGGCTGAAATTGTGGAACAAGATTAACGTGAGTAACTAGTTGGCCTAATCTCACGGTGGTCTTACCACCGAGTGAAATGTAAGCGTAGACTAGCACCCCCATTGTGTAGTATAACAACACTTTACGACTGCCACCAATCGCAATTTGCGTGTGATACAGTCACAATGAGTTATATAATATGGCAAGCCTTATCCAAGGCAAGCCTAGATCCATATTATAGCCTCTTGCTTAGGGGTTTGGAGACTATCCAAACTCCGTCTGTTGAGAGTGCAACAGCAGACTTGATCGACCGTGCACCATACCTACATAAATCGATCTTAAACCACAACCACCACGTGTACCCCGGAAGGGGACCTCGAAGAGAACCCGTATGTTTGAACACAGTTCAGGCTGAAATATATGCTATAATGGTAGCGGCAAGGCGAATTGGGGAATTTAAGACGGAGGCGTTGGCTGTTGAGATTTTTGTGTGTAGTCTAGCCGCCATTAAGGCCCTTCGAAAGTAGTGAAAGATTCGAAAGTAGTGAAGTCTAGATGTGTGTTGACATGCATGTTGACTTGGACGTCATCATATAAGCAGTCGTGGAAACGAAATGGTCGATTAATGTGCTAAAGTCTAGGTGTGGTAGACGCCCAAGGGCCATTTGACCAAAATCTCTAATGCACTACGGAAATGGACGCTAAAGGAAACAACACGCAGGTGGTTAACCACTTGCAGATTGCCTAAAATTCTTTGGTCTTTATTTGACAAGAAAAGGACGAAGGCACTAATGACCCTCGAGAAAAACTCATTATCACTTCTTGTAGGCATCATAACGCCACCTGAGAATCTCAGGTGGCGGCTGCTGCAGAAGCTGTATAGATGAGGAGGAGGAATCAGTTCAATACCTTCTCTGCAACTGCCCGGCTCTTCAAGAACGCAGGGTAAATTTTTTGGGACCTCGACTGTCTCAGAGATGTGACTATGAGTAGTCTAAAAGGCTTTTTGAAAAGCTCGAGGTGGTTCTTACGAACTAGCGGTATTGAAATTCTATAGGAAATATTGAGGATAGATGGTCATCGGGGCTTTACAATAGACCTTATTTGCCTCCAACAAGTAAACTCGCCTTGTGCATGCGGCCCGTTCAACCTGACCTAACCTAAGGCAGAAAAACCCTATTAACCTAAAAACATGCACATAATAGCCCCTCCCAGGAGGTTATTGGCACCCGAGTTTTTCATACGATCTATTTTCATCTTCGAATATTTAGTAACAAAAAAGCAAACCAAATTCATTACAACCGAAAAAAAATATAAAAATAAACTTAAAAATATTGAAAAAATATAGGTAGGCGTGGTTTTTTGCTCACAGCCCCTTGAATGAAATGATCTCATGTTGCTAAATTGTAAGAGCAAAATTTTCGAAACTATGCCGGGCAGATAGGTATTCTTACATTTTCTGTATTTCTCATGGTGCCTTGGCAAAGTTGATTTCAATCCGAACAGACGGAGAAATAGACGGACGGGCATCGCTTAATTAACTTTTCTTTCTACTAAAAAGCACAACTGTAAACAAATTTCGAATTTACGAGGAGTTACGAACTTAATACCGTATGATTTTAAAACATATATACTGCGCTGCATTGAGCGCTTAAAAGGAAATGCTACTTAGACATCGCGAACAAATATCATGTCATACGTAAGCAGGTTCGTAAGCGATAACAACTCGTCTTTCCTTTACAAACCTGCATACGACGAAGCAGTATTTTTTGCTTTTGGGATATTTAATTTATGGGGTTGGAAATGAATATTGTGGAAATTACACACGGAATGACAAACTTTCATATACCCTTTCCAACTGTGTGTGTGAAGAATGTAAAAATTTGACTACTTAAGGCTTCAAAATTTTCCATGGAATATAAGCTTTTGATTAGGTTGTATAAGTATGTGTGACAGCCACTCTGGTTATTACTATTTGGAATATGGAAATAATTTTTTTAAATAATAAATACAACTATTACATTTCAAATAAAAAAAATAAATAAATATTTTTCCTAGTCAACAATTTAAATGTTTAACGCTGATACGTTTTCCTATTAAGAAAACTTATGTAGTATTTATTATATTCCCTATTGTTAATTTCTTTGTTTTTATTTTCCTTATAAGTTCTTTTTCCCCCTATCATTAGAATCGATCTTAACTACATGTTTATGTTTAAATTTTCCTTAAGGAATAAATATTTTTCAAAAAAAAAAAAAAAAAAATGAAGTTATGTAAATATTGCGTGTTGTGCATATCATCTGTGTAATGTTGTGGATACAGACATACGACCACTATGCTATTTTTCAAATATTTTTATAGTTGCTTTGTAATACGTGACCATTTCCATCCCATTGATAACGTCAAAGTTTGCGTATATGTGTGTATGTATGTGGTTTTCTATATTGGCCATTTGTTTACTAATAAATTATGCTTAAGTATAAATAAAAAATGAGGTTTTTAAATGAGACCAACAAAGTAAATATGTATATAAAAATAATCATGTACTTGTGGTCAACTACACAGGCCTACGGAATAAAAATAAAATACAATAAATAAAATATCTAAATATTAGAACAGACTCTGCATCATTCCTAGACCTCTTGTATATTATTTTGTAAAGCTCCTTATAATGTAAATAACGAGTGATTTTTTAAGAGCTTGAGAACTTTTTTTAAAAAAAAAAACGCATAAAATTTGCAAAATCTCATCGGTTCTTTATTTGAAACGTTAGATTGGTCCATGACATTTACTTTTTGAAGATAATTTCATTTAAATGTTGACCGCGGCTGCGTCTTAGGTGGTCCATTCGGAAAGTCCAATTTTGGGCAACTTTTTCGAGCATTTCGGCCGGAATAGCCCGAATTTCTTCGGAAATGTTGTCTTCCAAAGCTGGAATAGTTGCTGGCTTATTTCTGTAGACTTTAGACTTGACGTAGCCCCACAAAAAATAGTCTAAAGGCGTCAAATCGCATGATCTTGGTGGCCAACTTACCGGTCCATTTCTTGAGATGAATTGTTCTCCGAAGTTTTCCCTCAAAATGGCCATAGAATCGCGAGCTGTGTGGCATGTAGCGCCATCTTGTTGAAACCACATGTCAACCAAGTTCAGTTGTTCCATTTTTGGCAACAAAAAGTTTGTTAGCATCGAACGATAGCGATCGCCATTCACCGTAACGTTGCGTCCAACAGCGTCTTTGAAAAAATACGGTCCAATGATTCCACCAGCGTACAAACCACACCAAACAGTGCATTTTTCGGGATGCATGGGCAGTTCTTGAACGGCTTCTGGTTGCTCTTCACTCCAAATGCGGCAATTTTGCTTATTTACGTAGCCATTCAACCAGAAATGAGCCTCATCGCTGAACAAAATTTGTCACATTTGAACATTTCGAACCGAACACTGATTTTGGTAATAAAATTCAATGATTTGCAAGCGTTGCTCGTTAGTAAGTCTATTCATGATGAAATGTCAAAGCATACTGAGCATCTTTCTCTTTGGCACCATGTCTGAAATCTCACGTGATCTGTCAAATACTAATGCATGAAAATCCTAACCTCAAAAAAATCACCCATTACATGAAGTTTTTAGCGTATCCTTAAAAGCGTATCCTAAAAATTCTGCACCAGTGTTTAAACACAAACAAAACGTTTCACAAACGTTTCCTGCAAAGATATACATTTTTAAAATTTTTAAGTCGATTTTTATATTAGCCAAATCATATCAAATCGTTTTTGACTTGAAAAGAGCGTAAGCAAAATAATTTTACCACCTGCCTGACTTTGACATACCCTTACAATCGATCAATTGCGAAAAAAATAACAGCAAAAATTATTTGAGTGATTGATTTAATTCAATCGATTTTCGAATGTTGATTTTGTTTATTTTCTTGAATAGACTTTTATTTCGTTTTCTTCCAATACTCTTCTAGTCTAAATAAGCTATAATAGAAACAGCCCTGCAGGAAATGTCAATAGTGAATCTGTACTGACTTACTATTGACACAGTCATCAGTACTAGTGTCATTATACCCCAGACAATGCTATTTACTATAGACATTTAACATGTGCATGTCATTGGAAATCCACTACTGACATTGGTACTATTGACTGGGTAGTTCTTTTGGGACCATATCTAGACATTGGAACTAGTGATGCACTAGTACATTTTAGTAATTCTAGTCTACACTTTTGGTACTTTTCTGAAATAGATTGGACAATGAAAATGCATATTTTCTTAACTTTTGTGGGTTTATTAAAAAATAAATAAGTGACTAAAAAGTACTAATTCATAACAGTTTTCTAACATAAAATCTAAAAATTTAAGTTTTTCGTATGTTAATATGAACAATTCGAGACTATGATTATAAAAAATTTAAGATAAAATTAATTATTACGAACAATTCAATAAGATTGTTAAGATTATGATTATAAATAATTTCAGTTAAAAAAATGTCAAAAACTAATCTTTGTTTGAAGTGTCTTCATTCATTTGTTTTCCGTTTGATTTTGCTTTGTCTCGACCTATTTGTTTAAAAAGTTTTCTTTTTTGCCGCTGAAATGCTGCTCGAAGCGTTTTATCCAAAACTTCACTAAAAGATGAAATAACATCTAAATATTATGAAAAAAAAAAAATAATTGTCAATATATTACAAAACTTAAAACAAACAACAAACTGTTTACCTACTAAAACTTTAAACACATAAGGATAATCTCGCAATCTCTTTTTTTTCTAATGGCTAAAATAGCGCCCAATTCTTTTAATTTTTACTTACTCCTACTTGGGAAAAATAAGGTATGTAGCAACCATATTTTACTTAACAATTCTGTCTAGCAAAACTTTATACTCCGCCAGAATGTCCAGTAAGGTGTTATACCGTTTTTTTTTTTGAATATTTGAAATAAACATATTTTTTTTCAAATATAAAAATGTAGACGATTTGTTGACAATGTCGCCAAAGAGTCACCATAATAGTTGACAAAAGTGGTGACTGCCAAAAAATTTCCTTCAGGGAGAATTCTTATAAGCTTTCGATATTTTTCAAAAATAAAAGTTATATACCGTTTTGATTTCCTCATTAGCATAATAAGTAAATCATTTATCATTTCTTATTTAGACAAACAAATTTTTTCAATTTAAGAGTAATTTGAGCGCATCTAAAATTTGGGTTAAGGTTTTCTGATGACCTGAGTTCAGCACTTAGAAAAATGGCCATAGAAACTAGCTTACGTCACGACTCCTAATCCTGCTTTGATTTCCGAAATCACGGGTATAGATGTCAACATAATCAAGAGGTTTTCAATTATTCTCGAAGCTATAACAATCACCGGGGTAGTAGATCCAAAAGAATTTGGTGATTTTTGTCTGGAGAGGGCAAAAGAGTTTGTTGCACTGTACGAGTGGTACAATATGCCACCTACACTTCACGAAATTCTGATTCATAGAAAAGATATAATTGAAAAGTGTATATTTCCTGTAGGGTTACTATTCGAAGAGGCTCGTAAAGTAAAGTCGTAACAAAGTCTATAAAAAATATCGCCTTAGACAGTCCAGAAAATGCAGTCGAATTGCCACGAACGAAGATATTATGCACCGAATGATGGTAACATCAGATCCCATGATCTTACATTTGACTCCATCATTTAGCCAGAAAAAGCATAGTGTTATAAGCGACTAAGTTAAGGCTCTTTTAGAATAATAAATTAAAAATAGATTTAAAATAAATAATAAATTAAAAACTAAAAAAATCATTTACATTTTTTTGTTAGTTAGGGCCTTTTACATTGTAGTTAACGATATACATTTCTCTAACATTATTTTTATTACTTTTGTGTATTACTATATAAATAAAACTAAATTTGTGATGAAATCACTGCATTTTTTGACAATAAAAATTGTTCCTCCTCTATACAAAAATCCCCAGTGTACGCCGTAGTAATCAATTTCAGTGAATTTATAATTTAGGTTAATAGCACGCTATTAATTAAAAATTAAAATCATTTAGCAAACGTTTGCGAAAAGTTTCTTTTCACAAGGTGTTATTTTATTACATACAATGTGAAAGAATAAATTAAATTAAAGACGAGGTGATAATATTAAGGAAAAATTGGGAAAATTTAATTTTTAGATACCAGCAGGGCAGAATGCACATTTTCTAGACAGCTACGTCCGTCATCAGCACTCTTCGTATCTATCAACTTTGGGTAGTGTTTAGTTGTAAGCATCATCTATTTAACTAACCAAACTCAGATAAAGGTATACGAGAAAACTGTATTCAATCATCAATCGTCAGAATTTTTAGAATTTTATCCAGGGATGGGTACCTTTATATAAAGTAAGTAGCATGATTAATATAAGCATTAATTGCCTTGAGTGTTACTTCGCTTTGAAAACATATAAAAATATATATAAATCGGTTGTGGGAGGATTCAATTACATTTTAATTACAATTAAAATTACAGATAATGTGTAATTGAGAATATGCAAGTAATTGTATTTTAAATCAGGAACTATACTAATTTGTAATTGAAAATTTTTAATTACAAATCACAAATAATTGTAATTAGGCAATAATAATTACTGGAAGTTGAACAAAATTCAATTATACTCTCAACAATTTTCCATTACATTACATATAATTGAATTTTTCAATTTAAATTAATTGTAGTTGGAATTTTTTAATTGCAAATTACTTGTCATTTTTAACTACAAATTACATGTAATATGTAAATGAAAAAAATCTTAATTACAATCACAAATAGTTAAATGGAATTGTAATTGAAAAATTCGAATTAAAATTACATATAACTGCGTAATTGTGTAATTAAATATAATTATTTACAAACAGTAATTTCCCAAGTCTGAATATTAATATTTACATTGCATGATAAATACTGAGCTGAGTCGGGACGACTCAGCCCATTTTTGTTCGACTATTCAAATCAATTTGTTGAAAATTTAATTTCTCTACCTGTTACAGTTATAGATGTACACTTGTTAACTATACATATATGAAAGGTACCCCATTCGCATTGTTTCTATCTAAACTGTTTTTAGCTTGGCTATGTACACTAATTAGGGGATTACTTGTATAAAAGTGGACGAGTCCACCTATTATACTTCTTTTGTTATATGATAATAATTATTCTTTGTTTGCTTGGGTGGCAATACTCCTACTTGAAATATTAAAAACTAGCTATCCCCGGTGCGCTTCGCTACACATTAACACGATAACAATTTTTCGCTTTGCAAAGGAGGTAACGCCCTCCATTCAAATTCAGTCTGTGTTTTTTCTACACAAGGTATCTTATTAAGGGGGTTACTGATGCCAAATTCCAAGGCGCTACCTATTGCAGTTCTCTAGATACACTGTCGCAATTCAGCCTATGTTTTTCTAGAGTATACGCGTGGGTATAGGGTTTACTTGTACCCACTTTGAAGACCATACCTATTATAGTTCTCTATGAACACAATAATAATTTTTCACTTATTATGGGAGGTACCATGCTCACTGTCCCAATTCATTCTGTATTTTGGCAGACTATGCGCTTTAGCACAAAGGTTTCTCTTACGAAGTTTCAAGTTCGCCAGGAACACGATAATAATTTTTCACTTTGAATGGGAGGTACCACTCCCGCTATTCCAATCCAGTCTGTGTAGCTAAACTATGTACGTTAATATGGCGGTTATTGGTGCAAAAATCCAAAGCGCTAGCTAGTGCAGTTCTCTAGAGACAGGATAATAATTTTTCAATTTGTATGGGGGGTACCACTCCTGCTAATCCAGTCCATCTTTCTCTATACTATGTATGTTAATATAGGGGTTACTGGTGAAAAATTTTAAGGTACTACCTATGGCTGTTACCAAGAAACACGATGATAAATATTTACTTTGTATGGGAGATGCCACGCCCACGTCGAATATCAAATAAATAAGTACCCTATTTTACCATCCGTGTATCTAATAACAAACTGTGAAAATTTCAGAAAGATCGGTTCATTGGTGTAGGCAGCTATAGCTTTCCGACAAACAAACAAACAAACACATTTTGTGCTTTATATATAGATATATAGCCTATTGGGTAGCAACCAAAGAGCTAGTGAAAATTATTCTATATTTTTTGAAATCATTAAAGCATTTTAAAGGGTTAACTAATATTTTGAGTGCTGTTAAAAATCGAGTGGAAGTGGTCTCAGAGCCCGCCGAAGTGTTTCTAAGGTCAAAAAATTAGTTTTTTTTTTGAAGGCTAGCAATATTATAAAACAACTTTATTTCCGCACATAGTAACAATCCTAAGCATCAACAATAAAAACAGCTGCCTCCTAATAATACACAGAACTAAATTGCTTTACAAAAATAATAAATAAATAATTGTGAGTATGTGTATGCTTAGTATACATACATAAATACATATGTGTATATAATGTCTACGTGTGGATATAAATTTCTATTGATGTATTTTTTTTAAAGTTCTTGGAAAAATAACTAGAAACCTCCCGGAAAGTTTATGTTTTTTTTTAAGTATTTGACATAATTGGTGCATACATACATCATGTACCATCATTTTAAATGTATGTGGATTTGTGTTTAATGTTTATTTGTTTAAGTGCAAAGTTATACAAGTTTGTGCATGAGTGTTTGCATTTAAGCGTGTTTGTAACTGTGTTTATCTAACAAAGTGCTCATCGTACGAAGGTAAGTATGTATGTATGTATTTGCAGATGTGTATTTGTATATCTACCGATATTTGTGTAAAGATATTAACAATGGTTTATATTTAATGGTTTATATTTAATTGAAGCTAAACAACAAAACTGTTAATTCATTATTATGATTATTATTGTTATTTCAATAACAACTACAACGACTTGCTATAAATGCAAACACATTAATTTCAAATCACATGGGCGGTCAAAACAATTGCACCTAGAAATTGTATTAACTGGTTTTTTAGTGAAGTTAAAATGTTGCCTGCGTTTTAGTATGATATTCTGGGGCTACGGACATAAGTGTAGCAATACGTAAATGTTCCAATATCTAAGGGTAAGTGATAATTAAAATATCGAAATGATTGTGGGTAAAGCATATGGATTCAGATTCCTAAATCACTGTAGAACTTTAGTGCCTTTCTAACTTAAGATTTTAAAATGACTGTTGAATGCCAATGTCCGAAATAGATGTATTAAAGGTGTGTAAACCATATTAAAGTTAGTGCAGGAATATTCACACCGTATTTTTTGTACAAGCAAAGAAAAAATATGGTTAAGGTAACCGTAATCTAAGAGCAAAATGTTATTGTTGAATTATATTCCAACCATATTATTTTAAACCATAATAATAATATTGTTGTCATTGGAACTATATAAAAATAACATTGTAAAATACGACCATAATTATGTTTAAATTATAAACATACTATAATATAATGCGAAACATGTAAATGGTTATAGGTGACAATGTATGAATATATTTTTAAATAACAAAAAACAAATACACAAATATTTCCATTTAGACTTACATACATATTTTGATATTTTCTCCTTACCTTCTTACATGTTTGATATTTTAAATTTAAAACTATTATGTTTAATAAAAAAAAATTTTTTTTTGTTGACACCAAATGTGTATTTAATGTTTTTATGGTTTTAGATGAACCGATAGCTCACACACATATTTCTGAACTGAAAAGAGGCCAAAACCAAAATATGTATTTTTAAAAAATTATTTGTTTACTTTCAGTCATACTTAACGTACTATGTTTAATAATATATTGTGGTTATAGATATAATTTTATTTTTAAATATTAAAAAAAAAATTGGTTGTGGTTTGAGTTTTAATATGGTTAAAATTAACCATGTTGCCTTTTTGGTGCGTATAACCATTGAATGATTAACTGTTAACAGAAACTTGTTTATCGTGACCAAAGAATTGTTTAAAATATAAACTATAATTTGTTCACAGCAATTATGTATTGTCATAGAGAACATAGTGTGGTTTCCGTATCCATACAATAACCATGTTTTTTCTTTGCGTGTAGGCAACTTGCCCCGCAATACTTCATGACATGGCCGCTTTATATAGCATATCACTTTCAGTCTTTAAAATTTATCACAATTACAATCTAGCCTTAAGTATAGTTTAATACATAAAAAGCTATCTCCCTAAAATAGAGGAAAATCAGATTTTAAAGGATTTTCAACCCCAGCATGGATATGTTTATATGGCATAACATAGGCCGAGTCACCGAAATTCGTTTTTTTTAGAAAGGCCCATTCGTGGACGTTGTTTAAATACCCGAGGTATTTTCGCACGGATCTACCAGCTCTATTTAACACATCCATCTGTTGGCTGTAATTAACTATATAGTCAGTAGTTCGACTTACACCGCCTCATGCTGTTAAAGGGCTGGCTAAGCTAAGTCAATTCTCCATACGATCTGACTTAGATTACTAAGGAAGGCATCTAACAATGTAAGGAAGCAAATAAAAATTTGTTTATTGATTTTATCTTCAATATATTTGAACTAACAATAATTACTCTGACATCTTAAGTCTAAAATAAAATAATAAATATACTTAAGAAGTCAAGCCAGTGCTAGACAAAAAATAATGTATGTTCCACGATTGTTGTAATCATTTAAGGGTCATTCCTCTAATGTATGTACATCATCAAATGTTGATGTGTGCACTTGATTGATAGTTGGCATATCGGATGTATACAGCAAGTATAAAATGGGTCCCTACCTTGTGGAATACCGTCTTTAATGAGCTTAGGCGAGCTTAAGAAATCTCCTTACTTACGGGTCATCCCTCTAATGTACGGCCAAGAAAATTAGTATCTCTTCTCTTTTTAGTCGAATGTAACCAGGATCATTAAGAATGTTACGCGCCAAAGGATTTGAAAGCTTCTTCAAATAGGTTACCCCATGTTTTGCTATTTCTGATTTGACTGTTGGCACGTTTAGATCTTTTATCTCGTTTAGACCAGTGAGCAACTGTGAACATTCGTAGAATCTTATTTTGGCGCCTTTGAATTTTTTCTGCATTGCTAGCTGAGGCAGTGCCCCATAATTGAATCCCATAACACTAAATTGGTTTAGGGATCGACTTGGACAGTAGAAGTTTAAAATCGAAGCTGAGGGTAGAGTTTCTGCCATTAAGCTAGTTTTGTTGGAATGCTTTTAACTTCATTTGTGTTAACTTGGATTCTATGTAGCTTTTCCAAGTAAGATGTATACCGAGGTATGCGTGTGTGAAAGTTATATGAGTCCATTTTTGTTCATTCACCTTTATTCTCCATTCCTTCAGCCAGTTTTATAAATTACGTATATGGTCTTGTAAATATCGTGATGCTACTTCGGGTCTTTCGTGAATGCTTAAAAAAGCTGTGTCAGCAGCAAATGTCGATATGTGTACTTGGTTACTAGTTGGCATGTCTGAAGTATACAATAAGTATAAAAAGGGACCCAATATACTATCTTCGGGAACTCCGGCTTCGATTGGCTGGGGTGAGCTCAAAAAATCTCCTTCTTTCACAATTAATTTTAGTTCGGATAAATAACTAACTAGCAGCTTATATAGGCTTACGGGCAAATGACCTCTTATAGGTCTGTGTGATTTATATTTTGTGTGGTCTTTTCCTAGTTTAGGAATCATAGTAATCAAAGCGACCTTCTCGACTCTGTGGGAAAGTACTCAAGACGTAAGATGGCATTAAAAATAAATAGAATAATTCTGCGACCTATACGGGGCAACTATGATGACTTCTTGAATGAAATGTTTGATTTGAGTCTTTATCAATTGAATCATGTGTATAATGACAGTGGAAATTTGCTTGATCTGATATTCACCAATGATCCAGATGACTGTTCCTTAAATCGCACTGAGCCTGTTTCTTTGCCAGAAGATCGGTACCACCCAACTATCGAATTCAGCATCTCAATACCATCTCAATTTGTCTCGAATCGTTATAATACTGATAAAATTTATTACTTTAAGAAAACCAATTACACTAAATTAAATGATCTGTTAAGAACTACTTGTTGGAATGATTTGTTGTCTACTTCCATGAGTATTAAAAGTGCCTCGCGTATTGACACAATAATTACTAAGTTTTATAGTAAAATATATTCTTATTTTGAAGTATGTGTACCTAAAATAAAAATCAAACCGCCAGTTGGTCCACCATGGAATTCTAAGGAACTCTCAAGGTTAAAAAACTTAAAAAATAAAAGTTATAAAAAATTTAAGAAGTCTGGTTTGACAATAGATTACGGAAAATATGCAGTTTGCCGTGCTGAATATAACTCTTTTAATCGTCGGCTATATAACAATTATATCAATGGCATGAAAAATAAATTTACTCGTGATCCGAAATCATTTTATACTTTTGTAAATTCGAAAAGAAAATCTAGCGGCTATCCCTCTGTAATGAAGTTTTGTGGATGTGAATCTAGTGATGAAAGTATTATTTCCAACATGTTTGCTGACTTTTTTGCCAGTACTTACTCCAACGATCAATTTAATGATAAAAATGAATATCCATACATTAGCCATTCTAACAACAACATTTGTCTTCCAACATTAAATTTGACTGAAGTTGTATATAACTTGAAGAAATTGAAGATGTCATTTAACCATGGCCCTGATGGTGTACCAAGCTGTATTTTAAACCGTTGCGCAGAGTTAATAGCTTCTCCGTTAACATTTTTATTGAATATTTCTATTATAAATGGTTATTTTCCTAAGTTTTGGAGAGAATCTTTTATTATCCCTTTATACAAATCTGGTAATAAGTCTAAAATAACGAACTACAGGGGAATAGCTAAACTAAGTGCCATTCCAAAATTGTTTGAAAAAATTGTTGCTGATTACTTCTGTCATCAATTTTCTTCTATTTTATCATCCAATCAACACGGCTTCAGAAAGGGTTGTTCAACTACTACAAATGTTCTTCAACTAACCTTCTTAATTAACTCTGCTTTTATTGAAAAGAAACAAACTGATGCTGTATATACAGATTTTAGCAAAGCATTTGATAAGGTCAATCACAAGCTTCTTCTGATGAAACTAAACATGCTTGGTGTTACCCGCATTAGCCTTAATTGGTTGCAGTCGTATTTAACATGTCGTAGTCAAACTGTTCGTTTCAATAATCGTTCATCAAAATGTATTGCTGTTTTGTCCGGTGTTCCCCAGGGAAGTCACCTGGGACCTATTCTTTTTTCCATTTTTATTGATGATCTTCCCAGTGTTATAAACTCCTCACATGTATTAATGTATGCTGATGATGTCAAAATCTTTTATAGCTTCAAGAATTATGCAGATCATATAAATTTGCAGAGTGACCTCAACAATCTTGTTTTATGGTGTAGACACAACATGATGGTTTTAAATATTAAAAAATATAAATGCATGAGATTTTCAAGGAGTGATTTTATCACTGTTAACTACTTCTTAGGAGAACATGAGTTGGAGGTAGTTGATTCATTTTTGGACCTTGGAATTTTGCTGGATCCTAAACTTAATTTTATATCTCATAATACAATGACTGTCAACAAGGCTCGAGGTGTTCTTGCATTTATTAAGCGCTGGTCAAAAGAATTTTCCGACCCTTACATCACAAAACAGTTATTTGTGGCTCTGGTTAGACCTATCCTGGAATATGGGTCAGTAATATGGGATCCTTATTATAACGTACATTGCCAACTTCTTGAATCTGTTCAAAAACAATTTTTGCTGTTCTGCTTACGTGGTTTAAATTGGCGTGACGATGTGAGGTTTCCTTCATATTCTAGTAGGCTTGCTTTAATTAAACTTCCTACTCTAAAAAGTCGTATTATGTTAAATGTTTCTTTTATGTTAAGTACTATCAATGGTAATACTTGTTGTGAATTTCTGTTAGCCAATATTAAATTTAATGTTCCATGTCGTAATATGCGTAACTTTATGCCTCTTTTTGTTAAAAATTGTAGTACGAATTACGCTATGGCTGATCCTCTTGTGCGATTATGCAATCAATTCAATAATTTTTATAAAAATATTGATTTCTCTTTAAATTTAAATATAATTAAAAGAAATTTAATTGTAATTTTAAATACTGTCTAATATAATAAAATCTCTACTAATTTAAGTTCTTATGTAATAGTCTGTAAGGATAACATCCATTGACTACAATAAATAAATAAATAAACTCAACTAACATCTTGTTACTTGTTTTATCAACGCCAGGGGCCTTTTTGGTTTTTAAATCCGTTATTGACCTTAATATCGATAATTCAAATCTTAGGAGTATTTCGGCACTAGTCTCTACTGGTGGCAACTCAACTATATCAGTACATATATTTGGAGTGAAAACCTTCTTCAAATGTCCAACAAATAAATTGCCTTTTTCGGTATAATTTCTTGTCCACCCTCCCCAAGAAGTTAGCAAGGGAGGCTTACGTAAGACTAGCGCCTTTTAAGGTTTCTTCATGCACACCATTAAGAATAATCTGATTGTAGAGTTGGGTCCTGATATTCCAGATAATTTTTCAGAGATGCTACTCTTCGATATTCTAGTAGCTGTCTTACCCGTGCAATCTTTAAGTCTAGTTTTAAGTTAAGGAGATCTATGTGTTTGCCACTCTCTCTGAATTTTTCTTTTTTCAGTCAAGAGCCGCTCGACATTTGCAGAATTAATGTAATTAAATCTATCTATTTGCCGGGCAGCTAATTTGATGTTTCGATCAAAATCAATAAGACACTGTTCTACGTCTTCCGGTGTTCTTTGTGGGATATTTTCCGTACAATTCGTACTGAGATATTTTCTATATTTCAACCAATTTATGCTTATGCTGTTTGTTGCTGATACGATATTTTGTTGGTTCCTTATATATGTAATAGTGGTTGAATGATCTAAGGATAATTCTAGTGATGCTTCAGCTTTAATAATTTCTCTTGAAATACCCTTAAACACACCAAAATCAATAATATCAGGTATTTTTTGTCGATCAATAGGCCAATAAGTGGGTTGTCCACTCGAGATCACATTCAGACGTATTTTTGAAATCGTGTCAAACAAAGAGCGACCTTTTGGAGTAATTAGTCTTGATCCCCAAAACGTATGTTTAGCAGTGTAGTCCCCTGATGCTATGAAACAGGGACCTAGTGATTTGTAGAAGTCGCTAGCTATATTGACTCTTTGGTATTTGAAATCTAGGAGGTAAATAAGTCGATAAAATAACTATGTTTTGATAAAATTCTTCAAGGCACATATTTGTTTGTTGAAGGTAGTCCTCACAAAAATCACACAGTAAATAATGTTTGATTTGGGCCTTTATAAGTATTGCCGATCCACCACATGCTTGTCCGTCGGGGTCCTTAGTATCATATTATAATAAAGCCATTGATTTTAAAAAAGCTGTTTGTTGTTAAGTGAGTCTCTGAAATCAGCATGACATCAATTGGTTGATTATTAAGAAAGGCTTTGCAAATATTTTGCAAAATTTGATCTCTACTGTACAGAGTTTAACCATAATTGCATGTTTTTGTTGTTGTTGTTGTTGTTGTTGTTATTATTGCTGCTACCACTGCCATTTGTTTAATATTATTTATTTATGTAAATTGCTTGGGTCGTTGTACAACAAATTTATTTCACTTTTAAAACGTTTATGAAAAATATGAATAGTTATAATAAAATTCTTTTGTAATTATTTTCATTATTTTTTATTTTTTTATTTTTATATTTTAAACAATTAAAGCAAAATAAAATCTTGTATAAATATTTGTTAAATTTATAATTAAAATAAATAATTGTTTTTAATGAAACATGGCGTTAGGATCAATTCCATTGTTAACAAATGTGACCTAAAATGCTTATCATTAACATTTTTTTCTTATTTGAATAAAAACAATTGCTGAAACTTTAGTGCAACCATTTTTTTTTAAATTAATTAATGACCTGTTCTGTTTAAATTTGTAAAGATGAAAATGCACTAATGCGGTTTTTAGAAGTTTACAGCTTTTGGTTTTAAAGCTCTTTTGCTAAACTTGACAAGTGTGAAATTATTGAAAGAAATCCTCTGCCGCTTATTGTTAAAAACAGAGATAATAAAACGAACCTCTGACTTAAAATTTTCATCTGCATAAAACTATTTTTTAATTTCTTCGACGGATTTGGCAAGATTGTCTCATTAGATCCAATGAGAAATATCATGTATAAAAAAAAATAATTGTTATGACTTATTTACTTCCTTAGAAACAAAAATTCTTCGAGGTTTTTTATTACGATTTTTTTACTATACACGTATACACCCGTGCGTTGCACAGTGGTATTTGTTCATTCAATGTTTGGCAAAAAATTTAAGGAGTGCTCCAAGAATGTTGAAATTTTGTTCTGAGCCTTTGGTTAGCTCAATTAAGAAAAATATAAAATTTCATCAAAATTGGCCACACCCACTACTCACCGCCCATAGAACCCAAAATTTATTTTTGGTCAAAAATTTTGAAATTTGACATAGAGGCTTTTATGTATTATCTCAATTAAGAATAAAATAAAGTTTCATTAAAATTGGCCACGTCCACTACCGAACGGCCATAGAACCCAAAATTTATTTTGAAATTTGGCACAGAGCCTTTTATTACCTCAATTAAGAATAAAATAAAGTTTCATCAAAATTGGTCATACCCACCGCCCATAGAACCCAAAATTTATTTGTGGATCAAAGTTTTTGAAATTTGGCGAAGAGCCTTTTATTACCTCAATTAAGAATAAAATAAAGTTTCATTAAAATTGGCCACTCCCACTACCCACTGCCCATAGAACCCAAAATTTATTTATGGCTCAAAATTTTTGAAATTTGGCGCAGAGCCTTTTATTACCTCAATTAAGAATAAAATAAAGTTTCATTAAAATTTGCCACTCCCACTACCCACTGCCCATAGAACCCAAAATTTATTTTTGGCCCAAAGTTTTTGAAATTTGCCACAGAGCCTTTTATTACATCAATTAAGAATAAAATAAAGTTTCATCAAAATTGGCCACGTCCACTACCCAGTATCCACGGCCCATATAACCCATATTATATTTTTTCCCACAACTTTTTGTTTCTTTACCAAAACTAATTATTTTATAAATAAATTTCAATACATGCATTTAAATATAGACTTTTATTCATCATCTATCATTTCTGTAACTATATCATCAAGTTCCAGAACCTGTTTACGGCGGTGACATCTAATGTTACTTATAAAAGGGATCTGAGGATACTAGAAGTCGATGAAAAACATCTGTATTTGATGCAACTCTATCACACTTTCTGGAGAACCTTAATCTATAATTTCTATAATCTTTATTTCTGGCTTCTTCGGCTTCTTCAGAAAGCATGCCAATAGGAAGTATTGCCTCATCCATGATATCCTTTCCGTGTATCAGTATTTTGTTTACTGTTACTGGCATATAATACCAACTATATTTTTCAACAAAAAGTTTTGCTGTATCTTGAGCAAAATTCTTGAACTTCAAGGTATTAACTTTTTTTGCCACAAGTTATTATTTGTAGTATAATGCGAAATCGATTAATTAGTTGCTCCTCTGCACCAGTCACATCGGCAACAAGCGCGGGGTTAGAAAATAAATGCCTGGACGAATTTCCATCATTAGTAGACCCAATTCCTTGTTCAACTGCATCCCCTCGTATACCCATCTGTTCCTTTAATGCCTTCTGAATTCGAAGTCTATTTTCTAGTTTTAGACTTTTGTGTTCTTCCTTGATCGCCGACCATCTTTGAAATGGTTTGTTGTAGGCAATATGAAGTATGCACTAGATTAATTTTATGCGAGCATGTAAGGACGAAACTCCCATTTTGGTGCTTCACCATCAATAGCTTTGCTTGAAAATAATTTAAGATTATTCATTTCAGAAGGTTTGCAAATGTAACATACAGCTGCTTAAGATGTACCTGTAACAGTTTGAGCTGTCTTGTCATCTAATTGAAAATTGCTTCCCGCACGCTACAACTTCGGTATTCTTGCCACCATTTTTTGAAATTGCATTTTTCACTATAGCGATTACTTCATCCTTAAGCATTGCGTTTTTTTATATTTTTTTTTAAATACGCAGAAAAGGCTATATTTGAAAAAAATCACTATTTAAATCAGAACAATAAAATTGTCTTACGTAAAAACACTATAGAAGTCCGTAAACAGTTTTCAATATTTTGTACCAAAATTTACATGTGACTTTAGTTTATTATTTCAAAGACAAATAAAAGCTTTTTTTTAGATACAATTTATGGCTTCTTCATACCGAATCAATTTTCTACAAAACTGCATCATTACATTTTTAAATTTTATGTGTCGAAAAAACTACTAATTGCACAAAAAGTCCCACTGTGCATTGTCTTAATATAAAAGCAAGTTTTGTTTCGCTATATCCTTCAAGTCTGTATCAAATCTGCCCAAAAACTTTAAATAATAATCGTCAGTAGTTGTTTTACAGTGTAAAGGGTAATCGATGTGAATACGACCTCGTAAATCACCAAAAATTTTGGCCTTGGTCACACTCACTCTTTTCTGAAAGTTCTCCCTCAGAAACCCAATCTCTTGAATGTCTTTAATCTGTAGTAGGTTGTAGTGAACCAATGTTTTGTCCGCAGCTACAAAACGTCCTAAACATTGACAAAAACTTCTTTGTAATGCTCCTGCGGTTCAGATTGTGGCCAACTGCCAGCAATTACGGCAACCAGTGGACAGATAGCTTTTCCATCACCAAATCTACATGCCACATGTAGTAGTACTCGGTCGGTAGAGATGCTTAGTCATCTTATGTACTTTTATTCTTCGACCATTGATTTCATCGGCTATTTGTCTTCTTTTGGTTGATTTAACATTTAACATTTGGCTTTTGCTACGCCTGCAACGGAACTCAGTAAACTACTTTTTAACCAATAAAGTTGAGGCCTTTCATTGGTTTCGGTGATCATTCGTTTAAGTAAAAAGTAATGTGCAATCAAACGATTTGAAATTCCCTATACCCTTCACCACAGGTGGAAAGGTTATATATAAGTTTGTCATTCCATGTGTAATTTTTACAATATTCATTTCCGACCCCATAAGGTATATATATTCTGTACCCCTATACATAGAGAAGTTGATGAAGCGATGTCCGCCTGCCCGTGTCCGTATTGAAAAATCATTTGCCAAGGCGCCAGACGAGGTACAGAAGATTTAGGCTAAACAATTTTCCAGGCCTAATTTTGAAAATCTTAGGATTAAAATTCAGCAACATCAGACGATTCTATTAGAGGTTGCGGGCAAAAAAACACGCCCACCTATATTTTTTTTTCGGTTGTAATGATTCTCTTTTACTATTTTTATTAAATAAATATTAGACCACGAGAAGTAGATCGCAAGGTGTGCATACACATCTCAGGGGATCAATAACTCCCTGCGATTTTTTTTATGTTTTTAGGTTTTTCTGCTTTGATTTATATTATATTAAAGGACATTTTATAGAAAGCAATACACATATAGGTAGCCAATAGACCCACAGGCTGTCCACTGGTAACCAGAAGCAGTCAAAAGGCACATTGGGGGTGTCAATATGAGGATTTTTTTTTAAGGTTTTTTTTTTTGCTTTAGTCTGACCATTCTAACGCAATATCGATTGCATATTTGTATAAATATGTAAAAATATTTTCAAAAATATTTTTTTGAAAATTTTTTTGTAAAATTTTATTCGAAATTTTTGTATTGAAAAAATTTTTTTTTTTAAATTAGGACTTTAATTTAAAAAAATTTCAATACGATTTTTACAAAAATAATTCTTCACAAAAATTTGAAAAAAATAAAAAAAAGTTTATAAAAAAATTTCGAATAAAATTTTACAAAAAAATTTTCAAAAAAATATTTTTACAAAATATTATGGAAAAAAATATTTTTACAATTTTCGAAAAATTTTGAAAAAAAAAATTTATAAAATTTTCGATACAATTTTTAAAAAAATTTTACATAAAATTTTAAGAAAAAATTTTTGATAAAATTAAAAAAAAAATCTCTTTTTTTATATATAATTAATAATGAAGTTGAAAATGACAAAAGTAAAAACCGAATGTATGTTATTGTGAAATTGGGAAACAACAGAGTTGAGCGTAGTCCAGTAATGGACAAAAATTAGCAGATGTAATGTTAGAATGAAGCTTAATGCACTGGAAATACAAAATTTTAAGGAATCACTAAACTGTCGCCGTATTTTCGTAGCTAATCAAACTCTTCTTAGAAGCATATTGTTGCCAGGTATAAAAATATTACATAGTGTAATCACAATACAGCTATTGCTGCACGAAGTGTTAAGAACAGAAGGCTGCTGTAACAATTAAAAGCCTAATGATAGCGATATAATTACTTGACAAGCACTTAATACTGAAAGAAAATTTAACAAAGTCGTGTTTTTAATTTATAATTTATAATAACCTACTTTTCTTATTTTCTACATCACATTATATAGTATTTAGGTAAATTTTAAGTTCAGTGCATGCACTGCATTTACATAATTTTGTTTGTTGCCTTTTTTTTTATTTACTGGCTTCACTGCTAACGCAATATATCGTTGGCATCTCATCTAGCATGCGTTTAATTGTTTTCAGAAATTATTTAAAAAATTTTTATTAAACGGAATTACACAAAATAACACGGAATATTGATGCCAGCATGGCCAGCTGACGTAACCAGCATTTTGCATATTTTAGAAATTAAATATTGCTTCTGAAGGAAGTTTACGCTATGGATTTTTCCATGAAGAAAATAATTATATATCAGGAACTTCTTCACATGTTATGCTTTACAATTCCTATTAAACTTAATTACAAACACTCTACTCAACTCAACTCAACTTAACAACTTTTTAGAATTTCAAAATGTAACAAAAAAAACATGAATTAACTTTGTTAAAAATTAGGTCACCCTCAATGTATCGCAGTAATTAAAAAAAAAAAAAAAAGAAATCACTATAAATATTCCTCACAGACAAATAGCAAAAAAATATATTGCAAACTATAAATAATTACTTTGAAACTGCGATTTCAGGAAACAAAAACTGAGGGCACTTTCCACAAAATGCTAAAAATAAACGCATCTAGAAAAATATATAAAACTATACTCCAAAATAGATTACTAAAACTGAGGGGTGAGGGAGTATGCGTAGCTCACTATAAATCCATAAAACCATAAATACATCATGGTAATATTAGCTGACAAACTATCAGTGTATGTAGAGGAGTTAGTAATAGCCAAGAACACACTAGTGTCATAAACATACAAGCAAAAATTCACTTGCAATGACAAAAATTTCATAAAAACATTAACCAAACACAAGCTGGTTTATGTGTGAGAATTTGTTAGTGGAGAGACCAGGGATGGTAAATTTGATACAAAATTACATTTTAAACAGTACATTTCAAAATTTCTGCTGATGATTTTTTAACATTTTAATTATTGTTATTGTGATTTCTACAACCCTACAGGACCTTATGTAATAAAATATCCTCTTCCTTATTTTATTACAAATTTATAAAATTTTTTTTTTGTAAAATGAAGACATGAGAAACAGTTCCTTTTTTGTAGTTACGTAATTTTGACCTCGTAAGTTAATTAATTATTATTGTAGGGGGGAATATCGAAGCAGACCACTTCCTTAATGGGTCTCCTTTCGATCCCCTTCCGTTCTCTATGTTTATTGGCAACCGGCTTATAATTTACGACAACCTTACACTCATTCAGTCATATGCTGGCACTCTTGACTTAAGTGATTTCAGACTGTCGACTGGTTACTATCAGCCTTCTTTCTCAATATGGAGTCTCTAGCAATTGCTAGCATTTCTCCACATTTAAAATGTTGTTAGTCGTGGTTTTAAGCCTTATTCTATCCAGTGCTGGACACTGACACACAATATGCGCTGCCATCTCAACCTCTTCCAGGCACAATAAGCAAGTATCATCTTCTTCGGTTTCGGCTGTTAACTTTAATTTCCCATGACTTGTCCTGCCTAGGGGCTCTTTGTGCACTTTACGGTTTAATGAGTTCAGCCATTGTGGCACCTTCGCTCCCATTAGTCTATTTTCTAGTACTTCTTTGGGTTCTGGTCCACAGAAATTCACAAAAATATTTAAGGCTGACCTCACAACAGCTTTATTACTTTTGTGTTACAAAAGTCCTTTAACTAAACAAAACGAGTTAATCTGTATGTTTGATTAACTATAATTAAAACAGTCAGGTGGGAGTCGGACTCATAGACTTAGGTTCCCGGACCACCGTCAGATACGAAAAATTTAAAAATTTTAAATTTTTACGTCTTGTATGAGGCACCCTTACCACTACGTGAAGGCAGGTTCAAATGTGCTCAAAGAGCCCATGAGCAGGAAGGCCAGTAAGATACTCAGATACAATAGCACTACTCTAAGCTGAAGAAGTGCATTTGTAACAGATCATGAAAACTTCAAGTATCATCTATCCAAGATGAAAATCGAAGAAGATGATACTTTCATACTGTGCCTGCAGAAGGCTGAGACGGTAGCGCACATTGTGTGTGAATGTTCGGCACTGGCTAGCATAAGACTTATGACCACTCTCAGAAGCTGGCTAAATGTGTATGTCATGGCGGACCCTGAGCCTTAAACATATGCTTGCAATTATTAGAGACTGCGTGATGAGAAACAACGCCGACAGTTACCACTTGACGGTTTGAACTCATACAATTCAAGATTAAAGGCTGGTTGTGAAACGAGGCTCTATGAGAACGGAGGAAGGGGGTCAATATAAAAAGAGATTAATATAAAAAATTAAAAATAGGGCACCCTTTCATTTTATCTTTTTATTACTTATTTAAACAATTTTAATTCTCTACATACATCACAAGCACGTCTTATATAAGAAGGTTATGATTTTTGACATTTGTGCACTAGATAGTTGCGGTATACGAACAGACAAGCAAATCAAATTTTAAAGGTCCTAGTAAAGATTTCCATCACTTAAAATCATTTTTTATTTGGTAAGAAAGTTTTAAATTGGATGATAATATTGTGGACAAAACTGTATGTGGTCACCCTTTATTTTATAATTTTATTTTTGCACTTGTTGTATGGGCAGACATAGTCTATATACTCTTCGTCTGGCTTTAACGCTTTAAAGTTTAAAGCCATATTCGTCAAAATCACGGTATATTTTTTATATTTTTTTTTTTTTTTTTGTTATACTTGATGGGAATTTGTGAAAAGTGAATTTCACATCACCACCTTTATCTTTTAGTATGTGTTGTTATAGCGGCCATAGTAATACCCCTTCTGTGGAAATATCAATAGTCTACCGATTATGGTCCAGTGATAGAGACCTGTAATAGACGAACAGACACTGTAGTGAAAACAATAAGGTTACGATTTTCTCCCTTGGATACGGATCTCGACTAAAGAATTTAAAATATAGTACGACAATCTGAAAAAAAAAAAATAATTTTTGCAAAAAAAACGACTTCAAAACAGATAGACGGGCCCCAATTATAAAATAAAAATGTAAGAAGTAATCTGTAAGAATTAGATTTAAACCAAATAATAGATGCTCCAAAATTAACGGAAAAAAGTAAATACTATGTGAATGGCAAGCATCTACCTATTACTCTTCAAAATTTAAGCTATTTTCACCAGCATTCGTCTTTTATGGGGACACCATTCAAGCCTCTTTCTATAACGGTTTCAAAGATAGGGTCACATAGATCAAATAACATCACCTATTCGGACACCCTTTAATTTACAATTTTAAATTAAAGACCTGTTGTTATAGAGGACTTGGCCACAAAACTTCTTTGTAATTTTCAACTATCTGTCTATAACGGTTTAAAAGTTTAACCATATATATCAAATTATATAAACTATTGGGACACCCTTTACATTGTAATTCCAAATATTTATACTGGTTATCATACCAGAGAAAGTAGTGGATATTCTGCCTAATTTTCAAGTGTTTGTGTTTAACGGTTTAGAAGATAGGACCATATAGATCAAATTACATAATTTATGGGGACACCCTTTAGTTTCTAAATTCAAATTGTATACTTGCTATAGGGGACTTTGCAATACAGGTTCCTTGTAAATTTCAGCTGTCTGTCTATAACAGCTCATAAGTTTGGCCACATACATAGAATTACATTAACTATTGGGACACCCTTTTATTTCCAAATTCAAATTTTATACTTTTTGTTATAGCGGACTTAGCAATACAGGTTCTTTGTAAATTTCAGCGGTCTGTGTACAACTGTTCAAAAGTATGGCCATATACAGCAAATTAAATGAACTATTGGAGTACCCTTTAAAATTTTAAATATTTATACATTTTATTATAACGGTCAGAGTAATCGACATTCTGTCAAATTTTCAAGATTTTGGCTATAACGGTTCAAAAGATAGGCTCAAATAGGTCAAATTACATCACCTATGGGGACACCCTTTAAATTTTAAAATATTTTTTTTATTAATTTCTGCTATTGGGAGCCATAGCGACACGCAATTTTTTAAAATTTTAATTTGGTGCCCTTTACGGTTCTTAACACACGTAAAAAACATGTATGTTGTATGGGGACACCCTTTAATTTTTAATATAACGAACTGATTTTCAAATGGGACCAACCTGAAAGCATAACCTTTCAAATAAAGAAAAAAATTTTAAAATCGGTTCAGAAATGGCTGAGTTCTGCGGTTACATACATAAAAAAGCAACATTCAGACGAATAGATAATCTCCTTCGTTTTTGAAATCGGTTAAAAAGAAATATTTGAGGCTTATTTTAGATCCGTTAAGGTATGAAGTTAATATATATTATATATTTTTTTATCAATTTAGATTCGGATTTTAAGATTACTATAACTTACCTCTATTGACTTTTGTCTTCTTTATTTTGCTCTCCACTGTATATTGTCTACATGTCCTATGTAGCCGTAGTGAAAATGGCTGTGTGGGTAATTGTGTAAAATAATATTAATTTGTTTTATGCGGTTGGTCGGTCAGTTGCATGTAGTTATGTGACGAATGTTGGTTATCTAAGTTGTCACATTTTTATCAAATAATTTTCACCAAAATAAAAATAATAGCAACAACGCCATCGTCATCGTCACCAGCAACAGAAACTAAACAACTGAAGTTAGTTTTTTCAAGTATGAAATAAATGAAATTGTAAAACTTGTATTAGTTGCGATGACCAAAAGAAAAAAATGCTATTTCTAACATGCATTTCAGTTTGTTTCTATGGCTGCTAATTTTATAAAAAAGCGCTACATCAAAACTTATACATCAGATTTAATTGGGGAAATTTTAAATGAGAAATTTGGTTGCAATTAAAAAAAAGGAATGGGATAAAGCGGTAATTTCTATTCAATTTAGTGTAATAGGAATTCCAGAAAATATCTGTTGATCTGAGAAAATTGTAAGGGCATTTATAAGAACACATATCAAGGCACTCCCTGCCGAATCGGACAGATAGAAAAGCGTTCCATCGCCATTTGGTTACGGTGCTGATAAGCCGATGGAACGCATAAGTGGAAGAGACTGCATCGGACACCTATTATGGAAGGCATTGATACATACAACGACATCATTAGTTTTACTGATAATTCTCCTATGGACTGCAGATCAGGAGGAGCAGGTGTATCCGTATACTCAGCTAAACTGCGCCTGTCCTGTAGTCTGCGTTTGGGGGAATACGTCTCCGTTTACCAGGTACAATTGCTACATGCTTTGGATCACCTGTTGGAAAGGTGGGTGCATGGAAAAAAGGTTCTCATTGGACTTGACAACTAGTCAGTTATAAAAAGTAAGGGACAAGTACTCTCATCTCGTGCTGCAATGCGTTTTAAAACTTTACATGTGTGCCTCGTTTAATGAGATAACGTTGATATGGCTTAAAGGACACATGTATACACCAGCGAATGAAGCAGCAGACCAACTAGCAAAGGGGGATCTGCTGTGAATTTATGTGGATTAGAACCCAGAGTAGCATTGGAGAATGGCCTAAAACGAACGAAGGCCTCACAGTGCGTTAACTTTCTAAACCTAAAAAGGTGGAGGGAGAAAGGCTTATATATATAGAGAGGCTCGAAAGGCGCTCAAATAGCCCCTTGGCAGAAAGGACAGTAAGTTGCTGCGATAGTTAAAATGTTGCATTGAAAATCGAATATCATCTTGCAGGCTGTATCAGGAAGAGGCTGAGATGGTAGCATACATTTTGTGTGAATGTCCAGCACTGGCTAGTATAAGACTTAGGACCATTGAAAGACTCTCGTTAAATGCAGATGCCATAGGAGATCTTTTTTTTAAAGACAACACTTACACTGCGAAGCTTTTTGCTTGTCTCCAGAAAACATCCAGAGTCTTTGGCGGGAATCGAACCCACAACCTCTACACTGATAGACTAGCGCGCTACCAATCGGTCTATCGAGGCACTTATAAGCCAGGGATAAATGCAAGCAACTACTAGAGACTTCATGATGAGAAAGAAAGCCGGCAGTTATAAGTCGACTGTTTAAAATCACTAAAGGCAAGAGTTGAGGCTGGTGGTAGCATGTGACTCAATGAATTTGTGAAACAAGATTAACGTGAGTACCTGCCTACTCGGCCTAACCTCACTTAGGCGTAGACTAGCGCCCCCATTGTGTAGTATAACAACACTTTACGATTGCCACCAATCGCTGTTTGTGTGTGATAAAGTCACAATGAGTAGCAATTTATATAATATGGCAAGCCTTTCCAAGGCTTGCCATATTATATAAATAATATAACCTCTTGCTTAGGGGTTTGGAGACTATCCAAACTCCGTCTGTTGAGAGTGCACTTGATCGACCTTGCACCTTACCTACTTAATCGATCTCAAACCACAACCACCACGTATACCCCCGAAGGGGACCTCACCAATAACCGGTCACAGAGAGGATAGGCTCAATGAATATAAGATTGCCGTAAATTACACTTCTGTTTCCTATAATCATTAATGACATAAGGGGGTCGAAAATGAACCCATTTAGGAAGCGGGCTGCTTTGATATTCACTCTAACATTAATAATAATACACATGGCATTTGTATTAAGTTGATTGGATTTGTTGCGCCAGTAAATAAAATACTCTTGTTATACCTTCCACTGAAGACCGTCGTCACTGGCTGATTGTTTGGCACTTTTGGGAGGGGAGCGCTTTTTAAAGCATATCATTGATATTGTAGTTTTATTCACCAAGAAATTTTTCAACTGATATTTGTAGATATTGATGGTTTCAAAAAGTTTTACAAATTAGAGGTATAACAAAGATTACATATAAGACCCCTCCCTGTCTGCTTTAAAATTTTTGCGTAAAAAAATTTTTGGTTCAAATTTCTAAAGCTTTATGAATGAACCATTTTCTACTGTCATGTGTCTGCAATAGACATTCGTATCATTTTATGATTTTTATTTTTTTTTTTCTATAAAGAAACTTACGAGTATGTATGTGCCTTTGTTATTGCTCACGCTGTTATTGTTGTTGTTGCTGTTGTCGCTGTTGTCACAGTTGTTGGAACTGTTGGTGAATGGTGTTTTTAATGTATGGCATGTGCACTTCCGTTTTGGGACATTTTTGTCTATATATAATGGCTGTAGTTTATTTTGACATCACATAGTATGACATGTTGATGGCTGGTCATTTTCTGCTATATTCGTTTTATACTCAAACACACAAAACCATAAACACAGACGACAACACACACTCGCACTCACACTCACACACACACACTTGCTAACTTGCTTACATAAATATAGATAAATTATTTTATACTGAAACACAATTTTCAACTTACTGGTCATTTATATTTTCTAACACATTAACACATACAGTCACTGACTACTGGCATTGATACACTTGTGTTATAAATATTTTAGTTAAAACTCCAAATTGTGTCGAAAAATAGCCACTAGAATACATTCACACTTTAGAATTTATGTGTATGTGTGTGTGTGTGTGCGTGTGTTTGTGAGTGCTTGTTTAACTATGTGTTTGTGGTTTAAAATTTATAGATCACGCTTGATGATGTCTTTATTTTATTATTAAATTTTTTTAATAACTTCAGCACGTAATGACAAAATATTTAAAACTAAATTAAATAAAAATTTAAGAATGTTAAATTTATTAAATGTTAATAACTAAGCTTAACCCTATTCTAAGTGACAAAGGATGTATTCCAAACCATCAAATTGGCTTCAGGAAAAAACATAGTACGATCGAACAAACTCACAGGTTAGTTAATGTTGTTAGTTAATGTTTGAAGAGAGAAAATACTGCTCTGCGTTTTTTATTGACGTTTCTCAAGCATTCGATAAGGTATGGCATGAAGGCCTAATATATAAGCTAAAACTGAATTTTCCCGTAAACCTATATAAGCTGCTAGATAGTTATTTAACCGAACGCAAATTTATTGTGAAAGAAGGAGATTTTTTGAGCTCACCCCAGCCAATCGAAGCCGGAGTTCCCCAAGGTAGTATATTGGGGCCCTTTTGTATACTTCAGATATGCCAACTAGTAACCGAGTTCACACATTGCCATTTGCTGACGACACAGCTTTTTTGAGCATTCACGAAAGACCCGAAGTAGCATCACGATATTTACAAGACCACATATCCAATTTAGAAAAATGGTTGAAGAAATGGAGAATAAAAGTTAATGAGCAAAAATATACTCACATAACTTTCACACAGCGTAGAGAATATTGCCCCCCTATTCGGATAAATAACCAAACGATACCCCAGCTTTCTGACGTCAAATATCTCGGCATACATCTTGACCGGCGCCTTACATGGAAACGGCACATAGAAACAATGTTAACACAAATGAAGTTAAAAGCAGTCCAGCTAAACTGGCTTATTGGCAGAAATTCTACTCTAGCTTTAGATTGCAAACTTTTATTATACAAGTCAATTCTAAAACCAATATGGTGTTATGGCATTCAGTTATGGGGCACTGCTTCAGCTACCAACGTAGAAAAAATTCAAAGGCGCCAAAATAAGATTCTTCGATAATTACATCTGCTCCTTGGTATATAAAAAACTCGCACATCCATAAAGATCTCAACGTGCCATCAGTTAAAGCAGAAATAGCGAAACTTGCCATAAGGTATTTAAAGAAGCTTGAAACTCATCCTAATCCACTGGCCCGTGACATACTAAATGAACCTGGTTACATTCGACTAAGAAGGAGGGACACTGCTGCTCTCATCCGTACATCAGAAGGATAACCCACAAATTACAGTAGCCGTGAAACATACATTTTTTTTGTCCAGCACTGGTTGGACTTAACAAGTATATTTTTAGACTTAAGATATGAATAATTATTGATAGTTCAGTTATATTGAAGATACAATAAATAAAAATTGCGAGACAAAAAAAAAAACAATTATTAAAAGCATCCACCAAGTCTTTTAAACCTGCTACTATTTTAGAAAAAAATACACATATTATGTTCGGGTCAAATTTTGACCCCACATTTTTTTATTGAGAAAATTCAAATTTGTACATTTCAAAAATATTTCTAAGTCTTGTGATCAATGCAATATGTCGTCGATAGCGTGATTGGGTATCGGTGTGACGGACAAACAGGTGTTTTGCGAGTTATGCACTCAGTAAACGTATTTTTTCCTTTTTCGACAGGCAAAATTTGCACCTTTTCCGTTCACTAGCGCATTGTCGTTTTGGAGAAGGCGAATTCGTAGATGGTGATACACTGTCTTCTTCTCGAATTCTTCATACCAATGATGCAGAGGCTGCTGCGCGAGGAAGCCGACTACGCCTCTTGATATGTTCTTGAGCTAAAACTTCACCGAGTTGCTCTAAAAATAGGCGCCTTTTGTGCAGTTTAATTTTTTTTCCATTCAGGATATATTTCGGTCCATATTATAAAAGCGTTGAGAGCAGAAATATCCAATAAATTATAGAACAGAGCAACTGGCCACCGATTGGTTTTTCTTTTGCATGAATATGTACGAACCATTTGGTCCAATGTGTCGACTCCGCCGTTTGTCGAGATGTAGTATTCAATTATTTTTTTTTTTTTTTTTTTTTATGATCTTGCTGTTATGGTGAAGAGTGCTAAGCAAATAATCCATTCTGTATTTTTTAGGCACATACAAAACTGCAGTTTCTTTTTTGAGAAAAAAATTTTCGCAATGATTTCTGTGGTTGGTGGGTGTGTATGCCACTATTTTTGGAGGCACTATAGATCATACCGTTTGACATATTAAATTCACTATGTGCTTTTGGTATATGGAGAAAAAGAGCTGTATAGTTTTTGGGCATAATCGGGAGAGAGCAAGGGATATATATACGGTATGACATATCAAATAAAATAAGGTATGTGCCTTTGGTTCATGAAGATGAAGAGCTGTATAAATTTTAGGCATAATCAGGAAGGGGCAAGGGATAGTTTACTTAACATCACAAGCCGAAAATAATTAATTTTTCGATTCGAATATACTTTGAACTTACATTCTTTATGTTATACACTCCGGTTCACTTATTTAAAGACACAAAAGATCCCATATTCAGGAGCCGGTATCTTTTGCAATTTTTAACCGATTACAGAATTTTAAAATAGAAATGGAAGCTAGATATCTTGTGATATAAACAAAGTCATGACATGGTTTCTTAACTAGGGAACCCTTTTTTGAGGAATTTATAAAAAAAATCTAAAAATGTGGTATTTTTTTTTGGTTCACTTGAATAAAGGCACTTTAACTAACTTTAATGAAAAACAGCTTTTCTTGTTTTTTAAGTTATTATTACTTTATTTGCTTTATTAAAGAACTACTAGTAATGAGTACAACCCCCTTTATTTTTAATAACTTCAAATATACGGGTTTTTATTGACAGATAAAGAGAATTCATGTAATCCAACGAAATTTCATTCCAAGCATCCTTAATGGCCTGAATTAGTGTCTGCTTGTCATCAAATTGTCTACCTCCTTCATAGACCTTACGAGATAACTAACCCCACACATTTTTGATAATGTTTAGATCTGGCAAATAGGGTGGCCAGTCAAGAATATTAACATTTTGGCTTGCAATGTACTCCTTTACTACTCTGGCGTTGTGTATAGGGGCATTATCCTGTTGCAATATCCAAGGTATTGGACCAAAAAGTTCATTGAACTTCGGGAAAGCCGACTCCAATAACGTTCTATAGGTTGCACCAGTCATTTTTGTACTTTGAAATTCAAGATCGATGGTGCCATAGTACGTGGGGTGCTATCACCACACCATAACGCCGCCCTCTCGGCTGTGATTTCGGTTCAAAAATCGCTTTTCTTTACGCAGGTCATGCAAATAATAGTTGTAGCCATCAGGCCCATCCAAATTGAACTTCTTTTCATCCGTAAATACAACGGTTTTCCATGGCCTCTTTGCTGCACATCCCATACCATGTAGTCTTTTGCGAATTGAAGACGCTTTTCCTTACGAGGACCATTAAGTGGCGGCTATTTTTGTAATTTCTGGTATATAAGATACTCACAGCTCTTAATAACTCTGCGTACTGATGACTTGCTCGCTTGCACTCCAGCTTGAGCTCTTATTTTTGACAAGGATAAGGCAGAATTAGAAGCAATTCTGATGATTTTTTTTCTCATAAGTAGATAAAGACAACGAAACCCTTCCTTTAAAATTTTTTCCATACCCCTCGGGGTCCTTGATGCAATTGTCGACAACTGTTGGGCTCCGTCCAATTTTTATAGCTATTGCGCGGTTAGAATATCCTTCAGAACGATAAACATCGATTTTAGTCCTTTCCGATAGATTTAAAATTTTTTGTTTTGCCATTTTGACTCGTAAATCGACTAAGATGTAATAAATTGCAATAAACAAACGCCCCTAACAAAAAATCACCGCTTACTTTAAAAATAATACAAAAACAACAAAGTGCCTTTATTCAAGTGAACCAAAAAAAAATACCACATTTTTAGATTTTTTTTATAAATTCCTCAAAAAAAGGTTGCTTAGTTAAGAAACCACCATTGTCATGATTTTGTTTATATCTCAAGATGTCTAGCTTCCATTTCTATTTTAAAATTCTGGAATCGGTTAAATATTGCAAAAGATACCGGCTCCTGAATATGGGAGCTTTTGTGCCTTTAAATAAGTGAACCGAAGTGTATATCGATAAAAATATCTGTTTCCATTGGGTATGGTAAAGTTGAGTAGGTCACTCAATTTCAAAAATAATAAAATTATATTAAAAACAATTAAAGAAAAATTCTAAAAATTTGAAACAAAATTGTTTAATTTCTTTTTGTTTTAAATGTAACTGTTTGAAAGGAAGAATTCTTTCGACATTGTGAAACTGGCAGTTAGTTTTAAATATTAAGAAGATATTAATTTTAAAATCTGCAATAAATTTATAAGCGTCTTTTCTCCTTTGTTATCCATTGTTGTTTGATCATTAAGAATTCTATGTCTAACATTGTTTCTCTAATTAACATTTTATGAAACTTAAACATTTGCTTATATTCATTGACCAACTTATTACAAAGATCTTTAAAATCAATTTAGTTTAATTTCTTTTTAACCACGTCAATGACCCTTGTAACCACAAACTAGAACACATCATCCTTTTAAATCTGGAATATTAAGTATTTAAATCTCTTATGACTACACATTTCAAAGAAATAATAGAATCTTTTGATTTAATTATCTCGTAATATTTCTTTTTTTTCAAACAGCAAAGAAAGACCTTACAAAAGTTCAAATCTAACAACAATGAGCCAACTATTAACAGTTTTTAAACCAGCAGCAATCAACTAACTTAAAAAATATCATAAAAAGGGTCATTAAATATAAAAAAATTTGCTATTATCTTAAAAACAGTTTGTATTTTATTTAGACTACACAATGTTAAAAACAGAGATTTTGTGTGAGCTTAACAAGAAGGGCAAGCTAGAAAAAAGGGCAGATGAGCTAGAAAAAAAATTAAAAAGATCCAATTAATTGTAATTAAAATTGGTTAATGCCAAAAAGGGTAACTAAATGTAAATTAATAAAAAAAAATAAATATAGTTTTAAAAACAGATTTATTTGCAAAAGAAATAAAGGGGCTTAAAGGACTTAAGTTCGAAATGAAATTTTTTGCTAACAACAAACTATGGCGATAATAGTTTCTTGTTTATTTAACAACTCACAATTAAGACAAAACAATTTTGCTTAAAGAATATATTGAAATTCGAACACCCATTCGAATTGCACGAGTCTGCATAAGAAAACTTTACAAATATTCAAAATTTTATTCGAAAATATTAGTACGCATTCGAATTTTTTAAACTTAAATTTTGCTAAACTTAAAATACTATTCTAAGTAACAAAATGAACTATAGTTTTGCTAAAAAAAATTTTTCGAACTTTGAAAACTTATTCGAATTGCAGAAATTAGCTAAAAAAAATTTTTCGAATATTCAAAACTTATTCGAAAAATATTATTTAACATTAGCATTTTTATAAATTTTAAGTATCATTCTAAACAAACAAACTTTCTTTTGTAATTTTCGAACATATACATATACGAGTATATAAATGTATATAAAATTTCTTTAGCAATTTTTTCGAACTTAAACTATATTTTCAAATTCGAAAATATTAGTACGCATTCGAATTTTTTTAAACTTAAAATACTATTCTACGTAACAAAATTTACTATAGTTTTGCTAAAAAAAATTTTTCGAAATTCGAAAACTCATTGAAATTGCAGAAATGAGCTAAAAAATGTTCGAACATCCTAAACTTATTCAAAAAATATTATTTTGCATTAGAATTTTTATAAACTTTAAATATCATTCTAAACAAACAAACAACCTTCTTTTGTAATTTTCGAACACATACATATACGAGTAAATGTATATACAATTTCTTTAGAAATTTTTTCGAACTTCAACTATCTTTTCAAATGGAATAAATTTTCTTTCGTTAGCTATTTGAATATCAAATATCTAACAGAAGGTAATCAATTTTATAATTATGTTTTTAAGCTTTAGGTCTTTTTTATAAAAATTTTAAATTTATTTTTATTTTCCATATTTCATTCATTTAAATTTTTTTCATTCAATTAAATATTATTGAACTATTTTTATTTCCTGATGAAAATAAAAAAAAATTTAAAATTTTTATAAAAAAGGCCTAAAGCTTAAAAAACATAATTATACAATTATTCAAAAATTAAAAAATTGTAATAATTATTCTTACAAAAATTTTTAACCTGAAATACGTGATCAAAAATTTTAAAATTCGAATATGCATACAATATGAAAAGTATTCTGCAGAAAATTTGTAACTGCGAATACATTCCTATGTAAATAAATTTACTTTTGGCATTTTCGAATCTTTTTTAAAATTTTTTTGAACTTTTAATTTAATTTAGTGAACTGTTTGAGTATTGAATATCTAAAAAAGGGAATAAATTAAAAAAAAAATTTAAACCTGAAATAAGTAATCAAAAATTTTGAATATGCGTGCAATGTAGAAAAAAAATTAATGTTGAAAATTTTTCAAACATTGAACGCATATCTTTTGATCTTCGAATATATATTCATACATTATATTCTTCTCATATATATTTACTTTGAAAGTATTCCACACCAATTATCCCTGGATAATATTCGAAAATTTATAAAAAATTCGAAAAATTATTTTAATCTGTAAAATGTGTTTAAAATATTTTAATAACATTGCAATTCCACAAAGTAAAAATACAAATGAAATAAAATTTTTTTTATTTGGCTATTTGGCAGTAAGTAATTAATATTTTTTCATTATTTTAAAGCAGAGCCATCTGTTGCGCAATCGCGTTTAAAATATCCCGCTTTCAAAGGTTGGCGTACTTTTACTGCTTTTTTCCTCTTTATTATCTCTTGGAAATAAGGTATTTTTGTGGAAAAAAAGTATCATATGGGACCCGGCCTATGAAAAGATGGCTTAAATTAAAAACTGTTGCATTGGTGCAAATTGCTGCATTGTTTATCTTTAACAGCTAATTTTTCGAAATTTTCTTTTCGAGTCATAAGCAACCTTTTCATAGACCGGGTCACATATATTGAAATGAGGATGGTATAGTACCTGTTAAAATTCATCCCGTATGTAACATACATTCAGCCTTAGATAAAATTCTAAAATTGATATAAAATTCTAAAAATGATTATTAACCTCTGTAAAAGGCGTTTAAAATATTTAAATAACAATACAATTACACAAAGTAAAAATACAAATTAAATACAAATTTTATTTAATTGGCGCCTAATGTTGTGCAATATTTTTTAAAATATCCCAGTTTCAAAAATAAAAAGGTTTGAAATCGTGTTCAAAAACCCAATTTTAAACCGAAAATTTCAGTACCTTTAACCCGGATATTGCTCAACAAATGTTCGATAAAATTTTTACAACAAACTTTCGATAAAATTTTTACGAAATCTTTTCAATTACAATTACAGATACATTTTTTACTAAATAATTTCGATAAAATTTTTACGAAAAGATTTCGATACAATTTTTACTAAAAAATTTCGATACAATTTTCACGAAAAAATTTCGATACAATTTTCACGAAAAAATTTCGATACAATTTTTACGAAAAACTGTCGATACAATTTTTACGAAAAAATGTCGATACAATTTTTACGAAAAAATGTCGATACAATTTTTACGAAAAAATGTCGATACAATTTTTACGAAAAAATGTCGATACAATTTTTACGAAAAAATTTCGATACAATTTTTACGAAAAAATGTCGATACAATTTTACCGAAAAAATGTCGATACAATTTTTATGAAAAAATGTCGATACAATTTTTATGAAAAAATTTCGATACAATTTTTTTGAAAAAATGTCGATACAATTTTTATGAAAAAATGTCGATACAATTTTTATGAAAAAATGTCGATACAATTTTTATGAAAAAATGTCGATACAATTTTTATGAAAAAATGTCGATACAATTTTTATGAAAAAATGTCGATACAATTTTTATGAAAAAATGTCGATACAATTTTTACGAAAAAATGTCGATACAATTTTTACGAAAAAATGTCGATACAATTTTTACGAAAAAATGTCGATACAATTTTTACGAAAAAATGTCGATACAATTTTTACGAAAAAATGTCGATACAATTTTTACGAAAAAATGTCGATACAATTTTTACGAAAAAATGTCGATACAATTTTTACGAAAAAATGTCGATACAATTTTTACGAAAAAATTTCGATACAATTTTTACGAAAAAATTTCGATACTATTTTTACGAAAAAATTTCGATACTATTTTTACGAAAAAATTTCGATACAATTTTTACGAAAAAATTTCGATACAATATTTACGAAAAAATATCGATACAATTTTTACGAAAAAATGTCGATAAAATTTTTACGCAAAAAATTCGATAAAATTTATACGAAAAAATTTCGATAAATTTTATACTAAAAAATTTCAATAAAATATTTACGAAAATTTTTCGATAACATTTTTACGAAAAATTTTCAATAAAATTAAAAAAAAAATGCGAAAACTGTGAGTATTTTTACCACCATTACTTTTAGTACTTCTACAGCGAGGAACTCACAAACTTCCCTTCCCTTCAACTCAACTCAGCTAATGGCACATGACTATTAATATTCTGTTTTCCTAAGTGTCTCATTAACTTTTAAAACTATGTACTAAAACGGCAATTCCTTTATTTCTATTTAACTTTTAATGTCACATTCAAATCGTGCATTAACCTTTTTTTTTGTCTTTAATTTATCATTCCTTTTTTTTTTTTTGTCATCCATGGCTGCTTCTCTGTTTTATGCTGCTTTTTATATTTCTTTCCTCTCAGTCCATAAAAGTTATTTAACTTTATTAAGATTTCCTTATTACGGCTTCGTATTTGTTTCGTTTTTTTTTTCTGTTTGTCTTATTTCATTTAAATTCATTTTCAGACCAAATCTACAATACAGCAATACAATGTTATTGCTACAACAGATAGTATGTTAATGGCCTCACAATGACCGTAATACGGCAGAGGAAATAAGGCAACAACTATAAAAAAGTAACATGCAATATATAAACTAAATAAGAATGTTGAAAAAAGAATGGCATGAAATGAAGAAAAGGAAATAAAAGAGGCTAGAGACGTTTTATTAAAATCTTAACAATAAAATAGCCAACAAATTGAAAACAGTATTGTAATGGGTAAATGTTGTAGACACACAATACTCACACAATTGCTAACCAGGCCAGTCACTTGCAATTGTATGTGTAAAAGTGTACGGTAGTCCTGGGAGAATAGTGGACAATGAGACCATTTTATATACACATTGGTACAAATTTTATATGCAAACATCACAGCAGGTCTCACATTAAAGTGAAATAAATATATATTTTTCTTTACTTATTTATTTTCACTACTTGCAATGCGTTGCTTTTTGTAATATCCTGATAACTGCTATTTAAAGGCACAGTAGCCCGGCAAGTGTCAACCTAGAAAGTCTAACATAGCACAACATTCGGAATATTCGAGATTTTCTAGCTACTCTTTAAGTTTGATAGAATGTAAGTCCCTGAACTGCGTATCTGCTTTCGAACAGCTCCATCTATACACACAAAAAAGTACTTTCACCTATTAAAGGTTTTAATTGGTTTCAGATTAAAATTTAATTAAATATTTAATTGATTCAATGTGTTAAACAAATATACATTTCAATGAAATAAAAAATTAATTGATCTTTAAATTACAATTAATTAAAACCTTTTATTGCTGCAAATATTTTTTTCTGTGTTGGGCAAATACTTAATATAGCCCTTTAAAAAAATCTTCATAAAAACCATCCCTTTCATCCAGTACAAAATCAGAGAAGACTTTACTTAAAACTCCAATGAGGACATTCATTATTATAAACAAACTTTTTGATGGAGCAATCTTGAATAGATTTCATATTTTCATATTTTTTATTGTATTAAAAATACAAATTAGGGGGCAACCATTTTTAATATTTTTATTTATTGTATCTGCAAAAGATTTAGACTAACAGTAAGAACTCATATCTTAAGTCTAGCCAGCGCTACGAAAAAAAGTACATGTTTCACGATTGCTGTAATCAATGATGGTTGGACAAAAGAAGCAATATTCCAACTTATTAGTAGAGTGTAACAACGGTCATTGTTCGCTATTTCCGTTCTGTCTAATGGCATGTTCAGATCTTTATAAATCTTCCAATTGTTATAAGGGGTGATCCACTTCGAGGTTCCCTAATTTTTAAAGAAAAAAAAACACAGAAAATTTAAATTTAGTGGAGAATGTTTATTATCATTTGATAGAACATTCTTTGGCATTTATTTTTTGAAGATTAGGTCTATCAAATGTTGGCCATTGCTACGTCGCAAATGGTCCATCCGTTAAGGACAATTTTCGATGACTCGTTCGAGCATTTCGACTGTTAACTGGCGAATGACACTAGTGATGTTTTCCTGCAAGGCCTGAATCGAAGCGGTTTTGTCCGCATAAGCTTTAGATTTTACATATCCCCACAGGAAAAAGTCTAACGGTATGATATCAAACGATCTTGGTGGCCAATCGACCGGTCCAAGACGTGAAATTATGTACTCACTGAAATGTTTTCTCAATAAATCCATTGATTGAAGCGATGTGTGGGAAGTGGCGCCGCGCCGTCTTGCCGAAATCAAATGTCACCTAGATCATGAGCTCCAATTTCGGGCATCAAATAGTCGTTTATCATGGCACGATAACATTCGCCATTGACGGTTACGTTCGTACATGCATTATTTTTAAAGAAGTATGGACCGATAATTCCACCTGCTCACAAAACAAACCAAACCAAACCGTTGTTTTTTCTGGATGCAGTGGCAGCTCTTGAATCTCTTCAGGTTGCTCTTCGTTTCGTTTAGTATGTTTGTTTACATACTAAACAAAAATAACATGACAGCATGCCACTACTCACGATACGTGATCAGTCAAAAAAAGGCTATTGAAAAAAGTACCGCGAAATGGATCATCCTTATATACTAAGGAGCAACTGTGATCATTTGTATAATTTTCTTTTGACGCCTCTGACGCGTAATCGTATCTCACTTCCAATAATAAAAGATGCCCTAAAGTAGGCAGTACCTTTAAATCGCAACAAAAAAATCGGGGTACTTTCACTGCTTTTTCTCCACTTTCTTTTGGAAACAAAATATTTTTGCGCAAAAAAGGATCCTATATTGGAATCAGGATGCTAAGGTATCTCCTCACAAAATTTTGTAAAAATCCATCCAGTAGTTTTTACGTGATGCGAACGTCAATGAAAAGCAGACAGACAGACAGAAGTGAGCTACTATTTTATTATATGTATAGATTACCAAATAGGCAAATTGCCCGTCGCTATCTGCTCTAAATAAAGTAGAGTCAAATGTAAGGAGTTATTTGTTATTTTACCGAACTCCCATTGTAATCAATTACTCTGGTACCACCTTTATTTCTTTTGCTACTTAATTTTTCTAATCTTTTTTTTTGTTACAACAAAGCATTGCATGTGGAAACTTGTTTTAAATAACAACAAAAACATGAAAAAGCTTCGGCTTAAAATCAAAATGAAAAAAGTGAAAAAATAATGATCATAAAATAAAAAAACAATACAATTTATCGCATTACTTCCGCTAAATTGGTGTTGATTGTGGTCGTTGTGACGCCAAACCATTTGAATATTTAGGACTGAAATAATGTTGTGGCAGAGCGTGTTAGAGGAGAAAGTATAAATAGTGAAGTAGTAGTGCGATTAGTAGTGTGTTAGCCTGAAAATGTTGTACTCAATTTTATGCTGCAAATTATAATTTGCCTCTCTGCCTGCCTGCCTGCCTGTTTGTTAGTTTGTTTTTGTTGTTTATTTATTTTGCCTGAATTGTCCTTGTGCCTGTGTGCCTGTTTTCTATTTCTATTCTTTTCATATTTTCTATTCAATGAATAAAATATTCGTGACAGCTTGAATCTGGGTTAAAACCATGATGATTTACATTAGTTTTAAATTGAAATGGGAATTGACTACAAAGATTTTGGGGGATAATTAGTCCAATTGAAGCCAGGATAATAATACGAAATGTTTTTCTAAATTTATAGGGGATGAAAGATTGTTTGTAAAACAATTGTAAGGATTTTAAATGCAATTTAACAGGATTAAAATAATTTCAAGTCAAAATCATTTCTTTCTGAAAAAAAAACAGAAGTTTGTTAAACCTAAAAACCTTTTTCAAATGTACAACAAATAGATTGCTTTTTTCGGTATCATTCCTTGCCCAGCTTCCAGACGACATAGGGGATATATAACGGGTGGCGCAAAAATAACCTTCCGATGTTTTTTCGCTGTAAATTAAAAAAAAAATTAAAAACTTTGATTCTTCTTGTGGATTATTTTTATTTGGTCTTTTAATTTGTTTACTTCAAGTCGAGAATATGATGTCATGTAAATGGCCGCCGCCACAGTTGATTGTCATTTGAGCGCTTTTTATGGCATTTTCCATCACTTTGGCCAAAACTTCCAGCGATAGGTTCTCACATTCTTGACGAATATTGTCTTTAAGAGGTGCAAGAGTCTGAGGCATGTTGACATAAACCCGCGACTTCAAAAAGCCCCACAAAAAGAAGTCTGCAGCTGTAAAATCAGGCGATCTTGCTGGCCAGTGCAAATCGCCAAAACGGGAGATTAGACGCCCGGGACATGCATCCTTCAGCATATCTGTTGTGGCACGTGCAGTGTGTGCCGTTGCACCGTCCTATTGGAACATGTTTTTCAATCCCACTTCATCAAGTTGCGGCAAAAAGAACTCGTTAATCATTTCTCTGTAGCGCTCACCATTCACAGTAACCGTTTGGCCCGCGACGTCTTCGAAGAAAAAAGGTCCGATGACTCCTCCAGCAAAAACAGCACACCATACAGTGACTTTGAGCGAGTGTAATGGCTCTTCGTGGGTTACACGCGGATTTACAGTGCCCCAGAAGCGTAAATTTTGCTTATTTACGTACCCGCTAAGATGGAAATGGGCCTCATCACTCATGATTATTTTTGATGAAAAATCATCTTCCTCTTGGTGGTGATTAAGGATGGTTTGGGCGTATGATAGACGCGATTGGCGGTCAGCAGATAACAGCTGATGCACCGTCTGGACTTTGTACGGAAACTTCTTCAAATCGTTTGCCAAAATTCGCTGTAAAGACCGTCGACTGATACCCATTTGCGTGGCACGTCGTCTGGTCGATGTCGACGGCGCTTCCATGACATCCTGGGCTACAGCAGCAATATTCTCTGTAGAACGGCTACTCCGGGGTCTGCCACGCCTGGCAGCATCTTGTGTTGTGCCAGTCTCTTCGAGGCGAGCGGCTAAACGTCGCAGTGTTTCACCAGTAGGCGTTGGACGACCAGGAAATCTGCGACGAAATTCACGTTGTGCCAAAGACACCGACCGATTATTGGTCAAATAAATAGTCACCAATATTCCGCGTTCTGGAGCAGTGTAGCGTAACATTGTTTATTAACGTGTGTTTCGCAAGTGTTTACTACACAAATGTCAAAACAGAATTGACATTAGGGGCCAATCGCAAAATTTATAGCATTTTCTGATAGGAGGATTACTTTTGCACCACCCAGTATAAACATATTTATTTTTCCTCTCGCTTAGCTCGCATTGCTTATTGTCGCTTAGTAAAACAGATATTGGTCTAAGTTGGCTACAAACACTAAGGTGGTCTTATAGCCACGAAAATCCTTTAGTTTTTAATTAAGAGAATACTGGGGTTTGCGCTAACATCAAGGTGATCAGGATGACAACTTGGGACGGTCTCGCTATCATATTTAAAAAAGGGTGACATTCAAAAGCCATTAAACAAGTAACGTGATACCTCTCTATTTGAGCCTATATCCTGGTTTAATGTCTAGAAGCTTTAAGTATAAGTCGCTTAATTAGATTTATACACTTAAATATCTAGAATACACTGTTGATTCCGCCATTCCACTAATTAAATCAATTATCAAGTATATGCGTGGGAAAATGATTGTGTTTAATAAATAAATGGTTGGAATGGACTAAAGGAAAATAATTTAAGGAACAATGTTGTTTTTACTGGAAAATTAGCATACAATTTATAAAGAAATCAACAGATTAGTAATCAAACACAGCCACAATGTCTAATAATAAAATCTCTAAAATCTTTAATGCCTTAACAACTTTAATGATAAACAGATTGTGGTTTGCCTCGGTTTTCCTGCCACCATTTTCCCACTTTGATTTAATCAAACCCTATTGCCATGTTACATAACTATTACGGACAAAGCGTTAAAAATTAAACATAAAAATGGAAATCTATTTTCCTTTGTATAATTGACTCCCACACTAATTTCATCAGCCAGTTTGCAGCATATTCTTCTCAATGCTTCCCATCAATTTCAATGTCAATTTCATAATCATAAAAATAAATATTAAAAGATATTTACCAGAAGGAATTTCATTAAAACCGATTTGATTTTAGGAATGAAATCAAAATGAAATAAAATTAATTTTCGTTTTATTTAACTTTAAATGAAATATATTTAAATATTGTTCGGAGGGCAGGCATATGCTGGTTTATTAGAAACGCCAAAAAGAATATGTCTTAACAAATTAGCATTTCTTCGCCCACAAATTTCGCCAAGTCTGAGCAAAGGTAAGGAAGTGTTTTGTTAAATTTTTGGTTATTTTAAAATGGTAATTTATATTTGGAGGAGAATCTCTTTATTAAAACAAGTAAATTATTCAAAAACTGTCCGTGGTGAATTGTTAAAAAGTTTGGATAGATGAGTTAGAAATAAGATTTTTATGACTAGGAACGAGTCAGTGGAACAAGAAATAAGGACTCAATGCAAGTTCTTATGTATAATTATAATGAAACTTATGAAATAAACATCTAACAGGAAAATTGCGAACAAGTACCTTCATAAGCTAAATTTCTGTGATTGAAATTAACTCAGCAACTAGTTCCTTACATTGCACAATGGGGCAAAATTTAAATATTTTGGTAATAACTCACACATTTGTAAAGGGCTAGGTCGATTGATCCAAAAGTATTCACAAGCATATTATATGAGTATTTGAGTTTAACTTTTGACGCTGGCTACCTACACTTGCCAGGGGTGACGCCATGTGGTCTCAAAGTTTGGTACCTCGCACCTGCAAATTCTTTTAGAGCTTGGTTTTTTTAAATTTTTTTTGGATTTTTAAAAATTATACATTGTCTTAAAGGTCTAGTTAATACCTACAAAATGGTGTTTTAATCTATAATTTATGTTTTAAAATGAGTAAGTTATAAGGTACCCTGGTCCAGTTTTTTAACCGACTTCAAAAAAGAAGGAGGTTATCTATTCGTCTGAATGTTGCTTTTTTTTTATGTATGTATGCGCAGAACTCAGCCATTTCTGAACCGATTTTAAAATTTTTTGCTTTATTTGAAAGGTAATGCTTCAAGGTTGGTCCCATTTTAAAAACAGTTTATTATATTAAAAATTAAAGGGTGTCCCAATACAACATACATGTTTTTTACGTGTATTAAGAACTGTAAAGGGCAGCAAATTAAAATTTTAAAAAATTGCGTGCCGCTATAGCTCCCAACAGCAGAAATTAATAAAAAAATAAATTTAAAATTTAAAGGGTGTCCCCATAGGTGACATAATATGACCTATTTGGGTCTATCTTTTGAACCGTTATAGACTAAACCTTGAAAATTTGACAGAATGTCGACTACAATGATCGTTATAATAAAATGTATAAATACTCAAAATTTTAAATTAAAGGGTGCTCCAATAGTTCATCTAATTTGATGTATATGGCCATACTTTTGAATAGTTGTATACAGACCGCTGAAATTTACAAAGACCCTGTAGTGCTAAGTCAGCTATAACAAAAAGTATAAAATTTTGAATTTGGAACTAAAAGGGTGTCCCAATAGTTAATGTAATTCTATGTGAGTGGCCAAACTTTTGAACTGTTAGAGACAGACAGCTGAAATTTACAAGGAACCTGTATTGCAAAGTCCACTATAGCAAGTATACAATTTGAAGTTAGAAATTAAAGGGTGTCCCCATAAATTACGTAATTTGATCTATATGACCCTATCTTTTGAACCGTTAAACACAAACACTTGAAAATTAGGCAGAATGTCCACTACTTTCTCTGGTATGATAACAAATATAAATATTTGGAATTATAATGTAAAGGGTGTCCCAATAGTTCATGTAATTTGTTAAACTTTTTAACCGTTATAGACAGATAGTTGAAATTTACAAAGAATCTTTGTGACCAAGTCCTCTATAACAACAGGTCTTTAATTTAACATTGTAAATTAAAGGGTGTCCGAATAGGTGATGTTATTTGATCTGTGTGCCCCTATCTTTGAAACCATTATAGACAGAGGCTTGAGGGATGCTGGTGCAAATAACTTAACTTTTAAACAGTAATAGGGAGAGGCTTGATATTCAATAGTCTTTATTCCCTCTAATTTTGGCGCATCTTTTATTTGGTTTAAATCTAATTCTTACAGATTACTTCTTACATTTTTAGTTTAGAATTGGTGCCCTTCTATCTGTTTTGAAGTCGGTTTTTTTTGCAAGAATTATTCAAAATATTTTAAACAATTTCCAGCAAATTTTTAAATTTTTCTTTGAAGATTATATCTCTTTTGAGTTAAATACTAGACGATTAAATTTTAAATTTATAAAATTATTGAATTTATGTGTATTTATGTTTAGCCTTAAAAGGGTCATCAATAGACAATTTTTTCTTAAGGAATATATACAGAAATTTTATATTTTTGTGTAATTTTATGTGCCTACGTTTAAACCAAATTTTGTCTAAAATTATTCACTCTTGTATAAGATGGAGGCCCTTCAATTTGACCTATTTTATATCGTAATTTTGAATTTAGCCTAAATGTTCTAAAATCGCAAATTTGGGATCGGATAAAGAAGACTAATGTAAAAAGGCTTCTTCCACTTATTGATGAAAGTACTTTATGAGCCCTAGTCCATATGGCCAAAATACTAATAATTCCTAATTTTTGATTTTTTGTCGTGTTTTGGGAATTGTGGGATTTCCTTTACCTTAATGCTGTTGATTTTTTACTATTTGATTTTCGTTAACTAATTGCATATCTACAATAAAATGTCAATATTTTTACTCTCTAAAAGAATTTGCGAGGTGCGTAATTTTGAGTCCGCATAGCGCCACCCCTGGTAAGTGTATGGTGCTCAGCATCAAAACTTAAGCTCATATACTTCTCTGCTATGTTGACGTCAAATTTTGGATCAATCGTCCAAGCCCTTTGCCAAGGGGTGAGTTATTTCCAGATTATTTTAAATCTGCCACACTGTGCATTGGTTGGAATTGAGTCTATATATTTTATATTTATTATTTGATATTAGTGTGATTTTGGAAAACTGGCCTTATATGGAAGCCATGAGTAATTATGGACAGAATGACGCGAAATTTTATTCAGCGATTTTTTTCGCCGAATGTTATACCAATAGAAACATATACGATATTATAGGTCCCACTCCAGGGAGCCAATTCTAAGAAAAAACTGTTAGTAGTTAAATTATTTCATACAATTTAGACAGGAGAAATTTCAGTGGATTATTTAAAAAATGAGATTCTGAGCTACGAGTCCAATTCGATACTTCCGTGATTTTTTTGATAAAAGATATTTTTTGGTTGAAAAGCGTTTTACTTCTTAATATAGTCTCCAATAAGATCGTTATGTTAAGTCCACTATATTTAAAGTTTTTTATTTCCTGCAAATAATAAGATCTCTCAAGTACCTTAAAATAGGCGTTCTTTCTTTCTCTTTCTTTCGCACTCTCAATAAACAGCCATTTTACAACTTTAGACACACAAAATAGTTGCAATTTGTTAAATCTGAAGAAGATGCTGGATGCAATTGCAGTTCGTAGGCCAATTAATTGATTAATGTGTTTATCCTTGCTTTATCTTCTTTGCTGTGCCCGCCACTTCGTCAGCGTCCTTACAATATTTTGTTAGATTTTGCTTTGAAAGCAATCCGCACCAAAGACCCTTACTTTTTTAATGCTTCAGTTGTGGTTTATGTATTTACTTTATACAAAGGGTCTCATCCCTACTTAAAGATCCCGCTTTCAAAAATAACAGGCGCCTTAAAGTATGCATTTCGTTAAAATTGCGTACTCTCAATACTTTTTCTTTACTTGCTCTTGGATATGAGATATTTTTGCGGAAAAAAAGCATTCTTTAAATGAGACTACTTTGATACCTCCTCACAAAATTTTATTAAAATCCATCGGGTACTTTTTACATCTACATTATGCTTAAAACCGTCAAAGCTGCCGACAGCCGCAGCCACTTCACGCAATTTTTTCCGATCGTTCAGTATCAATAAATGGATTATTTCTGTCGTCATAAACTCAACTCAATGAGATATCAGACGCCTCAGACACTTATTTTCTACGATTATCCAATATCATTCCAGGGATTTTATAGGCTACTAGTTGTGCCCGCTACTTCGTGAGCGTCCGTGCAATATATTGTTCGATTTTCCTTTAAAAGCTATTCACACCAATAACCCTTACTTCTTCAGTTCCGCCTTGAATTATGCTTCAGTTATGGGTATATATTTACTTTATATTACAGCGCCATCTGTTAGTGGTTAGTGATTCAGTTATGTATTTACTTTACTACTAAAATAACTGCGTACTTTTACTGCTTTTCCTACACTTTCACTTGAAAATAATATATTTTTGCGGAAGAAAGTATCCGATATTGGAATCTGGATACTAAAGTACCTCCTCACAGAATCCTGGGAGTAACTTTATGATGCAGACACAAAATATAAAACGTCTTTACGAGGTTTTGCTCAAAAGACTTAAGCTCTTAAGGCTATTTATTCCATTATCTTTCTAATGCTTAGGACACATATGTTTACCTAAAAGGTAACAAAGTTGTACACTATTATTGTCAGAAATTAGCAGTACCTTTCAATTAGACAATTCAGGTGTTGAATTATCTAAACTTGAGTTTTGATTGTTACTTCATGCCTAATTTCATTTGGTTTTACTGCCTTACCTTTCTATTCCAATTTCTTAAGTTAAGTAGGATTTTTTGCTCATATTGCCTTGGCCAGGCAATCCCTCATAAAGTCTTTGTCAGAAGTAGCAAACGACTAGTGTTTTTAAACAACAAAGTGGAGTGATGTGAATGTTTAAGGTGCTGGCTGGTTTTTATTGGATTAAAAAATGTTTAAGGTAATTTTTGTTTTCCTTTTTTGTTCTTCTTTTAATTCACAAATTAAAGCAATAAAATTATTTTCAGCTAAATGTATTTTTATGCCTTAAAACTGAAATAAAAAAATTTATTTTTTTAGCCTTAATTTGTCCATCCTTTCGGTTATATTTTTTTTTTAAATTATTGCCACTATAATATTAATTTAAATAGATTTAAATACCAGCTATATTCCTTTGAAATACTTAAAAATAAATTAAATTCTTTTAAGACTAATTACCTATGCTCGTATTTGTAGGCGCCATGAATATTTCATTTATTTTTTAATATTTCCATACATGTCTTAAGTAGGAGCTTTTATTTATTTTAAAAGCCCACAACATATTGCACGAAATCATGTCAAAATCATAAAATTTACAAACCAAAAAACAAGAAAAAACTGGAAAATAATAAAAATTAAATTCAACTTCCTAAATGCTTAAACCATAAACATGCGAACAAAGATTAGGGAAGGCAAAATATTTAATCACGCAAAAACCTTAAAGAATATTTTTAAATTTAGTAAAAATAATTCTTGCAAAAAACTGACTTCAGAACAGAAGAAAGACGAACATCAAATGCAAAATAAAAGTCTGAAGGTAATCCACACCAAATTTTAAGCCTTACTTTTATAGTTCTTCACGTATAGGTATTTACTTTATATAAAGGTACTCATCCCTGGATAAAATTCTAAAATTTATATGAAATTCTAAAAATTATATATGTATATAACACATGTATACATGTGTTTAAAATATTTCGCCTTAAAGTAAGCATATCGGTAAAATTGCTTACTTTCACTGCCTTTTCTCCACTTTCTCTTGGAAATAAGATATTTTTGCGAAAAAACATTATCCTATATTAGAATCAGGATACTAAGGTACCCCTTAACAAGAGAAAGTGGAGAAAAAGGAGTGAATAAGAAGCAATTTCCGGTTTCGTTCGGCTTAGGACCCAATTAAATAAAATTTGTATTTGATTTATAATTTTAACCGACTTCCAAAAAAGAAGGAGGTTATCAATTCGTCTGTGTGTTGCTTTTTTTTTTTGTATGTTTGTGCCTTCAGAACTCGGTCATTTCTTAACCGATTTTCAAAATTTTTGCACTATTAGAAAGGTTATGACTACAGATGGGTCCCATTTTAAAAGAAGTTCAAAAGTTTAAAAATTAAAGGGTATCCCCAAACAACATACATGTTTTTTACGTGTATTATGAACTTTATAGGTCACCAATTTAAAATTAAAAAAAAGTGCGTATCACTGTAGCTCCCAATAACAAAATGTAATTAAAAAATAAAATTAAAGGGTGACCCCATAGGTGGCTTAATTTCACCTTTATTCTTCTATCTTTTGAAAGGGTGTCCCATTAGTTGATTTATTTTGATATATATATGGCCAAACTTTTGAACCGTTATAGACAGACAGTAGAAATTTACAAAGAACTTGTATTGCTAAGTCCGCTAAAATAACAAGTTTAAAATATGAATTTGTAAATTAAAGGGTGTCCCAATAGTTAATGTAAAAGTAATATATATGGCCAAACTTTTCAACTGTTATAGATAGACAGTTGAAATTTACAAAGAAGCTATATTGCTTAGTCCGCTATTACAACAAGTATAAAATTTGGATCTATAAATTAAAGGGTGTCACCATTATGTCCTCATCTTTGGAACCGTTATAGACAAACACTTGAAAAATAGACAGAATGTTCACTACTATGTCTGGTATAACAAAAAGTATAAATATTTAAAATTGGAAATTAAAGGGTGTCCCAATAGTTGATGTAATTCGATGTATATGGACACAAAGTTAAAATTTAAAAAGAATCTGTATGACAAAGTCCTCCTTAAAAAGTATTTATATTAAAAATTGAATTTAAAGGGTGTCCCAATAGGTGACGTCATTTGATATATATGACCATATCTTTTAAACAGTTATTGATAAACACTTAACAATTAGACAGAATGTCCATTACTATATCTGTTATAATAAGTATAAATATTTAAAATTATAAATGACAGGGTGTCACAATAGTTTATGTAATTAGATGTATATGACAAAACTTTTAAACCGTTACAGACAGACGGTTGAAATTTACAATGAACCTGTATTGCTACGACCACTATAACTAGTATAAAATTTGAATTCGGAACATGATTTTAAGTTTGTCTGTTTTGAAGTCGGTTTTTTTTTGCAAGAATTATTACTTTTCGGAATTACATTGTTATTTAACAGAGGTTTACAATAGTTTTTAAAATTTTATATAAATTCGAAAATTTATTAATATGATTTTATATAAATTTTGAAATTGTATCCAAGGCTGGGTACCTTTATGTAAAGAAAATATATATCTGGATGGATTTTAACAAAATTTTTTGAGAAGGTACTTTAGCATCCTGATTCTAATATAGAGATAATAAAGAGAGAAGACAATAAAAGTACGCCGACATTTTATTACCAGTTTAAAGGTACTGCATCTTTTAGTTTTGAAAACGGAATATTTTAAACACGGTTGCACAACAGCTGGCGCTGTTTTAAAATAATGACGAAATATGCACTGAAATCGGGATATTTCAAACAGTGTTCCGCAACAGATGGCGGTATTTTAAAATAATGACAAAATATAAATTACTTACTGCCAAAATAGCCATCGAAAGTGCTAGCCAAACATATCAAAACAACAGCCAGTGACGACGGTCTTCACCGAAAGTTATATCAACAGTACTTAAATTTTATATTTGTTAGCAACACAGGTTCTTTGTAAATTTCAACTTTCTGTCTATAATGGTTTAAAATTTATGACATCTACATTAAATTACTTCAATTATGCGGACACCCTTTAATTTTAAATATTTATTTTTGCTATTGTAATGAACATAGTAGTACATATTGTGTCTAATTTTGAAGTATTAGATCATAACGGTTTAAAGACGTCACCTATGGGACAGCCTTTAATTTTGAAGTTTACTTCTTTATGACGTTTTGTTATTTGGAGCCATAGTGATACGGAATTCGTTAAAATTTTAAATGGGACAAATCTGTAAGAAGAATTAGAAAAAAAATTCAAACTGGGTTAAAATATGACTGAGTTTTGTGAGGTCTATTTCTGTAAATATTTTTTGAAAATTTTGTTGGTCGTGCAAATAATAGTATTTCGGTTTCAATATAGGACACCTTTTATCCGAAAAATATTTCATTTCCAAGAGAAAATAGAGACAAAGTAGTTAAAGTACGCAATTTATTTTTGAAAGTAGGATATTTTAAACACTATTTTCAGAACTTACCAATAATTTTAGAATTTTATGTAAATTTTAGATATTTTTATAAAGGCTTTGTTCCTGAGTAATTACCCAGGGATGGGTACCTCTATATAAAGTAAATACATAAACCATAACTGAAGGACTATAAAACTAAGATTCTTAAAATTTGGTGTAGATTATTTTCAAAATCCAACAAAATATCAGGACGCCTACGACGTGGCGTAATTTCACGCGACCATTATTGATCTATTATGAATTTTCTAATTTTTCACAATCTTTAGCGCCACTTTAACTGATTCTGTCAAGTAGTCACGCAAGCTTCGCATTTCACAATTAGCCTAGGTTCCATCCCTTCTATATTCTGAAAGAAAAAACAAGTAATAGTGCTACATTCGGCGGTGCCGAATCTTCTATACACGTCACCACGGTGATTTTATTTATACAGACATGTACAGTATTAACCATATTGTTGATTGACTCTTTACGTAAATTAAGTCGTATGAGAAAAATTCATTATTCATGCTTTAAAGAAATAGAAGACATATGAAAACAAATTCCGTTGACTACAATTGTCGCCGTGTTGTCAGCTACTTAATGATATTGAAGCCGACGCTACATCGTAAACTCTGACATTGTTGTAGAAATACTTCTTTTGCTTTTATAAAATTAAATAACTTTTTTTAAAAAATTATAAATATTTCCTCCAAAACTTTTTGTTTGTATATGAATTTGTAATTTACAATTTTGTGACATTTTCTTTTGTTGAATAAAATAGAAATTAGCCTAAGTTGACGACAGCCACAACGGTGGCCGTGTACCCCTGTAGCTTTGCTGACTTCAAAATAATCGTTTACCTATAAACGTGTGTATTTTATTTTTGACAATTTGTAGTCGGTATCCTGATGATGTCTATGTGTTTAATGCACCTAAGTTTTAAAACAGAGATATCATTTATTTAAAAATCAAACGCATTAAAGAAATAATCACTCTATATACATAAATATGTATATTCTTAATATTAAATATATGTTATGTTACAGTCATGATTTTCATTTTCAAAGAAATTTTGAAATTTTTGTTTTTATTTTTCGAAAATTGTGTGTAAAAATTTTGTTGTAAAACTATTTTTTTAAAAATTTTTTGTAAAATTATATTCGAAATTTGTTTGGAAAATTAAAAGAAAATTTTTTTCGAATATTTATCTGTAAAATATCTTTTTGAAAATGTTTTGTAATTTTTTTTTGTAATTATTTTTGAAAAAAAAATTTTGTAATTTATTTTTAAATTTTATTGATTTTTTTTTTTGTAAATTTTGGACCTTTCCTCCATCTATATTGTGTTAGAATGGTCAGACTAAAGCAAAAAGAAATCCTTACAAAAAAAATTTCCTAATATTGACCTCCCATGTTTCTTTTAACTGCTCCTATTTACCAGTGGGTACCCTATGGGTCCATTGGCTACCTCTATGTGTATTGCTTTCTATAAAGGTGTCTAATACAAATCAAAGCAGAAAAACCCTACCAATCTAAAAACAAACAAAAATCGGCCCTCGCAGGGCGTTATTGATCCCACGAGATCAGTATGCACCCCTTGCGATCTAGCTTTCGCAGTCTAATATTTATTTGACAAAAAAAGGCAAAAGCCGAAAAAAAATTAAAAAAAACGTTAAAAAATTTAGGTGGGCGTGGTTTTTAGCCTGCAGCCTCCAAAGTAATGATCCGATGTTGCTGAATTGCAATAGAAAAATTTTTGAAACTATGCCTGACAGATTGGTATTGGACAGACGAACATCGCTTATTCAACTTCTCTATGTATAAGGATCCAGAATATATATACTTTATGGGGTCGGAAATGAATATTTTAGAAATTACACACGGAATGACAAACTTATATATACCCTTTCCACCTGTGGTGAAGGGTATAATAACCGAAGTATTTTATTACGACGGAGTGATAAAACGCAGGGCATTGGCCAAGATAGTAAAATCTGTGTTACTTCTCCTGACCATATTATCAGCAGACATCACAAATTCAAATGCTTTTTGCAAAAATACCTAGGATTATTGTGCCCTGTTATAATACCTACATACAATCTTAATTCTATCTTACTCATACGTAACAGCTGATCAGATCTCTATTTCACATCTCCTCTAGCAGCCATTTCGTGTGTATACATCTTGATGAATTAGTGTACATTATGTCGGCATCGCGTAAGAATTTGTCTCTTATCATCCCATGCACAGAATCAATACCCGGATATCTAAATTACCAACGGCCCATGCCATTTCGTGTGCAACCAATTTCGCTACTATGCTGTAGTGACCGGGTACCTTTCCCCCTTTTATTTTAGATTTTACACCCTTTAACTTTTATTTATTATTTATTTATTTTTTTACTTTTTATTATAGCGAATCTGATACTAAAAAAGCGTGACGGCGTTATTGTCAAATAGCCTGTTTTAAACATACTCTATGTAAATTTAAGGTGACTGTCTATTACTGTTCAAATATATAGTCATATATGTGAAATTGTGTCACTATCACAACATCCTTTAATTTTTAGTAGCCATTCTCTGCATTGCTTTTTGACTTGAGACACATTATTCTCAGTAAATATATGAAGATATTATCCGCTTGTACGCCAGCTAACTGTCCACCGTTAGATGAAGGATAATGAATCTGTCTAGCAAGCTGAAATAATACTGAATGGTGAATATCACCTCCCAAACTATCTCTTTTGTTCAACTCTTAGTTTTGTGAGAAGCTTAGTTTCTACACAGGGTAAGGCTCTGTTAGGTACCCCAAGTACCCCTTTAAAGTTAGGAAAAAGTGTGGCAATTAGGGACTTTCGTTAATGCTTTCATATCATTTTTTTGTAATCTTTTGCACTCCTATCATCTCCACCATATACCCACGAGCCATTTAATTGCAAGCCCTAGAGTATGCAAATATATTTGTTTATTTTAAAGCTTACAAATATGCTAAAATGTAAAATAAGTTTTTTAATTTTAAAATAAATATTTAATATAGCAGCTGAAAACATTTGCAGTGAATCTGACAACAGCAACTATAACAGCAACAGCAGCAACAACAACAACAATAACAATAGCTGTAACCTAGCAATTAGTTACAGAAAATTAAAACATTTAATTTGCATAAAATTATTTTCATACTTAATTAACAAAAATTAACACACAAACAAAAAACAAATAAAACCTAACAAAAACAACAGCAGCAAAAAGGAACGTAAAAGTCGAATTAAAACAGACACACACACACACACACACAAACAAAATACTAACGAATTTACGCAAACATATGCAAACGGAAAAGATTGTAAGCAGTTGACGAAGTCAACATTTTGAATTTTTATTAAATTTTGTAAAATTATTTTATTTCAAGTGTTAAGTTTTTTGCTACAATGAAAGAATTTGTAAATTGAATGAATTGAATATGAAAGAATTTGTAAATTAGAATTATTCTGTAGTCATTTTATAGTAAACAAAAAATTCAATGAGCACTTGAAAATAAGCATTTGGCAAATCTTTAACTAGAAAACGCACTTTATGTCAAATTTCGAGTGAATCACAATTGCAGTCCAGTGTTGGGATTTGTGGTACAATTGTACCAAATTTAGTACAATTGACACATCAGTGGTACGCTGGTACACTTCATGCTTTTTTGCTACAATTTTACATAAAATTTATTCAATATTTTTTTTTATTTAATCAAAAAATTTTTTACATTTCTAACTTCATAGTTCTCCAACCCTGTCTAGAACTGTCTAAATTGCAACATTCTTGATTTATGTTCAGAATTTTTATTATTTACTCTGCTAGCCCTATTATGTATAAGTGATAGGTAATTTAGTTACGTTTTTGCATCGCTTTAATCAGTTTCCGGCATTACTCGGCTGATTTTCTTTTCCATTCTTTGTAGAGAGAAATCGAAAGGTCTTTTTGTTAATTCTATGATTATGTAATTGTTTTTCCAAATAGTTCCAGGCATATTTAATCAGATTAAGATCCGGTAAATTTGGTGAAGTTTCAAGCACTTGATGGCAAATGTGGTGTAGCCAGCTCCTAACATTGCGCAGGACATCTGCAAAGGGCTAGTCTAGATAATGTTTGATTCGGGCCTTAATAAGTATTGCCGAGCCTCCACATGCTCTTCCACGGGAGTCCTTAGTATCATATAAAATATAGCCATTGATTTTAAAAAAGCTATTTGTTTTTTCAAATTTTAACATCGTCTTAAAGATTAAATAGATCTTCAAGACGATGTAAAATGTATTAGTAGACTTTTTTAATTTTTTTTCGTAGTTAGCGAGCAAAATTTAAGATATTGTGGTAAAATTTTAAAATGATATCTATCATTTTCAATTTAAAAACTTCAAAATTATGTCCTTTTTGTGTATTTTAGCCTAAAAAGGGCCATTAATCTTTTTTCAATAAAATAAATTCTTAAGGAATATACATCTACAAATTTTATATTTGAAACCAAATTTCGTGTTGAATATGGAGATCCTTGAATTTTTTCTATTTTGAAATATCAAAGTAATCGGAAAAAGAAGATATTCCCAAATATTGCCCAAATAGTGCCCTTTATGGGCCAAAGCTTTAAAATTCCAATTTTGGGATTTTTGGTAAATATTTTAGGTATTGCGGGATTTCCTTTACCTTAATCTTAAAAATTTTTATACGCTTTGATTTTTGTTTACTAATATCCAGAGAAAGGAATTCAAATACCCTAATATTAAAATTTTCATTAGCATCTTTTAATGTTTTACTTAATGTCAAATGTTGGTGCAATTGCAGCTGATTTGGTACAATTTTATCACTAGCATGATAGAATTTAAACAATGTTAGATCTCAACACTGTTGCAGTCTATTTATTTTCTTACAATAATCAATGAACATGGCTAAGCATGTATTAGTCGTTGTTGTCGATCTTTCTAGAAATACGCCATAAATGAGAAGCACGTGTATACATAAGTACAGAAGACAGCAGAGATATATACAAATATGTACATAAATACAAGAAAATAGGAACTAGCCAGATCTTTCTAGTTATATAACATTCCATGTCCAATAGAACCTATTGGTTCAAATGGACCACTAATGATTTGCTACTGACACAGGTCGTTCATTCAGTAATATATATAATAAATCCTAATTTACCCGATTATGATGCAAACGAAGACCCTGATATGACGAGTTTTGATGACGACGATGACGACGATGAAGAATCTGATGATAACACTGGTCTGCAAAAAAATTGATCTCTGAACATAAATATGCGGAATATAGCGACCTCAATTCGTTAAAATCCGCTTGCAGTTTTCGCGTATCAGGTTTTTTTTATGGGCATGGCTAATATTTCCCCCTAAACAAGGCGACCATATCTCTAAATAACCTTTTAACGGATTGTTCGATTTTAATAATTGAAACATCAAAAGATGCGGGATAAACTTACCTTTAGGTCAACTTTCATAATTTTTCATTTTCAACTGTTTCGAAGTTATTCAGAAATTGGTGGCGAAAAAAAATATTTTTATTGAAAAAAAATTTTTATTGAAAAAATATTTTTTTTGTTTTCAAAAAACTTGTAAAAAGAACTTAAATCGTCAAATTTTACATTTAAATTTTTGTCTTATTCGGTAAGCTAGGTATACTGGGAATAAAATAAGCCATAAATGATGAAAATCGTTGCACAAATGTTGATTTTATTCACAATTAAGTGCAGCTACCTACTTTGACAAACAAAAAATTTCAATATCAGTATTTTGTTTAAATAAAAATATCTCAAAAACTAGAAGTGATAGAATCAATCTATAAACAGATTTGGATTTAGCACATACAACTCCATTATAAACAAATAACAAGGTTCACGCTCCCGACTTTTTTTGCCGACCATTGTTAGCAAAATAACTACATATCCAATGTCTTAATATTTTAATTTTATTTAAATAAGAATATCTCGGAAACTATAAGTGATAGAAAAATCTGTAAACAGATTTGGATTCAGCATACAAAATTGAATCACACAACAACTCCCAACTTTGTTTTTTTACGACCATTATTATCATAGTAAATACGTATTTAATGTTCCAATATCAGTATTTTATTAAAATAAGAATATCTCGAAAACTAGACGTGATAGAAAAAATCTGTAAACAGATTTTGATTTAGCACATAAAAGTCCTTTAAAATTACATAACAAAGTTCAAGCTGCCGACTTTTTAGGCTTTCGTACACAAAGGGTAAAAACGTAACTCTATTTTTTTCGCTACAATGTCTGTCCGTCCGTCTGTTAGTGGCTTTTGTCTCTGTAACCATAATAGGTAGACTCTCGAAATTTTCATAGAAGATGTATAACTGTTACCGCTATAGCAACAAATACTAAAACTTATAGGGTGTTCCGATAGAGACGTGTTATTCACTTATATCTGTTTATTTCGCTATATAAACAAGTATAAAAAAAATCAACCTAAAAATTAAAGGGTATTCCGACAGTGCCGTGATTTGTATACATATGGCCTAAGTTTTGAACCATAATAGGTAGACTCTTGAAATTTTAAGAGAAGGTGTAAACCTGTAGCCGCTATAGCAAAAAATACTATAACTTATAGGGTGTTCCGAAACTGACGTGTTATTTACGATTATGTCTTTATTTCTTGAGCTAGGAGGCAACCACTTAAAATTTGCAGACAGTAATTAAAACTATGTTCGCTTTATAAACAAGTATACAAAATTGAACCTAAATATTAAAGGGTGTTCGATAGTGACGTGATTACATGTATATGACCTAAGTTTTGAACGAGAATAGGTAGAATCTTGAAATTTTTACAAGAGGAGTATTACTATGGCCACTATAACAAATAGTAAAAATTAAAGGCTGTTCTGACAGTGACGTGATTTGTATGAATATGGCCTAATTTGTTAACCATAATAGGTAGGCTCTTGAAATTTTTACAGATGGGGTGTTACACTGGCCCCTGTAAAAAACAATAAAAATTAAAGGGTTTTCCGACAGTAAACTTGATTTGCATATATAATGCCTTATTTCTTGAACCGTAATAGGTAGACTCTTGAAATTTTGTACATAAGATTTGTCGCCACGGTCGATATGACAATTACTAAAAATTAAAGGGTGCTCCGACAGTGACATGTTTTTCATGTATAGTGACTTATTTTTTAATAAGTATAGTGACTTATTTTTTAATAAGTCACTATAATAGGTAGACTCTTTTTATATTTATAGCAAGAGAGTTGCCATGGCCGCTATAGCCAATAATAAAATTAAAGGGTGTTCCGACAGTGAATTGATTTTAACGTAAATAGCCTTATTTTTTAAACCATAATACGTATACTCTTGAAATGTTTACAATAGATGTGTTACTTCGGCCGCTATAACAATTACTCTAAACTGAAGGGTGTCCATTAGTGACATATTTTTCACGAATATTTTTAACCGTAATAGGTAGGCTCCTGATATTAGATAGAAAGTCTATTACCATGGCCAATTGTCGCGAATATAAAATTAAGTGCAAACTTAAAGGGTTCCCCATAAGACATAAAAAAATAACAACTTGCATTTTTAAATTGTGCTGAACATAGTATGGAACCCTACGAGTGTGAGTGTGACTAGCACTTGACTGATTTATTTATTTATTTTGTGTTTGGGTAAAAAAAATTAATTCAAAAATAATTAAAGCTAAATTAAGATTTAAAATAAATTTTTTATATTTCCTTTTTGTTTTGTTTCTTATGTTTTATTTTCATTCAATAACCTTTTAAATCAACAACAGCCTGCCATCTTTAACACCTCAATTATTTTGATCTTTCGGGCTATTTTTTTTTTATTAAAATCATTCACTTCTCAAAAACACTCATGTTTTCAATCGATTTGTGTTTATTTTATTTATTTTTTTTTTACTTTGCCACAACTAATACTAACTACATGAAATTGTTGTAATATTGCATGCAACCAACAAGTACATCCTGTTGTAACAAGTGTTTTAAATGACTCATATCCTATTTGAAGTCTCATACAAAACCTTTCAATAGACGGATACAACCCATCGACGTGTCAGTTTAACAAAACTTTGTAGCAACAAACAACTGTAAAATGTAATGATAAAAAAATATAATGCAAAACCGGCGTAACATTTTGAACACGGGCCAAAAAAAAAAAAAAAAAAAAAAAATAAAGGTGATTTTTATCGTTTATTAAATACTGATTGAAAGGATATTTTTGTTGTTGTTGTTGTTGCAGTTTTTGTAATTGTTATCATTCACTGTTTATTGAATAGGCCAATAACCAGCATTTTGTTGCTGTCGATTAAGTCGTTACGTATGTATAATGTGTGTAAGCTTGACTGAAAGAGTATTTCTTTGACAACAATAATAACAAACAGGAGTCATAATAAAATATTCTTGGACAGACAAACATTTTTAATGAAACGCGTCAGTTTTTTTCTTTGATTATTTTCTATACATATAATAAAACAGTGCCACATTTCCTGCCTGTCTGTCAATCTATCTTTTTTTGTGTTGGCATCACATAAAAACTACTGGATGGATTTGAACTGAATTTTGTGAGGAGGTACCTCAGTATACTGATTCCAATAAAGGATACCTTTTATCCGCAAAATTATTTTATTTCCAAGATAAAATGGAGTGTTGGCATCACGTAAAAAATACTGGATGGATTTTAACTGAATTTTGTGAGGAGGTACCTCATTATCCTGATTCCAATATAGGATACTTTTTTTCCGCAAAAATATTTCCGAGAGAAAGTGGAACAAAAGCACTGAATACTTTAAGGCAACTCTTATTTTGAAAGCAGTATATTTTTAGCAATGTTGCCCAACAGATGGCGCTGTGTTAAAATAATAAGTAATTCATTTACTGTCTGTCTTCTACAGAGCCTTACAATAAATTTAAGAATTTTAAAATTTTATATACATTTTAGAATTTCATCCAGGAATGGGTACCTTTCTATAAAGTAAATACGTAAGAGTCTTAAAATTTGGTGTAAATTACTTACAAAGCAAAATTGAAAAAAATATTGTCTGGACGTACACAACGTGTGTGGGCACAGCTAGACAAATATAATTGAGTTGTTAGTTATTCACATCCTACATTTACAAAATTATACATAATCAAAACCTGGTAGTCTTCGGCAACAAATTTATCATTTTATAATTTTGAATTTATATCTCTGGTGTTTGCTCAATAGAGGCAATATCCCCCCTTCATTGTCGAATGTTAACACGATCGTTTGGGAAGTTACATACCATTGGATTTAGATGTTTTTTCAAGTTTTTTTTGAAATACGCTCCGGGCTGTTTCGCGATTTTTGCTTCAAATAGTAGCACGTTTAGGTCTTTCTGTCTGTTTGAACTTTAAAGAGCAATTAGAATTGTTAAAAGAATCTTATTTTAGCTCTTTTGAATTCTTTTCTAAGTTCAAAACTAACTGAATTCCATAACACGATATTGGTTTGATGAAAGAGTTGTACAGTAACAGAAGTGTCTTGTAATTACAATTATGTTTTTTTTTTCTAATGCTGTATTTGGCTTGTCTATTAATCCGGAGTTTTGAATTCGATTCCCACCAAAGACTGACAGTGACAATGATAGGAATTTTCATATATAATCTTACCAAGTTTAAAATCGACTGGCCCTGGAAAAAGGCTGCTTTTTACATAGCCCAATTGAACAAAACGTCTTGAAAATTTGTATAGGAATAACTCAAAAAATTGAGTGCTTTTCATACAAATTTCCTAGACGAATTGTTCAATTGGGTTACATAAACAGCACATAAGACGGCAGGGCACCTTTTGTGTGGATGTCTTAGAGACTGGCTAATATAAAGGCTTTAGAATACGTTAAAACACATATTAAATGTACATATATACTGTGGAGACCCGAAGGTCTCCTTAGGCAAATGTGAGCAATTACCATTGACTCTGTTTGAAGAAGAAGGAAGTTGACATGTATCAGCCGCCAGTCTAAAATCAGTCGACAGTAATAGGCTAGTGATAGCATGAGACTCAATGAAAATAAGGTAATCGTAAAGAGTTCCATGGTCGAAAAGAGTTCCATAATGTTAGTGGTCTGCTTCGGTATTCCTCTACAAAAAAATACTATAGATAATCTTTCAACACGCAAAGAAAAACATGGTTGAGGTAACCATAATCTAAGAGCAACATATTATGGTTATAGTGAAACCATATTATTGTTGAAAATTATAATATTATGGTTAAATTAACGATTATAGTATGATTAGAAAAAAAGAAATGTCATATGAAATGGATATGCCAATTTTTTTACATTTTAAAATACAAAATTATTTATTATTTTTTATTCATGATTTTATATATAAAACAGATGATTTTATTAATACATAGAATCAAAAATTGAATTAGCATTTTTCTTCTTCCAAACCGTGTTTCCAGGATATAAGAGAGGGAACACTTTGGTCATCGATTTAACGGCATTCGCACATGCCCCATACCATGACAGTTCATGGATTTACGAGTAAAGAATTGTTCTTGACGACATCAATTTCGGGGGATTTCTTTTCCAATTCAGCCAACACTTTTTTCATGTAGTCTTTCAAGTACAAATTAAAGTTTTTCTTGTCTCCGAAAGCATTCTTGTAAACTGTGATTGAGAACAACATCAACGCCGGTCTCAACGGTTGCGTTTGTATAATCATCAGCTTCTTCAGCTCAGGCATAGAAATTTTCACTTTTAATGTCACCTGGAAAATTACATCACCCACCAATTTCGTTTTGTATCTGCGAACATTTCATCATCGGTAATATTCTCACCGTTGGTTTTCATGCTTTCGAGGTTTTATTAATTTTTCAGGTCTAAAAATTGAAGCTAAATTACAGTCTCACACCGAGAGGACTCGAATCGCGAGTAGCCAGAGAAGATGGTTACCACGCGCTCAATTCAATTCAGCGAAAAAGACATAATTAATTTGAATTCCCGAAACAATTGTTTATACATTTTTTATTATTTTTTATTTAAAGCACAAACCAATAAACGCCGATGACATAAACAAACAAATAATTTTTATTTTTAAAAATCGAAAAAACTTTGGTTGTGAATTAAACATTAAATAGTTAAAACAAACCATGTTGAATGTTTTGTACGTAGTAACCATTTAATGATAAAATCTTAAACAAAACTTTTTTACCGGGACCAAAGTAATGTTACACACAACTAAAATATGTTCATTGCAACCATATATTGTTACAGTGAACATAATGTGGTTCCTGTGACCATACCGTAACCATGGTTTTTCTTTTCCGATTAAAATTTTTATAGAAAAATTTTGCATCCAATAAAGGATTCAATAAAAAATTTGTCCATCCTATGAAAGTTTCTATAGAAAAATTTGCATTATATAAATTATGATGTCATGGAAAACTTCACCATCCGACAAAAGATTTTCAATGACAAATATTTTTTGCATAAATTATTTTTAGCCAGCATAGTTTTCTATAAAAATTTAATCCGATAAAAGATTCTATAAATAGGTTTTGATCCGTCCATTTGCCATAAAAAATTTGCCAGATAAAATTTGCCATAGAAAATTCAGAAAAGATAAAATTTCCTATAGAAAATTTTGCCAAAAAAATTCTCATCTGACAAAAGTTTGCAGCAACAATTTTTCTATCCGATAAACGTTTCTATAAAAATGTTTCGCCATGTCAAATTTTCTATACAAGAAGTTTCCATGTTAAATTTTTCTATCCGGTGAAAGTTTCTATAGAAAGTTTTTCGATAGATAAAATAAAATTTTCAATCATTACATTATTGTTATATTTTTGGAGTTGACTATTAAAGTACTGCTTTTTACCACTTTTTCTTTATTTAAACTTTTATGCACTTTTTAAGTTTTATATTATTTTTTTGTTAAAATGAAGGGAAGTTTTATTTAATTACCTTTATTCATGGTAAATACTTCATTGTCTATATAAATTGAAAATAAATTTTTTTTTCATCTTTTATTAAAGACTAGCTTTGTCCGCCACTTCGTCGGCGTCCTTACAATATTTTGTACGAATTTGCTTTGAAAGCAATCCACACCAAAGCCACTTACCTTTTTGGTGTTTCAGTTATGGTTCATGTATTTACTTTATATAAAGAATCTCATATTTACTAAAATATGTCGCCTTAAAGTATGCTTAGCGGTAAAATTGCGTACTTCCTCTGCATTTCCTCCACTTTCTCTTGGAAATGAGATATTTTTTCAGAAAAAGTACCCTATATTTGAACCAGGATACTAAGGTACCTCCCTACAAAATTTTGTTAAAATTCATGTAGTAGTTTTTACGTAATGCAAACACAGACAGACAGAAAGACAGAAAATAAGTTTCTATTTTATTATATGTATAGATGGATATTACTGAAAATTTACAAAAATACTACGATGAAAATAAGACTGTACAAATAGTAATACAGCTGGAGTTAAGGCAATGAATACTTTTTCAGCTGTAAGCCTTAAAAATATTCTTATACTAGCTGTGTCCACACACATTGCAAGCGTCCTGACAATATTTTGTTCGCGTTTTACTCTGAAAGGAATCCACACCAAATTTTAAGACTCTTACGTATTTACTTTATATAAAGGTATACATCCCTGGATACAATCCTAAAATTTAAATAAAATTCTAAAAATTGTTGTAAAGCTATGTAAAAGACAGATAGGAAATTAGCTGCTAACTATTTTAAAACAGCGCCATCTGTTGCGCAACATTGCTTAAAAAAATGACAAAGTATGCAGTAACTTTATATCGGTAAAAAAATCGGCGTACTTTTACTGCATTTTGCCCACTTTTTCTTGAAAATAAGACATTTTTGCGAAAAGTATCCTATAGTGGAATCAGGATACTAGGGTACCTCCTCACAAAATTTTGTTAAAATCTATTCAGTAGTTCTTACGTGATGCGACCACAGACACAATAAAAGATAGAGAGACAGGAAATGAGTTACTATTTTATTATATGTATAGACTAGCTGTGCCCGCCACGTTGTGGGTGACCGGCCAATATTTTGCTCGATTTTGTTTAGAAAGTATTTCACACCAATTGAAAGACTCTTATGTTATGGCTTACTTTTCTTTACTTTACAGGTACTTTAAAGGTATCCATCCCTACATAAAATTCTAAAATTTATAAAAAATTCTAAAAACTATTGTAAACCTCTGTAAGAGATGTTTTAAATGTTTTAATAACAATGTAATTCCACAAAGTAAAAATACAACTCAAATACAAATTTTATCCAACTGGCGCCATCTGTCGCGCAATCGTTTTTAAAACATCCCACTTGCAAAAATCCCAGTTTAAAACCGAAAATTTCGAAAATAAAAAGGTTGTGAAAAATATAAACGTATTGATAGTATCCAATTTTTAAGCCGAAAATTTCAGTACCTTTAAACCGGCAATTTTGTTGTTCACTGCTTTTTCTCCACTTTCTCTTGGAAGTAAGATAGTTTTGCAGAAAAAAGTATCCTATGTTGGGATCAGGATACTAAGGTACCTCTTCACAAAATTTTGTTAAAATCCATCTAGTAGTTTTTACGTGATGCAAACGCAAAAGAAAGGCAGACAGACAGACGGAAATGAGTTACTATTTTATTATATGTATAGAAATTGTGATTTTGTTGAAAGCCATTAATCACCTCTACATATAAACCCCCTTTATTTTTTGTTTATTTAATTCTTTGTGCGTTATTGCTTATAGTATATTTATGGAAACTTATTTTCGTTTATGCGCAAACCCACATATACATAAGTGTTTTTATGTGTGTATGAGTTTTGTACTCCGTGTAAGTTTATTTTCAATCATCAGCAGTTCATCAGGCAATAATGCCCCTTTAATTAGGTGTCGATCAAAATTGATTAACTATCATAAGCCTTTTAACAGACACCAATTTACATGCACAACACAAACGTGCTCATACTTAAACCACCTTAACGCCTAAAAGCCTACAACACTTTATTTCAGGTATACGAAAAAAAGTACTTACACATGTTTACATAAAGGTATTTTGCAGTTATTACCCAGCGGCGTAATTTTTGAGGCCTTCAGCTATAAGGCCTGCTGTAACACCTTCCTAGACCTTTTTTTAGATCCAGTACTCATGCCCGCTTGCATTCTCAGGAAGGCCTTATAGAAGGCCTATCTACTCCCTTATTTTATCATGTGAATGTATACGAATATAAATGTATGTATACATACATACAGTTTTGTTTCTACAAACGTACATGAAACGAAATACCGTTGCAAAAAAAAACACATTCTAAAGACAAAACAACAAATACAAAAAACTTTAACAAAAAATGCAACAAGTGAAGAGAAAAAAGAAGTCAACTTAAATTAGTTTTGATTTAATTGTGTAACAAAACGGTTGTCGTTGTGCGAATTTTTTACGTGGTAATTAAGATTTTATTAAAAAAAAATTTGAAATGAATAAAAGATCGCTTAGACGTTTATCGAAATTAGAAAAAGAAAAAATGTTAATGAAAATTGATAAACAAAGTGATGTTTATAAGCAACCAACAAAATCTAATGAACAAATTGTGGAATCTTTTAGAAATATACATTGTGAAACAATAAATGAAGTAGAACCAATTGAGTTAAAAGAAAATTTAGAAAAAAAACTATTGCAGTGGTGTAGGGAATTTCATCCTACACGCAGGTGCGTGGATGGATTACTCAGAGTATTAAAGTCTGAAAATATCGATGTTCCATCTTCTTACGATGGCCTTTTAAAGAAAAAAAGAGAAAAAATTTTGGTTAGGACAGTTTCACCTGGTACATAACGAGTGATTTTTTAAGAGCTTGAGAACTTTTTTTTTAAAAAAAACGCATAAAATTTGCAAAATCTCATCGGTTCTTTATTTGAAACGTTAGATTGGTCCATGACATTTACTTTTTGAAGAAAATTTCATTTCAATGTTGACCGCGGCTGCGTCTTAGGTGGTCCATTCGGAAAGTCCAATTTTGGGCAACTTTTTCGAGCATTTCGGCCGGAATAGCCCGAATTTCTTCGGAAATGTTGTCTTCCAAAGCTGGAATAGTTGCTGGCTTATTTCTGTAGACTTTAGCCCCACAAAAAATAGTCTAAAGGCGTCAAATCGCATGATCTTGGTGGCCAACTTACCGGTCCATTTCTTGAGATGAATTGTTCTCCGAAGTTTTCCCTCAAAATGGCCATAGAATCGCGAGCTGTGTGGCATGTAGCGCCATCTTGTTGAAACCACATGTCAACCAAGTTCAGTTGTTCCATTTTTGGCAACAAAAAGTTTGTTAGCATCGAACGATAGCGATCGCCATTCACCGTAACGTTGCGTCCAACAGCATCTTTGAAAAAATACGGTCCAATGATTCCACCAGCGTACAAACCACACCAAACAGTGCATTTTTCGGGATGCATGGGCAGTTCTTGAACGGCTTCTGGTTGCTCTTCACTCCAAATGCGGCAATTTTGCTTATTTACGTAGCCATTCAACCAGAAATGAGCCTCATCGCTGAACAAAATTTGTCACATTTGAACATTTCGAACCGAACACTGATTTTGGTAATAAAATTCAATGATTTGCAAGCGTTGCTCGTTAGTAAGTCTATTCATGATGAAATGTCAAAGCATACTGAGCATCTTTCTCTTTGGCACCATGTCTGAAATCTCACGCGATCTGTCAAATACTAATGCATGAAAATCCTAACCTCAAAAAAATCACCCATTATTACCATTTAGGTATAAAAAATCAACTACAAAAACTCGGCAGAAATTTGGTTGAAAATATAGACTCCATACACATAGACATTGGAATAGATGGGTTGCCTTTGTATAAAAGCTCGGCAACATCCCTTTGGCCAATATTGGGGAAAATTGTTAATATTAAAAATGTTGATGTTTTTTTAATTGGTTCTTTTATTGGAAATAAAAAGCAGTGTAGACAATTATCTGCATGATTTGATGTACGAGCTGAAATCACTTAAAAGTGACGATATGGTCTTGTACGGAAAACGCTTCAAAGTTTTAATTCGAGCATTTATTTGTGACACTCCTGCCAGAGCTTTTTTGTGCAATACTGTAGGGCACAATTCATTTAATGGTTGTCCAAAATGTTACCAAAGAGGTTCAAAGATTAATAACGTAGTAACCGTTTCTTCCACGGTGTCTGCCCTGAGAACAGATGATGATTTTTTTAATAGAAAACAATCTGAATTTCATAAAGAAATTAGCCACAGTTCATTGGAAATGTTTGGCATAGGAATGACAAAGCAATTTCCCTTAGATCCAATGCATTTGGTTGATATGGGCGTTACAAAAAAAATTTTAGTATCTTTAATTAATAACAAATCCACAACTTTAATGACAACCTCAAAAAAAGCCATTTTTTCAAAAAACTTAATTGCACTATCTCCTTATCTTCCAGTTGAGTTTCAGCGGAAGTCACGAGGAATTGAAGACATTCTGAGGTGGAAAGCAACAGAGTTCAGGCATTTTATGTTATATTTTGCACCACTTGTATTAAAAGGCATAGTAGACGATGATTTTTATTATGAAATTCTATTGCTTCACTCAGCATACCGATTAATTTCTACACCAAAACATTTTCTTGCAAATATCAGTACTGCTAACGAACTCTTGCAGTTGTTTGTAGAAAATTTTAGTAAAATCTTTGGGGATAGCAGTATTACTTTTAATGTTCATGGCCTGCTACATTTAACACAATGTGTCAAGGATTATGGCATTTGTCAAGATTTTTCAGCATATCCTTTTGAAAATTTTTTACAACTCCTAAAAAAAAGAATTCGGAATCCTACAAAAATTCTAGAACAAATTAAAAATATTTTTAGAGATGCACCCCTCGTAATCAAGACGAAAGAAAAAAAATTTAAGAAATCCCGAAATAACAAGGTTTTTGGTTATCAAACCGAGGAGTTTTATTTAAGTATTTCTTCTCCTAATAACTATTGTTGCATAAGTCCTTTTGTCACCATCATTATAACAGGATTTTCTGACGAAAACTTGGGTTACATTAGAGGTATAAAATTTCAAAATTTGAGAAATTTTTTTGAAGAGCCTATGGAATCATCTAGCTTAGGAATCCAAATAGGAGATTTAACAATGGATAATGAAGAAATTTTTGAAATTAATACTATATATTGCAAAATCATAGCATTTCCAATTGATGATTCATTTTTTTTAGTGCCACTTCTTCACTCGTGCCATTAAAATACATACATACAAATTAAATTACAAATATTGAAATAAGTATGGCTGATAAACACGTGAACCGCAAAATCGAAGGTAAGTTTTTAACACTAATAAAAATAAAATTTTTTTAAAGGCCACTTCCACACAAAGAACTTTTTCTTTTGAATAAATACACCCAAAAAAAAATCTTTATTAAAAAATTTAGTAAAAGCTTTAGTAATCCAATATGACAAAATTTGGACTAATTTTTTGTTTTACTAAAGATTTTTTTTGGGTGTACTTTTGAAATAAAAAAAATTAATTTTTAAATATTGTCGAAAGAAATTTATCTTTCAAATAGATACACACATTTTTATTTATTGGAAAAAAGAAGTTAATTTGCATAGTGGAAGTAGCAGTAAGTAAACAATTGCCAAATGCAGTAAATTTTTACATTTCTTGTTTTCATTGCAGAGTTGGAAAATAAAATAGTAGCCCTAAGAAATGAAGTCAAAAAATACAATGAAGTAGTCATTGGCGAGTTGGCCCAAATAAAGGTTTATATTGAACAAATAATAAAAAGAAATCTCGACGACAATCAATTCCGTGAATGTTTTCCTTTGAAAACATTACAAGAACTTAGCGATTTCGAACAAAAGATTACAGATTTTGACGAAGAAAAACTAATAATGACAATTGCTAAAAAAATTCAGAAAGGTGGACTAGTCAAAAACCTGCACAATTTGCTAGACGAGCAAATTATTCGGGATTTCAACTATGATGGGTTGCAAAATAAAAGAGCTTTTAAAATATACAAACAATTTGATACGTTAATTTTTAAAGCTTCAAAACTAGAAACTTTTGATATTTATCGAACAACAATAAAGAAAGCATTTAAAAATAAAAAAAATCAAATATATAAAGAAAAATGTTTAAGAGATAAAAAAGAAAAAGATAAGAATCAAGCTAATTAAAAGTTCAAAAAAAATGTTGAAAACAAAAAGTACAAATAAAAAGTACAAATAAATTTAAAATATGGTTGTACTCGTATTTTTAGTATTAAGTAAAGTTAAATGAAATGATTTTTTTTTTGATTATCTCTTTTTATATCTTCTATTCTATCTATTTTTATATCTTTGTTTTAGTTACATGAAATTTTTTGTTAAATGAAATAATTTATGTTTTCTTTTTAACTTATTTCTTTTTAAGAAAGTATTATTTTTAAATAATAAAGAATTTTTTTAAATAAATAATTACATATGTTAAAAACAACATGTCTTTAAATGTAAAGAAAACCCTGAAACTGAACAAAATACAACAATCGGTATTTTGCAGTTTTTAAATCGTTTTAAAAATACGTGTTGCAACTGTTAATATTTTGTCAATTTCAAGGTTTTTTTACTATATTTTTTCATTTCTAAAGTTAATAATAAAAAAAATTGTGACAGGTATTCAAATAATTTACCAAAGAACCCTTCAGTCAGCTATAATGATAAGGCCTGATACTAGGCCTGTCGAAGAAGGCCTAGTATCAGGTCTGTTGAAGAAGGCCTAGTATCAGGTCTGTTGAAGAAGGCCTAGTATGAGGCCTCTTTAAGAAGGCCTAGTATTAGGCCTGTTGAAGAAGGCCTAGTATCAGGTCTGTTGAAGAAGGCCTAGTATGAGGCCTCTTTAAGAAGGCCTAGTATCAGGCCTGTTGAAGAAGGCCTAGTATCAGGCCTGTTGAAGAATGTGAATCAGAAGGCCTTGGCTGGCTAGGACATCATGTGTAAAAAATGTATGAGTCTGGAATGGGGCAATAAGGCCTTGTGTCTGCCAAATAAGGGCTACTTCTTTTCGCCGCTGGGTTATTATCATTTTATTATTATTGTTGCTGTTGTATTTTTATTGGCGTTTTTGTTGGTTTTTTGGTGTTTACAGAGCGAATTAATTCAACACATTTAACAATTGCAGCCAGACACAGTAACTCTTAAAACAACACACATATGCAAACACACAACCACAAAGAAACATGTACAACCCAAAATTACGTGACAATTGTTGGATTATCGTCATTTTATAAATTGTTGTACAATTAAATATTTATTTGTCATAAAATTTCTATATATTAAAGTGTGATTGCAACAGGAAAAAGAGCAATAAACGATTGATTGTATTTGGTTTCATTTGTTTTATTTTTATTTTTATTTTAATTTTTTTTTTGATAGCAAATTAAATAAAAATTTATTCGTTTATTTCATTAATGAAACAATTAAGCGGTTTTAAGTGCTAAATAGACTGACTATTGTTCGTGTTAAGGAAGTGGAAGTATTAAAGTTAAACAAGTTAAACATTTTGGCAATAAATTAAATAATCAAATGATGTGTGCTTAAATTAAAGCTTCAAATTAAATTAGGATTTACAAAATTTATAGAACTTTTATATATTACAAATTTTTATATAATAAAATTTTTTTATATATAATATACATGGTAGAAAAAACTATGTTTTATTTGGAAAAAAAATAATTAATAATTTGGGCATCAGTTACCTCAGCAATAGATTTTTATCTTTAGTCATTTTTTGTGTGATAAAATGGATTTTGTATATAATTGTGGTGGATGCTGGAGGGATTTGCGCAGGGTATATCACAAAAACGCCTTAATTCCAACCAACATGGCGTGCAGGTTTATGCCCATATCTCTGGTTTAGGAGTTGGAGCCATCTAAACTGCCGCCACAACATATATGCACTCCACGAGAGTCCACCAACAGAACAGCATTAATTGCGAGAAACCGCTTTCTTAATGGGTCCTTTTCGACCCACTTCCGCCCTCAATGATTATAAGCAACCAAATTGTAATTATGGCAACATTAATTACATTGAGTGAAGTGCAACCACCAGCCTCTAACTTTGTCTTTCAGACAGTCTACTAGTAACTGCGGTCCTTCTTTCTCATCACATAGCCTCCAGTAATTGCTAGCATTTGTTCAAGGCTCAGGTCCATGGCATCCACATTTAACAAGTTTCAGACCGTGGTCCGAAGTCTTATGCTAGCCAACGTGTTCTACCGTCTTAGCCTTTCCCAGGCATACTATACAAGTAACATCTTCTACCAGTGTTCCTAAGTCTTATGTTAGCCATTAATTGTCATTGCTGCCGTCTTCTTCTTCGATTTTCATCTGGGCTTGAAGTTTTCATGACCTGTCACTAACGCAGTTATCGATCTTAAGGTGCTTCATTGTATCGTAGTTTGTTTTGATTTTACTAGTATTTTAGCCCTTTGTACTATCCACACCTTTTCAAATGCTTGAGAGATGTCGATGAAAAGCCTAAAACTATATTGGCTTTCCTCGAACATTTTTTTTATCGGAGTGTTTGTTTAAGGAGAATTGGTATATCGTCTGTAATCAAATTGATGATTCGATATGTTTCATAATCGAATATATCTAATCTAATCAAACTTATGTTATAATTATGTTTTTAAGCTTTAGGTATTTATTATAAAAATTTAAAATTTATTTTTTATTTTTATATTCGATATTTCGCTACACCATTGGGTAGCATCGTCAGGAAATCAAAATAGTTTTATAACCTAGTTTTATAATATAAATATAAATAAAATTATTTTTATAATATAAAACTATTTTTATTTTTATAAAATAGGCAACATTACCTGCAATTATTTACTTACCTGCAGAAAACATCTAGACTTCATTCTGGGAATCGAGCGTCATTGTTCGATCGCGATTTAAATGAAATTTTAAGCATAGAAAGAAATTTACACGCAAAGAAAAAACATGGTTGATGTAACCATAATCTAAAAGCAACATATTAAGATTAAATTATATGTAAATTATATGATTGTAGGCTTACCATATTATTATTAACATTATAAAAAAAAATTAGAATAAATTTATTGCCAAACTTAGTTATGATGAAATATAAAAATATTATAACACAGTATGACCATATTATACAAAATTTTATTTCATAATGATGACGCGTATATTTTATATGCTTAAATTAAATAAATATAATCTATTCATATAATAAAACAGTAACTCATTTCCTATTTGTCTATGTTATCTTCACGCAAAAACTACTGGATGGATTTTAACTAAATTTTGTGAGGAGTTACCTTAGTATCCTAATTCCAATAAATTATACTTTTTCCGCAAAAATATCTTGGTTCCAAGAGAAAGTGGAAAAAAGCAGTTAAAGTACGCCGATTTTTTTACCGATTAAAAGGAACTGTATAGCTTTAGACACCTTTTATTTTTGAACGCGAGATATTTTAAACATATGGCGCTGTTTTAAAATAATGACAATATGAATTGAAAGCGGGATATTTTAAACCGGGTTGCGCAACAGATGACGCTGTTTTAAAACATTGTTCCAGTTCGGAAAAATTCATTGGACAAAGAAGTTATTAGCGAACTCAAACGCACATTGTTTTAACATTTTAATATTCCTTGATAATGCTTAACGATGTTAACCGAAAGCTGAACAAAATCTTCTCAACTAAAAAACACAGGTCAACTATTAAACAAAACACACTGACATTGACGAAATACTAATTACTTACTGCCAAATAGACAATTGAATTAAATTTGTATTTAATTTGTATTATTACCTAATGGAATTACATTGCTACTAAAATATTTTAAAGACCTTTTACAGAGCTTTACATTAATTTTTAGAATTTTATTCAAGGTTGGGTCCCTTTTAACCGACTTCAAAAAAAGAAGGAGGTTATCAATTCGTCTGTGTGTTGTTTATTTTTTTTTTTGTATGTTTGTGCCTTCGGAACTCAGTCATTTCTGAACCGATTTTAAAAATTATTAGATAGGTTATGGCTACAGATTGGTCCCATTTTAAAAGAATTTCAAAATTTTAAAAATTAAAGGGTGTCCCCATACAACATACATGTTTTTTACGTGTATTATGAACTTTATAGGTCACCAATTTAAAATTAAAAAAAAGTGCGTATCACTATAGCTCCCAATAACAAAAAGTAATTAAAAAATAAAATTAGAAATTAAAGGGTGACCCCATAGGTGACGTAATTTTACCTTTATGGTCCTATCTTTTGAACCGTTATAGACAAACACTTGAAAGTTGCACAGAATGTTCGTTACTATGTCTGTTATAATAAGTATAAATATTTAAAATTAGAAATTAAAGGGTGTCCCATTAGTTGGTTTATTTTGATATATATATGGCCAAACTTTTGAACCGTTATAGACAGACAGTTGAAACTTACAAAAAACTTGTATTGCTAAGTCCGCTAAAATAACAAGTGTAAAATATGAATTTGGAAACTAAAGGGTGTCCCAATAGTTAATGTAAAAGTAATATATATGGGCAAACTTTTCAACTGTTATAGATAGACAGTCGAAATTTACAAAGAACCTATATTGCGTACTCCGCTATTAAAACAAGTATAAAATTTGGATCTATAAATTAAAGGGTGTACCCATTATTAATGTAATTTGACCATTATACCCTCATCTTTGGAACTGTTATAGACAACCACTTGAAAAATAGACAGAATGTTCACTACTATGTCTGATATAACAACAAGTATAAATATTTAAAATTGGAAATTAAAGGGTGTCCCAATAGTTGATGTTATTTGATGTATATAGACAGAAAGTTAAAATTTAAAAAGAATCTGTATGACAAAGTCCTCTTTAAAAAGTATTTATATTAAAATTTGAAATTAAAGGGTGTCCCAATAGGTGACGTCATTTGATATATATGGCCCTACCTTTTAAACAGTTATTGATAAACACTTAACAATTAGACAGAATGTCCATTACTATATCTGTTATAATAAGTATAAATATTTAAAATTGTAAGTTACAGGGTGTCGCAATAGTTTATGTAATTTGATGTATATGACCAAACTTTTAAACCGTTACAGACAGACGGTTGAAATTTACAATGAACCTGTATTGCTACGACCGCTATAACTAGTATAAAATTTGAATTCGGAAATTACAGGGTGTCGCAATAGTTACCGTCTTAAAGAAACATGATTTTAAGTTTGTCTGTTTTGAAGTCTGTTTTTTTTTGCAAGAATTATTTACAAAGTAAATAAGTAAGATTCTCAAAATTTGGTGTAGATTACTTTCAAAACAAAATCGAACAAAATATTGTCATGACACACACAACGCATGTGGGCATAGCTAGTTTGATATATAAAAATACTTGTTGCAATGTTCGTACATGGTAATCTCTGACAGCGAGTTCCGATTTTAATAGTGATTAAACCTAACAGCTTCAGTTTTTACTCATTTAGTTATGTGATTTCCAAATTTAGGTATTTGATTTCATATTTTATTCTTTAAAATGATAAGGTGCTTGCTTTTAAAGGTACTAATAGTGGAATCATGCAATTCCGAGTAAAAATGCTAGTAGAGTTATGTATATATCTCTTTAATTTAAACTTCGTGTAAAGTTTTCCGGGAATGGGTATCATGGTTATTCTGGGAAACATAAAAATATAATATAACACCTCAGAACCTTACTGTGTTGGGGGCTTTAGATCATAAATAAACAAATGAATCTATACATATAATAAAATAGTAACTCCTTTCCGTTGTCTGTCTGTCTGCTTTTCATTTGTGTTTGCATCAATTAAGAACTAATTGATGGATTTTAAAAAAATTTTGCGACGAGGTACCTTAGCATCCTGATTTCAATATAGGATACTTCTTTTCCGCAAAAATATATCATTTCCAAGAAAAAGTGAAAAAAGCAGTATAAAACGCAATTTCCGGTTTAAAGGTACTAAAGTTTTCTGTTGAAAACTGGGATATTTTAAACACTTTTGCGTGACATTAGGCGCCAATGTATTTTAGTTATTTTTTAACTTTGTGGAACGTTATTCAAATATTTTAAATATCTTTTAGAATTAAATAATTATTTTTGACATTATTATTTATTTCTCATTACGCATAATTCCTTTTTTTTTTTTTTTAATTTATTATCTTATAGTAATCCAAACATTTTTAATAATTTTATAATTATGTTATTTATACTTTAGGTCTTTTTTTGATAAAAATTTTTAAATTTATTTTTATTTTTATATTCAATATTTCGCTACAACATTGAGTAGCATCGTCAGAAAATAAAAATATTTTTATAATATTTAATTGAATGAAAAAATTAAAAAAAAAAATTCACTCAAAATAATATAAAACTATTTTTATTTCCTAACGATGCTACCCACCCAATGGTGTAGCAAAATATTGAATATAAAAATAAAAATAAATTTAAAAATTTTTATAATTAAAATAAAGAATTCTATCCAGGGATGGGTACCTTTATATAAAGTAAATACATAAACCATAACTGAAGCCCTATAAAAGTAAGAGTCTTATAATTGGTGTGGAATACTTTCAAAATATAAATATCGTCAGGACGCCCACGACGTGGCGGGCACAGCTAGTAAATAAAAATACCTTTAATGAAGGGTATATAAGATTGTTTACATGTTAGTTGTTCTATTTTTTTTTTTATTATTAATTTTCTATTTAATTTAATGAATCTTTACCCTTAATTTCATTAACTTTTTATTTAATAAAACCTCAAGTTAATATTGTTTAACAATAGATTTTAACCAAGTTCAAGTAATTAAATTTTTATCTAACAACTTTTTTATAACTGTTTTTGTTTTTAATGATGAACTAATGCCAACTAATATTGATGGCTTTACAACAGTTGTTGTTAATGTTGTACATATTACCACTATTGAAGTCGTGAACTATAGCTACAGAGAGCAAAGTATTGCTAATGTTTAATTGCGTAAATGTGTTAATAGCCAAGCCATTAAAAGCTGCTTAATACCTAAAGGTAACAACAGCAACAACATGGTTAATTTAATATTAAACTTTGCAAACATACATACGCACATACAACCAACCCTACATATTGTATTCAAGTTATAAAATTAGCCATGTTTGCAGAGGTTTTCAATTTAAGCCGTTAATGAATTGCCGCGCGCAAAGTAACGGTCGATGGATTTTGTACTTTTCAAAAGTCTTTAGTTATACTCACACAGCTCATTAGACGCGTCATTGAGTATAAATGGGAATGATAATGAATCAATGCTTTACCAAATAGAACAAAAGTTTAGTGTTGGATTTAAAATTTGAGTGATGAGAATTGTATAGTAGAAGAATGAACATTTTTAACGCAAAAAGAAATTGTCTAATTTTAGGAAGTGTTAAAAAAAATAATATCTTAAAGTAGCAAAGCAAATGAGACAATTATGTTTCGAAAATACTACTTACTTGCACAGTAGGGGGTTTAGGGCAACACAAAAAAAAAAAAATTAAAATTAATCAATAGTAGAGCTATGAGTGCGCCAGTTTGGATGGCAATTCATAGGCCAGTTTCACAACTTAAATTTTTATTTGCTCCAATAATAAGAATAACCTTGGCCTTGAATGCTAAAAAAATTTACTGAATCACTTCATAAATTTTGAACAGCTTTTTCTTGTAATCTTCTACTTCTAAATTCTAAATTAAAGGTTTACGCAGCTACTGTATCCGACAATATACCAAAACAGTTCTATAGCAGTGGCCTTAGGGAGATACAAACATAACGACTGTAAAGTGTTGAGAATGAGCCTGGAGATTTCCCGATCACATATTTCTCAGTATTCTCAATTTGCGAATTCGATGGGCTGCTTTTTCTTTAATGCCTTAAAAAAGTAAAAGGTTATAGTTAAAAGAGAATAAAGTGTTTACTTTAAGGAAAGTCTACGGAAAGTCTTTCTAAGTAATAGTCTGGTGGTATAGAATCAGGAAAGCAAAATAAATCGATAAATTTCTTCTGTTCAAATCCCGATAAATTTAAATTAAAAATCTCAAGTCATATATTTTAAGAGTTTGTAAGTTTTGTCGACGATTTTATCTAGACATATGCTTACTGAGGTTCATAATTTCTGAATACCACATTCTAACACTGGCCAAATATTCCAATAAGAACACATTCTAGTTCATTTAGGTATTTGTAAAAACACTTCCCCTTTTTTTTGGTTTTTCTCCACCCAATAAAGGTGCTTTATGAAGGAAATTATTATTTATTTTTATTTTTTGTATACCTTTCACTGTAATTTCTAAAATAATCATTTCCAATCCCATAAGATATATATATTCTGGATTCTTATACATAAAGAAGTTGATTGAGCGATGTCCGTCTGTGTTCGGGTCGAAATCAACTTTGCCAAGGCACCAGAAGTGATACTGAAAATTTAAGCCCACCAATCTGCCAGGCATAGTTTCGAAAATTTCATCAACATCAGAATATTCCATTAGAGGTTTTGGGCAAAAAGCCACGCCCACCTATATTTTTTTACGTTGTTTTTATTTTTTTTTCGACTGTAATTATTCTTTGCTTTTTTTGTTTAATAAATATTAGACCGCAACCAGTAGATCGCATGTTGGTAGTTGGCCAGTTGGTAGGGTTTTTCTGCCTTGATTTTTAGTAAAGGTCTTTATAGAAAGAAATACACATAGAGGTAGCCGATGGACCTACAGGGTACCCACTGGGAACCAGGAGTATTCAATAGGTTTTAGTCTGACCATTCTAACACAATATAGACTTCTAACACAATATAGATGGTCCCAACTTTTACAAAAAATGTTCTGTAAAATTTTAACAGAAAAAAATATTTATAAAAAAAATATTTATTAAAAAAAATTTTTTTATATTATTACACAAAAAAAATTTGATAACATTTTAACCAAAAATTTTCGGTAAAATTTATTTTTTTTTTCAATAAAATTTTATTTTTTATTTTATTTTATTTTTTTTTCAATAAAATTCTAACAAAAAATTCGATAAATTTTGACAAAAAATTTTCCTTAAAATTTTAACAAACTTTTCTATTAAATTTTAACCAAAAAATTTTTGATACAATTTTTACAAAAATTTTCGATAAAATTTTGACAAAAAATTCCATAAAATTTTCACAAAAAATTTTCGAGAAAATTTTAACAAAAACAAGTTTCGATACAATTTTTACAAACAAATTTGGATAAAATTTTAACAAAAAATTTTCGATAAAATTTTAACAAAAAAATGTTCGAAACAATTTTTACAAACAAATTTGGATAAAATTTTTACAAAAAATTTTCGATGAAATTTTAACAAAAAAACTCGATAAAATTTTAACAAAAAAATGTTCGATAAAATTTTATCAAAAACAGTTCGATAAAATTTTAACAAAAAAATGTTTTATGAAATTTTAACAAAAAAATGTTCGATAAAATTTTAACAAAAAATTTTCGGTAAAATTGTAACAAAAAAATTTCGGTACAATTTTTACACAAAAAATGCTATAAAATTTTGACAAAAAATTTCGATAAAATTTTAACAAAAACATTTTCGATAAAATTTTATCAGAAGAAAGTTTAAATACTATTTTTACAAACAAATTAGGATAAAATTGTTACACAAAATTTTCAATGTAATTTTAACAAAAAAGGTTCGATAAAATTTTAACAAAAAAATGTTCAATAAAATTTTAACAAAAAATTTTGGATAAAATTGTAACAAAAAAATATTTTATAGAATCTTTAAAACAAAATTTCGGAAAAATATTGACTAAAAAATTTCGTTAAAATTTTTTCAAAAAATTTTCAATAAAATTAGTACAAAACATTTGCTATTAAATTAAAAAAATATCTATTCGGCATGGTCGAATATAGCTTTTTTTTAAATTCGAAATTAAAAATTGTCTCAACAAACATTGAATATAACTTCCTAAAAGCTTTGAAATCTGCCTTTGAAACTTACTCTGTTTTAAATTTTTAGTAATTTTTTTTTGATTCTGTAAAGACAAATCAACATATTTTCGTAGCATTTCATGATTTTAAATTAGAAATTATTGCAGTTCTGTTAGGACTTATTCCGTTAAGAGTTTTTTTTTTATTGTTATTGCGATTTTCTGTATAATAGGACTTTTCCCCTCTATAGGGAATTTTTCTAATCTCTAGTGTAAATTAAAATTTTTTTTATTTTAAACCATAAGAAATACATTTCCTTAATAAGTTTATTTAAAAAACGTGCTTATCTTTAAACACTAGAAATATTTTTTTTTACGCTAAAAAAAATTTAATTTCAAATGCCATGATTTAAGGCCATAAAAATATTTTGTTTTGTCGCTACAAAAACACTTTATTTAACCCTGAATTGTATTTCTAAGCCAAAGACAATACATTTTTCTCTTAGCACTTATATTGCTAAACATTCATTATAACAATGAAATCTTTGCACAAGCGAATAAAAAACCTAATAAGAAATAAATAAATAAATCAAAAAATATTAAAGCGAACACTATCGCGTGCATTCTTAAATTTCAATATTTACAATACTATTAGCAATAATAAATCATAAACTTTTTTCAACACAAACTATTTATTATCGCAGAGAATCCACGAAATATGAATAAAAACTCAAAGCAAAAAAAAAAAAAAAAAAAAGAAGAAAAAGAAATAATTGTATAGTATTTCAGTTTAATATTTACTTTAATTTTATATCCCTCGTTTCTTTTAGCATGAAGTTCTTTATATCAAGAACCTTTTGTAATGATGCCGCCAAAAAATGAAATTAAAAAAAAGGAACAAGAAAAACAATAAACGTGAGTAATATAAAACCCTAGTATTGGCTAAAGTTTGTCTGCCTTTTGTCTTACGACAATTGCTTAAAAGAAAAAAAATATATATAATATTTTAAAGCTTAATCTAAGCATCTTAAAGACATTGTTGTTTATTTGGCTGCAACTGCAATGGACAAACAAAAAAGAACAAAAAAAAATCCAAAATCAACTGAAGCATCAGTATCATTTGAATGGTTGTAGAAATAACTACGAGTGTTGGAAAATTGTATAAAAATAGTTAATATTGATCAAAATTTATATGATATTTTTATTACCCAAGTTTTGGAGTATAATTATATTTTCATCGTGTTTGTAACCCTTGACGGGTTATTGTATTTTACTTTATATGTCTTTTGAAAATACAATTCAGTCAATATTGGCTGCATTTTTTATTAATGTTTCATAAAAAGGATTCTTCAGTAGGGCCTTCTAAACCTTGGCAGTTTATATAGGTCATATTATAGAAGCCATATCTGCGGAATTTTTCTTTTCTCTATTATTTATTGTATGTATCTTGAATATTTTCGAATTGCCAGTCATTTATTCAGCCTGTTATGCGAAAGGCTGAATAAATGACGTGAAAAAGATATTTCTTTTTATCAAAATAGGTATTCCGTTCGATTCATATTTCTTTAAGGTTGTCAATCAATGTCAAGGAAAAGCGCTATAGGTCATAAATTGAATGATATACAAATCAATGGTATGTGGTTTTAATAGGACTTTTTCAAGTACCACACCTCTCATGCCGTGTTGAACATTCTGAACGGATGGGCATCTCACGTTTAGGTGTTGTGAACTGACCACCGAGATTTCACGCGATTTCACCTAGTTAGCTTTCTGTTCGTGAGATTTTTTTGTCGCAGGTATATACAAATGAGCCTAAAAACACAGCATACGCAAAGAAAAACATGGTTGAGGTAACCATATCTGTATATGACTAATCATATATGTACATATATGGTTACAGTAAAACTACATTATTACACAGTGCAACACGGAAAAAAATAACCATATACGGACACCACTACGTGATAAAAGACCAAAAAAAAAGACCCCTGTCTCTCAGTTTTGCCTATTTTGTAAATAGTTTACCGAAACACAGACTGAATTGGAATAGTAGGCGTCGTACCTTAAAAGGCGTAAAAAATTATTATCGTGTTCCTGGCGAACTACAATAGATAGCGCCTTGAAACGTTGCATGAGTAACCCCTGTACAAATGCGTATAATCTACTAAATTATAGAATGTATTGAGACAGTGGGCGTGGTACCTCCCATAAAAAGTGAAAAATTATTATCGTGTACCTAGGGAACTACTAAATAAATTTTGTTTGTGAATTTAAATTTTAAATCAATCTTTAATCAAGATATTAGACAATTTTATGCATCTGTGTGCATGAACACGGCATCAATACCGGTAACTTACTGCACATCTCCAACTAAAAGATAGTGAAATCACGATCTAGGCATGCAAATGTTAAAGTAAACTTGCCACCATACTTCTGAAGTCGTCTGAGATTCTACTGAAGTTAATTGAACGACATTGGTTCTCTGATTTTTGCATTGGGACTGTATAACCAAAGTTTTCATAGTGATGAGAGAGAGGAAAATATGTTTCATCTGTCAAGTTATATCTTCCTTTCATACCCTCTCTAAACTATCTACTGAAAAACTGGATAATTTAAATATTTTCTTCATTTGTAATTGTGGTTCTAGTAACGAAACCAGACAGTGGGATTTTTTTGGGAAAACTATGGTTTTACTCGCTATTTTATCATTATTTTGATTTTTTCATTTTCTATCATAACGATTCAAACTTAGTATGTCTAAGATAGTTTTCATATTTTCGTCACAGTTATGTTAGAGTTTTTCCTTAAGCGTTGAATATTTGTGTAATAGCAAAAGAGAAGGGTAAAAATAAAGTTTTCTAAAGTTCCAGAAATCAAAATATGTAACAACAAAAGACATTTAAACTTAAGGCTAGCCAAACTTTTAAATGATATTAAATTAGTCATTGGTGTACCATTGTACTTTTCAAGTTTAAAATGTACCAAAAAAGTACTATGGTACCAGCTTTGCATTATGGGCAGCCATAACATTCATAAAAAGCAAATATAAAATGAGCAGCACATATACACACGCACATTAACCTATTAACCGCCAAAATGAAACCAGAAGCCATAATTAACCAAAAAGTATATTATTTTTATTAATTGCACGCAAAACTAATATACACGTGGTGGTTGTGGTTTAAGATCGATTCATGCAGATGTGGTGCAAGGTCGATCAAGTGTGCTGTTGCACTCTCAACAGACAGAGTTTGGATAGTCTCCAAACCCCTAAGCAAGAGGCTATAATATGGATCTAGGCTTGCCTTGGATAAGGCTTGCCATATTATATAAATTGCTACTCATTGTGACTGTATCACACACAAATTGCGATTGGTGGCAATCGTAAAGTGTTGTTATACTACACAATGGGGGCGCTAGTCTACGTCTTTATTTCACTCGGTGTTAGGAGCACTGTGGGATAAAGCCACCGTGGCAGGAGCCCACGTTAATCTTGAACACATCATCTAACTTTTGAGGGTAGTGACTTACGCCATCTTTAGGTAACCTAAGTACTAATGAAAATGGGTATTTTTGCGTAAATACTATCTTGCAATGGAACGTCCACACTAAAGCTATGACTCATTACATATAACCGCCAAACGTTTGCAATGGCCATATGTCTATTATATAAAATTGCCCACCACCATTTCTTACCGCGAATTGCAATTCTATAAAGTAAAAAAGACTGGTCCAGTTCATATTTTATTATTATGAAGGGGGATACCGAAGCGGACTACTAACTTCATGGTTCCTTATTCGACCCACTTCGCTCCTTAATGATTTCTGGTATCCGACTAAAAATTTGCAAATACTAACGCAGATTTTGGAATTTTTCACTACAAGTTGGCAGGAAGACCAAAAACGAGCTTGTATATAATCTGGTTGTCTGCAAATTGTTGACTGCGTTAGTGACAGGTCACAAGCTGTCAAGTATCAACTAGCCAAGTTATGAAGCGAGGTAAGACATTACTTGCAGACTGTGCTTGGAAATAGGCAAAGATAAAAAGTTATTGCACCACGGGTAGACACATACTAAAGGGAGATGCTGTGCAGGTTTTAGGCAAATGTTAGCAATTACCATAGACTCTGTGATGAGAAAGAATGTCGTCATGGATCAGTCGGCAGTCTGAAATCACTACAGTCGAGAGTGTAAGGCTAATTAATGACAGCACGAGACTCAATGAAAGTAAGGTATTCGTAAATTTCCAGTCGGATACCACAAATCACTAAAGAACGAATGGGGTCAAAAAGCGACCCATGAAGTTAGTGACCTACTTCGGTATAGCCCCTAAAAAATAATAATAATAAAAAACACTAGGAATGTAGTGTGTTACAGTAGTTCATAACTTGGTTCTCTTCCCATCATATCAATTGCAACAACATTTAGTTACACTTATTTGTACAAGATTTTTCACTCTTATAAATAAAAATACCGATGAATTGCTTTGATTTCACTGCTAAACATTATTCAAAAAAAAAAAAAAAAAAAAATAAAAACAAAATTCTAAAGTTCATTGAAAATTGTTTTTCCTTATTTTCTGCAACATTTATTCTATATATTGCAACTTAAAGAAAGAAAAACAGATCGTGCACTTATTGCACAATAAAAGTCACTAAAACAGCAAATAATGCCCTTAAGTCAAGTTGATTCATATAATAAACCACAAATAATAGCAACAATTGCAACATCTTTGAAAACAACAGCAGTAACAACAACAACTAAAACTACACAAATAATAATATTTAAAAAAATAACTAAAGACACAGTGATGACGACGCGGACTACAGTGAGGATGAGCATGAGCAAAGGAAGAAGATGAAATTTTTTAAGAATTATAGCATCTCTTTTCTCCCATGACATTGATATATGGCTATGATCTCTTCCTTACTAGTTATATAAATTTCCCTCTGTTTTTATTAGGTTTTTGATATTTTTTCTATTCGCAATACATAGTAAATGACCTTTGTTCTTAAAATTGTCATGATTATTATTTATTTGTTTAAATAATACAATAAAATATATTATTAAGTAAAGATTCCTAAATACTCCTCTTTATTACCGTTCTTTGTATAAAAGAGGTGAACACACAATATCGCTCTTTCTTAAGGTAGATTCTTCATAAAGTGCATGTCACGCTTTTTATAGTAACATCCCGACTTTAAAAAGAGTTTAACAGCCACGTCCGTCATCAGCACTACTTGTATCTAATCTACTTAGGGTAGTGGACGAGGCTGTCTAGAAAATGTGCATTCCACTCGTGCTGGTGTCTAAAAATTAAATTTTCCCAATTTTTCTTTAATATTATCACCTAATTTGTAATTTAATTAATTCTTTCTTAGAGAGAATAAAAACGAACTTAAGCTTGATTATAAATTTCATTGTATGTAATACGTAAAACAGTTCGACTAATAATAATTAAAATTTTCAAAATCATTATTTATCTTAAATGAATATCTAAAATCTCTTTATACTTCCATGTACCGAGTATTAAATATTTTAAACCATTTCCTTAAATGCTTGGTTTTACATCTAATCTATTTTAATTTTTTAAAGTAAACCAGTTTTATTTTTTATTATAATGTTTAATTATTTTTATTATAATGAATAATTTGTCCTCGAAATGTTTGCGAACACAGCTCATGTTATTTATATTTTTCTTTATATTTTAGTAAAACACAGTCGGGCAAAAACAGGTTGCTTAGTTTTTTTTAATTCGCCTTGCATATACCTGTATTATTACACAGTGCAACACGGAAAAAAATAACCATATACGGACACCAGTACGTGATAAAAGACCAAAAAAAAAGACCCCTGTGTCCCAGTTTTGCCCAAAGTCCACCAGGTTTTTTTTATGGGCCCTCAAAGATGTGGGGCCTCGATGTCACTTTTGCAAAAAAATGATCATTTACTCAAGCTCATATTTTGCAAACCGTTTGAAATTTTGATATACTCTCTGAGGCAAAGTTGTAGCTCTTGTCATAAAGAACAAAAATTGAACATATGAACATATAAAATCAAAAAAACTTCATCTTCAAGGTCAAAATCGCAAAAAACTTTAAAAAATTCAATTTTTTTACCTTTTTTCCCCTGTTCAGGTCCAACCGTTCAAAATTCAAGGAAACAATCAACTAGAAAAATGAACCTAAGATCTCAATAAACAGTAGCCGGGAAATTTTTTCACTTTTGCGGCTACTTAATTGCTACCTAAACGGTGTTAAGAATCATTCCTAGGAAGTTCATATGTTCTAGAAAGTTGTTTATTGAGATCTTAGGTTCATTTTTGTAGTTGATTGTTTCCTTGAATTTTGAACGGTTTGCTACCTAAACTTTGCAATTCTAACACACTTCTATGGTCTATGGTCGTTTCCTCAGCACTTGGTACAGTAGAATTTTGTACGGGTGCATTCCCAAGTTGTGGTCTACGAGTTCTTGTCATCGAAGCGATATCGAGTTTCTCGGATTCGGTAGATCTGGTATTTCATCGTCGTGCAGGTTGTTTTTTTTTTTTTTTTTTTTTTGTAAAGAGAAGTACCACTCAGGCAGTTAATGCCTACATAAACTGTGGTACTTCCTTTGGAAAGGGATAGTAGTAGATAAGACAGATGGTAAGTGATAGTAAAGCTTCGCTTCTGGCAACAATGCAATTGCACGTTATGATTATTTTTAGAACACTATTTCAGCGCCTCTGGTGTTATTTAGGCGAATTAGTTCGAAGCTAGCATAGCCAATTTATAATTATTTTCTTTCGCCGGTTTAGTGCTATGTGGTAATACCTGCGAAGGAGGGCGCTGTGATATGCATTATTATAAAGAAAAATTAATACATATCAGAAAAATTGATGTTGCAACGGCTGAGATTTGAACTCGTGACCATTGCTTCGTAGTTAAGCTACAGCTTAAGTGGTTAGCACGTTGACTACTGAATAAGTAGACCCCAAATTTATTAATCACACTTCGAATATCATATTCTCGGTAGGACGATTATGGTGAACGTAAAATGGACAAAGCGCGCGGAATTTTGCCTGACATAACACTCGTTTTGATAAAACAATATTATCCTTTGAGCGATTTTTTGAACGCTGTATCTGTGGTGATTTGGCAAAGTAAATAAAGTGATAGTTAATTCGACTGATATAGCTTCGACAATTTGGCCGCTGTAAAACGTCAAAGTTCGAAAATATCTAATGAAAGAAACTTTGCAAAGTGCAGAAAAAATATAATATTCTGCGCTTTATTTTTGAATACTAGCTGTGCCCACACACGTTGCGTTTGACAATATTTTGTGCGATTTCGCTATTTAGTAGTAAGTAATTAATATTTTGTTATTATTTTAAAATAACGCCATCTGTTGCGCAACCGCGTTTGAAATATCCCGATTTCAGTGCATATTTGGTGATTATTTTAAAATATCACGCTTTCAAAAATGAAAGATGCCTTAAAGTATGCAGTACCTTTAAATCGGTAAAAGAATTCGGCGTACTTACACTGTTTTTTTATCCACTTTCTCTTGGAAATAAGATATTTTTGCGGCAAAAAGTATCCTTTATTGGAATCAGGATACTAAAGTACCGCCTCACAAAATTTTGTTAAAATCCATCCAGTAGTTTTTACGTGATGCGAACACTGACAGAAAGACAGACAGACAGACAGGAAATGAGTAACTGTTTTATTATATGTATATATTTAAAATTTAATAAGTAGAACTATTTATTAACATACCGATGACATTTTTTAAGTCAAACCTAACATCGTCTTATTCTCTCTAAGTTGACACACTATTTTTTATTACAAATAATTTAATTAACTATACAAAAAATTTGAAAAATTTTCTGTACCGATACATCCTTCGCATATATCTACTTTAGGTGGTATTAAGTTGTAAACATCATCTATTTTACCAACTAATCCTAGATAAAGGAATTAGAGAAAACTCAACAAGTGTCGTCAGTTAATGAGAACTAAGTATACAAAAAATTTCATCTGTCTACTCTATGTTGAGCATTTTTGGTTTTTTACTTTTTATGGGTACGAAAATAAGTGTTGTTAACTACCTAAGAACTTATAGGGAAATTTTGACAATTTAGGCACTTTATATACGCTACTTTGATTACAAATTTAAATATTTTACGGTAGATTCCGTTCTGCTTTGTAATTTTTAAATTATAATATATGTGACCCGGCCTATGAAAAGGTGGCTTATGACTCAAAAAAAAATTTTTCACTTTTTTTTTGGTTTCGATAGTTTTTAAGACGCTCTTTCACGTGGTGACAACTAGAAAGTCCTAACTTGCTTAGAAGTTATGGTAAGTCAAAGTCGATTTGGAGATTTTTTGGGATAAAATCCCCAAAAATCTGACAACGCTGGGTCAGAAACTGGTTTGTGCTTTGCACTGAAAAAAAAAAACATCGCTCTTTATATACACACATGAACTTAGCTTAATTATTATCTTTTGCATTTTTTGGTTGCCTTTTGGGAATGACTGTTCATAATGCAAAATAAAAACTACTAAGAAACTGACGAAATGCATTGTTTATCTTTAACAGCTAATTTTTCGAAATTTTGTTTTTGAGTCATAAGCCACCTTTTCATAGACCGGGTCACATATATTATTCTTTAGAGGTTTAAAGTATTTTGGAGCCAGCGATGATGGTTTATTTTTGCGAGACAATAGAAAACCTAGAATTTTATTTCACTCGTTTTTAATTTATTTCAGTAATGCTTTTTTACCCCTAACAAAAAATGTTCTGATCCCGTATGTATTCCTTTTAATAAATTCTTATTTGAGTTTGTTTTTCTGTTGAATTTTCAAATAGCTCCCCAATGTATCATCATATAATATGTATTCCCCATTTTAACAGCAGCCAAACAACCAACACCACCACCACCGCCATCAACATCAGCAGTTTCCTCTGTTCCTACACAAAAAAAGAGAGGAAAAACAATTTTTTTTTGCTATTACTCATCTAACAATTGTGGCATATCGGAAGAAAAACGGTGAGAAAATTGTTGTATGCAACATTCCTCCTTCCGCTCATAACTCTTTGTTTGTTGCCATTTATTCCACTCATCACTACCATCATCCATATCATTTTTATTATTAACTTTACGAAGAAGCAGTATTACGTTCCATCTTTTTATTTGATTTCGTTTTAGTGCTTGTAATAAAAGGGAGCGTAGTGTTGAAAACAACAATACACCAAGGTATGCGAAACACATTTATAGCACTTCAACTCTTTGCGATTTCATTGTTTTATGGTTATTTGATAAAACAACCCAGTAATAGAGACAAACAGACAATGTTATTAAGGGAATTTGTATACTGTTGTACTTAGATTTTATGTTAAGGTTTTTTTTCTCTCATTTCTCTACTTCTTTTTTTATTTTTCTTTTTTTAAATAAATAATTTCGAGCAATTGTTTTAAAAGTGACATAAATCCTTTAGGTTTAAGCGTCAATTCGAAGTAGACTTAACTCAGGATAATGTTAAAGGGCAGTCAGTAATAGTGTTACTCTGGTGGTGGAGTGTTGTTGCACACAAGAAGGTGTAATCTTCACACTGGAGTAGATTAAGTTGTAAGTGCGATAGCATAAAAATAGCTTGACTGATGACTATTTGTTTTTAAGGGTTGTTGGTTGCACGAAATTACAACATGTTGGAGTGTTAGCGAATTAAATTTTATCACCATACGAATAATGTGTAATTATCACGTAATCTATACATATAATAAAATAGTAACTCATATCCGTCTGTCTGTTTGTCTGCTTTTCTTTACGTTCGCATCACGTAAAAACTACAAGATGGATTTTAACAAAATTTTGTGAGGAGATACCCAATATAGGATCCTTTTTTCCGCAAAAATATCTTAGAAAGTGGAGAAAAAGCAGTGAAAGTATGCAGTTGAACTAACCGGATATGAATACTTTACTTTTATAAAGTAAAAAAAAATACATAAAATAATACGTAGCATATCTTAAGACGGAACTAAAAACGCCGGTAATACCACATAGTACTAAATCGATGTCGAAGTAAAATAATTATTAATTATATATGCTAGCTGCAAACTAATTCGCTTAAAGAACACCGGAAGCGCTTGCGAAGCTTTACAATGGCACTAACCATCTGTCTTATCTACTACTATCCCTTTCTAAAGGAAGTAACACAGTTAATATAGTTAGGTATTAATTGGCTGAGTGTTACTTCTCTTTAAAAAAAAAAACGTAAGGGTCTTTGTTGTGGATTGCTTTCAAAGCAAAATCGAACAAAATATTGAAGGACGCTGACGAAGTGGCAGGCACAGCTAGTTTTTAATAATGAAGTTTCAAAAGGGGACAGGTAGATTTTAAAGCTAATAAAACAATGTTTCTGTAAGATATCAACAATTTTTGTTAAGATAATTTAACAATTCCATGACACTTTGAAATTTTTTGAATTCTTTCTTTTATACCCTTCGCCACAGGTGAAAAGGGTATATGTTTGTCATTCCGTGTGTAATTTCTACAATATTCATTTTCGACCCCATAAAGTATATATAATCTGGATCATTATACATAGAGAATTTGACTAAAGGGTGTTCGTCAGACGATTCTCTTCGAGGCTGCGGCCAAAAAACCACGCCCACCTAACTTTTTCACGTTTTTATATTTTTATAAAAAAATTTCTAAAAAATTAAAAAACAATAATTACAAAAATTTTCTAAAAATTTTTACCAAATATTAAACTAATGGGTGATTTTTTTGAGGTTAGGATTTTCATGCATTAGTATTTGACAGATCACGTGAGATTTCAGACATGGTGCCAAAGAGAAAGATGCTCAGTATGCTTTGACATTTCATCATGAATAGACTTACTAACGAGCAACGCTTGCAAATCATTGAATTTTATTACCAAAATCAGTGTTCGGTTCGAAATGTTCAAATGTGACAAATTTTGTTCAGCGATGAGGCTCATTTCTGGTTGAATGGCTACGTAAATAAGCAAAATTGCCGCATTTGGAGTGAAGAGCAACCAGAAGCCGTTCAAGAACTGCCCATGCATCCCGAAAAATGCACTGTTTGGTGTGGTTTGTACGCTGGTGGAATCATTGGACCGTATTTTTTCAAAGATGTTGTTGGACGCAACGTTACGGTGAATGGCGATCGCTATCGTTCGATGCTAACAAACTTTTTGTTGCCAAAAATGGAACAACTGAACTTGGTTGACATGTGGTTTCAACAAGATGGCGCTACATGCCACACAGCTCGCGATTCTATGGCCATTTTGAGGGAAAACTTCGGAGAACAATTCATCTCAAGAAATGGACCGGTAAGTTGGCCACCAAGATCATGCGATTTGACGCCTTTAGACTATTTTTTGTGGGGCTACGTCAAGTCTAAAGTCTACAGAAATAAGCCAGCAACTATTCCAGCTTTGGAAGACAACATTTCCGAAGAAATTCGGGCTATTCCGGCCGAAATGCTCGAAAAAGTTGCCCAAAATTGGACTTTCCGAATGGACCACCTAAGACGCAGCCGCGGTCAACATTTAAATGAAATTATCTTCAAAAAGTAAATGTCATGGACCAATCTAACGTTTCAAATAAAGAACGATGAGATTTTGCAAATTTTATGCGTTTTTTTTAAAAAAAAAGTTCTCAAGCTCTTAAAAAATCACTCGTTAATTTTACTAAATATTTAAAATTTTTACTAAATATTTACAAAAAATTTTTAAAAGTGGTAACGATATCCAATAAGCCATCCCGTAATAAGTCATTCTTATTGAGTGATAGTAGGATGTACACAGCGATAACATTTTGCATGTCTGATCCCTGTCAGGACGACAGTATTCTGATTTTTTCTTTACCATACGTACGTAGTATAGGTAGAGAATAGTAATAAAAAAATCGATATCAGAATATCAACGGATTTTCATGTTTTCAGGTCTCCTGAATCTATTTTGGCTTTTTTTCGCGACGATATCTGTGGGTCGGTAGGTTGGCTAATGTGTATTTTACTATTTTTCTGAAGGCTTTAAAGGCCATACCGTTTGACATATCAAAATGAAAATTGGTATGTGCCTTTGTTATATGGAGAATGTTACCCCCGGGGGTTCCAATTGTCACTGCAGTAATGGCAAGTGCTTTGACGCGGTACACTCGGGGAAAATAGGGGCACCAGACGCTAGGGTTCCTAAAGCCTAAATCTGGAAGAAAAGGTCTGTTGTTTTAACACGGGTCCTTTTCGAGGCCTGACCAGTGCCCAAAGGACTGGTACCACGGAAATCGGTGGCCCCACAGAGAGCCTATCCTCTCTGTGACCGGTTATTGGTGAGGTGCCCTTTGGGGATATACGTGGTGGTTGTGGTTTAAGATCGATTATTGCAGATGTGGTGCAAGGTCGATCAAGTGTGCTGTTGCACTCTCAACAGACGGGGTTTCGATAGTCTCCAAACCCCTAAGCAAGAGGCTTTAATATGGATCCAGGCTTGCCTTGGAAAGGCTTGCCATATTGTATAAATTGCTACTCATTATGACTGTATACACACAAATTGGTTGTTATGCTAAACAATGGGGCGCTAGTCTACGTCTTTATTTCACTCGGTGTTAAGAGCACCGTGGGATAAAGCCACCGTGGCAGGAGCCCACGTTAATCTTGAACACATATGGGGAATGTTATGTTGTACTTTCAGTTACTCGATACTACTTTATAATTTTCGATTGAATACTCAATAGTACTTTATCTCCTTAGTCGTCAAATATAGTGTTTAATTTACATATTTCGAAAAATACTACCCTAAAAGTACCGCTTAACTAGTTTTGAATATTGAGTTCTTAAAAAAAGGATAAAAATACTCCACTAGTACTCAATACTCTCAGGACATAGTGTTAAACTATTGTGGGAACTAAAATCATTTAGTGATGTGGAATGACTACCCCAAATAAGGTAAAAGCCTTTAGTGCAGCTTAGTTGTCCGACAACAGATAAATATGTTTTCAAACCCTTTGATTTTCTAATATCTCTAGTACAGATGAGGATCTGTAGCATCTTTCTGCCAGAAAGACACTTGGTAATTTGAATGTTCATTTAAAAGTTTCAGCCAAGAATACCGGCTCCCATGTCACGTTTCCTGTTTGGAACCGTCAGTAAATCAAACTTGGTCTGCTACCGCAGACCGCTCTCATACCGTAGTTGAATAAAAGCGACGTAACAACTCATCAGAAACAGTTAAAGTAGTTAGAAGCCTTGTGAGCTCTAACCTGATGGTGGTCTTACCACTGGGTAAATACAGCAGCACAACTGAAATGTGGACCCTATGAGTAATTTTCTTTTTCCAAATCTGGAAAATGCTAGTAAAGACTTTGATGCCATCAAAGCCAAGGCCGATATGAAGGACATTGAACATATTTTTATTTAAAAAAATAAGAATAACGATAGATTTATTGTATCGAAGAGGATGCTTCACTGTGTAGTGATCATGCAAGCGGAGCAATGCCTAGAGAAGCTAGGTAGTTTTATATTGGCAAGAATATAATAAAAAGTTTCTAAAATCAATCAATGATTTTTTTGTTCTAAAAAAAAACACTATTATTCGTGTGACGATCATATAAACACCCTTCGCTTCATTATTAAGCAATGTATCGAATTGGCTTGGAGTTAGATCCATCTTCTTTTTATTGACTTTGAAAAGCTGTTCGTAGCATTTATATATCTGACCAAAGAAGGTAACAAACATGCCAGAGGCTCCGTTCTTCACAAGCGCAAACTTTCAGAGTCTTTTCTGGTAAAATCCGGAGTTTGTCAAAAATGTATAATGTCACCTGTATTAACACTAGAAAGACTGGAGAGTTGACATACCTAAAAAGATGGGTAAGGGTCATTTGAATACCTTTAACTTTTAGGTTTAGGATGTTCAATCAAAACGTTATGAGCAGCAAGATGATCTGGTGCGAAGCGATTGTGAGAAAAAGTTTTCCAAGGATTCCACCTGCTGACCGCATGTTGCGTTCATTTTCTACTATTGATGGAATTTGAAAAGTGATTATAATAGCACATTTCTTTTACGTAAATAAGAAAAGCAATGATGTATCATCGATCAAATTATTATTAGAACTTATTTCTGGAACGTAACTTTCACTATCTTCTACTTTTACTCGTAATTAATTTTCGCTTTCATCGTCTGGTTGCGATATATTTATCACAGAGGGATCTGGAACTTACAAACTAATAAAAATAAAAAAAACTGCGAATGGGGTATTGGCTGACAGTACACTAAATTGGCATACTAAAGGTAACAAAAAACAACGGCATTTTGATAAGTCAAAAAATTAAATATGCGTCTTTGATTTTGTGCAATTAATTTATGAAATAAAAAGTGAGAAAAGTAATTGATAAAATGATTAGTGCCAGTCAGATATGCAAATGGTCAGATGACCCCTATCCGTCTTTATAGGTAGTTGTTTTAATAATGGCCCCAGTCCGTCTTTCTAGTGTTAATCCTTGTTGTGATGTGATCAAGAATAATGTCAGTACGATGCCATGATGGCCAAGTCTGATGGTGTTCTCACTACTGGGAGAGAATAAAGTGTAGTACGATACGGTGCCGTGTGTAATAGCACCTTTATCGCAACTAAATGTACTACACAGTCACAATGAGTAGCAATTTATAGAAACATGACAAGCCAGGTCCCATGCGATAATGTCTGATTTAATTCCTGCTGTTGAGAGTGCAACAGCACCCTTGACCAACCGTGCACCATCTCAACATATATTGGTCCAAACAACTGCCACCACTTGTTCCACGAAGAGGAGCGGCTATCTATGGAGCTACCGGTTTCAGTTGTACCAATCATTTGAACACTGGTCGGGCCGCAAAAAGAAGCCATAATTAAACATACCTGTTCTTCGAGATTCAGGCTCCAGGAACCCTGGCGTCTGGTGCCTCCATTTTCCCCGAGAACACTTTATCAGCATTTTTGCCATATACTGCAATGAAAGTTTGTACCTCTCGTTGGGAAATTCCTTGTTCTGATGGAAGATGTTCTGAGCTCGATCGAAAACAAAAGCAATGGTATCTGAGCTATTTAGCACACGCAAAGTATATATGTTTGCTTTCTCACAGATCTATGAGATCTCAAACAAACTGGAACTTTAGGAAAAGATGCAACATACGGGATTTATAAATAAAATATAGTAAAAAAAAAGTTTTTAATATAAAAGTCGATACTTCAGAGCCGTTAAAATTAGGGGATCAAAGCTACAGCAATGTTTCCAGTGACCAATGCTGCTAATGTATTGGATTTAAATGTCGGTAAAATAATCAACAAGGCAGTATCGCTCTTTAGTATTTTAGACTCAATTTGGCAAAGTAATAAAATTGGTTTCAATACTAAAGCATGAATTTTCATTGCAAGTGTGAAGACTGTACTTATCTATGTGTTTAAAGTCAGTCACTGTATTATCCACCATCTCCAGACTTTCGTCAGCTGCTGCCACATAATTTTCTTTCCTCCCCGCAGCCTACATCCAGATCTGGTTTCGAAAGCAGGTTAAATACTTCTTGAAATAAGAATACACAATACGGAAATAAGTAGAGATGGCAGTTGGCAGTGGGGTCGTTAAATTTTACGTAGAAATTGTTATAATGTGGCTAAAGACCAGGATTCACTATCCTACACAATCGTCCGATTCAATCACAAAAAATCTGACAGAATTCTGTCCTACCAAAAAAATCGTTTTAAAATGGCGATGTAGATGCCACATTATCATACAAATTAAGATTTTGCAATTCTGATCACATGGAAAAACAATATTTTATGAATTTTTTCAAAAGGTTATGAAATCGTACAGACGTGTCAAAAAAGTCTGTCATGTTTTTTTTTAGCACACATGCTATTTTTGACAGATCGTACGACTGAGTATGATAGGCAATCATGGCCTTAAACAAGCATTAAGGTGGTACCCCTTTCGACAGACATGGCAATGCTTCGCAGAATTAAAGTGAATACGCCAGGCTAACTTAGATATATATACTGCATAAAAGCGGGTTCCCTGGCGATTGGTTGTTATTGCCGTCCTATGCTCCAATGTAAGTTAGATGAACTCATTACAAAAAACAGTAATAATTTTCCATTTCTGTTTTATTACAATTGAAACTTTCTTATACAAAAGGCTTTTATTACACAAAATACCGCAACAATGGCGAATAAAGTAACAGATGCAACAACTCCATTCTTTTTTTTTTTTTTTTTTTTTTGTTCCATTTAACACAAGTGCATTTCCCTTTTGGCAACATGAAAAAGATAATTTTTCTTTTGCTTAGCAACTGGTAACAATGAAAACATGCCACAGTCTCTGGAGTAAAATGCACACAGGAATGGTTTAATTATTTTTACTACATTTTTATTATTTTTTTTTTATTTAATTATTAAGTTTAATGATTACGTTCTATTATTAAAAGTTGTTCTTGTAGTCTAGTGCAACGTTATTAATTTCAGTAGAATGAAAATAAACCTTAAGTATTTAACTTTTAATAAGCATCATTACGTAGATCGATTTTTTTTTTAATTTCAACCAAACTTGCAACATTATTTACCTGCTATTAAAAACTTTAGTTAGAGAGCAAGTAGCAAATACAAAAGGTTTGGAGTATAATGAGCTAAATGATTAAAATGTAAGTTTATAAAATATTGCTTTGCTTAAATAGCACTGTTTCAAAACTCATTGAATTAATACCAGATGTTAAGTAGACTTTCAGAAAGTTTTACATTCAAAGGTTTAAAATAAGTTGGGGTTTCCAAGGGTTCTTCCTAAATTATTTGTAGAATGTGAAACAATTTTCCTTGATCACGGAATAAATTGAGTTTCAATACAATCAAGTTCAGGTAGACATAGTTCAAAAGCCGCTTATTGGTTTTTAAACTTTTTAATCGATTATTATTATCAAAAATAACCAATAGAACCATATAAATAAACTTCGAAATTATTTTATGCAAGGTAAGACCACATTCTGTTGTTCGGTTGAAGACTCTCGTACATAGGGGTATTTTGGCAATTTAGCCGGACATTACGTTTTTAAGTTTATATTGGTTCTAAAAATCTATTGAGTGCCCCTAGATTAATGAAACTTTACAGAAAAATCTCCTGTGGTCATGCTATTATAGCTAGATAAATCATAAAAATCGGACCAAGAAGAAAAAAGTTCCCCTTAGAAGAACCAATCCTACCTTTGAAAAATAAAATTTTTTTTAAGTTGTCCCATACCAGGAGAATCCAATATGCCACCGCCTACTTTTGTGGGTGGTGACATAAAATATTATTTGCAAAAATAATGTAATTATTAAAAGAAATTATTACTTATGCCTATACACCATAAAAATAAATTTTTAATTTTTTATGGGCAGGGGGTTTCCCACAAATCCCACCCACGAAACGCTCATGTAATTTTTTTTTTTTTAATTTTCAAAAAATATTTATTTTTAAGGTTTTATGACGAAGAGAATCTGTTTGACCAATCCCCACCATCCAAAGACATTTTTGTAATTTATTAGTTTATAGTATTTAATTTATCTAAAAATAATTAATTTATTTATACCTAGCAGTGTCCGCCACTTCAACAGCGTCATTATTTTGTTTTGAAAGTAATTCTCTTTAAGACTCTTACTTTTATAGTACTTCAGATGTGGTTTACGTATGTACTTTATATAAAGGTACCCATGCCTGAGTAATTACTCAGAAACATAGGCTTTATATAAAATTCTAAAATTATTGTAGAGTACAGTACTCTATAGTGTTTTAAATTTTTCGCTGACAAAAATAAAATGTGCTCTATGCCATGTTCTCTATTTTCTCTTGGCAGTGATATATTTTTACGACGAAAAATATCCTATATTTGAACCACGATACTAAGGTACTTTTCCCTGAAATATTATTAAATTCATCTAGTAGTTTTTACGTGATTCGAACACAAACAGACAGACAGGCATAAAATCACAGTTTTTTTATATGTATAGTTAATGACTTATTTATATTAGTAACAGTGAATTTTATTTAAAACGTCCTTCAATATTTTGTTCGATTTTGTTTTCAAAGCAATCCACACCAAAGACTCTTACGTTTTTAGTTTTTTTTAAGAGAAGTAACACTAGGGCAATTAATGCCTACATTAACTGTGTTACTTCCTTTAGAAAGGGATAGTAGTAGATAAGAAAGATGGTTATTGCGATAGTAAAGATTCGCAAGCGCTTCTGGTGTTCTTTAGGCGAATTAGTTTGAAGCTGGCATAGCCAATTAATAATTATTTTACTTCCTTAGCGATTTAGTGCTATGTGGTTATACCGGCGTTTTTAGTTCCGCCTTAAGATATGCTACGTATCAGTTTATGTATTTTTTTACTTTATAAAAAGTAAAGTATTCATATCCGGTTAGTTAAGCTGCGTACTTTCACTGCTTTTCTCCACTTTCTAAGATATTTTTGCGGAAAAAAGTATCCTATATTGGGACCAGGATACTTAGGTACCTCCTCACAAAATTTTGTTAAAATCCATCCGGTAGTTTTTACGTGATGAGAACGTCAATGAAAAGCAGACAGACCGATAGATAGACAGACAGACAGACGGAAGTGAGTTACTATATTATTATATGTATTGATAGATAATAACAATTTATTTATTTAGAAATTGAAATTTGGAAAAATTCACAAAAAGGCGCAAAAAGACGCAACGTTTTTACTGCTGTTACTTGTGCAAAGTTTCAGGACTCTAGCTATTGTAGATCTACACGATTATTATTTTTCACTTTTTATACCACGCCCAGTGTCTCAATCCAGTTTGTGGTTTGGTAGACTATGCGCTTTAGCTTAGGAGTAACTCGTGCAAGGTTTCAAGGCTTTATCTACTGTAGTTCCTCAGGAACACGATAATAATTTTTCACTTTATATGGGAGGTACCACGCACACTATTTCAATTCAGCCTGTGTTTAGCTTGACTATGTACGTTACTATTGGGATTACTGGTGCGAAATTCCAAGGTGCGACCTAAATCAGTTTTCTAGATAAACGATAAAAATTTTTACTTAGTATGCGGGGTACCACGATAACTTTACCAATCCAATCGATAATAATTTTTCACTTTGTTTCGGAAGTGCCACGCCCAACATTCCAATTCAGCTTGAGTTTAGCTTACCTATGTACGTTAATATGATGGTTACTGGTGTGAAATTCTAAGGCGCTACCTATTGTAGTACACCAGATACAGGATAATAATTGTTCACTTCGTATGAGAGGTACCACGCCTACTGTTCCAATTAATTCTGTATTTTGGCAGACTATGCGCATTAGCATAGGAGTTAATTGTGCAGAGCTTCAAGTCTCGATCTATTGCAAGGAACACGATAGTAACTTTTTACTTTGTATGGGAGGTACCACGCCCACTATTCCAACTCAAGCTGTGTTTACCTTGACCATGTACGTTATTATGGGGGGTTACTTGTGCTAAATTCCAAGGTTTTACCTAATACAATTCTCTAGATACAGAATAATATTTTTTGATTTTGTATGGGAGGTACCACGCCCGCTATTCCAATCCAGTCTATCTTTCTCTAAACTATGTATGTTAATATAGAGATTATGTGTGCAAAGGTACAAGGGGCTACCTAGTACTCTTACCAAGTTACACGATGATAAATATTTACTTTGTATAGGAGGTGCCATGCCCACGTCAAATATCAAAACAATAAGTACATTATTTTACCAACCGTATATCTAATAACAAAATTTTAGAAAGATCTGTTCACTGTTGTAGGCAGCTATAGCTTTCCGACATACAAACAAACACATTTTGTTTTTATATCTATACATACATATAATAAAATAGTAACTCATTTCCGTCTCTCTGTCTGTAAAATACAACCACAACGTCATTGTTATGTTATAAAAGACTTTTTATAACAAATGTTTTAACAACCATGTTAAAACTTGGATATAACATTAACATGGGCAGTCTACATTTAATACTAACATGATGTTAATGTTTATGATTTTACATCTAATGTAGACTTGGGGTAAAGGAAGTTACACAGTTAATATAGACATTAATTGCCTGAGTGTTACTTCTCTTAAAAAAAAAAAACTAAAAACGTAAGGGTCTTTTGTGTGCATTGCTTTCAAGGCAAAATCCAACAAAATATTGCAAGGACGCTGACGAAGCTAGTAATAAATAAAACATTTTTAGGATCTCGATTGTCCTTACTCTCATAAACCTTTTCACTTTTATTTTTGTGACAAAAGGGTGTACCAAGAATCCTTTTTTTTAATTTCGAACCAAATTTTTTATCATAAAAATTTAAAATAAAATTTTCTAAAAATTTATATAATTAGCTGTTATTGCCTTTCACACAAAAAAATCAATACAAAATCCTAATTCGTTTAGCCATAAAAAAATATTGCAAACCTCTCAAAATGGTAAAAGTGCAATAAAAACGTATGCAATGCAATTTACTCAACTTTCCTGATTTTAGCAGTGTCCCAAAACGACAAATCGCAAGCAAAAACTTTAAAAATTCTCTATACGACGACTGTTATCTGTCGAGCTGCGTACTTAAATTTTTAAATTCCATAAATTAATTTTTGGTCTAATGTCCGGCTAGATAGGCAAAATACCTCTCTGTGCGTCGTTACTGGCTGTTTGTTTGGTTTTGTTGGTGGTCGCTCGCTTCACATTGAATGCGAAAGACAAATAAATAAACATATTATGATGAAAGAACAAATAGAAAATTCGACAGACTAATATTGCTTGCTTTTCGCAACCATTTATGTTGATATTGTTATCCCCGAAACTAATAGATATTTTACCTTGTAGTTAAATAAGTTTCTTGTACTGTATTAAGACTCCAACTTCCAAATCCCTTTTACCTAAAAATCAAACAAGGGAAAAAACCATAAAGAAAACATTGAGCTTATAAAAAATTTCTCATTACAGATTAATAACTAAACGTTGCTTAGTATAAAATTTAAATGAATAATTGCTACTTATAACTGTATGGAATAATAAAGAAATGTGAGTTAGTATTACACGCATACATTTATAATATCATCCCTTTTAAAGGATTAGATATTTTCTTTATTATTTAAACGTGTATTCGTGTATGGTGTCTATAAGTTAATACACATGCAAATAACGACATACAAATACATATACCATCTATGCATACTTTATAAATAATTTGAAAATTTTGCAGTTGTAAAGACAAACGTGTGTAACAACATTTGAATATTTATGGTATTTTGGCATAACTCTTATACTGCTGTTATATCCCTTAGACATGATTATGACAATGGCAATGGCAATGACAATAATAATAATAATAATGATGATAAAGATGAGCTTGCATGAGTTTAAAGAGTCATGTACCAAAACACAAACAGCAAGATGAAAATTAAATATAAGTTCAAAATTGCATTATAGTATAAATAATGTTTGCTATTGTCTACAGTCACCACACCCCCATGGTGCATACACGCATGCCTTTTGCCAAAAAAAAATAAAAATATTCGAAATGTATGAATAAGCTGGTTAACGCATTATAATAGCAGAATAACTTTTGCTTTGATCACGTGTCAATTGCATAGATGTAGTCAATTGTACTTCCTATTTAAGTAAGAAGACCGGGGGAAGGTTTTGTGCAGCATGCTTTTTCTTTATCGACAGTTGTGGAACATGACAAAAATTTTAATTTCTTTTTTTTTTGTGGAATATTGAAAGAGATTGGTTTTTAGATGGAAGTTGTGTTGGACTTAAAAATTATTAAACCATTTTTTTTTACTAAAAATTAATTGAGAAGTCATCTCAACTAATTTTTTTCTTTATAATTTTAGTGAAATGCATACATTCGCACAGTGGATTGAGCCATAGGAAAAAAATCCAAAAAATTAATAATGGCAAACCTTAAATTTTTCCAACAATTGCTATAAATTAAGCTGTAAATATTGCTAAAAAAAACTATTATAAGACAAATATGAGGATGGCTTTAGCCAGTTCCTCTTGCTGTGAGAATCAAGGGTCAGATTTCGAAAGTCCCTGCACTACATTTACACACTGTGTAATTTTTTAAGTCATGGCAAAATAACCATATACGGACACCACTACGTCATAAAAGACCAAAAAAAAAAGACCCCTGTCTCCCAGTTTTGCCCAAAGTCCTCCAGGTTTTGTTTTATGGGCCCTCAAAGATGTCGATGTCATTTTTGAAAAAAAAAATGATCATTTACTCAAGCTCATATTTTGCAAACCGTTTGGAATTTTGATATACTCTCTGAGGCAAAGTTGTAGCTCTTGTCATAAAGAACAAAAATTCTGAACATATAAAATCAAAAAAACTTCATCTTCAAGGTCAAAATCGCAAAAAACTTTAAAAAATTCAATTTTTTTTACCTTTTTTCCCCTGTTCAGGTGCATAGGTAGCAAACCGTTCAAAATTTAAGGAAAAAATCCACTACAAAAATGAACCTGGGCTGGGACTTCGCATAAATTGTGTATTTCTATATGATATTGTTTTAACTATACATCATAATTTTTCCGCAAAAATATCTTATTTACGAGAGAAACTGGAGAAAAAGCATTGAAAGAACTCCGAATTTTTTAGCGATTAAAAAGTACTGCATACTTTAAGGCACCTTTTATTTTTAAAAGCGGATATTTTAAATACGGTTGGGCAACAGACGGCGCTGTTTTAAAATCATGAAATCTAAATTGAAAGCGGGATATTTTAAAGAGGGTTACGCAACAGATGGCGCTGTTTTAGAATAATAATAATGTGAATATCTTTTTGCCAAATAGCCAATTGAATAAAATTTGTTTTTGATTTGTAGTTGTTATTAAAATATTTTAAACACCTTTTACGGAGCTTGAAAAAGTTTTTATATTTTTAGAATTTTATATAAATTCTAGAATTTTATACAGAGTTTAAAAATTTGGTGTGGATTTACTTTCAAAGCAAAGTCGACTAAAATATTATCAGATGCCATATTCTGCAATTCTCGTAGCTAAATCTATCGCACAAACAAATTATGAATGTTGTTATAAGTAAACTCGTAATTTGTAGGTACATTTTTAGAATTTTAGCGATAGATTTAGCTACGAGAATTACAGAATATGGCACCTGGACACACAGAACGTGTGTGGACACAGCTAGTTTATAATATAAAATGTTGTAGAACTTCTAGTACAAACAATTGTCAGATTTCAATTAATCTATTAAGAAAAAACATGCAGTCCCAGTACTTTCTTCGTAGTTTTAAAATCACTTACATATATAATTTCATGTAATAATGAAGATAAATCTAGCATTTTATAAATCAAATTTTTTACATAAAAAAACAAAAACAATCCAATCCAATCAAATCACATCACATCCACTGAAAAAACGAAATAATCTGTAAGCAGCAGCAGGAGCAGACGTACAACCACCAAAACTTTCTCTGGTGTTTTGAATAAATGAAAGGGTCGGTTTCAGTTGCTCTTACATGTCTGAACGTCTCCCTTTTCTTTGGTTGTTGGTTTGTATACATACATATATCATAGCAATTTAAGTATGCACACATATCAAGGATGGCAACAACAACTATAAAATATTAAGATACATTTTTGTGTGTTAAAGTTATTTTTGTATACAACTTATTTTCTATATTCAGTGAGAACTTATTTTCATAAAATTTTCTTTGGTTTTTTTTTCTCCTTTTAGTTTACTTTAATAAATTGGAACATTGACATTGAAAAATTGGAAAATGTTTTTGTATATTGCAATATTTTGTAGCATGTAGAACAAGAGAAAAGAAAAAGTATTCTATAGATAAAATGTCAACTTAAATGTAGAGTATTTTGTCACTATATAATAAATATTTCTTGTGATGATTTTATAAAGAATTAATTCAAATTTCTAGGTGACAACTTAAGGCACTTAAGTGTGTAATTACAACATTAGTATTAAGTCAAGTACATGATAAACAGTGTTAATGAATTGTTGCAATTTAACAGAAAAATAGTTGTTGCAAAATAAACATAAAATTTAAAAATTATTTTTCAGTAAATCGACCAAATGTAGAACAGACTACCAAAAAAAGGGCACGAAACATCAAAAAAATTTCATATTCTTTATTTTCCAAATAATGCCAAGGCGAATTCAATTTGCTTTACTTTGTTATGTGGTAGCTAACTGTCAAAAATTCTTTTATTTTCTTAACTTTTTGAAGTTTTAGAATTTATATAACGTTCTACAATTATTGCATATAAGTTGTTTTTAATGTGTCCATGCACGTTGTGGGCGTCCTCACAATATTTGGTTAGGTTTTGCTTTAAAAATAATCTACACCAAATTTTAAGCCTCTTACGTATTTACTTTGTGTAAAGGATACCCATACCTGGATTAAATTCTAAAATTTATAAAAGATTCTAAAATTCTACAAATTATTTTAAAGCTATTTGGCATTAAGTAATTCATATTTTATCATTATTTTAAAACAGCGTCATCTGTTGCGCAACCGCTTTCAACAATAAAATAAGCCTAAAAGTATGCAGTATCTTTAAAGCAATTATTCTATATAAACACAAATTATTTAGGAAATTATTGTCATTTATTTTTATTTTGATAATATTGGTATGGTTCAATTACGGATGGAACAAAATATCGGAAAAATGGCCGCCGTGACCTCGGCGGCACACATCCATCCGATCCTCCAAATTTTCGGTGACGCTAAGGCATAATTGAGGTGCTATGCCGTTAATGTGCCGAATTATCTCATCCTTTAGCTTGTTTACCCCCGGGGGTTCCAATTGCCACTGCAGGAATGGCAAATACTTTGACGCATTTCACTCGGGGAAAATAGGGGCACCAGACGCTAGGGTTCCTAGAACCTAAATCTGGAAGAAAAGGTCTGTGTATTAAAACATACGGGTTCTCTTCGAGGCCCGACCATTGACCAAAGCACTGGTACCACGGGAATCGGTGGCCCCACAGAGAGCCTATCCTCTCTGTGACCGGTTATTGGCGAGGTCCCCTTCGGGGGTACACGTGGTGGTTGTGGTTTAAGATCGATTTATGTAGGTATGGTGCAAGGTCGATCAAGTGTGCTGTTGCACTCTCAACAGACGGAGTTTGGATAGTATCCAAACCCCTAAGCAAAAGGCTATAATATGGATCTAGGCTTGCCTTGGATAAGGCTTGCCATATTATATAAATTTCTACTCATAGTGACTGTATCACACACAAATTGCGATTGGTGGCAATCGTAAAGTGTTGTTATACTACACAATGGGGGCTCTAGTCTACGCTTACATTTCACTCGGTGGTAAGACCACCGTGAGATTATGCCAACTATGCAGGTACTCACGTTAATCTTGTTCCACAATCCTTTAGCTTTTGAATTGTTACTGGCTTATCGACGAATACCTCAAACAACCCTAAAGAAAGAAGTCCAACGGTGTCAAATCACATGATCATGGCGGCTAATTGACGTCGCCACCACGTTATATAACACGACCATTGAATTTATCGCGCAAAAGAGTCAGTGTTTCGTTAATTGTGTGGCAAGTCCTATTGAAACCACATATCCATATTTTCCAATTCGGGCCACAAAAATGTTCGTTGTCATTTCATGATAGCGAACACCATTCACAATAACTGCCTGACCGGCCTCATTTTGGAAAAAATACGGCCCGATGATGCCGCCAGCCCATAAACCGCACCAAACAGTCACTCTTTGTGGGTGCATTGGTTTTTCGACAATCACTCTTGGATTATCATTCGCCCAAATGCGGCAATTCTACTTATTGACGAATCCACTGAAGTGAAAATGTGCCTCATCACTGAAGATGATTTTCTTCGAAAATTGATCATACAATGTTGCCATTTCTAGCCACCATTCTGACCATTGACGACGTTTGGAATGAACATGATTCAAATTGAGTTAGTCTGAAATTGAGAAATGTCCAATTAAATGCAGAAAAAAACTAGACGTTTAGGTGTGGTTATTTTGAATTTGATTGCAGGTTAAGTTCGTCGTATTTGTTTTCCCAATTAGAAATTATTTTTAGAAGTTTTCTTTCTAAAAATTTTCCCCAAAATTTATAAAAATTAAAAAATGTACAGTACAGTCCCTTTCTGCGTTGCCTAAATTTTAAAACCAATTAAAATTACCAAGAATTTTTTTAAAAGATGTGCTCTTTGCCATTTTCCACTTTCTCTCTAACTCTTAGATAAATAAAAAGTTGTATTTCATGTTAATTTTGATGAATTTTAACGAGTACAAAAACATTCTCCTTTCACTTGCTGCTGTAGCATTTTAAAAAGATTCTGCAGTAATTCTATACATAATGTCTAAAATAAATGTATATTATTTTCAGTGTATATAAAAGCTTACATTTATTTATAAACGAACATACATTTTTCATTCCAAAGAAAAGAAACAATAACTTAGTGTAATTTATTTTCAGTTTTTTTTTTCATCTTTCTTTTTCAAGAAACCAAACCATCAGCAGCAAAATTCTAGAGGCAAAAAGACAGACAGATAACACAGAGAGACCAGCAATTCCCTTAACTCACTTTAACCGAAAATTTACATATAAATAAGTAAAATGTACAATAATAACAGTATGAAAAGGAAAAAGAGATAAAAATGTGAAATAAAAGAAGCAAGATAAAAGATGCAAGAGTGCTATATTCGGCCATGTCGAATTTTTCATACCCTTCACCATAGTAATGCTAAATAAAGGGTGATTTTTTTGAGGTTAGGATTTTCATGCATTAGTATTTGACAGATCACGTGAGATTTCAGACATGGTGCCAAAGAGAAAGATGCTCAGTATGCTTTGACATTTCATCATGAATAGACTTACTAACGAGCAACGCTTGCAAATCATTGAATTTTATTACCAAAATCAGTGTTCGGTTCGAAATGTGTTTTATCGACAAATTTTGTTCAGCGATGAGGCTCATTTCTGGTTGAATGGCTACGTAAATAAGCAAAATTGCCGCATTTGGAGTGAAGAGCAACCAGAAGCCGTTCAAGAACTGCCCATGCATCCCGAAAAATGCACTGTTTGGTGTGGTTTGTACGCTGGTGGAATCATTGGACCGTATTTTTTCAAAGATGCTGTTGGACGCAACGTTACGGTGAATGGCGATCGCTATCGTTCGATGCTAACAAACTTTTTGTTGCCAAAAATGGAACAACTGAACTTGGTTGACATGTGGTTTCAACAAGATGGCGCTACATGCCACACAGCTCGCGATTCTACGGCCATTTTGAGGGAAAACTTCGGAGAACAATTCATCTCAAGAAATGGACCGGTAAGTTGGCCACCAAGATCATGCGATTTGACGCCTTTAGACTATTTTTTGTGGGGCTACGTCAAGTCTAAAGTCTACAGAAATAAGCCAGCAACTATTCCAGCTTTGGAAGACAACATTTCCGAAGAAATTCGGGCTATTCCGGCCGAAATGCTCGAAAAAGTTGCCCAAAATTGGACTTTCCGAATGGACCACCTAAGACGCAGCCGCGGTCAACATTTAAATGAAATTATCTTCAAAAAGTAAATGTCATGGACCAATCTAACGTTTCAAATAAAGAACCGATGAGATTTTGCAAATTTTATGCGTTTTTTTTTTAAAAAAGTTCTCAAGCTCTTAAAAAATCACTCGTTATATATTTTTAATTTTATCAAAAGCTTTTGTACAAATTATATCGAAATTGTGTAGTAAAAATTTTATTGAAATTTTTATCGAAAATGTTTTGTAAAATTTTTATCGAAAATTTTTTGATGAAATTTTATGGAAAATTTTTTGTACAAATTTTTCGAATTTTTTTTTGGAAAACTTTATTGAAAAAATTTTTTTGTAAAAATTTTAAAGAAAAATTTTTTTTTAAAATTTTATAGAAATTTTTTTTTTAAAAATTTTTTCACAATTTTTTTGTAAAAATTATATCGCAATTTTTTTGTAAAAATTTGATCGCAATTTTTTTTTAATTTTATAGAAAATTTTTTTGTAAAGATTTTATAGAAAATTTTTTTGTAAAGATTTTATAGAAAATTTTTTTGTAAAGATTTTATAGAAAATTTTTTGTAAAAATTTTATAGAAATTTTTTTTGTAAAAATTTTATAGAAATTTTTTTTGTAAAAATTTTATAGATTTTTTTTTTAAAAATTTTATAGAATTTTTTTTGTAAAAATTTTATAGAAATTTTTTATGGAAAAATGTTATAGAAATTTTTTTTGCGAAAATTTTGTAGAAATTTTTTTTGTAAAATTTGTATGGAAAGTTTTTTTTATAAAATTTTATAGGAATTTTTTTTGTAAAAATTTTACAGAAATTTTTTTTGTAAAAATTTTATAGAAATTTCTTATGTAAAAATTTTATAGAAATTTCTTTTGTAAAAATTTTATCGCAATTTTTTTTTTTAAATTTTATCGCCATTTTTTTTAACTTTTATAGAAATTTTTTTTTGTAAAAATTTTATAGAAATTTTTTTTTATAGAGTTTTTTATAGAGTTTTTTTTATAAAATTTTTATACAATTTTTTTATAAAATTTTATAGAAATTTTTTTTATAAAAATTTTATAGAAAATTTTCTTTAAAATTTTCTTTAAAATTTTATAGAAAATTTTTTTATAAAAATTTTATAGAAAATTTTTTTATAAAAATTTTATAGAAAATTTTTTTATAAAAATTTTATAGAAAATTTTTTTATAAAAATTTTATAGAAAATTTTTTTATAAAAATTTTATAGAAAATTTTTTTATAAAAATTTTATAGAAAATTTTTTTATAAAAATTTTATAGAAAATTTTTTTATAAAAATTTTATAGAAAATTTTTTTTTGTAAAATTTTATTGAAATTATTTTGCAAATATTTTATAGAATTTTTTTTCACAAATTTTATATAATTTTTTTTTGAAAAATTTTATAGAAAAATTTTGGTAAAATTTTATTTTATATTATTTTTTTTTTGGAAAAATTTTATTGAAAAATTTTTTTGTAAAATTTTATCGAATTTGTTTTTAATTTTTATCCAATTTTTTTTTTGTATTTTTATCGACATTTGTTTCTAAAATTGTATTTTTTGAAAAAATTTTATGAAAATTATTTTTTAGGATTTTATGGAAATTTTAGAAAAAAATTTCGATTTGATTTCGAAATTTTATCGACTTTTTATAATTTTAGTGAATTTTTTTTAAATTTTATGAAAAACTTTTAATTTAATTATTATATTTTTAAGCTTTAGGTCGTTAATATTTTATATTCGATATTTCGCTACTCCATTGTGTAACATCATAAGGAAAAAAATTAAAAATGAAATTATTTTTTTAATTGTAATGAAATTTACAATTAAAAAAATAATCAAACATTTTTTCAAACTAACATATTTCAAAAACAATTATTGTTATACATTTATTAAAAATTTATGAAATTTTTTTTCTAAAGTTTTATCGAAAATTTTATCTAAAATTTTATCGAAAATTTTTTGTAAAAATTTTATCGAAAATTTTTTAAAAAAGTTTATCGGACGTTTTTTGTAAATATTTTACAGAAAATTGTGTGTTTTTCTTCCACAAAATCGAATGAAATGGTCTGATATGGCTGAAATTTTCAAATCCCTGCCTGGCTGATTGGTGGGTTTAAGTTGTCTCTATCTCTTCTGGTGCCTTGGTAAAGTTGATTTCAACCCAAACACAGACGGGCTTACTGACATCGCTTAATCAACTTCTCTATATCATTATTTATATATTCTGAATCCTGGGGTAAGAAATGAATATGTAGAAATTACTCACTGAATGACAACATACTCTTTTCCGCCCTGTGGTGAAGGGTATTTCTAAATGAAATAATAATTCTTCATGTTTTTATTCATTAGAATAAAGAAGATGTTGCTGGTTGGCCAATAAAAATATGAAAAATTTTAATTTGTTGCCAAATGGTTTGTTTGTTTTAAAGTGAATGAGAATTTTTTTTTTATTATCGAATACAATTGTATTGCAGAAATCTGCTAGCAAAAAACCCTTTTGTGACTTTTGTTTGTCTAATCCTTTTTTTTTGTTTTTTAACTTGTTTTTCTAAATGAATCTAAGAAAAAACAAAAGCTTCCTAAAAATATTCTTTAACAAAATTTATTCTGGTTTCCTTAAAGATGCTACAAATTTTATTCTAACATAAATATTTAACAATAATAGAGTGCGTTTGATATTTATAATGTGAAATTAGCATAACACTCTAAAATGCATATTGTAGTAAAGAGCAAATTACTTCTCTTTGAATTTTCTTTTATTTAAGGTTTGTTGATTTATTATTAAAAATAATATTTTATTTCAGAAAAAAAACTAATAGCTTATGTACGTGGGAAAATAGATAATTCCAGTTTCTTTCTTAATAAAAGATATTTTACATTTTATTTCTCAACATAGTCTCTTTGTGTCCTTTAACCTCCATACATTTGTCCATGATTTGTCACTACCTTAAGGGACTTTGATTTGAGAAGCTATTGCCGCAGGAATATTTTTAGGAATTAGCCTATTAACTTCTTTATGTATTAGTGTTCTTCTTGTATTAGTGTTCATCTCTTCCGTCCAGTAGAAATCTTTCTTTAGGGACTGACGGCTTCATTTCTTGCTATGCTATGCTTTTTTCTCCATCGTAATTCTCACGATCCTGTTTGATTTAAACAAATTTAAAATACATACAATTTCTAGTAATGGAGAGAAGATATAAGCCCACATAGAGCACATATAAATTTACCACCCTCCTAGCAGCAACAAGATCTACACACCAGTTTCGAGCCATCACTATGAGAAGGAATAATTGGAACTATAGACAGTGCTTTGAGTTACGACAATCTATACCAGCAGCTGGAAATATTTAGCAGATTAATCTTTTTGCTGCTTTCAAGACAACACTCACCATCTTACCAGTATTTGGTTATTTTCTCTACATTAATCGGTTGTTCTCCGGACGAATCTTTTCTCGTCCATTAAATCGGATATTTAGGGTAAGGTCTTCAAAATTTTAATAGTTCGCAATGTTGTCAGCCTTTTTTGGAAGGTTGGCAAAATAAGAATATTCGTAGTTTGTGTATACCATTCGAAACTAAAATACTGGGTGACCCAAATATTGGGTCACCATTTCGAGGTTCCCTACTTTTTAGAGGAAAAAAACACAGAAAATTAAAATTTAATGGAAAATGTTTATTATCACTTCAAAGAACATTCTTTGGCATTTATTTTTTGAAGTTTATGTCTATCAAATGTTGGCCTTTGCTACGACACAGATGGTCCATCCGTGTAGTCCAATTGTCGATGACTCGTTCGAACATTTTGACTGGTAACTGGCGTATAACACGCGTGATGTTTTCCACCAAGGCCTGAATCGAAGCGGGTTTGTCCGCATAAACTTTAGACTTTACATCCCCACAGGAAAAAGTCTAACGATGTGACATCACACGATCTTGGTAGCCAATCGACCGGCCCAACGTGAAATTATGTGCTCATTTCGGTGAGCACATAATTTCACTCAAAAAATCCATTGATTGATGCGATGTGTGGGAAGTGGCGCCGTCTTGCTGAAACCAAATGTCGCCGAGATCACGAGCTTCCATTTCGGGCATCAAATAGTCAGTTATCATGGCACTATAACAGTGACCATTGACGGTTACGTTCGCACCCACCGACATAATTTTTAAAAAAATATGGACCGATGATTCCACCGGCCCAAAAACCACACAAAACCGTTGATTTTTCTGGATGAAGTGGCAGCTATTGAATCGCTTCAGCTTGATCCTCGTCCCAAATACGGCAATTTTGTTTGTTTACATACCCATTGAGTCAGAATGGGCCTCATCGCTAAAAATAATTTGCCTCGAAAACGTCGGATCTTCTTGGAACTTTTCAAGAGCCCATAGAGCGAAGCGATTCAGGTTAAATCTCACACGTGATCTGTCAAAAAAAAGGCTATTCAAAAAAGTACCTCGAAATGGATCACCCTTCACAATAACGTATTTAAAACGTAATATTCAAAATTATAAACTCATATTATGTGTGAATGTCCAGCACTGGATATCATAAGGCTTAGAACCATGGGCAGAATAAATGTGAATGCCATGAGGGATCTAAGCCTTGTACAAAGACTAGCAATTCTTAGATACTCCGTGATGAGACAGAAGGGCGACAGTTACCAGTCGATAGTCTCATATGACTAAAGAGAATAATAACGGCTGGTGTTAGCACGTTACTTAATGAAAGTAAGGTTGTCGTAAATTACAAACCGGTTGCTTATAAGCATTGAGGACAGAAGGTGAAAAAGGTCAAAAAGAAACCCTTTAATTTTACTACGAGACACCTTGTCTGGCAGCTCTGCTAATTCCAAAGTTTGAATATTTCTTGTTGCGACTTTAATAAATTTCATTTAAATATAAAAAAAAATTTAAAACAAAAAATACATTTAAGATAACAATCATTAATACTTTGTGCCACATCAAAGACATAAAATTATATGTAATAATTATACGCCAATTAACAGCTGGTATTAATTTGTTAATGCAAATTTTTTTTTGTTGTTTTTATTTTTGGATTTTCTGGTATTTAATAAATGTTCATAAGAGATGTACTCGTATATTCATTATAATTTGTTTTTTACTTTTTTTATATTTACTGACGGAATCAGTGAACTGATCTGTAATTTATGGTAAATTAATTGATTTCATTTTTATTTTTTGAATGAATGATTTATGTATATTTCTTGGCAATCTTTTATGCAATAACTAAGGCCATAAAATTACAAAAAAAAATATATATATAAATGTTAAAATAGGGGATATTATTGATGGCATGTAGTTGTCGTGGTATAAGCGTATCGTTGGGGTTTAAGCGAATCATGAATTTTCATTAATTGCAAATGATATTTTAAACGAAAGAGCTTCCATTATGAACTAAGAATAGATGCGAAAAAATATTTAATAAGCAAATAAAATGCAGTATTAATTACTAGTAAATAGGTGCTGTACACTTATCTTTAATTACAAAAAGTTTCCATTTATTTTTTTTGTAATTAGAAAATAAATACTAATAAATTAAAATTTGTTTTATATATTTTATTTCATTAAGAGAGGATTACAGATAAAAGCATCCTTAACTAATGCTATGAATATATAAATTATTAGTTCCTTAAAATATGTTACAGTATTTAAAATTAGATAAAACTCAGTATTTTATAGATCAAAATATTCTGAAAAAGAAAAATTTTCAAATAAAATTTGATATTAAAAACAATAATTTATGCCTCGCACAGTGGCTTAAAAATGTTTTGTTTTGAAAATAAAATCGGTAATTCATGAGCCACCGAAGACATTTAAATGAAATGAATTTGCAAACGGTCGCCCCCTAAGCGAAAGGGGGGCACGTAAGAGGATACCACTGGCATATATTTATTTTTACATGTCACCAAAAGTTTATATACAAATTAAAATCTTAGGATTTTTCAAATTTAGATGTCTTGAAAATATTTACGAAAAATGTGTGTAGATGTCCGTGTTATCTTTTTTAGTTTGGGAGAAAATTTATTTAGAAAATTTTACGTTTTAATTTCTCTGACCGACTTTAATTTCTTAGTATTTATAACGTATTGGATATCGACTGCAATTTTGATAAAAGTTGGCATGCTTTGCCTCTGCGAAATGTCATTAAGATATGATTAGCGGTTTAAGAACTACATGATAACTACAATTGTAGTGTTAAAGCAAGCATAAAACTAACCCTTATTTTACTAGTAGACCCCATATAGTCTTAGTATTATATAACAGAGTATGTATAAGACCCTAGTCTTGCTGGAACAAACTCTAGTTTAATATAGTTTCAATACACTGATTTACTCTTAGTACAAAGCGTTATTCCTTAATAATATCCTTAATACAAATTACTACTCTAAGTAAACGAAACTAGTCCTACTATAAGCTTAAGTATAAGTATTAGACTAAAATTTTTATATAATATCCTAGGATTAGTAAAAGACTCAAATTTAAGTATAATACATTTCTTAGTATAAAACTCTAGTCTTACTATAAGATGCTAGTCTTAGTATAAGACTCAAGTCGCTAGTCTTAGATAAGACTCTAGTTTTGGCATAAGATCTAGTCTTAGTATAAGAATCGAGGCTTCTTATATAACTATAGTCTTAGTATAAAACTGTAGTCTTTTACTAAGGCTATAGTCTTATACTATATAGTATTATACTAAGGCTGTAGGCTTATACTAAGGCTATAGTCTTATACTAAGGCTATAGTCTTATACTAAGGCTATAGTCTTATACTAAGGCTATAGTCTTATACTAAGGCTATAGTCTTATACTAAGGCTATAGTCTTATACTAAGGCTATAGTCTTATACTAAGGCTATAGTCTTATACTAAGGCTATAGTCTTATACTAAGGCTATAGTCTTATACTAAGGCTATAGTCTTATACTAAGGCTATAGTCTTATACTAAGGCTATAGTCTTATACTAAGGCTATAGTCTTATACTAAGGCTATAGTCTTATACTAAGGCTATAGTCTTATACTAAGGCTATAGTCTTATACTACGGCTATAGCCTTATACTAAAGCTATAGTCTTATACTAAGGCTATAGTCTTATACTAAGGCTATAGTCTTATACTAAGGCTATAGTCTTATACTAAGGCTATAGTCTTATACTAAGGCTATAGTCTTATACTAAGGCTATAGTCTTATACTAAGGCTATAGTCTTATACTAAGGCTATAGTCTTATACTAAGGCTATAGTCTTATACTAAGGCTATAGTCTTATACTAAGGCTATAGTCTTATACTAAGGCTATAGTCTTATACTAAGGCTATAGTCTTATACTAAGGCTATAGTCTTATACTAAGGCTATAGTCTTATACTAAGGATATATTCTTATACTAAGGCTATAGTCTTATACAAAGGCTATAGTCTTATACTAAGGCTATAGTCTCATACTTAGGCTATAGTCTTATACTAAGGCTATAATCTTATACTAAGGCTATAGTCTTATACTAAGGCTATAGTCTTATACTAAGGCTATAGTCTTATTTTAAGGCTATAGTCTTATACTAAGGCTATAGTGTAATACTAAGGCTATAGTCTTATTCTAAAGCTATAGTCTTATACTAAGGCTATAGTTTTATGCTAAGGCTATAGTCTTATACTAAGGCTACAGTCTTATTCTAAGGCTATAGTCTAGTATAAGACTATTGTCTTATACTAAGGCTATAGTCTAGTAAAAGATGTTATCCTTATACTAAGGTTATAGTATAGTAAAAGACGTTAGTCTTATATTAAGGCTATAGTCTAGTATAAGACTCTAGTCTTATATTAAGGCTATAGTCTAGTATAAGATTCTAGTCTTATATTAGGGCTATAGTCTAGTATAAGACTCTAGTCTTATATTAAGGCTATAGTCTAGTATAATACTATAGTATTATACTAAGGCTATTGTCTAGTCTAGTCTTATCTTATACTAAGACTATAGTCTTATACTAAGGCTATAGTCTAGTATAAGACTATAGTCTTATACTAAGGCTATAGTCGAGTATAAGACTATAGTCTTATACTAAGACTATAGTTTTATACTAAGGCTATAGTCTTATACTAAGGCTATAGTCTTATACTAAGGCTATAGTCTTATACTTAGTATAGGCTATAGTCTTATACTAAGGCTATAGTCTTATACTAAGGCTATAGTCTTATACTAAGGCTATAGTTTAGTATAAGACTAAAGTCTAGTATAAGACCCTAATATATATATCTTAATATATCTCTTAATATATCTGTTATGACTCTGAAATTACCGAATTTTCATTTATTTCCCGGTACTCAAGTTACACTGTTAGAATTAATTTTTCTATCTCAAAAACTATTCGTTGGGGATCACTTCTATTCGATTACACACTAAACCTAATCTTTTTTTTCTCTGTTCGCGGTCTTATATATAAAGAACAAAGTGTGTTTGTTTGTCGGGGAGTTGTAGCTGCCTACACCATTAGATATATCTGCCTGAAATTTTTACAGTCTGTTACTAGCTAAAAGAGAGTTTGTATTTTTTATATACTTCCATAAAAAGTAATTATAATATACCGAATCTTGACATTGTGTGAAAATAACTCTTTTATTAATGTGCTTAGTTTAGAAAAAAGCACATGGTTGGAATAGAGGCCGTAGCACCTCCCAGAAAAACCAAATAATTACGTCGTCTCGTATAAAAGTATCCATAAAAAGTATCTATAATAGGCAGAATCTTGATATTTTTTATAAGTAACTTTAATAATAACTGCTTATTTAAAATGAGCGTGGCACCTGCCATAAAAACTGAGAAATTATCTCATGTACTTGGATACCTATAATAGGTAAAATCTTAAAATTTTGCACAAGTAATGCTCATATTATTATATTATATTGTACTTAAGGAACTATAATAAGAAGAGGTATGAAATTTAGTACGTGTAACCCCCTTATTAATGTACATAGCTGAACAAAGTAAATATTTTTTATTATAACTTGGGAACTATAATAGGTAGAGTTTTGAAATTATACACAAGTAACCCCCAGTTGGAATCATGCCCTGCATACAATGTGAAATATAATTGTCACTAACCTAGGCGTTGGGTGGTGGTACTGTGAGAATAGTGTGATTTAAAGTTATAGTTTGGCGATTAAGACGAGGGCAGTTTCAGGTATGATTCATGACCACACGAACTATCACAACTAACCTGTTTGTATTGCATACGACATACAATCTACGACATTTTGTGAACTGAGCAAATATATCACAACTTTTTCTGATTTATTTATAAAATGAAAAAAAAAATCTAACATATCTTATCTATCTCAGCAAGTTTATTAATAAAATTGTTTATTACAATTTTTTATAAATTCTAACACATTTTAAAATCGTGTTTAAAGAAAACTCACTTTTTTAATATTTTTTTTTAATTGTTTTCTTTATTGTTTCCTTAAAATTTTGTTTGTTTATATTAAATAATTTTTCTTTCTTTGTTTTTGTTGTTCAATATTTTTAAGAAATTACTAAATATTTCAATAACTTTTCATAATTGTTAGTCGGTATTTGTTTCAATTAAATTTTTTTTTATTATACTATCTTTAACTTTAGTTTTTATTTTTTAAATATATTTTTACTAGAAAGTTTGTATGTATGTGTTATTTTCAATAATCTCCTTGTTTGTTGATATCTTTTCAATTATTTTAAATATGAAATAATAATTGCAAAAGGACTGCATGTAGGCATTCAAAGATGAATAATTTGTAAGTTTTAAAGGTAAAAATATTTATTACGACATAGGCGGTCACAGATGGAACGGAAAGTGTTTTTTGAAAGATGATGCCCACAATAATTGAATTCTAGATTATTAACTTTCAAGCAACGTCCTTATTCTTTTTAATTAAAATAATTAAACGTGTAAAGATATATCACATTTTATAGATGTAAAATCTAGCAGTATAAAATTCAATATAGTTTTTACTACAAGAAGGCATATGAACGGTTTATATCAGCATCTCAAAGGTTGGAAATCAAATGCGGTAGCGCGCGCAAATAGTCAAAAAATACACTAAATCATATAAGTTAAGAGTAGACCTGAAATTCTCGAGCTAGACAAAGCAGACAATGTAAAAATACTCTTCATTTCATATTATTTTAAAGGCAGACACACACTATCAAAATACTATTACAGCATTAAGGTACCATTTCTGAACTCACTAAATCTGAAAATATGTAGACATACACGAATGGTGCCTGTCCCTTAGCAGAAAGGCCAGTAAAGTGTCCAGATATAATAGAAGTGCCTTAATCTGGATAACTTCTTTAATGACAGGTCATGGAAACTTCAAGTGTCATCTAGCCAAGATAAAAATCGAAGAATATAATACTTGCAGGGTGTGCTTGGAAGAGGCTGAGACGGTAGCGCACAGTGGCAAACATTAGCCTTAGGACCACGGGCAGAAATTTGTTAAATATGGGGAACTAAGCTTTGTGACAAATGCTAGGAATTACTAGAGATTCCATGAAGAGTAAGTCGACCGACAGTTAACATTCGATTGTCTGAAAGCACATAAGTCAAGAGTAAAGGCTGGTGGTATCCCGCGACTCAATAAAAGTAAGGTTGTGGTAAATTTAAAGTCGGTTGCTTGTAATCATTTGTGAATAGTAGGGGGTTGAAAAGGGACCCCTTAAGGAAGTGGTCTGTTTAGATATTCGCACATTATTATATAACTAGCTGTGCCCGCCACGTCGTGGGCGTCCTGACAATATTTTGCTCGATTTTGCTTTGAAAGTATTCTACAACAATTGTAAGACTCTTAGTTTTATAGTGCTTTAGTTATGGTTTATGTATTTAATTTATATAAATATACTCATCACTGGATAAAATTGTAAAGTTTATAAAAAATTCTAAATATTATTGCAAATAATATTAATGTGGAATAACAATGTAATTCCACAAAGTAAAAATACGAATCAAATATAATTTTTTTTTTCAATTGGCGCCTAATGCTACGCAATAGTGTTTAAAATATCCCAGTTTTAAACCGAAAAGTTCAGAACCTTTAAAACCGGAAATTCCGTTTTTTCCTTTTTTTCTCCATTTTCTCTTGGAAATGCGACATTTATGCGGCTAAAGGGCATACTATATTGGAAGCAGTATGCTAAGGTACCTTCGCACAAAATTATGTTTTAATCCATCTAGCAGTTTTTACGTGATGCGAACACAAATGAAAAACAGACAGGCAGATTTATTATTTTATTATATGCATACATTTAAAGGTACTGCATACTTTAAGGGATCTTTTTTTTTTGAAAGCGGAATATTGTTAACACAATTGTGCAACAGTAGGCGCTGTTTTCAAGTAATGACAAAATATGAATTGAAAGTGGGATATTTTTAACACGGTTGAGCAACAGATGGCGCTGTTTTAAAATAATGACAAAGTATGAATTGCTTATTGCCAAATAGCTAATTGAATAAAATTTGGATTTGATTTGTATTTTTACTTTGTTGGATTGCATGGTTATTAAAATATTTTTACCACCTTTTACAGATTTTTACAATAAATTCAAGAATTTTATCCAGTGACGGGTAGCTTTATATTAATAAAAGTTTAAAATTTGGTGTGGATTACTTTCAAAGCAAAATCGTACAAAATATTGTCAGGACGCACACAACCTGTGTGGGCACAGCTAGTATAATATAAGGTAGTATTTGTTAAAAATTCTTTGTATGTGGTAAACCGACGATGCTGGATGAAAAATAAAAAATAAATTTAATTTTCTATGTTGCATCATCGGTGTCACGCATATGAACAGCTTTCACTAACACTTTAATAAATTTGAAATCAATCGTGTCTAATCCTCTTAAAATTAAGCGAGAAATGGCCAATTGTTATGTTGTTTTGCTTATAGAAAATCATAAAAAAAATCTATGGTGAAGATCTGACAAAATTTGTACAACAAAAAGCAGAATTAGTGTGTTAATTTAAAAAAGTAAGAATGGATCATATAACCACTACTTGCTAACTTAGGTGAAAAAAAAAAAACAGTCAAACGGTTTACAGAAACTTGATAATGCCACTGAAAATTGATAAAGCAACGCCCATTAAAGAGTAGGCGTAATAGTTAAACTGTGACCAAAATTTTTAAAATTTTTTGCATAATGTTTTTGTTGACCTCTTGTGTTGGTCTTTCTGAAAAGGGAAATGATAAAACCTGATCTTCACAATGATACTGCATAATTTACTGAACACAAATATTTTTTTTTCTTCTTTGTGCCGCTTAAAAGCAGGCTTTATATTTTTATAAATTATTTTTATTTCAACCTCAATCTCTCTTAAAGTTTAAATTTAAATTTATAAAAAATTAATTTAAAAACTCCCAATTGCGTTGTGGAACCGCCAACGTAAGAAACATTTTAAAAATGCAAATTTAAACATTTTTTAAAACCACTTAGCACTTAACCTTGCATTTTACAGCATCCTTAAAGTATGCTTTGTCTTTTGTTTACAATTGCCACATCTTTTGCAGTTTGATTTTGCAACTAAAAATCTTATTTAAAAAATAATTTATTTATTTATTTAACACCATTTTAATTTGTCTTAAGTCTGCTTTAAATTTATTTTGTTCAATTTACTTTAATTTTTGTATAATTTTCTTTTTTTATTTTTTTGTCATTTACTTACACTCTATTAAGAATTCAATTTTGTTTGCATCTTAATTTAAAATAATTTTAAATTTTTCTCTTAAATTGTTAGTTTTATAATTAGTTTTAAGTATTTGTAATTTTTGTTTAACTATTTTAATAATTCTTTTTTGTGATCTTTAGTATATTTTATCCCTTGTATTGGTTTTTCAATAATTTGTTCCTTATAATGTTTTTTGTTTTGTTTTACTCCTTTAATTGCTAATATTTATTAAATAAATATATGTATGTATTTCTAAACGAGAAATAATTTTATTTTATTTATTTAGTTTCTAATTAATTTTTTTTCTAGGTTTTTAATTGTTGATTTTCAATATCGATTTTTATTTTTTTGTTCACCTAAAACGTTATTAATTTCTAGGTATTTATTTAATTTATATGTATGTATTTGTGTTGTTGTTCATTTTCTGTGTTTGATTATTTAGTTTTTCTAGAGCTTTATGTTATTGACATGTGTTTTAGTTAGTTTAAGTTATTGTTGATGGTGTTCCAGCATGTTAAATAATGGACAAGCAAATTAAAATAGTAAATAAGTGTTAAAATGAAACCAGATTGTAAACAATATGTAGCGGAAAAAATATTTATTAAATATAAAAATATTTATATATATAATTATTTTTAATGAAAAACAGAAGATTATAATTACTTTGTTAATAGCAATTGGCAATGAATGAAAAAAATAATATATTTAAGCTTTAAATTGTTATTGAATAATAAGAATTTAATCGGAATTAGGGTGCCCTGGTAGACAAGTAGGTAGTGTGGTACTCTATCAGACTGGAGGTCCTGAGCTTGCTTACCACCAAAGACTCTAGGTATTACTACAACGAATTAAAGGTACGAGTAAAGGTTAAAAAATCAGAAAATAATATTTTTAACGAGTTTGTAAAATTCTTCTTTAAAAATTACTTTTTTGTGATAAAAACTTTCAAAAAGAAGTTCAAGAAAACATCCTGAGTCTTTGGCGGGATTCGTGTCTGCAATGTTACTGATGTATGTTATGTTATATACTCATATTTAAGAGCACATAGTTTATGAACGTAGAAATGATATTGAAATGAATCTCTTTTTGTTTAATAGGAAATTACATAATTTTTATTCATATATATATAAAAAAATTAGCTATTACAACAAAATGTTTAAATTTGTTGCTGATATCTGAAAATTTCGAAAAATTATGGTAATAATTCTTGCAAAAAAAAAAAACCGACTTCAAAACAAATACATATATGTGCATCAATTCTTAACTAAAAATTTAAAAGGAAGTAATATGTAAGAAATAGTATTAAAATCAAATTCTTATATACTTGTTGCTCTAACCGACATAGTAATATACGTTCTGTACATTCAAATGTCTATCCATAACGGTTCAGCAGATAAAGCCATATACGACAAATTACCTTAGATATGAGGACACCCTTTATTTTTTTACACTTATTATTACTGACACAGCAATAAAAAGTAACGGTTCCAAAGATATGGCCATATAAGTTAAACAATATCACCTAGGGGACACCCTTTAATGTAAAATTTTAAATTAAACAATTATTTTAAAGGACAAAGTCTTTGTAAATTTCAAATGTCTGTCTAAAACGGTTTTGGCCATATGCATCAATTTACATCAACTATTGAGACACCCTTTATAACTTTAAATATTTATAAATGTTATTATACGGGACATTGTAGTGGAGATTCTGTCTAATTTTCAAGTGTTTGTCTATAACGGTTCAAAAGATAGGGCTAGATAGGTAAAATTTTATCAATTATGGGGACACCCTTTAGTTTCCAAATTTAAATTATATACTTGATGTTATAAAGGTCTTACATATACAAGTTCTTTGTAAATTTCAACCGTCTCTCTGTTACGGTTCAAAAGTATTGCAATATACATCAAATTACATCAACTATTGGGACACCCTTTAACTGCTAATTATAAATATTTAATTTCTGATTATAAATATTTGAGATTCTGTCCAATTTTCAAGCGATTGTCTACAATGGTTCAAATAGTTCATATATTTAAATTGACGTCACATATGGGGACACCCTTTAATTTTTAAGTTTATTTTTTTATTAATTTCTGTTATTGGCAGCTATAGTGATATGCAGTTTTTTTTTTAAATTTTAAAAGGGTGCTCTTTAGGGTTCATAATACACGTAAAAAACACGTATGTTGTATGGGGACACCCTTTAATTTTCAAAATTCTGAACTTCTTTTAAAATGGGACCAATCTGTAAGCATTTATTTTTTTAAAATCGGTTCAGAAATGACTGAGTTATGCGAGCACAAACATAAAAAAAAGCAACATTCAGACGAATAGATAACCTCCTTCTTTTTTTGAAGTCGGTTAAAAACGGGCAAATTTGAGGGAATAAAAAAATTTTAAATATTCAATAAAATTTTTATTAATTAAGAAAATCAAATAAAAATTTCTGTGCATGTGTTGTTGATCAAGTAAAATGAAGTGGCCAAAAATCTGCAATATTCAGAAAAAGGAAATTCCACAATTCACAAAATAAGGACCAAAACTTCCAAAAAGGACATTTTTTACTCTTTTGCCCATAAATTCTACATACGAACTAAAGCTCATAAAATGGTTTCAAAAACAATTTGGAGCATATATAGCTTTATTACAGCAGTCTTCTTTTTTCGATTCAAGCTTTGGAATTTTAGAAAATATTGGCTAAATTCAAAATTTCGATATAAAATTTTATACGAAATTTGTTTAAATTTGTTTAAGCGTACACACATATAGTTAGCTTATACAAAAATGTAAAATTTGTATATATTCCTTAAAAAATTTTTATTCTATGAAAACACACATCTTAACGGCCTTTTTTTGGGCTAAGGTACATAAAAATAATTTTGGATTTTCTAAATTGAAAATCATTTAGTTTTTAACTCATTAGAGACACAATCTTCAAATTTATAAAAAATATTTAGAATTTGGTATGCTAACTACTACTATAAAAAATTTTAAAAAACTAGGTGAAAATTGTACCCAATATTTTGAAAAACTGGATCAGGGTAGCATTTTTATTAAAAAACGTTATGGCTAATTAGCATAATATTAAATAATTAATATTTAAATTCCCAAAAATTTTATTAATAACTAAATATGCAACTGCTTGTGCAAACCTTGGGCAACACTTGTTATTTTTCGATTCTCTTGCGAGAACAAAATTAACTTGTGTATGCTTTTCATCACACCTTACGTCTGCATTCAGTGATGGCAAAGAACCATTCAATTGTAGAAGGCAAGTAAGGAAAAATATAAACGTGGTTTATTTGTTGGTGTTTTGTTGAAGCTTTAATATTCTGTAATATTATTCTCGCATACTTCTCATTGTGTTTTGTAGAATTTTATTACTTATAGAGTATTTTTGGCTTCTCTAAAATTAGGAAAAAGGTTTCCTGATGATCCGGCCTGAGCAACCAGTGAAATACGTATAGGAACTAGCTCTTTTGCCACAACAAATAAATTGCATTTTTATTAAAAAACGTTATGGGTAGTAATTAGCATAATATTAAATAATTAATATTTAAATTCCCAAAAATTTTATTAATAATAAAAGTTTTATTTCTTATTATTTAAAAATTTAGATACCATTTTGTAGGTATTGACAAGACTTTTAAGACCATGTATAATTTTAAAAAATCAGAATAAAACTGGAGAAATTACAAGCCGTAAAAGAATTTCCAGGTGCGAGGTTCCCAATTTTGATACCACATAGCGCCACCCCTGGAAACTGTATGGTACCCACTTTTAAAACTTAAGTTCAGATACTCCTCTGATATGCTCATGTCAAATTTAATTTCAATCGGCCTAGCCGTTTATAAATGAATAGGTTATTTCTAAAATATTTTGATTTTGCCCCACTGTGCAATGTTAAGCGCTATCACCTAGTATGAATGAGATATTAGACAAACACTGATGACAACTTTTTTTGCAAAGCCTTCTGATTTTTCCAATCTTTCGAGGCCCATAAATTGGTAACCAAATTCGCCAAACTAAGTATAGGGTTTTACTCCCCCTTGAATCGAACTATTGCTCTTAAGTCTGTGTATATTTTTTTCACTGTTGCACTGTGTTATTATTTGCTGTAAAAAAAATACAAAATTTTCTCCCTTTAATCTTCATAACCAAAACAAACTATATTTAATTCAAAAAAACAGTTTAACTGCAATAACCGCAGTAAATAAAAATTAATTAATGAAATAGAAAACACTAGTTTTTTGTTTTGTTTTATTAATTGCAATTAATTTAATATTCTTCGATAATTTTGTTTATTTATAAATGATTGGGTAAAATAAATATACAGTTAATGACAAAATTATGCAAAATTTGTAGGTCTGAAGGAATAAGATGAATTACGATGTTCACTAAACTAGAGGAAACGGAGACGCTGTATAGAGTAGTGTGAAGGATAAAAAGCAAAAGTTAATTTGTATTTTTTGTTTAAGCTACCGCTATCGTTATACAGTTTAGTTTGCTATCGATAACAGTTTCGTTAATATCACATTACTACTACTTACCGTAATATTTATACTGATTTTATCGTAGAAGAAAAAAGGGAAATTGATATACATATACATACGCCAGCCACATTTACGAGTACTGATATTGAATTGAGTTAAAATAAAATATTCGGTCCTGCCGAATCTTCTATACCCTTGACCACGGTGATTTTATGTATACAGATATATACATCATTATCCATATTGTTGACTCATTACATAAATTAAAATAAGTCGTATGAGAAAAAATTCATTATTTATGCTTTAAAGAAATAGAAGACAGCGGCTACGCTGCTAAAAGAAAATAAATTCCGTTGGCAACAATTTTCGCCATGTAGTCAGCTATATAATGATATTGAAGACAACAGCTACATTGTAAACTCTGACATTGTTGTAGAAATACCTATGTATGTATTTTGATTTTATAAAATTAAATAACTTTTTCAAAAAATAATAATATTTCCTCCAAAACTTTTTTTTGTATATGAATTTGTAATTTGCAATTTTGTGACATTTTCTTTTGTTAAATAAAATAAAATTGTCGGATTCAAAAATAGAAATTAGCCTAGGTTGACTACAGCCACAATGGTGGGCGTACTTTGTGGGCTTTCAGATAATCATTTACCCATAAACGTGTGTATTTTTTTTTTTTTTTTTGACAGTTTGTAGTCAACAGTTTGTGTATTTGTTAAATACATCTAGATTTTTAAACAGAGATCTCATATATTTAAGAATCAAACGCATTCTTAATATTAAAAATATGTTATGGTAACCCACATTATTTTCATTTTCATAAAAATATTGAAAAAAAATTATTTCGAAAATTGTTTGTAAAAATATTTTATAATTAAGTTTATACGCTCTAGGGCTTTTCTATAAAAATAGTTCAATTTATTTTTATTTTTATATTCAAGATTTCGCTACACCATTGGGTAGCATCGTTAAACCTTTTTTTATTTCCTGACGATGCTACCCAATGGTGTAGCGAAATATCGAATATAAAAATAAATTGAAATATTTTTATAAAAAAGACCTAGAGCGTAAAAACTTAAATATAAAATTATTAAAAAGGTCAAAAATTACAATAATTGTTTGTAAAAATATTTTATTTAAACTTTTTGTAAAATTTTTAAGAACATTTTTTTGAAATTTTTTTAACAAAATTTTTTTCCAAAATTTTTCTGTAAAAATATCTTTTTTAAAATTTTTTGTAAATATTTTTAATTTTTTTTTTTTATTTTAATGAATCTTTTTATTTAATTTAGGACCTGTCTGTAATCTATATTGAGTTAAAATGGTCAGACTAAATAAAAAAAAAAATTCTTAAAAAATTTCTTCATATCGATTTCCTTTTAACTGCTCCTGGTTACCAGTTACCTCTATATGTGTTGCTTTCTACTAAGGCCTTTAATACATTTAAAAGCAGAATATCCTTACCAACCTAAAAAAAATATAAAATCCGCCCTTGTAGGGGGTTATTTATCCCCCGAGATCTGTATGCACTCCTTGCGATCTACCTGTCGCCGTCTAATATTTATTTGACAAAAAAAGCCTCAATTGCGAACTTCTTGTGGAGACTGGGCAAGGAATGATACCGAAAAAGGCAATTTGTTTGTTGGACATTTGAAGAAGGTTTTCACCCCAAATGTATGTACTGATATAGCTGAGTTACCATCAGTAGAGACTAGTGCCGTAGTACCCCTAAGATTTGAATTTAGCGATATTGAAAGGGCAATAGCAGATTTAAACACCAAAAAAGCCCCTGGCGTTGATAAAACAAGTAACAAGATGTTAGTTGAGTTGCCCCGTATAGGTCGCAGAATTATTCTGTTTGTTTTTAACGCCATCTTACGTCTTGAGTTCTTTCCCACAGAGTGGAAGGTCTCTTTGATAACTATGATTCCTAAACCAGGAAAAGACCACACAAAAGTAGAATCATACAGACCTATAAGCCTTTTATCATACGTGTCAAAGTTATTTGAGAGAATATTAATAACTAAGCTGAATCCAATTCTTAGCGCGAAAGGATGCATTCCGAACCATCAATTCGGCTTCAGAAAACAACATAGTACGATCCAACAAATACACAGATAAGTAAATGTAATTAAAACGACCTTTGAAGAAAAAAAATACTGTTCTGCGCTCTTTATCGACGTTTCTCAAGCATTCGATAAGGTTTGGCACGAAGGCCTAATATTTAAGCTAAAGCTGAACTTGCCCGAAAACTTGTATAAGCTCTTAAAAGATTATTTAACGAATCGCAAGTTTTTATTAAAAGAAGGTGACTTTTTAAGCTCGCCACAGCTCATTGAAGCCGGAGTTCCCCAAGGTAGTATTTTGAGACCAATTTTATATTTACTGTACACATCGGATATGCCAATTAGCACCCTAGTCCACACATCAACTTTTGCAGATGACACAGCTTTTTTAAGTATTCATGAAAGTGCCCAAGTAGCTTCACAACTTTTACAAGACCACATACTCAATTTGGAAAAATGGCTAGAAAAATGGAGAATAAAAGTGAATGAACAAAAATGCACTCACATAACTTTCACACTGCGCAGGGACTCATGCCCTCCTATTCGCATAAATAACCAAATGATACCACAGCTTTCAGACGTTAAATACCTGGGTATACATCTTGACCGTCGCCTTACTTGGAAAAGCCACATTGACTTCAAGTTAACACAAATGAAACTAAAAGCAGTACAACTAAATTGGCTTATTGGCAGAAACTCCACCCTGAGCTTAGATTGTAAACTTCTACTGTACAATTCGGTCCTCAAACCAATTTGGTGTTATGGGATTCAGTTATGGGGCACTGCCTCAGCTAGCAATGTAGAAAAAATTCAAAGGCGCCAAAATAAGATTTTACGTATTATTACATCTGCTCCCTGGTATATAAAAAATTCGAACATCCACAAAGACCTAAACATGCCATCAGTTAAAGCAGAAATAGCGAAACATGCAGTCACATATCTAAAGAGGCTTGCATCTCATCCAAACCCTTTGGCGCGTAACATGCTGAATGAACCTGATTACATTCGACTAAAAACAAGAGATACACTTTTCTTGGCCGTACATTAGAGGGATGACCCGCAAATGATTTCGAAATCCGTGAAACAAACATTATTTTTGTCTAGCACTGGCTGGACTTAAAAAGAATATTTTATTTTAGGCTTAAGATACGAGTAATTATTGTTAGTTCAAAAATATTGAAGATACAATAAATAAATTATGAAAAAAAAAGCAAAAGAGAATCATTAATGCCGAAAAAAAAATTTAAAAAAAAGCGTGAAAAAACATAGGTGGGCGTGTTTTTTTTTTCCTGCAACCTCCAAAGGAATTGTCCGATGTTGCTGAATTGCAATCTTAAAATTTTCGAAACTATGTCTGACAGATTGGTGTGCTTAAATGTTTTGTATCTCTTCTGGTGCCTCGGCAAATGACATTTCAACGTCAACACGGACAGACGGATAGACGACATCGCTCAATCAGCTTCTCTATGTATAAGGATCCAGAATATACATATATACTTTATCGGGTCGGAAATGAATATTGTAGAAATTACGCACGGAATGACAAACTTATAATTAAAAATTACATCAGAATTTAGCTAACGTAATCTTTTGTTATGTTGGGGTTCGAAGGTCCACTTTGTTATTTTTATAAATAAATAAAAAAAGCCCACAACGCATACATGTAGTCGAAAAAGCATGTCACACGCACCCACTTAAAAGTGTTGACGGGTTATTTGATCCTCTCCAGTACACTTAAAATTGAGAAATGTCTTTATTATTTTATTTTAAATCTCCATGATTGATGAAATTAATTTTAAAACTGTATTAAACGGAGAATTTTTTGGCGTTAAAAAAAATATTTTGTTGACATGTCAGTTGGTTATTAAAAAACATCTATTGAAATTGTTTTTGTTTATAAAGATTTTCTTTGGTTTCAAATTTTGGATGGTTTTTTGCGTAAAAAATATTTTTTTTTCATTTTTACATATTCGCTAAAATTAGCAAAGTTGTGTGCTGTCAATGGCTAGCAGAACATACTTATGATGAAGCTTGCTCAAAATTCGACAGTAGTTTAGTACTAGAAAACAGTTAACAGGACCATTAATATTGCATTGAGAGTCACGAAAAGCAATAATTTTACCTGTGAGTGATATCGGACAGAAAATATCAGCGCTCCATACAAAAAATATGAGTTATGCGCAATGTACAGATAATAGTAAATCATAGTAATGGGTGATTTAAGTAGAGATACTTTTTTTAATAGCCACGTGTGAGTCGTGTCATGCTGTTATGTTATATTTATTTAGTATTATCTGGCATTTCATAATGGAAAGACTTACGGCTGAACAACGTTTACAAATCATTTAACTTTATTACGAAAATTCACGTTCTGTGAGGAATGTGTTTCGTGCACTTCGCTCAACTTGGTGGTGAACATAATCGGCCAACTGAGCGTACTATTCGCAACACCATCACCCATTTTGAGACCCAGCATTTATTATTGGATAATATTCGACCGAATAGACCACATCCAGCAGGCTGTGAAAAAAATATAACGGTCGTAGCTGAGAGTGTACACGAAGACAGTGAAGAGTCGATTCGCAGCAACCCGGACTGACGTATGGAACGACTTGCCGCATTTTACATCGAGATCTTAAATTGAAAGTATACAAAATACAGCTTGTGCAACAACTGAAGCTTCTCGACCTTCCCAAGCAACATTGTTTCGCTCTATGGGCTCTTGAAAAGTTCCTAGAAGATCCGACGTTTTCGAGACAAATTTTGTTTAGCCATGAGGCCTATTTATGGCTCAATTGGTATATTTATAAACAAACAAAATTGCCGCATTTGGGACTAAGAGAAACCTGATGGGATTCAAGAGCTGCCACTTTACCAGAAAAAACAACGGTTTGATGTGGTTTGTGGGCAGATGGAATCATCGTTCCACATTTCTTTAAAAATTATGCCGGTGCGTACGTAACCATCAATAGCGACCGTTTTCGTTTCATGATAACCGACTATTTGATGCCTGAAATTGAAGCCTCTTTCCACACATCGCATCAATTAATGGATTTATTGAGAGAACATTTCGGTGAGCACATAATTTCACGTTTTGGGCCGGTCGATTGGCCACCAAGATCGTGTGATATCACACCGTTCGACTTTTTCCTAAGTTTATGCGGACAAACCCGCTTTGATTCAGGCCTTGGAGGAAAACATCACTCGTGTCATTCGCCACTTACCAGTCGAAATGCTCGAACGAGTCATCGAAAATTAGTTTCAACGGATGGACTATTTGCGACGTAGCAACGGCCAATATTTGATAGACATAATCTTTAAAAAAATAAATGCTAAAGAATGTTCTTTCAAATGATTACAAACATTCTCCATTAAATTTGAATTTTCTGTGTTTTTTTTTTTTTTTAAATATTATCTAATCCTTAAAAAAGGACATGCAGCTTTAATAGTGCTTCACAGTAAATATAATCCAAAGAATGCTGACCAAAACACTGTAGCGTATTATGGAATGTAGTTAAGTACGATAAATCAAATAGTTGTTTATACTTTATAATAGTATACTTTACTGTATGTTAAATGAATTATTTTTTTCTTTGATTGCCTGCCTTTGTGTATTTATTTTTTTCTATAATCATAAATTATTGTTAAGCGCAAGTGTTTGTATGTGTGTTTTTTAAGATGAAATATTTATTTTTTTATTTCTAAATTTTTTTAAATATATTTATATGTAAATATAATTAATTTTTGTGGTGTATTTCAATTGATATTGCATATGTATGAAGTTTTGCTATTTGTTGGATTTGTGGCTCAATATCGTTTTTTTAACATTTTACATAAAAAGCCTATTTTTAATGGTTTTTCTATTGAAAATAAAAAAAAATTAAAATAAAAAACTAACTATTTTTATTTATTCGTTTTTATTTGTTTTTATATTTTTTGTTTATGTTTAAATAGATTAATTTTTTTATAATTTGTTATAAAGTTGGTTGATAAGATTACATTTAAATTTATTTGTTGTTTGTTATTTATATTGCTTTGCTTTTTTTTATAATAAATACAATAAAATAAAAAAATATATTTTTAAATAACAAATAAGTTATAAAATAATTTAAATTATATTAAAATACTTGATTTTTATTTTAAAATAAAGTGACTGAGAATCCTTTAGAGGAAAACAATGAACGAGTTGATGAGATAGCGTTACCAGATGTATGGAGAAGTTTCAACAAATGAAATTTATAAGACAGATATCTTAATACAAAGACGAAGGTGATAAAAATAAAATTCAATAAAGTTGGCGTTTGTATTTCAGGCTCTTGAAAAAATGGACATCGTACAAAATTTTCCTGTCTAGAAAATAAAAAATTTCGTATTTTTATAATATTTTTATCACCCATAAAATAATAGTTCTGTGCGCAAGTTCAATCATATTGCCTTAGATTGACTACACAATTTTTTTTCAACTGTTCAAGTTGAATCATATAGAATATGATTGACGTTTTTGCAAGACCTCGCTCAAAGGTTTTTTGATAATAGGTTTAGGTAATACCTTTTGCCTTATGGACACATTGCCCATCAATTTTGTTTTTCAACTTAATAATAAACTTGAAAAATGGCTTAATTTCATACCACTTTTACTGGCAAGTTTATAACAAGCTTCGGATTTCTTAATATTTATATAACCCATAATAACAGATGAGGTAACCTCTTCTTCTGGTCGTGTTGTTAAGTTTAATAATATTGAATTAGATGAACAACCCCACTCAAAGATTGCAATAACATTAGGCTGGAGTGATATGGCTTGTCTCATGGACGCATTGCCCGCCAATTTTGTTTTTTTGTTGTTGGTTTTCATAAATAATAAGAGATAGTGCTGTCTATCTGTCTAGATTACATTGATAAAAATTTAATTAAAAACATATAAATTTTAGTTTTGTAGTTAAGGGCATTTGCCTGTTAGAATACTAGTGTTGAATGCTACATTTTGCCTCATAAACACATCATAAGTTAAATTTTGTTTAGAAGTGTTTGCCTGCTTAATGTGGACCATAAAAAAATATATCAATCGGTTAATTGTCCGCCAATTTTGTTTTTTTTTATTATTAATAGCAGGTATGGCTTTCTATCTGTTTAGATTAGGTTTATAAAAATTAAATCAAAAACATATAAAGTTTAGTTTTGTAGTTGGGGCATTGGCCTGCTTATTGTGAAACTTAAAAAATGCATTAATGTATTCATTGCCCGCCAATTTTGGTTTTTTTTACTATTTAATTATTTATAGAAGGTATTGCTGTCTATGTGTTTAGATTAGGTTGATAGCAATTAAATTGAAAACATATAAAGTTTAGTTTTGTAGTTAAGGCTATTTGCCAGCTTGAGGTGAAATTCTAAAATGCGATAATTCTATGGAGATTCTGCAAAATTTTTTCGTTTAAGAACATTACAAGATTCGGGATTCTTAATAAATATTTATATTACCTATAATAACAGATGAAGAAACATTTTTCTTTTTGTTCGTGTAAGTTCAATCGTATAGAGTTAGATCGGCAATGTTTGCACGACCTTACTCTAATATTGTTAGAATATTAGGCTTAAATTATATGGTTTGTCATAAACACATTGCCCGCCAATTTTGTTTTTTTCGAAATAAATATCAATAAAAGGTACTGCTGTCCAGCTGTTTAAATTAGGTTCATAAAAATAAAATGAAGATCAGATAAAGTGTAGTTTCCTAGTAAGGGGCCTTTGTGTGCTTATTGTGTAACTTTCCAAAGGGGTTAATTTTATAGACCCCACTAAAAAAATATAACAACTTTAGACTTGAATTATAACGAATTTTGCAGGGACACATTGCACGTCAATTTTAGTTTTTTAATTAAAGATTAATAAAATTTATTGCTTCGCTTTCAATAGCCTCTTAGTTATTGGAAGTTTGCCTTAAAAGGCCATTTTAAAAGCCTGCATTAAGCTATCACTCATAATAATATATTAGGCATTTTTTTGGCCGTGTAAGGTAATTTATATAAAATTACATCGAAGCTGTTTGCACGACACCACTCAAAAAAGATTATTAGAATTTTAGACTTGAATTATAAGGTTTGCTTCATAAATACATTGCCCGTCAATTTTGGTTTTTCAATTAGAAATTAATAATATATATTGCTTCGCCTTTAATAGCCTCCTTGATAATGAAAGTTTGATTTAGAAGGTAATTTTGAAGTCCTGAAGTATAACTGATACTATATGAAAAAATTTAGCATTAGTCTTTCAATTTCTTTTTAAATATCCAAAGCTACCACCTTTATTGTTTTCCTATTACACCGCATTGGAGCATAAGGCTTCCATAAAACTATCTCCAGCCTGTCCGTTTATTTTTCCTGTCTTTCTTTTCGTTTCGTTTCGTTTCAGTAATAGTTTTGTTTTTCTACCTAAGTAGATGATTAGCCTACTGTAGTCTGTCCAAAACTGATAAATCAGCCATCTGTCGTTGCCTAGCAACAACGACTCCAAATCATTATATATTGGTGCAGATCCTTGCTAAGTGATGTGTTACTGAGCATTTTAATTGCAGGAAGGTTTCGCTTCGTAAACGTTAATTTGATGCTAAAGCCACCAAATTCCCCTTGAAGAATGCTACATGAAACAACGCCATTTTTTAATGGGGTTATGGAATTCGTGGAACAATTTTTAAAAGGAGTTTGTTCTAAACAATTTGCAAACAATCTAGAATTATTTTTTATGGTAAAAAATAGAGATGTTTTCGTTTATTTCAAAATGCTTTTTTTGCTAAGTCCCATAATTTTGGTAGCGCTATCACATAAATTTGTTAAACTGAGGCAAGAGCAAGCAATAAGTATAATTTATTTGTTTCAACAAATAATTTTTTATTCACCCTCGTTTTTGTAAAAGTTTTCTTGTAAGTTTTTTTATTTAGGGATTTTTTTAAATTTAATTTAATATTATCTTTATACTATAATGTACCTTGTTCTGTTTGAAATTGCTTATATTTAATCTTTATTTTCTGTAATTATATTAAAATATTATATTAATGTATTGTATACACCTTGTTTTATATTAATTGTTATATTTATTTTTTATTAATTTATGTTTTTAAATAAATTTTTTATGTACAATTTAGTATTTTTCAACTTAAACTAAAATCACTGGAATTTTGTTTTGTGTCTTTTTTTATTTAAAATAAAAAAAAAATAATTAAAAAAAAATTGTTCTTTTTTTGCAAAAATTATAATTGTTTTCTACATAAATTATTTACAAAATATTTTAAATATTACACAACTTTAATCGTTTAAGATATTAAGACTTAAATATACAATCAATTGCTTAACATTTCCCTTGACAGCTTTTTTGATGTGTTTAGGAAAAAAAATTGTTTTTTTTAATGTTAATTTAGATTAAAATGTCGGCTTCAAAGAAAAAATATCTTTTCGAAAACATCAGGTTAGAAAATGTATAAAATTTTAGGAAAATAATAAAATTATATTTAGGCAATCACTATGATTCCTAATTGTACTTGTAGAAGTACAGGACTTTCAAAAGTCAAATAAAAGTGTCTCTCAATAGAAATCGTGAATGCATACGATCACAATTGCTTCGAGCACTGGTGCAACTCAACTTTGCAATTGTATGCAGGCTTTGTCTAAACTTGGTTAAAAGCAGCGTGGCCCAATACCTACCATCTTAATATACGCTTGTTTTAGAAATATATTGTAACGTGAAAATAATAGATAATGCAAAAACAACCTAAATGAAAAGACTATACAAACACCTAATATGTATTTATAATTCTCACTTAGTATATGTTAAAATAATTATAAGTAATAAAGGTTAAAGTCAACCGGCATGTTGCGATCCCCCCAAGACAGGTATTCGTAACATCATACAAGACTTCGATATTATTCATTGCACTCGCATAATAAACTAGTTGATTTTTTTAATATACCTGTCTTCGGTTAGGTATGACCACTGCGACTTTGGTTGACTGTTTCCACAGCGACTTCAGTTGACTGTTCCCACAGCGGTTTTCGGACTGACTATTCCACAGCGGTCTTCGGACTGGCTGTTCCCTAGTGTAAGCAAACTATGTAGTATTGTAGAAACCTAACTGTAAGAACCATTGTAATATTTACGAACTTAGATTAAGTACCGCGAATTAGTGTCACCCGAACCTGCAAGCTAGTTGTATACCGAATCTGTGTATCGAACCAGTAACCCGAATTAGTATCATCCGAACCAGCGAACTACTTTTATCCTGAATCTGCATATCGAGCAGTACCTAGAACTAGTATCATCCCAACCAGCGAACTACAAGTAGTTCGTGTAAATCTGCGTGTCGAACCAATACCACGAACTAGTATCATCCGAACCTTCGAAGTAATTGTATCATAAATCTGCGTGTCGAACCAGTATCCCAAACTATTATCATCCAAACCTGTGAACTGGTTGTATCCTGAACCTGCGCAAAGAACCAGTAATCTGAACTAGCAACACCCGAAACTGCGAACTAGTTGTCTCCTGAACCTGCGTATTAATCCAGTGCACCCAAAACCGCTAGTTGACGAATCAGTCAGGGTGGCGTGCATCCGTTATCGTAACTTTGTATTCGTATTGTAACAATTTATTATATTAAATAAAGAATATAAATTTAATTAATCCCAGGAAGGGGAAAAAAATCTCTTGTATTACTTAAGGATTGTGGACCCGTAAGTAGACTCTAAGGGGGAGACTAAGCTACCTCCGCCTATGACAAAACCACGTTACAGTATAATTTGGTATATAAATCTATTAAATAAGTTGATTAAGTTGATTATTTTAAGAAATCTTTTTGATACATTTTTACACAAAAGTACTTTTGGTACTAATGTTCTAAAATCGCCACCATCTTATCATACGCTTGTTTTAGAAGCTTATAATTTATTTTAATTTTGTATTAAGAAAAGTTTTTGGTACTTTTTTACACATAAGTACTTTTGGTACTAATGTTCTGAAAGCCATACCATTCTATTACTCGCTTGTTTTAGAAACGTATAATACAGTATATGAATTTGTTTTAAACTTACATTAAGAAATTTTTTTTACACATAAGTACTTTTAGTACTACTGTTCTAAAACCCCTGCCATCTTATTATACGCATCTTTTTTAGGCATATAATTCGGTAAATGAATTTGTTTTAAACTTATATTAACACATATTTAGGTACTTTTTTACAAGTACATAAGTACTTTTGGTACTAAAGTTCTTAAAATGTAATTTTTCGAATTCTTTCTATGTTTTTTTTATAGAGAGACTGTCTTTTTTCTTGACTAATTTAAATAAATAAATAAATGCTTTATAAGCACTAATTTTTAAAAAGTACTTTTTATGGTACTCAATTGCATAACACGGCCAAAGCTCAATGGAGAGAAAAACTACTTATGCTGAGTACAATTAAGTCCTCATAGAACTGCAAGGTAAATGAAATTTCTTAGATAATCGCATGTCTTGACAAAAAATTGTTTAGCTTTTAAACTAAAAATATTAAGTCATGCGAAGAATTTAAAATTCAGTTAATACAAAATTTTAACATTTCAAAAGAGTTTGCTAACCTGAAAAATTCCTACCACCATTTAAACATTTTTTTTTCTAATGCAAAAAAGCTGTCATTTCTATAGTCTCAAATGTGCCCATTTTACCCTCCCCCCATATTAAATCGCCCCGCGAACCGGTTCCCTTTAAACCGTTATGTTCGCGGCACTTTTTCAACGAATATCAGTGATATTGATGTCTTAAACTACCCGTATGATTGTTGTTGTTGTTAATATTTAAAGTGTTGTTTTTGTGTAAAGTTGCTGCCATATTTGTGTTGTTGTTATTGCCGAGAGAATTGCCATTCAAAGAGCTTAAAGTTGAACGCCGTCCTGTGGTATTGCAACTACCATTACGTAAAGGCAAGGCTGGCGGCGGTGGTGTGGGAGGAGTGGGCGAACTTGAAGGACTAGCATTATGATCGACCGGATTTATGCTGTGATCAATGGGCAGCGAGTAATGAGAATTATTATGCAAATAATCACCATCCAAAGTTTGTGAATACATTTTAGGATATTTCGAACCACCCGAAGAATTATTGTGATTAAAATGATCTTGTGTCAGACGTATATGACGATCGGTTGTATTAAACTTGGGTGTGGTATTAATGAAAGAACCCACACCTTTGGGTACAATGGGTTGGCTATAGATATGATTGTTGGTTAAAGAACTTTCCTGCTGCTGTTTGCTGCAGTTGTTGCTATGACGTGGCAATGAAGTGATATTCGAATTTTTGCCATTGGCCAGCTTACGCATATCTTGCTGGGAGTGATAATTATTGGGAGTTCGAGTATTGTTGGTCATATATTTGATTTGATTGAGCTGGTTGACAAAAGTAGTTGTATTGGTAGCGGGATTATCAGGCAGAGGAACGCAGCTATTATACAATGAAGCACCATTATTAACTTGTAATTGTTGCAACGTATTATTGGCTGATCCCCGACCTCTATGGGAAGGTGGGGGTGGTGCTTCTAGCTATAGCTCTGTTACGGGTATGGGACGTGTGCCCATATAAGGCATGGCATGTTGTCCATAAGCACTCGTTGAGGTGGCATATGGGGCTGTTGAAGTCATGGCACAAGGTATTTGTGGCTGCCGATTCATGTAGTCTTCATCTGAAAAGGTTTTCTGGTATTCACGTTCTTTGCGGCCCAAAGCCGAGTTACCCCAGCCTCCCTTAAGTAACTCACGTATTCTTCTGCGGCAAGCATATATGCTTAAAGCTAAAATGGTTATAGTAGCAGCAGTGGCCACCAAAAGTACGCCTATTAAGGCCTGTTGCTTATGATCGCTATGTGAGCAGCCTAACATGGCAGGGGTGACAGACTGTAAAGTTTCGCCTTTTAAATTAGGCGGTGTGGCACATGTTACACCTTTTATTTGCTCATTGGTGCCATTGCGGGTCATTATTAATGTTCTCAACCACAGCAGGCGGCAGTCACATATCAAAGGATTATCGGCCAGATCTAAAGTCTGCAAATCGGACCAGGGGAATAGACCCTCGTTTAAAGTAAATATTTGATTTTCCTTTAAAATCACATGCTTCAAATGTGGCAAACCCAAAAAGGCATTTTCTTGCACCTCACTTAACAGCTTATTAGCCGATAGGTTAATGAACTCCAGATTGGCATTATTACTAAAAGCTGAATTCTCCAATTTTCTTAAACGTTGAGCTCCGGTAATCTGCAGTCTCTTAAGATTTTTCAAACCCATTAAAGCATTCGTGGGTATAACTTCAAAATCATTTTGACCTAAAAACAAATCCTCCAATCTGTCCAAATGTGACAAGGCCATTTGGGGTATATACTGCAAACGATTGTCTGACAAATCCAAATATCTGACACCCTCTAAACCTAACATGGCTTCCAAGGAGATATTATGCAGTCCTGCTCCTTTCAAATCCAAACGTGTAAGACCCTTTAAATCTGCAAAAGCCTTGTTGGGTATGGACATAAAAGAGTTCGTGCCCAAATACAATTCAGCCAGGGAGGGCATGGCTCGGAAATTCTCTACTGCTGGCACGGTGGTCAGTGTATTGTCATCCAAATAAAGAACTCTTAAGTTTTTCAAACCATCAAAGGCATGAACTCCTATTTTGTTTATGCGATTCTGTCCCAAATTCAATTCCACCACCTTAAGCAAAGGGGCAAAGGTAAGGTCCTCCAACTCAGCCAGCAAATTGCCTCTTAAATTTAACACAGTCACTGCTGACAGCCCGTGCAAGGTCTTATTATTGATTTGGCCAATTTTATTATGATTTAGATGCAATTCCTGTAGTTTACGTTGAAAGGCAAACGTTTTTTGGGGTATGGTGACCAAATCGTTATAGGACAAATCGAGAAACGTCAACTCTGCATAGAATTGTATACTTGAGTCAATAGTTTTTATTTTATTGTTCTTAATAATCAAGCGTTGTATGGAGGGATTTAGAGCAATCGGCAGAACATCCAAGGTGCCTTCACCACATGTCACCACCAAGGTGTCATCATCACACTGACAGCCATTAGGACAGTTGGCCAAAGCATTTGCCAAGGACACTCTGGAGCTTAGACATATTAATACAAATACCAAACCCACTAGCCAGGCTTTAGGAGAAGCTGGTCTCAAAAGGCTGGCGTGTACAAGCTGTTTGGACAACCGTAAGCTTATAGTTAGAAGCGATGTGTGGGGTTTGTGACTTGTGATTAAAAATTGCCTACTGAAATCGCTTTGACCATCCGTCAAACGTTGCTCCAAATCTTTGTCCATAATCATTGTGTTTGGTGTTGCTTGTTGCGGCTGCTGTTGTTCTACTTCTTGTTTGGTTTCCGTTAGTTTGTTTAGGGGTTTTGTTTTAATTTCCTCTTTTCTTTTCGTTGTAAGTCTCATTGTTTATAAGTTTCTATGTTTGTGGGTTTTAAATCGTTTGTGTGGGTTTTCTTCTCCGTACTTTGGTTCGTGTTGTTGTTTTAAGATTTTTGACTTCTTATACTTTTTGTTTGCTTCCATATATTTCTATTTAAGTTAACTATAGTTTCCTATACAGATGATGTTGGCTGGTGTTGCTTTTAATCTTTGTTTGTAGCATTTGTAGTAAACTGATTGGCAATGCAACATACGTCATTAGAAATGAAATTAAATAAACTGCAAAAAAGAAAAGAAAAAACAATTAATTAGTTATAGGAAAGTACGCCATAAATGTTTTAGGAAATAATTTGATTTTTCCAAAATTCAAGAGCTTTTTAAAAATGCCATAAGTCTTTAAAAAAGACAGTATCGTTAGCAAAAATATATACATTTTACTCTTTAACTCAATAATCTCTATTTCCAATATGATGTCGCCATCACCTTGTTATCCTACTAAACCAATTTCAAAATCATTGGAGGTTGCGGGAAAAAGAACTACGCCCACCTTATTTGTTCACGTTTGTTTTATTTTTTTAGGTTTGAATGATTCCTTTTTCTTTTTTCGTAAAATCCATATTAGACCGCGACAGGTAGATCGCAAGAAGTGCTTACAGATCTCGGGGGATCAATAACCAACTGCGAGGGCCGGTTTTGTGTTTATTTTTAGGTAAGTAATTTTTTCTATTTGTATTTGTATTTAAGGTCTTTATAGAAAGCAATACATATAGAGGTAGCCAATAGACCAACAGAGTACACATTAGGTGGAAGTCAATACAAAAAAAAATTTTTTTCATAATTTTTTGGCTTTAGTCTGACCTTACACAAAATAGATTGCAAAAAAATTTAAAAAAAATATTTCCAAATAAAAACAAATTAAAAAAAACTTTTTACAAAAAATGTTTAAAACAATTGGTACAAAAAATTTTGCAAAATATTTTTACCTAAAAATTAACAAAAATTTATCAAAAAATTTTCCGAAAAAAATTCCAAAATATTTTTATAAAAAATTTTCAAAAAAATTTAAATTTCGAAAAATTTCAAAAAATTTAAAGATTTGTATTTAAGGTCTTTATAGAAAGCAATACATATAGAGGTAGCCAATAGACCCACAGAGTACGCATTGCGTGGAACTCAATACGAAAAAAATTTTGTTTAATAATTTTTTGGCTTTAATCTGACCTTTCTAACACAAAATAGATTGCAAAAAAAATAAAAAAAATATTTTCAAATAAAAAAAATGAAAAAAACCTTTTACAAAAAATGTTTAAAACAATTGGTACAAAAAATTTTGCAAAATATTTTTATCTAAAAATTAACAAAAATTTATCAAAAAATTTTACAAAAAAAATTCCAAAATATTTTTATAAAAAAATTTTCAAAAATATTTAAAGATAAGGTTTTATTAAAAGCAATACATATAGAGGTAGCCAATAGACCTACAGGGTACCCACTGGTAAGAAGGAGCAGTCAATAGGCCCATTGAGAAGGGAGTCAATACGAGGAAAAATTTGTTGAAGAATTTTTTTTGCCTTAGTCTGCCCAATCTAACACAAAATAGATTGCAGATAGGTCCCAATTTTAACAAAAACTTTTCAAAAAAATTTAAAAAAATACAAAAAAAAACTTTTTACCAAAAATGTTCAAAATAATTTTACAAAAAATTTTCCAAAATATCTTTACAAAAAATTAAACTAAAATTAACAAAAAATTTTATAAAAAATTGTCCAAAATATTTTTACAAAAATCTTCAAGGCCTTTAGCGAAAGCATATAGAAGTAGCCAATAATCGCACAGAGTACGCACGGTAACCAGGAGAAGTCAATAGGCCCATTAAGGGGACTTTAAGAATTTTTTGCTTTTGTCTGACCTTTCTAACACAAAATAGATTGCAGAAAGGTCCTAATTTTTATAAAAACTTTTTAAAAGTATAATAGAGAAATTTCTAAAATAAATTTACCATAAAATTAAAAACAAATTAAAAAAAAATAAAAAAAAATTAACTTTTTATAAAAAATGTGCAAAACAATTTTTACAAAAAAATTACCAAAATATTTTTACGAAAAAAATTAAAAAAAAATATTTAACAAAAAATTATCAAAAAAATTTTTACATGAAATTTTCCGAAAAAGTTTTACAAAAAATTTTCAAAAATATTTTTACAAAAAATTTTCAAAAATATTTTTACAAAAAATTTTCAAAAATATTTTTACAAAATATTTTCAAAAATAAAATAAAAAAAAAATTTACTAAACATTTTCCAAAAATATATTTTTATGTTTAATCTAGTAATAATGAAAAAAAAAGTTGAAAATAATAAAAGGCCGAAAATATATTTTTATGAAATTTTTTGAAACACAATATCTAACATTACTATGGTGAAGGGTATATAAGAATCGGCATTGCCGAATATAGCACTCTTACTTACTTACTTTTATTTCAAAAAAAAAAAAAAAGGATTTAAAAACGATAAAATTTATATTTTTAATAAAATATGGCTTTCGAAAACCTATAGTTTTAAATCGAATCTCTTGTCAAAAACACATTTTAAAAATTACCTTAAAATAAGTACCTTTTACAAACGTACCTTTAAAAAGTACTTCTATTAAAGTAACTTTTAAAAAAGTGACTTTTATAAAATTATATACAAAAAGTGATTTTTATAAAAACAGAAATTTATAAAAACATTAAAAAATTTTCTAGTACAATAGTACTTTGAAACAGTACCTTGTCGAAAAGAACCTTTAAAAAAGGCTTTTTTAAAGCAATATAATAAAATGCTTTTAAAAAGGCAATTAGAATAAAGCAAATTTTAAAAGAGGGCCTTAAAAAAGCATCCCATAAAAATCTAACTTTCAAAAAAAATACGCTTTAAAAAACCTTTAAAAAATATATTTTAAAAATTAATTATATTAAAAAACTTTTAAAAAGAGTACCTTTTAAAAAGGAACCTGTAAAAAACTAACTTTAAGAAAGTTTCTTATAAAACTTCTAAAGTACCTGTTAACAAAAAGTACTTTTGAAAAGAGTGCCTTTTAAAGAGGAGCCTGTAAAAAATGAACTTGGAGCAAGTTCTTAGAAGGAAAAGTAACACTTCTTCAATTTTATTTTAACATTTTTTATACGCACTTGCTTCTCTACTTTGCTTGCCACCCAAAAAGCGTGGAACTATTGTCATAAAAAATGTTGTAGTACGCATTAAGTCTCTGTGTACAGAGTTGAGAGGTTGCCAAAAACCTTAGTCATGAGATAATATTGATAAGGTAATATCCTGCTTTGTTATTGTGTACACGTACATATTAAGTTCCACTAACATATTGTATAATGTGTGAAGCGTACTTTTTCTCTTTAACCCTCTCAGTGTCAAAAATATGTTAGATTGTGAAAAAATCGTGAATAAATTCTTCTAAAGAACAAATCAAATCGATAACAACTATCGATATCTAATGTCAAAATTTTGTTGTTTAACAAAAACAAAACTCTTTATAACTGCTAACTCTGTGACTGCTAAAATACATTTGAGAAAAACATAGCAAGGGTTAATGACTATTCTAGAATAACATAATAACTAATATGTATGGGGCTTTGCATGCCAAATTGACAAATAAAAAAATCTACTTTTTTAATTTTTTATTTTTTTTGTGCATGGTAGGTGGTACTCGTAAAAAATTATTTCTGGTATATTTTTAAACTATTTTAATCATAAGTTTACATGATATCGATTTATTTAAAAAATATATGATTTTTGCTTATAAATACCGTTTTTATAATGGGGAAAGTTAAATGTTTTTTTTTTTTCAAAATATTTATTTTTATTTATTGCACGTTAAGAGCAATACAGGCTTAAATTGTAGGTCATATATAATTGTTTGAAAATCTCAGTAAACCGACAAAAAAAACTTCGTCATAAAAATTCATCTTATAAAGGGTGTTTTTTATAGTGGTATAGAACTTTAAGTTGCAATAAAACAACGATGGATTATTCGATTGACATCAATTTTATTTATCCGAAAGATAATCTTGTGGCATTAAATTTTAAATGTGACTTATGGCATATGAACGCCACGGCTGGCGCCGAAGTAGTCCAATCTGGACGTCCAATTTTCAATGAGTGTTTCCAACATTTGTGGCCGTATATCGGCAATAACACGGCGAATATTGTCTTCCAAATGGTCAAGCGTTTGTGGCTTATTCGCATATCCCCGGTGTTAAATTACAAGATCTTGGAGGCCAATTCACAGGTCCAAAACGTGAAATTAAGCGGTCACCAAACGTGTCTTTCAATAAATCTATTTCAATAAATCTATTGTAATCATGGCTCTATACCGATCACCATTGACTGTAACGTTCTGGCCACCATCGTTTTTGAAAAAGTACGGACCATACGGACCATACGGACCAATGAATCAACCAGCCCATAAAGCTCACCAATCCGTCAGTTTTTCTGGATGTAACGGTGTTTCGACATACACTTGAGGATTACCTTCACTACAAATGCGACAGTTTTGTTTGTTGACGTAGCAATTCCACCAGAAGTGCGCTTCATCGCTAAAGAAAATTCGCTTATGAAAATCGGGAACAACGGTAATCTCGTTTTGGGCCCATTCTACGAATCTACGCCTTACTTGAGTCTATTCCAAACCAATTGCCAAACCAAACTGAGAATAAATCACTTGACAGCTCTTAAATCGGTCGCCATGTTGAAAAGTAATGCCAACTTAAAGTACTATACCTCCTCTATAAAAAAATACCCTTCACAATCGCAACAAAAATATATGACCATTAAAAAAAAAAAAAAATGATTTTAAAAAAATCGCCTTATACCAGATTATTGATCTTCTTGCAATTTTTAAGTATAACGAAAAGTATTTATATGTTTAATACTAGTTGCTTTGGAAGTTACCCGCACCCAATTTTAAGACTCTTACTTTTATAGTGCTTCACGTATACGTATTTAGTTTATATAAAAGTACCCATGCCTGGATAAAATTATAAAATTTTTATAAAATTCTAAAAACTATTGTAAAGCCCTGTAAAACGTGCTTAAAATATTTTAATAACCATGTAGTTTCACAAAGTAAAAATACAAATCAAATACAAATTTTATTCAATTGGCTATTTGACAGTAAGTAATTCATATTTTGTCATTATTTTAAAACAGCGCCATCTGTTTCGTCCGTGTTTAAAATATCCCCCATTCAATTTATATTTTGTCATTAATTTAAAACAGCGTCATATTTTGCGCAACCGTGTTTAAAATACCACGCTTAAAAAATAAAAGGTGCCTTAAAGTATGCTTTAACTCAGTAAAATTGCATACTTTTACTGATTTTTCTTCATTCTCTATTGGAAATAAGATGTTTTTGCGGAAAAAAACTATCGTTTATTTTAATCAGGCAACTAAGGTACCTCCTCATAAAAGTTTGTTAAAATCAATCCAGTAATTTTTAGGTGAAGCGAATGCAGACCGACAGGAAATCAGTAACTGTTTTATTATTTATTAGTATAGATTATGTCGGTGAGGGTAACTCTTTGAGTAAAGTCTATAGTAGAAGCCAAAACTGACATTTTTGGAATAGTGATGGGCATGGCCACCGCCATCTATTGATAACCAACAATTATATATTAATAGATTTATAACAGCTAAGATCTTCAGACATTGTAGTTAACACAAAAATGGGCGAAATTGTACCACTGGCGTGGCATCTGCTATACAAACTCAATGTGGGAAAATTCAAACAGAAATTCCACAAACTCCCTCTATCCTCCTTTCCTGAGGGCTGGTCCGATATAAAAAACTAAATAATAATAACTTTTAATACGAATAAACAATAAAAGCTGGAATAACTACATTATAGTAATTCGTGCCAAAATTAAAACTAATTGTAACAGTAGGCATAGCCTCTCTCTCCCAATCAAGACAAAAAGTTATCGTGCTTTTGTTATAAATCTGCATTATAGAATCTTACAAGTATTAATCTAAAGTGAGTATAACAAAAAAAAAAAAAAAAAATTAAAAAGAGGGCGTGGCATTTAAACAAACGAAGTAAAAATTTGTCATCTTGATACTGGAAGATTATAAAAGACATATAACAAAATTTGTGTAAGCAGCTTTCGAGCAGTCACGATAAAAATTAACTGAATTCGAAAAGAGGGTGTGGCACTTGCCTTAAAACTCCACATAAAAAGAGTCTAATAATTAATTTAACTTAGTAAAGTATAATAAAAATAAAGGGCAAAAAAAAAACTCTCAATCGTTAAATAATTTTCATCCCTTTTGAGTTCACGCGGCACAGTGGGCCTTTTTTATGTGGTTTTCGAAAAGGAAATATACAAAAATATTTAAAGTGTTTTATATGCAATTTTTATATGAAAAATATTTATATGAAAAATATTTAAACTACTATCCATTCAGCAAATTCGAATGGCAGGTTGATAGCATGCATATGATACATATTTTTTTAGACTTGTAATAATTTGGATAACATTTTTTTAAAAAGCCTGTCTTATTAGGAGTGGAGTGTCCCATATACAGTTTGTTTTTCCAGCTGAGTTGGACTTACAACTCGAAACATCGTTTTCTGCCTCAAAGACCTACTAAATGAAAATTATAATTTTGTTGCGTCTTAAAACTTAATAACAAATGTCTGCTATTTATTAAACCGTATGATTGTGTGCTAAACTTGTGACATAGAAACAGACGGAAAAATTAATACTTTATTTGTGCACTTAAATTTATTATGGTAGATTTGGCGCCAAGGGTTACTTACTGCTTACTAAGGCAACCATTTTTGAAAACATAGCAAAACGTTAGTATTTTGTTTTTTCTTTTAGTAACGAATCGAAAAACCACCATGTTTGTGTTTATGGGATTTGGGTTATAAAATCCCTATCCGCCTCTTGCTTAGCTGGGGTTCGTGTTAAGGAAAATAAAAACATCTAAAAAAACACATAAATTTTAGTCTTAAACACTTAAATTGCTTCCGTTGGTATAACACCAAACACTAGTCATGCAACTCATACCAAAAGTCCATTTTTTATGGTCGCTTATGTGAGTGTGTGGCAGCTTGAACATATGTGCAAATAAAGTAAAAGAAATTGTTCGAAATAAAGTAAGTAAACAGTAGGGATGAAGGGAGCCAATAAATTAACTAGAAATAGAGATTTTAAGTTAATTTCTTATTATTCCGTAAAAAAATAAAAACAGTTACATAATTGGAGTACTCATACATGGTACAGATTAAATACTAGCGTTAATGTGGACTCGGTCTCAGTACTTATTTGACGATGACCTTACCACTGGATAAATACAATTCTTCAGCCCTTCTAGGGCAGAATAAATAGCCATTTTTAACCGTCTTCAAAAAAAAGGAGGTTATCAATTCGTCTAAACGGTTTTGTTAATAAGCAAAATTGCCGCATCTGAAGTGAGGCCAATCCACAAAATACCCCACAGACTCCATTGCATCCAGAAAAAAACACCGTTTGGTGTGGTTTACACGCTGTTGGCATCATCAGACCTTATTTCTTCAAAAATGAGGACGGAGCTCACGTTACGGTCAATGAGATGAGGAGATCGTTACGGCACCATGATTAATGATTTTTTGTTTGAAAATATGGATGTCATTGGTCCGGATGAAATGTGGTTTCAACAAGATGGCGCTACGTGTCATACGGCGACCGCAACAATCGAGTTATTGTAATCAAAATTTGGCGTAAAGTTGATTTCGAGAAATGGACCTGTCAATTGGCCTCCAAGGTTGTGCGATTTGACACCTCTCGATTATTTCCTGTGGGGCTATGTGAAGTCACTGGTTTTTCGCTGATAAACCAGTAACAATTGACGCTTTGGAGGTCCATCACTGTTCGTGTTATTCGTGACATACGGCCAGCAACACATGAAAAAGTGACCCAAAATAGTGCGTCCAGAATGCGCTTCATCATGAGCAGCTGCGGTGGCCATATGCCCGAAATCATTTTAAAAATATTAATGCCATGTTATGATCTTTCGTAGAAATAAAATGTTTCATTACAATTTAATTTTTTGTGTTATTTTTTACAATTGTTCTTTTGGGCTTAAAAAACACACTTTATTAACGCTTTTGCAATGTTTTATATGAACTTGCAGGCATAAGTATACATAAAAAAGAAGCAAGACAAAAAATAGCCTTGATGTAGTGGCAGTATTTTGCTGGGTTGACAACACTACCAGCCTACAGAGCATAAGAGTAATACTGAAAACGGCAAGCATTTCAGCAAATATGTCATTAATTACCGACTTAATTATTGCATTTCTTTAAGGGTGCTATACGTTATTCTTTTATTTAGCATATTTGTAAATCAACTTTTACAGAGTTTTACAGTATTTATAGAAGTCTAAAATTATATGTAAATTTTTGAGTTTTATCCAGGGATGGGTACCTTTAAATATAGTAAATACAAATACGTGCAACACTATAAAAGTAATAGTTTTAAAATTTGGTGTGGATTACTATCAAAGCAAAATCGAACAAAATATTGTCAGGACGCACAGAGGGATTTTTTGTGCAATAAGTAGTTTTTTCGACACATAAAATTTAAAAATGTAATGATGCAGTTTAGTAGAAAATTGATTCAGTATGAAGAATCCATAAATTGTATGCCAAATAAACGTTAATTTGTCTTTGAAATAACGAAGTAAAGTCTATTTTAGTCCAAAATATTGAAAACTGTTTACGCACTTCTATAGTGTTTGTACGTAAGATAATTTTATTGCTCTGATTCATATAGTGATTTTTTTCAAATATATCCTTTTCTGCGTATTTAAAAAAAAAAAAATTATAAAGTTCGCTCATGTGGTTTAAAAGATATGATAGAATAATATTTGTTCTATAACGTGCCGTGATTACAAACTTCCTTGAAAGAAAAAATATGTTGCTCGGTCGTGCTAGGTGCTCCCGCTATAACAAAATGAAAGGTAAGACACCATACTATCAATTAAAAAAAAAAAGTTTAAATAATTAATAATCTTTTATAAAATCATAAAATTTGTCTCCAAATACAAGAAATTTTTAATTTAAAAAAATTACAAAATTAAATTACAATTTGTGAAAAAACGAAATAGAGAAGTGAAAAAGGTATTTTTAAAATGAGTTTATTTTCTGTGTTATATAGTGAACTGAGTTACGAACTCACTAGTTGCAATGAATAATCTTAAATTAGTTTCAAGCAAAGCTATTGATGGTGAAGCACCAAAATGGGAGTTTCCTCCTTACATGCTCGCAGAAAATTTATGGAGTGCATACTTCATATTATCTACAACAAACCATTTCAAAGATGGTCGGCGATCAAGGAAGAACACAAAAGTCTAAAACTGGAAAATAGACTTCGAATTCAGAAGGCATTAAAGGAAGAGATAGGTATACGAGTGGATGCAGTTCAACAAAGAACTGGGTCTACTAACGATGGAAATACGTCCAGGCGTTTCTTTTCTAACCCCGCACTTGTTGCCGATGTGACTGGTGTAGAGGAGTAACTAATTAATCGATTTCGCATTATACTACAAATAATAACTTGTGGCAAAAAAGTTAATACCTTGAAGTTCAAGAATTTTGCTCAAGATACAGCAATACTTTTTGTTGAAAAATATAGTTGCCAGTAACAGTACACAAAATACTTTTACACGGAAAGGATATCATGGATGCGGCAATACTTCCTTTTGGCATGCTTTCTGAAGAAGCCGAAGAAGCCAGAAATAAAGATTATAGAAATTATAGATTAAGGCTCTCCAGAAAGTGTGATAGAGTTGCATCAAATAATACAGATGTTTTTCATCGACTTCTAGTAAACTCAGTTCCTTTTATAGGTAACAGATTATATTAGATGTCAATGCCGTATATTAGATGTCAACGCCGTAAACAGGTTCTGGAACTTGATGATATAGTTACAGAAATGATAGATGATGAATAAAAGTCTATATTTCAATGCATGTATTGAAATTTATTTATAAAAAATTAGTTTTGGTAAAGAAACAAAAAGTTGTGGGAAAAAATATAATATGGGTTATATGGGCGGTTGGTAGTGGGTAGTGGATGTAGCCAATGAAACTTTATTTTATTCTTAATTGAGATAATAAAAGGCTCTGTGCCAAATTTCAAAAACTTTGGACCAAAAATAAATTTTCGGTTCTATAGGCGGTGGGTGGTGGGCGAGACCAATTTTGATGAAACTTTATTTTATTCTTAACTGAGGTAATAAAAGGCTCTGTGCCAAATTTCAAAAACTTTTGGCCAAAAATAAATTTTGGTTTCTATAGGCGGTGGGTGGTGGGCGAGGCTAATTTTTATGAAACTTTATTTTATTCTTAATTGAGGTAATAAAAGGCTCTGTGCCAAATTTCAAAAACTTTGGGCCAAAAATAAATTTTGTGTTCTATGGGCGGTGGGTAGTGGACGTGGCCAATTATGATGAAACTTTATATTTTTCTTAATTGAGCTAACCAAAGGCTCAGAGCAAAATTTCAACATTCTACGGCCACTCCTTATATTTTTTGCCAAACATTGTATGAACAAATCTCACTGTGGGACGCATCCAACGTGTGTGTGGCCCAGCTAGTATTTTATAATTTTCTAGTTTTCAGCCTTATCTAAAGAACTTATAAATTGTGTTTTTCTTTGGTCCATTGTTATGTTGATGTTTTTTTTTTTTCTTTAAATTTGTTTTTTAACCTGCCAAAGTAAGATTTATTGAATTTAAGATTTATTTATTTTTATTTATTTTTAACATTTTAACATTTTTATCTCTCACTTGGTTTCTTTGTCTTTGATTCTCTTGCATAAAGTTTTTATGACCTTGAGTTTTGTTTCTTAGTTGCTTTCACTTTCTAAGAGGCCAAGCAACAAAAAGAAAATCTTATAAACAAAAAGAGAATTTTTTATTCGAAAGTTGTTTTCTTTTGAAAACTTTGTTTTTTAAACTTAAAAATGTCAACTAAAAAACAATTTTTTTTTAACAACAACAAAGTTAAAAATGGCGTCAGACTTTATATGAAAGGGTTCAGTTGATACAAGAAAATAAAGAAAAGGAAGAAAGCACAACAAGAAATATTTTATTTCTTTGGATCCTTTAATTATTTGCTTTAAAAATATTTCATTAAAACCATAACAACATTGAACAGAACCGACATCAAAGACATCATAGTTGTAATTAAATGTTTGTCGTTTGACAGTATGGATCGTTTGGGGAGTGTTGGAGGTGATAAAAATGTTACTACGAAAGTGATGCTTCTATATAAAGCGTGTTTCGTTTAATACGAGCAGATTATAGTCAGCATACACGGTCATCTGAGCACACTATTTACAAATTTATGAAGGCAATTGAGGAAAGTCACGATTAATCTTTATTGTATTTTACTGAATCATTTTTCATCTGGATTGCAACTTCAGCTTTAAAATATTTATATAACAGAACATAAGCAGCATGACTACAGTTATTAAACCGGTTTTGGAATCATTCGAAAAACCGATGTTTTAGACTGTTTTCGCGATTGTTCAACAGGATTTTGTAAAATGGATGAATTGAGAATTATTCGATAAACCGGTTTTATTTTCTATAATTCTTCATCAAAATCGAATATTCTGAGTAGCGGCCTAGTGAACGAGTTTAAGGCGTGTTTTATTATAAAAATATTAAGAAATCGCTTGTTCCCAACTTTTTGCTTTTTTAAATTGTTGTTTTTAGCATAGAACATATTGTAATTTTTATGCATATTTTCTGCGTAAAATTATTTTTAATAATATTTAATAAACAGACTAATTCTTTAAGCCCAATGTGTAAAATATATACATATATTTTTTAACATAAATTTAAAAAAAGTGTTTCGTTTTATTTTATTTAATTTAATTTTATTTTATTAAAAAAACCGGTTACGCGGTTACCGGTTATATGAACCGGTTATGCAAACCGGTTTTTTTATAATAATCGAAAAAACGGGTTTTATAAAATCAAAAATTTTCGTATAATTTAACCGGGTTTATAATAAGTCGACTAACTGACAACTCTATGCATGATCATATAATGCTTTTGTTGTTATAAGGCCCATTTTATTGACGAAGTTGTGATACAAAACTTTAATTCTCATCGTACGTAAAGGGTGATATTGTAGCATCTTTGTTTTTGGCAACTCACCTGTTTTCGTGTAACATATTACTGTTAATCATATACAGTTTGGTCTATAATTTAACAATGATTTTACAAACGAACACCGCTTGCAGGTCATTGAAGTTTATTATCAAAATTCATCATTGGTTAAGGCCAGGATTCCATATCCTACACAATCGTACGATTTAATCATAAAGAAATCTGACAGAATTCGGTCCTACTCAAAAAATTGGTTTTAAAATGGCGATGTATATGCCACACTATCATACAAAGGAAGATTTTGCAACTCTGTTCGCATTAAAAAAAATACTATTGTATGAATAATTTCAAAAGATTATAAAATCGTACAGATATGTCAAAACGTCTGTCACACTTTTAATCCACACTCTCATACTTTTTGACCACACATGCAATTTTTTACAAATCGTACGTCTGAGTATGTTAGTGAATCACGGCCTTTAAGAAAGTGCATAAAGTGGAAAATTTTGTTCAGTGACGAAGTTAATTTCTGGCTGAAAGATTACCTGAACAAGTAAAATTGCTGTATTTGATGTGAAGAGCAACCATAAGCATTGCAAAAACTGAACTTGGCTGACATGTGCTTGCAAAAAGACAGTGCTATGTGCCATACAGCGCGTGAAACAACAGTTTAATTGAGAGGCGAGTTCGGTAAACAGTATATCTCACGTTTGAGCTCGATAAATTGGTCGCCTAGATCGAGCGATTTTACGTTTTAGACTATTTTTATGGCGGGTTTGATTAAGGCTCATGTCTATAGGGACAAGCCTGTAACCGTCGACGCACTGCAAGCCAATATTGAAGACTTTATTCATGAGATACCGGCCGATATATTGGAGATAGTATGCCAAAGTTTTACCCAGCGTATCAAAGGTTTGAAGCGTAGCCGCGGTCGACAGTTACATGAAATCATCTTTATACATTGAACTATATACATACATCGACATAATCGACAGAACGACTAAAATACAAATTTCATATTTTTTTTAAATTTGATGTGTTTTTTATATCCAATCTGTAAGCTCTTATAAAGTCACCCCTGTGCATCTCCTTGATACCTATTGTAAATATGTACCTGTCTAGGCATACAATTTGCCTAAACAGCCTCACCACCCTGCTTAAAGAAAAATAAACTAACAAAATATGATACAAATTCATATGATATGATTAGTAGCTCATGATCTTCAGAGCTACAATAACCTAGATGGAGCCTACATTAAGTTATTGTTTTGTTTTGAACCCGAATAGTGACACTGGGCTAGAGTTATTTTTACAAAGAAATGGTATATTTATTAAACAATAGGATATGAATAAAATTCCATAATTTAAAATTCAAAATTGTCAGTGGTTAGGAAGAAAAGCTTGCTCCGAAAGGCTAGTTGACAGTGTGCAAATGTATCAGTCTGCAGGTGGTGGGTTCGATAACACAGTGCAACACGGAAAAAAATAACCATATACGGACACCATTACGTGATAAAAGACCAAAAAAAAGACCCCTGTCTCCCAGTTTTGCCCAAAGTCCTCCAGGTTTTTTTTTTATGGGCCCTCAAAGATGTGGGGCCTCGATGTCATTTTTGCAAAAAAATGATCATTTACTCAAGCTCATATTTTGCAAACCCTTTGGAATTTTGATATACTCTCTGAGGCAAAGTTGTATCTCTTGTCATAAAGAACAAAAATTGTGAACATATAAAATCAAAAAAACTTCATCTTCAAGGTCAAAATCGCAAAAAACTTTAAAAAATTCAATTTTTTTTACCTTTTTTCCCCTGTTCTGGTCCATAGGTAGCAAACCGTTCAAAATTCAATGAAACAATCAACTACAAAAATGAACCTAAGATCTTAATAAAGAACTTTCTAGAACATATGAACTTCCTAGGAATGATTCTTAACACAGTTTTTTTTTATAGAAAAAACCCGGTTTGCATCACCGGTTCATATAACCGGTTCGCGTAACCGGTTTTTTTAATAATATAAAATTAAATAAAATAAAACAAAACACTTTTTTTTTAATTTTATGTTCAAAAATATATGTATATATTTTACACATTGGTCTTAAAGAATTAGTCTGTTTATTAAATATTATTAAAAATAATTTCACGTAGAAAATATGCATAAAAATTACAATATGTTCTATGCTAAAAACAATAATTTAAAAAAGCAAAAAGTTCAGGCGACTTGGGAACAAGCGATTCCTTAATATTTTTATAAAAAAAAAAAAAAACAAAACTTAAACTCGTTCACTAGGCCGCTACTCAGAATATTCGATTTTGATGAAGAATTATAGAAAATAAAACCGCAAAAGTGAAAAATTTTTTGCGGCTACCTAAGCGCTACCTAAACGGTGTTAAGAATCATTCCTACGAAGTTCATATGTTCTAGAAAGTTGTTTATTGAGATCTTAGATTCGTTTTTGTGGTCGATTTTTTCCTTAAATTTTGAACGGTTTGCTACCTATGGACTTGAACAGGGGAAAAAAGGTAAAAAAAATTTGAGATTTTTTAAAGTTTTTTGCGATTTTGACCTTGAAGATGAAGTTTTTTTGATTTTATATCTTAACAATTTTTGCCTCAGAGAGTATATCAAAATTCCAAACGGGTAACGGGCTTGAGTAAATGATCATTTTTTTGCAAAAATGACATCGAGGCCCCACATCTTTGAGGGCCCATAAAAAAAAACATGGAGGACTTTGGGCAAAACTAGGAGACAGGGATCTTTTTGTTTGGCTTTCATCACGTAGTGGTGTCCGTATGTGGTTATTTTGCCATGACTTAAAAAATTACACAGTGTGTAACCACTTAAGGTTTTATCTGTTTCATTGCAATGGGCTAATATATTCTTCACTACTATGCTCTTGAAATTAAGTACAATTATAATTTGTAATTGAATAGCAACATTTTATACACAAAAAAAAAGATCTTAAAAAGTTAACCACAAGCGTAATTTACTCTCAAAACTTTTTGTTTTTTTTAGAATTTTTTTCACAGAAACCACATATAAATTTCTTCAGAATTTTCCTCTGTTAAAGTGAAAGTTTCATTTCATAAAAAAACAAAAATTACTTATTTTGTGGAATTTTTATGATACAGAACTTTTTTACTATTGTTTTTCTTTTTTTTTTTGCCAAAAACTATTGTAAGAATTTAGGCGTTTGAAAAACACAAACCGTAATAAAGTTGAAGCAACAAAATGGCAAATATTTTCACCAACAATTTTGTAGGTTTTTTTTATGGAAAGCTGGCAACAAATGTTAAATTTGTGGTTTATTAAAAACTCCCTGTGGGTTTATGGTGAAATATGTAGATGTTTATAAACCTATACACACACACATGCATCCTAATACACAACAAATGTATAAGGGATGTGCCACACAAAGCAGGGAAATAGAATTAAATATGATAGAAAAATATTTTTTTCGCTATATCAGATAACTACATGATATAGAATTTGGCCTTTGTAAAATAGTAAATTTCGTATAGAAATAATTAGACATGAGAACAGTAAAAAGTGGCGAAAATCGGAAGACCCATGTCAGGAGATTTAGCTCAGCTATGATTTATAATTTTTGTTAATATGTAAGCAGTGCCATAATTTTCATGCTTGTTGAACTACCCATATACACATACATACACGTTCACATACAAATATACTTGGCCTAAAGGGAAATTAAAAATTGCTGCTGGTTATGTGAGTGTGTGTGTGTGTATATGTGCGTTGGAAATAAATTTGAAAATTATACAATTTGTATGACATTCAAATTTAAGTTTTTGGGGGGAAATAAAATTTAATGTTGCAATTTAAACTGCTTAAATGAAATGAAATAAAATAAATTTATTTAATTTGTTAAATATTAAACTTAAGCAGGCCATAGATGTTGCGACGGATGTAACAACAATTCTAGGAATCAGTTGTATGCTTATTCCACAAACGATACAATTTAGTGTACAATCTCATATACAACTTCATTTAACAACACAGATGCTAACTGCAAGGTGGTCATAACATTACTAAACACAATTACTACATAAAATCGTATGCGAGAGGCAGAAAAACGTTGCGCGGTGTTAATAGAACATGACAAAAAATTAAAACTTTCTGATCTTTCGTACAACCGACACACAACTTCAATGCAACAAGCCCAAAAACGTTACAACTCGTGTACAGCATAATCAAGTTGGTTATAACGTCTGGGGCTTGCCCTACAAACGCGTCAATTTATGAAATTTCAAAAAGCTGAAATATATAACATCAGATTTACAACGCCTTGGGAATTGTTACTGAAACTGCTTAAATACTGTAAAAAAAAGAAAAAAATCGACAGACTCATAAACTTACCCAACTAATATTGAAAGAGGGAATTGCTAAATTTTACCACAACTTTACATTAATGTGAGACAAATACTAACCCTGCAGATGTGGCTTGAATATGATTTTCTCACACCGAAACTGCGAGCCGACTGTATCCAAAAACTGTATCTATATCCAAAGCCAGTATCCAAAGCCTGTGACGACCGGTCTTCACCGCAAGATACGACAATAAATATTTATCTCCAAAACCTTCATACCTGAATAATATAATGTCAAGAATAGAAAAGCTTAGGAATGAGAAAATTATTGCTGTATTTAACCAACAACAGAAATTCTATCATTTCTTAAGTGGTCAAGTAATTTTAAAGGGGCAGTAAAGATTAGAATAGGAATGGCTGTGCCAATTAAATGCCAGTTTAAAACGGCCATCCAGAGTTTCTATTTCGATGCCCTTCACTTTACTAATCCACAGAGGCTTACTCACATACATATTTACCCTAATGAAGACGACCGATTGTACGCAGCTTTCAAGCCACTGCGAAATCTTTTGCATAGCTATAATCTTATGGCTGCATAATGCCAGGCAATGACACATAATGTGCGTAGAATAGTTTCTAGTGCTACTTGGTCCTCATGCAATGTAAAAAAATCTGATGCCCCCACCCATTACATTCTATAACATCTACAATGGCCAGAGCCTTTGCTGAAAATCGAAATCGCAATCCCCAGAATGATAGAATAAAATACTTAGTACTAACATACTAAGTAAAAGTTTCATTTGAAAAATATTATTATTATTAAGTAATCTACTCTAAGGCCCGCGATCTAAAGGATCTGTTGTACAGCCTTTATTTTCAACAAACCAGTTTTTGGCTTCGGATAAAGTAAATACGCAAGAGATTATTTATAACACCTGAAGACAATGAGAGCATCCTACGGATTTTGCTTTACGAAACCCTAGAGCAAGACAGGCACAAATTATGTGTCATCATGCAGCTTACAGTATCACAAGTTTTGATGAGCATATTTCCTATAGTGAATTTATGGTAACGAAGTCTACAATGTCGGGTAAACCATCCCGAAAAGTAGCTTTAAGTCATTCTTTTGGAATAAGCGTAGTCGGATGTACATCGATAAAACGTTTTGTTTCTCTGAGCCCTGTCGTTGCTTCCCAATGATGAGAGATCTCTGCTTCGGCCCTGGAATCAGTTTCTTCTTTAGCCTAGCAATTAGATATGCAAACAAAGGTTTTACTGTTTCTATAAATCTATACAGTCCGCAGGCTCATTGCCAACATGAACCTTATGACTGGGAACCCAACATAGTGTTAACCTATTGTGGGAACCGAGTTCATTTAGAAATGTTTTGGGGAAAGATTTTCAAAATATATTTATGATAAATCGCCAAACAAACCAAATTTTATATATGGATTTTTTTTTAACAAAATCGTAAAAAAGGGTAACTTTTTTCTTTGTGTACCAAAAACTCACTCTTGAAATAGCTATTGACTATTATGATTTTGTATATTTTGTTAAAGTTTTTCTCGCTTATTTTTTACTAAGGAACATTATAATCATGTTGAATTATAAAATAATAAAATATACACCCAATTCTGTTTTTACACGGTCTTTTTTTTACACGGTTGGAAAATAAACACATTATTTTTTTACACGATTTTATTCCATTTAGCACGATTCAAAACCTTTTGAGCTTAGATTTTATTTGTAAAATTTAAGTTTTTCGAAATATTTTATATCAAAAATTTAGAGGAATTCCCTTTTTGTGCATACAATCATTTGTACTTTTAGACCAATTGAAATGTGTTAATATTTGGTAAATTTTTCAATGCATCTCTAAAAGAACACGTCGAAAATTAGAAATAAAAAACTACAACCTAAAGCCATTTCTTTAGAAAACAAAATTGAAATTTTAGATTGTCTTCGAAACGGAGAAGGCTCAACATTTCTTAGCAAAATGTTTGGTTTAAACGAAGCTACAGTAAGAGCTATAAAAAAACTAAAATTCAATTAGGCAATCGTTGATTTATGGAACGAAACTATCTATTAAGTCTTCATCATACAGTAAAGATGCAAATAAACGGTGTAAATACATATTATATATGCATATATGTATGTGTAAAAATAAACATGATTTCTTGTTCTTAAAAAACATGATTTGTTGTTCTTAAAAAAATCTCGTTTTTCACTAATTTTAATAGGTTTTAGAGATAAGGAACCATTCACCTATTTTTGTATACTTTTTTTTACGTATACGCAATTTTTATTATTTATTAAGTAACAAGTATACGACGTTATGTAATTATTTATTTACCTTAAAGTATGCAATGATTTTCTTACTTTATTAACAAAGGCAGTGACGGTAATATAATGATACAATTCAAAAGAACGCATTTCGGTTACTGTGAAACAAAGTGACAGAATTTTTTTTTTCCAATTTATATTATACCATGCAAGGCCATGTGGTTCACTACTCTTAGCTGCAGGAATTTTGGGATACGAACTTATTATGATTTTAAGCGGATTAATTTTTATGCTTTTTAAAACGGCGTTTTGTTTCAGCATTATTTACTATACCATAACAAGGTTTGTTATGGTATAATAAATAATGGAAAAAAACTAATTTTATTTTTGTTATTTGTTTATTAAATGTTATAATACAATTACAAATTATATTCTTACTTTAATAATCGAGCATAGTAAGAAAGAACTTCATTAGTTGTAGTGTAGTACCCACAGTACTTGTTGGAAATCGAACGCATAAACTACATACTACAAGACAAGCCACAAGCTAAGATATTATAAATTTATTGAAATTTAATATTACTGTGTAAGTATATTTCTATAGACTTTTCGCTTAATGCTCAATTTAGGTCATCAGGAAACCTTTACCAATATTTTAGGTTTTCCGTTGGAACAATGAGAATAAAACGAACTTAAGCCTAACCTAAAAATTCATTTAGACACCCTTGAATATCAAATTTTATATATTTTTTCTTGTTAATACAGCGCATATAGAAATACACATTTTGTGTAACTAATAATTGTTTTTCTATAACAGGATAGAGTCATAAAAGAAAAAGTCGCCTATGTTGGCACCCTTTAATTTTCAAGTTTATATTTTATTACTGGGAGAAATAGTGATAAGTTCTTGGTGCCTTTTACGGTTCAACAATACAAATACAATTTAATTTTTAAAATTATGAGCCTATTTTTGAATGCGATGCTTATGAAAGCATATGAATAAAATTTCAAAATCGGTGACTTAGTTCTTTGGACACAAATGTAAAAAAGCAACATACAGACGAATTGCCAACTTTTTTTCAAGTCGAAATCTGTTTTTTATAAAAAATGTAATCTGCTCCTCTTTATAAGCAATGAAAATTTTTCGGCGGGAAGTTCTGTTTGCCCGAAGTTAGGAATCTTGCCAAACAGGGTTTCAGAGCAATTGAATGAAACTAATTAAGCATATCGAACTGAACTAAAAGGAGTTTTTAAACTAATTCTTTCGTATATTCCTTCCTCCTTAATATGGGCTATTAAAAACGTAAGGAGATGAATTTATTACATTAAAGATCATAGCAGTGTTAAAGAAACATGTGCAAACTTGTTATTTTTTATTTAAGTTTCATGGCTTATTTTTTTTTTTTTTCAAATATTAATACTACTGAACTTTATATTTCAGCCATATAAACAGCTGTAAATTCTTTATTTTATGTAATGAAAAAAGAAGTATAAATAAATATTATCTACTCGCTGTTGTTAAACAACTTTAATACTTATTCTCAACATACATTTAACACATGTCACATTTTTTATTCAAATAATAATTTTACGTTGTTTTTATTTTCCAACTTTTCTTGTAAAATGTTTCCCTTTTTTATATTCCATCAACCATGATATGGAAAATTTTTCTTTTTTTTTTTTTTTTGTTGTTACTATTTTGTTTCGACTTATTTTCCAGAAACAACAAGAAAAAAAGATAAAGAAAAACACGTTAAATTGCTGTTAAATATAAAAATCTATACGATGCCAAGGCACAAAATTTATAGTGTATTTTGTATAAACAATCTATAGGAATAAAAAACAAAAACCTTAAAAAAGTAAATATAAAGCTGCTTTGCCAACTGAATGGATAAAATATTTTACATGAATGAGTTTGTATGTCGAAAAACAAAAGTTTTATCGTTTAGAGAACTGTATAGATATAAAATATTTCTAGGAATTACTACTAATATAAGGTGATGTTTTGCATAATTGGTTTTCTAAATGTTGGATATTTCACTGATCTTTTGGTCTTACTAAAGTCACTGAAAAAACAATTTCTAATAATTATTGTTTCAAATGAAATTTAGCTAGATTTAAATAAGGGTTCAATTATATAACTAATTGATTCAATTATATATTTGTTGAAAGAAAATAAATTTCTACGTAAATAAATAATTTAAAAATAAAATCAATTAATTATTTAACTAAATCAATTATTTATTTAATTAAATCAATTAATTATTTAGTTTAAATTTTATAATTAAATTTTTAAGCTCTAGGTCTTTTTTATAAAAATTTAATATATTTATTTTTATTTTTATATTCGATATTTCGCTACACCAATGGGTAGCATCGTCAGGAAATAAAAATATTATAGCGGAATATGGAATATAAAAAAAATTAAATTTAAAAAATTTTTATAAAAAAGACCTAGAGCTTAAAAACTTAATTATAGAATTATTAAAAAAGGTCAAAAAAAAAAAACATAAAAAAACCTTAAATAGGTGCAAATATTTTTCTATGTAAAATAATCGATGAAAAATTTGGTGTGATTACACTGTCCATTAGCATTTTTGTAACAGAATAGCGACCCTATAATTCTGAAAGGGTATGTTGAATAGATCATTTTTGTAGAAAAAACTTATGGTCCAGCACTTCTGAGTTTTTTTTTTTACAGTGGGTCAAAATTTTTATTTTTTTGGTCGAAGGAAGCATTATACTACATGAAAAAAATGCTGTAAGTTAATGTCTGAGAGAATTCTTATGGTCAGAGTTGTATTGTGGAATTGTATGAGGATTATTTTGGAAGATCTTAACCCTCTAACTGGTCTCTTTATGGGTCAATTTGACCCTTTCTTCGAGAAAATCAAAAATATCCTTTAAAAAAGGACATTTAAGGACTAAAATACTCTACGAAAATGTTTGCCGGAAAATTTCAGTGGGGATTACCAAAGACACCATTGTTGTAAATAAAGCTCTTTACGCTTAATTAGTAAAATTTTACTAAAATTTTACTTTAAAATTTCACCAACATATAGAAAACAGGTAAAAACGGCGTCAAGTTTGGCCGGGCCAAACAAAATTATAATTTTTTTATAGAAGTTACCCCCGCTGAAATTTTCCGCCAAACATTTTCGTAGAATATTTTAATCCTTAAATGCCCTTTTTTAAAGGATATTTTTTGATTTTCTCGAAGAAAGGGTCAAATTGACCCATAAAGAGACCAGTTAGAGGGTTAAGATCTTCCACAAAAATAAACCTCATACAATTCCACAATACAACTCTGACCATAAGAATTCTCTCAGACATTAACTTACAGCATTTTTTTCATGTAGTATAAAGCTTCCTTCGAACTAAAAATGAAAACTTAGACTCACTGTAAAAAAAAAACTCAGACGTGCTGGACCATAAGTGTGTTCTACAAAAATTATCTACTCAAGATACCCTTTCAGAATTATGGGGTCGCCATTCTGTTCCATTCAAAAAGTCTTAATTTGTTGGACAGTGTTATTTTTTGAAAATAGAACAAACTAAATTTGTAATTAAAAAATAATACAATCATTAATTATTTAATTAAATCAATTAATTATTTAGTTTAATCTGAAACTAATAGAAACCTTTAATTGGTGCAAATATTTTTTTTGATGAGTAGATCGACATCTACTCAGTAAAAGATTAGTTGTGGTTATTTGTTGAAAAAAAAAAAAATTCGTAGTTAAAAAAATAATTGAATAAATTAATTACTTAATTAAATCAATTAATTATTTAATATTACCCACCGTTGGATAAGATAATTTTCAAAGATTTTGTGACTTTTTGCTATTATAAGAAAGCTAAATCTAGCTGGGCAAAGCGAGAGTTAAATTTAATTCGAGTTCTTTTTATGAAAAACAAACTGTCTCTTTAACATGGAGATGCCCTAGGAGAGCGTCAACTAACACAGATACAATACCCTGTGATAGGTCTTAGGCCTCATCTTTGAGGTGCAATCTACTCACAAATCAAGATTCATAGCTTCTCGTTTCACTTTCTATTTGCCAGATCGTAGGATGAGTATGTCTGAAATAAATGTCCACAATTTTTCACAGGCTTATCAATGGGCCTTTAGTTCTTTTTGCTTACTATTGACAAGATACCAGCTGTATCACCAGCAAAAACAATTATTTTAAAATCCATATATATAAAAAGAAGTGTACACTCTGATGTCACCACTAACTGCGGAAACGGGTCGACCGATTTTAGCCAAAATTTCAGGATATATTGGAAATGGTCTGTAGATGATTTGAAGTTAGCACGAAATCGGTTTAGTGGTTCCAAAGATATGGCATTTACTTTTCCCTATACAAATATCAACAAAATGCCCTCAATTTTCCATATTATGAGATTTTGTTGTCACGTGAAAAGTTTCCTCTTATGGGTATAATGGCATTTGGTCTTTCTAATTGGAATATTGAGCTGAATCTTTTCAGTCATTGCTTGGATCATCATTTTATTTGTGTGCTAACCATTCGATTTTTCACTTGCTATACACCTGCATTGTATCATAGGTATGTGTTGCTTTTTTCTTTGCGTTCGAAACTATAATTGATTCTCCTCTGTTAACAGCAAACCTACAGGGTGGACTTATAAGGGCTGTAAGGATGGACCCAGGCAACGCCGGATAAAATACACTAGTTATTTTATAAAATTAAACGAAAAAATATATTAATGATAAAAACTTCATACATCTTCTTCAAGTTGAATTTTCAATCTAAAAACTAAACCCTTTAAATAGCACCCTTTTATAAACAAACAATTCCAGAGAATATTTTCAAAGATTTTAAAACTAAAACTATTTAGTTTGAACATTTTCTAAACATTCCTTCTTTTTTCCAGTTAACACAAACAACAAAATAAATATATATAAAAAATGTTTGTTTATCTATGATTTAGAATTTTAGATTTTTATATTATCAAACTTCACAAAAAGCTATCAGTCTTCAAAACGACTTGTATGTCATGCAAAAAAAAAACAAAAACTTTGCACTGAAATTGGAATTGGAATAAAAGACTAAAATAAAAAGACTGATTGCTGTTAGGAAGTATTTGTAAAATATTTAACATTTATACTCGAAATAGGATTTTGTGTACGAAAAGAAAAAAAAACAAATATATATTTTTTTATCGGTTTATTGTAGAATATAGAAGTAGAAACACATGATGCTAAATGTAGATGAGAGAAAATATCTCTTCAACAATAAGCACAAATTTTAAAATTTCTGTTTGCCCGGGGGGTTGTGGGTTCAATTCCCAACAAAGACTCTGGGTGTTTCACTACAACGAGTGACGGCCTTCGTAGCTATGCTCGATAACTAAGTTAGAATATAACTTGCAAGGATTCAAGGTGCTATCTATTGTAGTTCGCCAGGAACACGATAATAATTTGTTCACTTTGTATGGAAGGTACCACGCCTACTATTCCGGTTCAGTCTGTATTTAGCTAAACTATGTACGTTAATGTGATGGTTACTTGTACGAAAATCCAAAGCGCTATCTATGGCAGTTCTCTAGATACAGTATAATAGTTTTTCACTTTGTATGGGAGGTAACACGCCCACTGTCCCAATTAGTTTTGTATTTTTCTAGACTATGCATATTAGTATAGGGGTTATTTCACTTTGTATGGATGGTACCACGCCCACTATTCTAATTCATTCTGTGTTTATCTCTACTATGTACGTTAATATGGGGGTTACTGGTGCAAATTTCTAAGGTACTAGCTATTGCAGTTCTCTAGATACACGATAATAATTATTCAGTTTGTATGGTTTGTATGAAAGATAAACTTTATTCCAATCAAGTTTATCTATCTCTAAACTATGTACGTTACAAAATTTCATGGCACTAACTATTACCGTTAACAAGATATATGATGATAAATATTTAATTTGTATGGGAGGTACTAAGCCCACTATTCCAATTCAGTCTGTGTTTCGGTAAACTATTTACGTTAAGAGGTTACGCGTGCGAAATTTCAAGATGCTACCTATTACTGTTACCAAGATATACGATGATTAATATTTGCTTTGTATAGGAGGTGCCACGCCTACGTCGAATATCAAAAAAATAAGTACCTTATATTATCATCCATATATCTGATAACTGTGAAAATTTCAGAAATATCGGTTTGGTGAGATCGGTTCGGTGTAGGCAGCTATAGCTTTCCGACAAACAAATAAACAAACACATTTTGTGCCTTATATATATAGATAAAAAATACATAAAATGAAAAGCCGCGAACTGTAAGACGGAACTAAAAATGTAAGGGTCTTTGGTGAGGATTGTTTTCAGAGCTAAATCGAACAAGATATTGCAAGGGCGCTGACGAAGTGGTGGGTACAGCTAGTATTTTAATATAATAATTTTTACAATTTTAGATTTTTGTAATAATTTTAGAATTTTATATAAATTTTGGAATTTTATTCAGGGATGGGTACCTTCATATAGAGTAAAATATACGTGAAGCACTATAAAAGTAAAAGTTTTAAAATTTAGTGTGGATTAGTTTCAAACAAAATATTGTCAGGAAGCACAAAATGTTAAAATATAATTTAAATATATATAAATTAAACTTGATCACCAAATGCTGTATAGTAGACTAAAAAGAATAAACCCTTTTTTGCCTCAAGACTTTTAAAAATATTTAAAAGTTTTTCTTTCTGATTTTTTTTTTTTTTTTTATTGTTAAAAAAAAGAACTAAATTATGACATTAAGCTAACAAGTAAACAATTATACAATTAGACAATATGAAGGACAGTAATGTCATTATTATCTTACCCTTATTGCAGAATGCTTTAATTTGCTTAACACTTTTTCCCTTTACCAATAATTTTAAGCCAGACAAAAATTTTTCTTTCCCCTTTTTTTTCATTGTTGGGTATAAATTACAATTTATATCTAAGTGGATATAAAATTCAAATACTTGACGAATCTACAAAATAAATGTATTGATGTCAAAATAGATCACAAAAAAGGAAGAAAAAAAAAAAATATACGTTTATACGTTTATACGTTCTAAGTAAATTTGTATCGTATTCGAACTACATGTGTAGCATTTGTGTAGTCAGTCAAGTATTAAAGTCAAATCTATATGAAACGCGGATGTTGTAAACAAAAAAAAAACAAAAATTAAACTGATATATGTTTTTGAGTTATAAAATGGCTTTAAACAGAAATTGACATATAAGTTCTCTATTATCATGGTGTGTGTGAGTGTGTGTGTGTGTGTATATAAGCGGATAAATACAAGTGTGCAAGCAAATGTATCCTGTACTTATATTTTTTAACGAGCAGAATCATATATCCCTCCATATCATTTCAAACATGTATTTTTAGTTGATATACAAATATTTACGACTCTATCCAATCCATCCTCATATAACAAAAACTATTTGCGATATTAAGCAATAAAACAACATGGAAACAGACAGTTTTGCAAATTGTTCATGTGTGTGTGGTGTGTGCGTATGTTTATGTTGCGATATTTTTTATTTATGTATGTGTAGTAATTCAAACATACAATGACAAATGTTTGCAACAAACAAGATATATAACGGGGTTTAAGTTATTTTTTTTTTTATTTTTCGAAAAAAAAGAAAAATAACGAAAAGGGAAATAAGTAATTTTTCAAAAAAAAATAAAAATTAACATGATTTAAGAATGTTAGGAAATTTGTAATGCAGCATAAGAAATAAAACAATAAATCCGCTAACTGCGAGACTAAATCCTAAGGCTTATGTACCAATAAACATTATATAAATTTGCATGAACTGCTTATTAAAAATATCTTATGATTTATTCAAAATAGTGAAATTTTTCGCTGGCGAAAATCTAACATATTTTAATCCAGAATTAAAAAAAAAAATTCCAGCTATTAGCAACTATGAATGTAAATTTTTCCCCATTACTCTACTTGTGCTCATAAGGCTGCCACAAAGCATCTCCAGATTACAGGGTTTGTCGCTGTTGTTTCGGTTAGGTCTTGTAGTAGTTAGTTAGTAGGTCTTGGTCGAGCGAGCCCGGTTTCTAGAGCCTTAAGAATTTCACTCCAATGCCTTTCTTGTAATAAAATCTAGATTTTTTCTGATAGTATGGCCTATCCATCTCCATTTTGCTTATCTGCTTCAATATGGGGTCCAGCGTTGTCGTAACTCTTGCTTTTAATATCCCGAGAGACATTATTCTATATATTTGTGAGCCTCTCTATTTTGACTGCAGTCAGCCGAAGGTGATCCCACTTTATTAAGTCTATTGTTTACATCAGTTTTCACCCCGATGCAGAGTGGACCATTCAGGAGATTTATGAGTAGATTTTCTGGTTGGAAAGCTTTCATTTATAACAGCATTTAGAACAACATTTAGATTGATTACAATCCGTGCAGAGAATCAAAGATTGTGGGGAAATGATAGTGTTTAAGAAACGACGGATATTGCAGTCAAACTTCCATAATTCGAACTGTTATCGAAATTCCATTGGCGGTAGCACTAAAAGAGTAAATAACTTATAACTTTCATATGAATTCTATCACTCGAAGGTGATCCGTTTTTGTACATCACACGGTGCATAAGTAGCAGTTCTATACATAAATATAGGAATTGTGATTAAAAGCGATCGCAGTAACTTACAATGCTACTCTTTAGGACAACTACTTTTCAGCACAACTGGCTGCCCTACAGCTGATAGTATTATCGAGCATTATTGCTCTGCATCATTTGGATTCAAACATAAGCGCGACAAAGATTAGACGAGAAGATTTGGTGGAAGATATTATTCATCAGCCTTAAGACGAAGATTTTTTAAATATTGGTATTTCTGCTTTACTAGATTATTGCATTTCGAGAACTTTGAGACAAGAAGTTGTCTCTTCGATATTTCCAGAGGATCACTCTCAGACATCAGAAACACATTTATACAGATATGCAAGATTCATTACATAGAGAAATTTAGTCAAAAAATGACTATCAGACTTGCAAATCACTGTAACGTTTTATTGGTTAAAATAGTTGTTTATAGAAAACATCCCTTAAGGTTCCACAGGGTACCGAATATATCAATACATGAGTTTGTATCGATGTTAAAGACGCAATTAATTCCTTAACAAATTAGTTTAGCCGATCCTCTATTGCTTGAAAAATTTGGTTGCCTTGGCAGGTTTCCCAGAATGACAGTAGAGCCGATCCACAGTATGGATCTAACTATACAATACAATTCAGAGTTAACAGTCCTGTTGCATTGGTAAATATACCAAGGTCACCTAAACTGGTTTCTGATAACTCAAATAGATCATCTATCTACAAGAACTTTGCTTTTCCAATAATGAACTGCCCGTCACTGGTTAAGAAAGTGGTACGCCGTTTCTTCTTTTGCCCTGTAACTGGTGGCTACGACAGTCCTAGTTCATCAGCATGTTCAACGATCGCTCAATGACCCGTTAGAACTGCCAATGATTTTGAAATGTTCTTTTTGTTGTTATTTACTTATTGTCTTGTTATTATTGCACGACCACATTTTCTTGAAACCTTACCATTGTTCAGTTTGCGACATCTTACCTCAGCCGAAGATGGCAAAAAATTCGACAGTTATCCTTAGATAAGTGTAGAAAGTTAAAACTAACACGGACAATCGGGCTTCATTTAAATCAATAAGAAAAAAAGAAAAAGTCCGAATGTACGATTTTTTCAAAATAGTTTCTATTATCACTGCTAATTCGAAACCTATGAAAAACATGGATGTTGGATATAATAACTACAACAAAGAAGAAGAGGATGAGAAGACTGTCACATATATTTTATCTCTTTCTGCCATGTACTGAAATAATTTCGACTCCAATCATTAGATCATCGCTATCTCAGGAACCTATGCAATGTTTCAACATTGGACTACAAAAAGAACAATCCTCTTTTGCATGGATGTAGCTGTGTTTCCCTTGCAAGAAGTTACAAAAAATTAAAAATTTTAGGTAAAATTTAAGGTAACTACTAGATAGCTTGGGAAGCAATATAAATGAAATGGTCTCCTATTTTTTATTTTTTTTTTTGTTTTAAGAGAAGTACCACTCAGGCAGTTAATGCCTACATTAACTGTGGTACTTCCTTTAGAAAGGGATAGTATTAGATAAGACAGATGGTTAGTGATAGTAAGGCTTCGATTCTGGCAACACTGCAATTGAACGTTATGATTATTTTTTGAACAGTATTGCAGCGCCTCTGGTGTTATTTAGGCGAATTAGTTTGAAGCTAGCATAGCCAATTTATAATTATTTTACTTCGCCGGCTTTTTAGTGCTATGTGGTAATACCGGCGAAGGAGGGCGCTGTGATATGCATTATTATAAAGAAAAATTAATACATATCAGAAAAATTGATGTTGCCACGGCTGAGATTTGAACTTGTGACCATTGCTTAGTAGTCAACGTGCTAACCACTTAAGCTACAGCACCCTCAATACAGAATACGTTTTTTTCTTGCAATTTTTTTACCCAAGTTCCGTTGATTTGTTACTTAGTTTCAAAACGGCTGCAGTAATTTCTCTTAAGTTGGCTCATTCATGTTTATATTATCCGCATAAGTCAGAAGGAAATGACTTTTGTTGGACAACTTACTCATTCAGAACTTCTCTCTTCAGGCCTGCTGTAAGGAATGCTTAGAACTCGCTCTCGCTCTACAACCCTAATTGTTTCTTAGTTTTTGCTACGAAAAGCCTTAATTAAACTGAAGGCCTTTTAGCAGACAATCTTCGAAAGACTATCTAGAACGCCTGACGGCAACTGCAAGGCCTGCTCCACAAAGACAGCGTGACTAAAAAAGATGTGTGTGTGGTATGGAGTGTGTGTATACTAAAGAAGGAGTAAAGAGGACTTTTGGAAGGCCTTATTACTCCTACTTTTATCGCTGGGCTGATAATTGATATCTACAGATAAACAAAGTAAAATCTATAGTACATACACATATAAGTATGCCGACGTGCCGACTATCAGACATTTTTCGCGATTGTGGGATTTTTAAAGAAATGAACACACAACTGCCTTAAATGCTTAGGTGTGAGAGTGTATATAACTTCGCATGTATTAGAATATTTGTATAAGTGCGTTTAAAAGCTTTTAGTGCAGATTTTTAAAACCATTACTTCTAGGTACACACTCAAACATAAATATGCCGCACAGTAGAATGAATGATAAACCAATTTTATTGACTGTTGAATTTGATTGATTTTAAATTTTAAAAAACTAAGAACCAAAACTTAACCCACAACCACTGGGTCTACATTTGTCTTGTTCAAACTTATCACCTCTGTACAAACAACAATTTGGCATATAATTAAAATAATGCAAAAAGTTAGATCGATTGGGCCATGTAAATCTTTATACCGCTTGCTCGTCTGGTCAGTGTGACAAAAAAAAATTTAAGTTATATGGCCCCACTAAAAATAGAAGTTTAAGCGGTTCTCAATATAAAAACGAGAATGTGTTATTCTTCGATAAGTTTTCGACTTATTTAACTCAAGGACGTTATATAATTTGAAACGTGGTATTGGCGTCTGTTCTTGAATTAAGCCGCTTTGTATAAAAACATGTAATACATTGCCTGTCTGGTAGGGACTCGGATGCTAGAAATGGAAAAAAAAAATGGAAGCGAGTTAGACTTAGAAAATAAGCACAATTTTGAAACCTTTCGTGTAAAACAACTTTGTCAAGAATTCAAAAGATTGAATCTTTCCCTTTTAGGGATCAGTGAAATGATCCCTACAAGGGATCCAAGTGAACGGAGCCAGTGACTGTATCATACTTTTATGCTCTGAAAAGGCAGCCTCGGCAAACAGTGAGAGAGTTGTGGGAATTCTCATATCTAAAGAAAAATGGCGGGCAATTGTAAGATGAAAACTACATTCTGACCGAGTTATGTATATCAGGAATTTTTAAAACAGATACTAAAAGATTGGCCTGGGTTCAGTGCTTTTTATAGTCAATTAAAGCGTCTGTTAATATGGATTAGGCGTGGTGATAGTGTTGTGGACATGGGAGATTTAAACGCTCAAGTTGGATCTTACTCTCTTACCTCAAAAAAGGATACATAAGATCCCTGGGTATGGCCCAAGTGACATAAACTCAAATTGATCACATATCGATCTGCGACACTCGAAATATATCCGAAAGGGGACTTCGGTAAGGCTATGTTTTCTCCCGATTTCTGTTTAATACACAGACAAATGTGATTCAAGGTAAACTCAGAGATCTGGACTATACAGATGATTGCAGACTCATACCTAATGCGATATCGTTAAAAACGTAAGCGTAATAGCGAATCTAGCATATATCACTGAAAAACCAAGGTTCTTGTCATTCACACTCCATTTTTTTTTTATAAATAGAGTACAACTTGACAATGTTGATGCATTTTCCTATTTCAACATCAGCATCGAAAAAAAGGAAAAATTGAGATCAGACATTATGTAGCAAGTAAAAAATCAAAACAAACCTTTGGTAGGTTAAATTAAGTATGAATATCAAAAGCATAGTCACAAAGGACAGACTTAAAAATATTTAATTTAAACGTTAAGTCCGTGTTTTTTTAGGGCTGTTTAACCTGGAAAACTGCTAACGTAGATATAAGAACTTGGCAATTATGTATTCAGAAACAATTGCCTGTGAAGAATACAAAAGGTTTTTCGGCCAAATATAACATCTAATAAAAGGCTCGGACAAAATGTAACAAAATTCGCAGGTGTAAATGAAGTTAGATCGGTCACACTATCCATAAAATAAGCGTTACGTTAAATAGTTCTGAATGGAAAAATGTTGTTATAATCCCATGCTTCTCACAGGACCAATTGATTAAAACTATTTATTTGATTATATCAGTTTTAAATTTTTTATTAGAATTTTGTACGATCTTTACAACCAATTTATTTCACCTGTTAAACACTGTGCTCCCATGTAAACTTTTATTTATGATAAACGAAATCGAACCCTTCTTTTTCAGACTCTGAAGTTACTGTGAGTGTTTTAATGCATGTTTTTCCCTCTGTTCTGCGTTTTTTTTTCTTTGTTCTTTTTAAATAATGCAAAAAGAAATAATGTTAATATCCTTCCGTCGCAAGTATTTTAACAGGAAATATTTCTGTTTTTATTTTTTTTTTATATATTTTTTATTATGTAAATATCAGATAAACAGCCGGAAGCACCTAGAGTTATGCTACAATATACTTTGGCTTTTAACAACAATCGGTTTTTGGTTTTTTTACTTTAATGTTATAAAGGCAGCATAAAATATGAGGATTTACGTGACATTTAAGCTAAGAAATAACAAATATTTAAATCTGTATAGAAACAAGTCTAAATTTATGTTTGTGTTACACAAAAACCAGCATAAGATGAACCATTACGGTCAGGTATCTTTCATAAGCAATTTGTTGTTTTAAAAAAAGTTGTTTTTTTAGTTCTTAGTAACGGATGATTTAAGTTAAAAAAGGTATTAATTATGTATATGATTGTTAGTATTGGAGTAAAATGCTGGTCTCCTCTTCATACACTCTTCGCAAATCTGTCAAATTTTCAAATGTATTTGCGACTTTAAAGGACTTAAGGGATAATTAGCTGTGTCCACATACGTTGTGTGCATCCTGACAATATTTTGCTCGATTTTGCTTTAAAAGTAATCCACACCAAATTATAAGACCTTTAGGTATTTACTTTATATAAAGGTAATCAACCCTGGATGAAATTTTAAAATTTATATAAAATTCTAAAAATTATTGTAAAGCTCTGTAAAATATGTTTAAAATATTTTAATAACAATCTAATTCCACAAAGTAAAAATAGGAATCAAATACGAATTTTACACAATTGGTTATTTGGCAGTAAGTAATTTATATTTTGTCATTATTTTAGAACAGCGCCATCTGTTGCGCAATCGTGTTTTAAATATCCCGTTTGGAAAAATAACAAATGCCTTAAAGTATGCAGTACATTTAAATCGTTAAAAAATCGCCCTACAGTCACTACTTTTTCTCCGCTTTCTCTTGGAAAGAAGATATTATGGCGAAAAGAAGTATCCTACATTGGAATGGGGATGCTAAGGTACCTCCTCACAAAATTTTGTTAAAATCCATCCAGTAGTTTTTAAGTGATGCGAACGTAGAGAGATAGAAAGGCAGAAAATGAGATACTGTTTTATTATATGTACGAGTAAATAGATTATATATGAACCAATTTTATTTTATAAAATTAATTGTTGTTTTAATGTCACATCTGTCTCCATCATGTCCATGTAGTTTGCAACAGTTATATATTTCCTTTGACTGTACTGGTACTGATCATCATCATTTGTGATACAAAGCAATAACTTCACGACCCATAAAGGGCTAATTTTTTATGTCCGTAATGTGAATTCATTGTAGCTGGTGGATATTCATCACTATACCTGAGACAATTATGTTTATTCCCATAGCCATTTAAGCAAATATAAGATTTATCACTTTAGGCAATACTTGTTAAATTGTTTAGTGCATAAATTGAACCCTGTAGTCACGTAAACTTAAATCTCTCCAAAAATATTTCGTAAAATTGAACACATTACTTAGCTAGCAGTCAACTATTTAGATAATTACATCCTGTAGTTATTTTTATACTTGATAGATTTCAATGTCTTGATATGGCTCGTTTTGTACCAGTGTGTTCAAAGGTGCTACTCTTTCTAGTTCTATCGTTATCAATCTTGACTACTTTGAAAACAATTATAATCACAGATATACAGCGCTGGGAACATAATTCATTCTTAGTTGATTTAAACGTCTCAATGTTATTTTAAGTTTGCTCATAGTAGAGTCAACATGAAACACTTCTTACCATGCAAAAGCTGTTTATAGTGTACAATCTTCTTCAGAAGTCTAGACTCTCAATTAGTATAAATAAATATAATTAAAATATTTAGCCCAGTTACCTAAGCCTGTAGCTTTTAAATACTGGAAAATAGCGTCCGCGCCCTTCTGACAACAATCCGAGCTACCGTTAACCCATCTACTAGTTCTTGGCGCAATCGATAGTGATTGCGCAGTAGTATATTTACAGCGGTTCGGGGTCAGGATTTTCATACAAATCAATGCTCCAACCAGTGCGCGACAAAAGTATACATACACTTAAAGTAGATTTTTTTCTTTCAATAGCAACAACATTTAACAGCTTCTGAAGCTGCTTATCTGTTGAACAGCTAAACAACTTCTTTCAACAGCTAAACAGCCAAACAGAAAAAAAATCTACTTTAAGTGTATGTATACTTTTGTCACGCACTGTTTAAAGCTTTGATTTGTATGAAAAACCTGACCCCGAACCGCTATAAACATACTACTTTGCACCTTCAACGACTCGTAGAACTTTACAGTTCAAAGCCATACAGCAGTTTATTTGTTGCCGTGTCCAGAATGGGCCAAATAGTCCGTGAGACTTTTAGATTATCTCTAAGATCTCAGAAGCAATTAGTTTTTTTTACTACCCAGTTAGATAGTAGTCTATAGTAGTGACTAATCGGTGGCCTTACCGCTTCTACTCTTTCCGAAGCAATCCCTATCCGAGTAGATCCTTCAAGTTGATCGAAATTTTCGTTGCCCTTAATATTGCAATGACCCGGAACTCCACAATCTAAGTCTATACTTGTTCGTCGGTACATCGAGAGCCTTTTTGCACACGACTACCAGCCCTGATTAAACGCTGTGTACTTTCAAATCTTTAAACGCTGCTTGCCTGTTGACGTAGATAGTGACCTCCTTCTCACCGATTCTACGGCATTCGGTACCGCTAGTAACTCTAACTGGAATAAACTACATTCGTCTGTGACTACATTCATCTGTGACCCTATACGACTTGCATATACTAGTTCCTAGAATGTGAACTCACTTACCTATATCTACATATATTTTTAAACCATGAGTTAATATCACAACCCTCTCCTACAGTTTACAAGATTCCAATTAATCATCTTACAGTAAAGTCCGTTAGCCCAGGAATTATTGGAAACAGTTACGGTTGAGTCCGACCTCATGTTTGATTGATTTGTTAATTTTATTGGTTTGGATGCCCCGGTAATATAGTAGGTATTGTGCTAGTTTAGGAGTCGTGGGTTCGATTTCCACTAAAAATTCTGGGTATTTCCCTACAACTAGTAAAGGTCTCCGTTACTATAAACACAGTTTATAACTGTATTCAAGCATGTTGAAAAAACTACTAGCAAAAAATTTAGTTCTTGGTTATTTTACATTTATGTTTTTATTTAGATGTTCAAAAATAAATACGAGCTTTATAGCAAGTGAGTTTTGTATGTTTGATAGTCAACAGGCAGCTATTGGCCTCTATGGAATTACATCTGCGGTTCTTTCAATTAAATTCAAAGCAATCAGATTTTTGTTCGAATTGTATTCGAATATTTTGCATTTTGATGTGGAGAGATTAAGTTTCAATGTATATTTGGAGTATGTTTTCAAAGAATAAACAGTTGACGTTTGTCAGATAACCATTACCATATCTCTCTACTGATATTCCTTTTCAAACTGCTTTATCTTTATATTATATCAGTTACTTCTAGGACTACTCTCATATAAACCGTATTGAACTGATGCCGTATATATATTTGTCAACACGTAGTTTTAACCAATTTGATTTTAAAGCTAAACTAGTGAATTGTTTTCCTTAAGGAAGGCATAAATATTATTCTTTTCATTTGCTACCTTGTTGCAATTTTAAGCTAACTTTGATCCTTGAAAAACCTGTTTGTGTGGATAAAAAAAAAATAAAGGATTTCACATTGTTTTGCCAAGTGTCAGTTTACAAGTTTAACAAGTTTTTTTACAATCTTTATAGCAACCAAATTTACATACAACACAGACAGAGGCATAACATGTTACATCTACTCGTATGTATGCCATGTTATTTTTTATTTGCAGTTCGGTAAATGGAAAAACATTTCTTTTTTGGTTTCAGATTTGTTTTTCAGTCAAACTTTTCTTTTATTTTTTTTGTCCCTTATTTTTGGCAACTTGTTGGGTTCAATAAAGTATATATTTTGCTGTTACTTTTGCTTGCGATTGCCTTTAAGATAAAAAAGACAAGTTGTTAGGATTTATCGTGCTTGTAGGCCTAAGGCGTAATTCTGCATATGTATGAGTTGGTAAGAAAATAAGCAACGGACACGGAAAGGAGGTAAAGGAAAGCCCTTATATTATAAAGACAATTGAACAAACTCATCGGGCATTTTGTGCTTTATTGCTGCTCATAATCGTCCATTAAAGCGATTAATTCGAGCAATTATTGTTGCAATTCGTTTAGTCACAACGATAATAAGCATTCTGAAAGTTGCCGTACCGGTTGCATGCAAAATGATTCTATGAAAAATCGCCCAAATTCAAAAATGAAAAATTGCCGAATGAATAATCACCCTAAAAAAATGAAAAATTACCCAAAAAAAGAATAATGTACCCAAACCCAAATATCCAAAATGAATTATCGCCCAAATTTATTTATAGTTTTTTTTATTAAATAAAAAATATAAAAATGTCATAAGTTTTGTTAAGGGCATTGATATTGATTTAATTCATCAAGCAAGCTTTGAGCTTTCAACTTCTGTGTATAAACTTTGATCAAAATCCAAGAAAACAGCGACACCTGCTGCTCGTGGTGGTGCTGCTAAAGGAACTCTGCGTAACCTTAGTGACGGTCGCTACATTTTTCATGTGATATGATGTCATATCACTCTGAAGATATTCAAAGGCCCCCAGATCTATGCAGATAAATATGCAACGTTCGAGCATTTGGAAACAAATTTTTGACGTGTTATTTCTAAAATACAGTATTATGTACTGAAAACGTTGGGTGGAAATTGGACTTCTAGGTTCCGGAGGACACATTCCAAAAAAACATATTTAATCACTACCTGTGCCCATACGTTGTGTGCCTCCTGTTCGATTTTACTTTGAAAGAAATTCAACCCAAATTCTAAGACTCTTGCGTATTTAGTTTATATAAAGGTACCCCTTCCTGGATATAATTCTAAAAATTGTTGTAAAGTTCTGCGAAAGGTGTTTAAAATATTTTAATAACAATGTAATTCCGCAAAGTAAAAATACAAATCAAAAACAAATTTTATTCAATTGGCAATTTGGCAGTAAGTAATTCATATTTTGTCAATATTTTAATACAGCGCCATCTGTTGTATATCCGTGCTTAAAAGACCCCTCTTTTAATTCATGTTTTGTCATTAAAAAAAAAAACGCCATCTGTTGCACAACCGTGTTTAAAATATCCTGTTTTCAAAACTAAAAGATGCCCAAAAGTATGCAATACCTTTAAATCGGTATAAAAAAAGATCGGCATACTTTCACTGCTTTTTCTCCACTTTCTCTTCGAAATAAGATTTTTTGGCAGAAAAATGTATCCTATACTAGAATCGGCATACTACGCAGCCTCCTCACAAAATTTTATTAAAATCCATTCAGTAGTTTTTACGTGATGCGAACACAGACAGATGTGATCAAGATTAACGTCGATACCTAGCCGTGGGCCCTTACTCGTCGGTGGTCTTACCACCGAATGAAATAAAGACGTAGATTATCGCCCCCACTGCATAGTAACGGCGCACCCTGTGTAGGAGGCACGATATACGAATTTTTAGGTGTGTCGCACAGTCACAGTGAGTAGCAATTTTTAAAACATGGCAAGCCATGGACCCATATTCTAACCTCTTGCTTAGGGATTGGAGACTATCCAACTCCTTCTGTTGAAAATGCAGCAGCACATTTTAATCAATTATGCATCCACCTTGCATACGTCGATCTTAAACCACAACCACCACGTGTACCCCCGAAGGGGACCTCACCAATAACCGATCACAGAGACAGGGTAGTCTCTGTGGGGCCACCGATTCCCGTGGTACCAGTCGTTTGGACACTGGTCGGGCCTCGAAGAGAACCCGCGTTATAAAACAACAAACCTTTTCTTCCGGATTTGGGCTCCAGGAACCTAGCGTTTGCTGCCCCTATTTTCCCCGAGTGAACCGTGTCAAAACATTTGCAATCTTCTGCAGTGACAATTGGAAAACCCGGGGGTGCAAACACAGACAGAAAGATAGACAGACAGACAGCGTGTAAATTAATGTTTTATTATATTCTTAGACTAGCTGGGCCCGCCTCTTCGCCAGCGTCTTTAAAATATTTCGTTCGATTTTGCTTTCAAAGCAATCCACACCAAAGACACTTATTTTTTTAGTGCTTCAGTTATGGTTTATGTATTTACTTTACTAAGGTTTTCTTCCCTACTAAATTAAGTAAATACATTAACCATAACTGAAGCACTAACCGATAGGCATAGTTTAGACATATCGGTTAGTGCTTCAGTTATAGTTTATGTATTTACTTTATAAAGGGTCTCATCCTTACTAATATAACTGCGTACTTTCACAGCATTTTCTCCACTCTCTCTTGGAAAAAGTATCTTTGCAATCAGGATTCTAAGGTACCTGCTCACAGAATTTTATTAAAATCCATCCAGTACTTTTTATGTGATGCGAGGACAGACAGACAGGAAATGAGTTACTGTTTTATTATGTGTATAGATTAATGTTATAAAATAATTTAATTAATAATGTTTTAATTTAAAGTTCTCCTGCTCTATAAAAAATTAAGAATTAAAAAGACCACAAAAAGTTTACAATTTCAGACATGATTTTCTTTTAAATTTAATCTCCACTTCGTTTAGTTTATTTAAAAAAATATCTATTTATTATTCCTCATACATTATTTTACTTTATTTCTATCCCATAGACTAGTTTTTTCTTCTCTCTCTGAACTTTATTTTCTCTTTTGCTGCATGTATGAATAAAAAGCGCTAAGTTGCTATAAAAACTGAATAAAAATTGGAAAACTTTTCACGCGGTTTTTGCTTTTTTCACAAGATTTATTTCACTTGGCACATGCATTGGTAAGGTCATCACCACAACAGTCATGTATACAGTCGTATAATTTTCAGGCAGGAAGAAGTAACAGAAAAAAAAATGAAAAAGAAAAACATGAAAAACTATTGCAACTTGCAGAAAGGCGACAAAAACAAAATTTAATGTTTAGGGTTGCACTTATTTAGGCAAAAAGTAAATTTTTGTTTTTATAAATTATATAACCAAAATGGGAGCAAACCTAATGCAAAGTCGTAAACAGCATAAACTGTTTAGGTAAAACTCGTTAATAATGTGCAATCTTCTAGTTTTTCTTCTTTTGCCAATTTTTTATTTTTATTTTTGTCTTTATTACAGTCGAGAAAAACTAGGAAATTCAAAACTAAAGAGTATTTGGGGAATTGTCAACATCCATTCGTTATAGGATTTCTTTTTTCTACTGGCTCGTTGCTTTCCTGCATTCTGCAAAAAAAAATATAAAGTGCAAAAGAGTAGGAAATAAATACTGTCTGTGGTATTTTAACCAGACTGTTTTAAAAAATGCATGTGGAAAACAATGTTGTATTAAATCACAGACAGATGAATTTAAAAAAATAGTGAATAAATGCAATATTATTAGGTAAAAGGTCCTAAGTACGGGGATCCAAAGTGACCTTTCGTACAGCCAGAATGATTTCCGAAAAAGTTCTAGGCTATGGGTAGAGCCAATAAGCTTATACAGTGAGAGATCATAATCAAGCCATGCCGACAACAGAGAGCCTCTTAGTAATTTTCCTCAACGAGACCTCAAAGCAGCACACTCTTAAAGTATTTATTTCAAATTCATATTGTCCAGCTCACAGGTCCTGCTAATCTGGTTTCAGTGTATCCTAATGCACATTGATGTCGAATAAGCAATTCCGTTAGTAGCTTTAAGTCATTCTTTTTTACTGATAGCTGCGTGATAAAAAATTTGCTTCTTTGCTAATGCCGCGAAAACTCTGCTAGGACCCAGGAACCGGTTTTTTCCTTATCGTAATCAGTGGATATGTCAAAGAATGGTTCTGTCCCAATTAATCTGTATCGTGCCCCTAGGTGGGCAAAATGGTCCGCGCGTTCATTACCAACATAACTCTTATGGCTGCACACTCAACATAGTGTTAAATTATATTGGAAAGCGAGTTCATTTAGAGATATCGTACAATCCATGACTACTTCAAAATTTAGCTCAAATGAGGTTAACAACTTAAGTGCAGTTCGGCTGTTTGAAATCATCTATGTATTTTTTTACCCTGTGTCTTTATCTTCTTCTAGCATAGCCTGCCACATATGAGGAAGGCGTATACTTCTGTCTGAAAGATTGATTGCTATATTTTGTTCAAAAATACCAGCTCCCTCTTTTTTCGGTCAGAAACTTACCGTAAACCAAACCTGACCTGATACTTCGTTAATTTATAATCTATACATATAAAAAATGGTAACTGATTTCCTGTATGTCTGTCTATCTTTCTGTTTGTGTTCGCAGCTCGTAAAAACTACTGGATGGATTATAACAAAATTTTTTGAGGGGGTGCCTTAGTATCCTGACTCAAATATAGAATAATTTTTTTTCCGCACAAATATCTAATCTCCAAGAGAAAGTGAAGAAAAAGCAGTGACAGTACGTCGATTTTTTTTTTACCTATTTAAAGGTACTGCGTACTTTAAGGCATCTTGTATTTTTAAAAGCAGGATATTTTAAGCAATGTTGTGCAACAAATGGCGCTGTTTTAAAATAATGAGTAACTCATTTCCTATCTATCTTTTACAGAGCCTTACAATAATTTTTAGAACTTTATATAGATTTGAAAAAAATTATCTAGGGATGGGTACCTTTACATAGCATAAATTCGTAAAAGTCTTAAAATTTGGAGTGGAAAACTTTCAAAGCAAAATCGTAGGAAATATTGTCAGGACGCACACAACGTGTGTGCACACAGCTAGTTGCATATATAAATATCAACAAATAAGTTTATAATTTTTAAAACATATATATAAATTCTACCTCAAAATGGACCACAAGTTTCTTTAAATATTCTAATTCAAAATTAGCGCTGTTTCACTTTAAAAAACTTTTTTTTTTTAATTATTACAAATTTTCAATCGAAATTTTACGCTAAAATTTATTATATTTATTAAACGATAAAAATTTTTCACCAAAAATTGTCGTAAATTAGCCATAGACATAATAGCCGTAGAAAAATGTGTTAATTTTTAAAAAAAATTTGCTAAATTTTTTTAAGTTTTATTGGAATAAATTTTCAGTAGAACTTTTAACGCCAAAAATTCTTCAAAGCTTTCTATAGAAAATTTTACGACAAAAAACTATCGTAAATTTTCTATTGAAAATTTTACGACAAAAAACTATCGTAAATTTTCTATAGAAAATTTTACGACAAAAAACTATCGTAAATTTTCTATAGAAAATTTTACGACAAAAAACTATCGTAAATTTTCTATAGAAAATTTTACGACAAAAAACTATCGTAAATTTTCTATAGAAAATTTTACGACAAAAAAACTATCGTAAATTTTCTATAGAAAATTTTACGACAAAAAACTATCGTAAATTTTCTATAGAAAAGTTTACGACAAAAAACTATCGTAAATTTTCTATAGAAAATTTTACGAATAAAAACTATCGTAAATTTTCTATAGAAAATTTTACGAATAAAAACTATCGTAAATTTTCTATAGAAAATTTTACGAATAAAAACTTTCGTAAATTTTCTATAGAAAGCTTTAAGACAAAAAAGTATAGAAAATTTTACAACAAAAAATTATCGTAAATTTGCTATAGAAAATTTTATGACAAAAAATACAACAAAAAATTATCGTAAATTTTCTATAGAAAACTTTAGACAAAAACTTATCGTAAATTTTCTATAGAAAACTTTACGACAAAAAATTATCGTAAATTTTCTATAGAAAACTTTACGACAAAAAAATATCGTAAATTTTCTATAGAAAACTTTACGACAAAAAATTATCGTAAATTTTCTATAGAAAACTTTACGACAAAAAATTATCGTTACGACAAAAATTTTACGCCAAAAATTGTTGTAAGTTTTCTATATAATATTTTACGACAAGAAATTGTCGTAAGTTTTCTATAGAAAATTTTATGACAAAAAAATTTTCATAGGTTTCCTATAGAAAATTTTACAAAAAAAATATCGTAAATTTTCAATAAAAATCTTACGCCAAAACTTGTCATGAATTTCCTATAGAAAATTTTACGCCAAAAGTTGCCGTAAATTTCCTATAGAAAATTTTACGCCAATAATTGTAAGATTTCAATAAAACATTTCTAAAAAATAAGATTTCTATAAAAAAATTTATGACAACAATTCTCGTAAATTTTTCAAAAATAAATTTACGCAAAAAATTCATATAAATTTTCTATATAAATTATACTCTAAAAATTGTTGTAAGTTCTATCAATAATTTTACTTCAAAAACTGTCGTTATTTATCTAGAAGAAATTTTACCTCAAAAAAATTTTCGTAATTTTATGTAGAAATTTTACTTCAAAAACTGTCGTAAATGTTTCTATAGAAAATTGTACGATATAAAATTGTCGTAAGTTTTTTCTAGAAAATTGTATGCCAAAAATTGTTCTAAGTTTTCTATTAATAATTGTCGTAAATTTTCTAAAAAAAAATTACACAAAAATTGCCATAAATTTTCTATAGAAATTGTACACTAAAAATTGTCGTACATTTTAATACATATGAAATTTAGTTTCGTAATTTTTCTATAGAAATTTTAATCTAAAAACTGTCTATAAGAAATTTTACCTCAAATATTTTATAGAAATTTTTAAAAAAAATTTAATATAATTTGTTGTAAACTGTCTATAAAAGTTTTGCTTAAAAATCGGGATAAATTTTCTATAGATTTTATTTTAAATTTTCGTAAATTTTCTAATGAAGGTTACAACAATGTCGCAGAATCTTATCCAAAATATAAATTTACCCTGAAATTGTGGTAAATTTTCTAGGGGAAACATTTTCTTTTTCAAAATTGTGGTAATTTTTATTTTAAAATAATCGTAATTTTTACTTCAAAATAGTCGTAAAATTACTTATAATGTTTTGTAAGATTTTGGTAAAAATTTAATTATAATTTGTCGTATATTTAAAAAAAAAAAAATATTTTCTACACTATTATTATTGGTTGTAAATTTTTTGAGGTATTTTAATAAAAATTCTCGTACATTTTTTAATGTTTTATTTACTACATTTTTTCAAAAGTAGAAGATTGAATTTAAATATTCGTGTTTTAGCTGTAGAAATTTCGCTTGAATTTTTATAAGTTTTCCATAACAACATTGCTCCTTGATAACTAATTTGTAGATTTTTTATAGAGTTTAGGGGTCGTAATTAAAAGAAGAAAAAAAATCTCACTTTATAAATCTTGTTCGACAAATCACAGTAACACAACGAATATAAACATAAATTATACTAAAAAAAATATTAGGAATTTTCCTAAAACTCTACTGTAATAAAACTCTTTACTCTTAAACTTCTGTGTTTATGTCTGTTTAAAATTAATAAAAATATTTATGTCAACGCAATTATCATTTTTGTTGTGTGAGTTTGTTTTACTCAAAAGATACATACACACTTCTGCTGTTGTTAAAACATTTGTCTCATAAATATTTCAAAATTAAATTCCTTCATTATTTTTCATTAAATTCAGTAAAATAATGGAAATAAATAACAGCACAAAAATGCCATTAATTAAATTGTCGCTTATTTAAACAAAATTGGAAGTATGTATGTATGTACGAGTACAATAGCATGTGCAACATATGAAGTATAAATTGTTACAATATTATATTTGCTGCCACTACTACTGCAGCTAGCTGCTGGTTATAGCATTAGCTGCCTGCCACTGTAATTGTTGTTGTAGTTAAGCATACTTTTCAAGTCACAAGAGACTCAGTCCATTGCAGTATAATTGCTGCTACGAATGTATCTGTTGTTTTAGTGTCAGAAAACTCTAAACAAATTTTGAAATTCTCCATTGGGAATTATGAACACTTATTGTTCTACTAAAATCTAAATGATGACAGTTTTGATAGTAGATACTGTAGGTCAGATGTGAGAACAACATAGTGTTATGTAATTAAAGCTCTTGTGCATTGTAAGATCCAGAGCTCTATGGTTTTTCATAATTCAATTAGAGCCAGGGTAATTTCATAAAGTTTTAATTATTAAATTCCCAAACCATGAAGATTTCATATGTAGTGTTTACGTTTAATATTCTAATACAAAGCTTTGCAAATTTTCTTTAATTGCTCTATCACAAAAGTTTGGCGCAATAATTTCTTAATAAATATTTGCACAAAAATTTGCATACATATTTTTCGAAAAAAAAAATTAAATTCTAAATTTTAAAAATATTTTATATAAAATATTTTGTGAAAAAATTTTAAAAGAAGTTTTTTGTAAAGAATTTTTTAAACAAGAAAATTTGGTAAAAATTTCCAAACGATTTTTTTCTAAAAATTTTAACTTAAATTTTCTATAGAAATTTTACATCAAAATTGGAGTAAATTTTCAACAGAAATATTACATCAAAAACGGTATAAATTTTCTATATAAAACTATCGTAAATTTTTTATAAAAATTTGACGTCAAAACTCTTGCAAATTTTCTATAGAAATTTTACGTCAAAACTGGTGCAAAGTTTCCATAGAAATTTGACGTCTTAATTTGCGTAAATTAATAAATAAATTTTTCGTAAATTTTCTATAGAAATTTTACGTCAAAACTGGCGTAAATTTTCCGTCAAAACTGGCGTAAATTTTCCGTCAAAACTGTCGTAAATTTTCTTTAGAAAGTTTACGTAAAAACTGCCGCAAATTTTCTATAGAAATTTTTACGTCAAAACTGACGTAAATTTTCTATAGAAATTTTAACGTCAAAACTGTCGTCAATTTTCTATAGAAATTTTACGTCAAAACTGTCGTCAATTTTCTTTAGAAATTTTACGTCAAAACTGTCGTCAATTTTCTTTAGAAATTTTTCGTCAAAACTGTCGTTTAATTTTCTATAGAAATTTTACGTCAAAACTGACGTAAATTTTCTATAGAAATTTTAACGTCAAAACTGTCGTCAATTTTCTATAGAAATTTTACGTCAAAACTGTCGTCAATTTTCTTTAGAAATTTTACGTCAAAACTGTCGTCAATTTTCTTTAGAAATTTTTCGTCAAAACTGTCGTTTAATTTTCTATAGAAATTTTACGCCAAAACTGTCGTCAATTTTCTATAGAATTTTTACGTCAAAACTGTCGTCAATTTTCTATAGAAATTTTACGTCAAAATTAGCGTAAATTTTCAATAGATATTTTACATAAAAAATTGAGTAAAATTTTCTATATAAATTTGACGTAAAACTAGCGTAAATGTTTTATAAAAATTTGACGTCAAAACTGGCGTAAATTATTTATAAAAATTTTACGTCACGAAAATTTTCAATATAAGTTTTAAGTAAAAAATTTTCTATAGGAATTTTATGTCGACTTGCGTAAATTTTCTATACAAATTTTACGTCAAAACGCGTACTTTCGTAAAATTTCTATAGAAACTTTACGTCCAAACTGGCGTAAATTTTTTATAAAAATTGTTCGTCAAAACTGAAAGAAAATTTCCATAGAAATTTTACATCCAAACTGGCGGAAATTTTCTATAGAAATTTTATGTCCAAACTATGTATATGACGTCAAAACTGGCGTAAATTTTCTATAGAAATTTTACATCAACACTGGCGCAAATTTTCTAGTGAAATTTAACGTCAAAACTGACATAAATTTTCTATAGAAGTGTAATGTCAAAACTGGAGTAAATTTTCTATAGAAATTTTACGTCAAAACTGAGTAAATTTTTTATAGAAATTTTACATCAAAACTGTCGTAAATTAAAAAAAAAAAAAATACTACAAAACTGGCGTAAATTTTCATAGAAATTTTACGTTAAAACCGGCGTAAAATTTCGACAAAGATTTTACGTCCAAATTGGTGTAAATTTTTTATAAAAATTTTATGTTAAAACTGACGTAAATATTTTATAGAAATTTTACGTCAAAACCAGTGTAAATTTTTAACGAAAATTTTACGTTAAAACTGACGTTAATATTTTATAAAAATTTTAAGTAAATAATGGCGTAAATTTTCTATAAAAATTTTACTTCATAATTAAAATAAATATTTTATAGAAATTTTATTTCGTAATTAACGTAAATTTTCTATAGAAATTTTACGTCAAAATTGTCGTTAATTTTCTATTAGAAATTTTACTTTAAAATTAACGTAAATTATTTTACGTTAAATGGTAAATTTGATTGTAGAATTTTACTCCATTATTGTTGTAAGTGGTCTGTAGTAATTTACCTTTTAAACTGGCGTAAACTTTCAACAGATATTTTAACTTAAAATTTACTTCAATTTCCCATCAAATTATTTTTCAAAATTTTAAATTTTTAATTTTCTCTATAGAAATTTTGTTCAAAAATTATAGTAAAGTTTTTATAAAATTTTATTACAACGTTATGTAAATTTCTTTTAAAAGGATTATTCTATAGAAATTTAAAATTTTTTAAAGATTTTTTTAATGTTTCAAAAAACTCCTGTCTTATAATTCTGGTACATCCCTCGTTATGTCAGTTTTGTATTATATTATAACGAGTAAAAATATTTTTAATTAAAAGCAAAATTTTCTAATTAAATGCGTTTATATCATTATTTGAGAAAAATATTATTTTGACGTTTAAAGTGATTTTCAAATATTTGGAAAAAGGACTAATCATTCGCAGAGTTTTTGATTAAAATAATGTTCATAAAGATGGCTGTTAATTGCAGACAATTGACATGTAAATGACTCTAACTATAAAAAATTAAAAAAATATATATAAAAGATATTTATACGATAAATTTATATGATAAATTAAAAAAAATGCCATGAAAACATGAAAAAAAAACAAATGTGCAAACATTATTTCTGTTTGCAATTATAATTGTCACGCAATTGTCAAATTGATATTTTAAATAAACTCAGATCTATACATGCACCGACAACATGTCATAGCCAAGAGACATCCTGTCTGATTGTCAACTTCAGGGGGGGAGAAGGTATGAAAAATAAATATTTTAATAGAAACTATAGCACTTTCAAAACACATCCTCCAAACAGAGAAAAAAACGTATAGTACAAGAGATATAAATTTTACATACAGGAAAATAAACATTGTACTATTGTTCAACCATATGGCTGCAGCATATCATTTTACAGTGCAGTGCCACGTTTTATGCTGTTCTAAGCACTGGCAACATCAGCTTGTTAATGTTGATTTTTTTGCAGCAAAAAACAAGCATCAACAGATGTTAGATGTTTTTTGTTCATGCCAGTTTTTGTTTGTTTGTTTTTTTTTTTTTTGTTTTGTTTTTTGCCTGCAACATTAATAGAGAAAGAGACACACGAATAAAAAGCGGCCTTAATTCTATGTTGTTGTAATCATTGCTGTCATTGCACTAGCTGGAAAAGAAAGATGTGCTGATGTTTTTTTCTTTTTTCTTTTTCTCATTTCATTTAATTTCCTTTTGTTGCAGCCACTGATGAAGCATGCAACTCAGCAAGTTATAACTAACTTGTCATGCAATTAACACAACGTTTTGCAATAAGTTTTAATTTAATTTTTTTTTGTTTCTTTATTTTATAATTTATTTGTAGCTTTTCCGTTTTCTCTTGTGGTGCGTATATGTTTTGTGTGTTAATTTTTGATGTTGCATGTAGTTTAATTGTAGTTTGTTGCATGTTGGCTTGCTGCTTATTGGTAACTTTGTCGTTGCTTTCTGTAGTTGTGGGTTTTTTCTCCAACTTTCCGTTAGCTTATGAATATAGCGTTTGCAATGTAGCACAGTTTAAGGTGGATCCTATTTTTTGCATCGATCTTGTTAAATTATATCGAATCGGGTTTTTTAAAGATAAGTATACCGTTATTAAGTGCTATGGAAGAAAACTAAATTTTAACAATATTTTATTAATAACAATTTCGAAATTAGTTACCTAAAAAATTTATCTAGAACCAGATTCGCCAAAGATTCGCTTAAGACCCTATCGTTAAAATAACCAAGTTTGCTCTAAGGAAACAGATAAGGTTTATATTATAAATAGCTATCTGCGGTGCGCTTCGCCACACCCATTTACAAAAAATACAATAAAGACTTGAGCAAAACAACTATGACTCGAAAACGAACGCCATTCTCACGACAAAATTTTGTATGTTTCAGTTTATATGGGAACAGCCCACTGTTCCCACCCAATCTGCTAGACTATGCTTATTAACGCTATAATAACTTTTCACTTTGTATGGGAGCTATCAAGCCCATCTAATCGATATTTTGCTAGACTATGCACAATAGCCTCCACCTATTGTAGTTCTCTAGGTGGAAGATAATAATTTTTCACATTGTATGGGAGGTACCACGACTACTGTCCCCATCTAGTCTGTGTTTTGTTAGAGTTTTGCACATTAGTATAAGGGTCACTTGTGCAAAATTTGGTCCAAAAACCTTCGACCAGATGGGTTTTACGAAAATCTCTAGTTTGTTATTGCGGTAATACTGCTTATCTAAAGGGAACTGACGTCGTCAGAGTCTCGCTATGGGCACCAATCTAGTTCTAAGTAGGCTTTATGATATTATCCCGCTTAACCTAACCTAGCCGAAGTTGTAAATAGCAATTTGAGTAAGACATTTGGACTTTAAGCCTCAGTATAAGACTAAAATCTGACAACGTTAATTAATGATGCTGGACTTTTAGGCTAAGAATTATATTATAGGCTAGGTATATATAGCAATAAACTTAGTATAAGACTTAAGCATGAGCCAATGATTGCATTCAGTCACTGTATTAACGACAATCTTAGAAAGAAAATATAAGAAATGCGAGTTCAGGATTATATTCAGCTCTGAGTTAATAAGATAAACACCAAGTTAGACTCCGAAGACAAGTACTACATTTAACTGCAATTAAAAATTTTTAAGGTTATAACGATAGTCAGACCGTAGGTTTGAGTGCTACATTAAAGTCTGAGTATAAGACAGTAGTGTAAACGAAAGATGACGGGCATTTTAGGTTATTAGTGAGTGTATTATGGTCAAGTATAAGTAAACAACTTTATAGTTTATAGAGGCATTCAAACTGTAAGTTCAAGTGTTGTTTGAAGTCTGGGTATAAGGAGGCAGTATGAGTATAAGATAGTAGTTATGTACAGACTACCATTTTATACTCATTCTGCAGTGTAGTTGAATATAAGAGAATATTTTATATACAAAGTGATGAGATTGTTATTGTTAAAAAGGTATTCTGAGCTTAACGCGTTAGTGATAATATAAGGCAGTGTCCAGAGTTCGAAACGGGAAACGTAATTGGTTGGTTAATAATCTGAGTAGAAGACAGTGCCTGAAAAAAAGAATATATAGCAGTAGTCTGAGATGGTTTTATCTGAGTATAAAGCTAAAGTATAGATATAAAGACTACACTATATTACTATACACTACACTATATTATGTTACAAGACTAGCTGTCCCCGCCACTTCGTCAGCGTCCTTACAATATTTTGAACGATTTTGCCTTGAAAGCAACCCACACCATAAACTCTTACTTTTTTATGCTTCAGTTATGGTTCATGTATTTACCTTATATAAGGGTCTCTTCCCCAATAAAATAACCCTCTTTCGAAAATAAAAGGCGCCTTAAAGTATGCATATCGGTAAAATTGCTTATTTTCACTGATTATTACCCACATTCTCTTCTTCTTTAAGTGTATGCCTCCTTTAGTTTGTAGAAAACGGTAGGCTGAGGTAGGGTGATTATAGAAAGGTAGTCTCAGTTTGAAAAAGGAGTACAAGAATGAAAGAAAACGAAGAGAAATAGATAATACTCTAAGCATAACTCTTAGTATAAGACCATAAGATGTGATTAAAACATAGTAATAAACGGTAATGCAAATATGAAAAGGTAGTGAAAGTATGAGACGGTAGTGTGACCATAACGCGATAGTCGTAGTGTAAGACACTAGAAACAGAAAACTTAGTAAAAGACGGTATCCTAAGTATTAGATAGTAGCCTGAGTATAAGACGGTATTAAATGAAAAATAGTGGTGGTCTTATTGCAAGACGGCAATATAAGAACTAGTATAAGAACTAGTATAAGACAGTAACGCAAGGAAAGGGAGGTAGTCAGAGACCAAGAAGCCAGTTTGACTACGACTGTAGTCTTATTATATGATGATAGTCTAAAAACTGTCATTCCCAGTTATAAGTTATAAGACCACAATCTGGGCATCTGAGTATAGCAGTCTGACAAGTAAGTAGACTGAGTATACTATAATATCTTAAATACAACACATTACTGTTTTCTAAGTATAGTAAGTGCGAATATAAGTGCGACGGAATTGTGAATAAATTTAAATTAAAATTTTATTCTGATTAAGAGTATAAAAAAATATTTTGAATACAAGATGATATTACTAAGGAGATATTATGAGACGACAGTGTGAGTATAAGGCGATATTAAATTAATAATAGTGGTGGCCTTAGTGCAAAACAGCAGCTACCGTCTTATACTAGTTCTTATACTAGTTCTTGTATAATACGGTAGCTCAGGAAAAACAAGATAGTAGTTTGGCTAAGACTGTAGCCTTATTATATGATGGCAGTCTAAAAACTGTCATTCCCAGTTATAAGACCGCAATCTAGACATTTGAGTATATCAGTTTGATTATATGTAAGTAGACAGTGTTTACTATAATATCATAAATACAACAGTGTTTTCTAAGTATAATAAGTGCGAATATAAGACGGACTTCTGAGTAAAAATTATATTTTAAGTTTTATAATATATTCTGATTAATAGTGTTAGAAAATATTCTGACTACAAGATGATATTATTATATGGAATTATTATCTGACGGCAATTTGAGTATAAGACGATAACCTTAATATTAGAAAATATAAAATATATAAAACAGGAATTTGAGTATAAGATGATTTTTGTATTAGACAACATCCTGTCAAGAAGAGAGATTATAAAATAATAATGGCTTTAGTGCAAGAGAGTAGTGTTAAGTATAAATCATGATTTATGTATAGTTTTTTTTTCAAAATTTATTTATAACCACCCTAATATCATTAAAGTTGTACGCAGCTTTGTAACACATATTACGGAGTCATGTTCTCTTAGTTTAAGTACCATGGTTTTATTTAAGTCTATTTGCTTTTTTATTTAATATTCTTTATATTTAATTGTTGTACTCTTACATGTTTTTGAATTTATTATAAAAAAATATAAGTAAATTATTATACATACTGCAATGTGGACTAATGTTGTGGAGTATGAAAATTGTGCAGCAACAACTGCATTCAAAAGAACTTGTACAAATATTTTCTATGATTAAACAGCAGAGAACACATATAAACTAATTGACTGGGAACATTTTAAAGGAGACCATGTACAACAGCATTTTTCTTTTTTTGCTCTTTGTTTAAATACTAATTAAACTAAAAGGGAAAAGGCAGTATACAACCAGGAAGAATAATAAAATATTAAATTACAAGTTATTTAAAGTTGAACACAATGGGTCATGCAGAATTAGGGAATTAAAGTTAAAGGTGATGAAAGTTAAATAAAAAGTTAATTATTTTAATTAAACAGTAATAGATTTAATAATGGTTTATAAAAAGTAAAGCTTTTCTTTATTTCAATGATTTTTTTAATTTAGTAAAAGCTTTTTGAAAGAAAGCTAAAGCTTAAAAATAAATTGTAAAGATCGGCTTTTTCAATACCAAAGTCATAAAACAGATTTCTTTCCTTTGCATCATTTGCTACTAATGCAAAGAAAACTTATGAATCCAGGTAATTAGAATTGTTGTCATTTAACAGACTTCCCAGTATTTTTCTATAGAATTGTTATATGTTATTAAGGCACTGTCATAATGGCTTTATTTTTTTTTCTTTTTTGGAGGGATGAAAAAGAAACAAGAAAAAAAAAACACCTTCAGTCATACAATATAGTAAAAGGAACTTTTAAGTAACCGAAATCTATACAGGATACAGTGGCACTTAGCTTTTACAGATAAGAAACAGTTTGTGCGAAACTAAACTCAATTCCAAACTGTAAGCAAACGTTTGTGTTTTAGAAGCCATTTAAACTGGTGTACCTTACTCGGACTCCACTGTAGTTTTACTTTTTTTTCTTTTATACAATTTAAACAAATATAAGGAAATAAAGATGAAGACAATGTCTGAGTTCTTTTTAGTTTGCAGCAAGTCTTTGCCAACAGCCACGTTTTGGAGTAGTTGTCTCTATTTATAAACGTGAGCTCAATGTTGCATGTCATTGCCCGCATTAAATCTGATTTCAGTGATTTTTTTTGTAAAATAATGTTTTTGTCCTTTAAGGATACAAATTTTGGTAGTTTACTGTAAACAAATAAAAACCAAAGCATCAGTTAGTATGTTCTCTCTTTAAAGAAATTTTATTGCAAACAACTTAAAAGCCTTTTTTATTAAAAGTTTTTTTTATTTTATTTCTTTTACTGAAGTATGCTTTTTCTTGAATAAGACTTTGTAGTACAAAAGTTTCATCACTTAATTTAATTTTTAAAGCATTAAAAAAAGTTTTTTTGCGAATACTCGCAAGCTTGTTCTTTCCAAAAGCTTCTTAAGCTTTTTAAGCTTTTTTTACGAAGCTAACGCCCATTAGTATAGGTTGCCAATAGCTAGAGTTAGGATTTTATCGGAGCGATAAGAAGTTTCTCGTTATTACAAGCAAGTCAAAAATAACATTTGAATATTACATACTTTAAAGACAACTTATAGTAAGTAGCCTTACCCTTACGTTATTATAACGAAAAAACAACTAAATTCCCCAATAAAATCTGAAGCTACTAGCAATATTATATTGAGCTTAAGTTTATTTTAAACAAAAAAAAAAAAAAATAAAGCTCATACACATGTTTTTGCAATTTTAGTTACAGTTTTTACAAAGCTTTTCTTAAAAAGTGTTTTTTTTTACCAAGACAAGTATATTTGTTTAAAACTTGTGATTCTGCCAAAAAATAAACTAATCTAAGAAGCTTCCTATGAAAATAACTATTTTTAAGAAAAAATATTAACCAATATTTTCAGATTTTTTTAAGAACTTCAAAAAATTTTTTATTAAAGCCAGTTTTTAGTTAATTTCTTTAACTGAAATAAGCTTTTTCTTAAATAAGATTTTTAGTAAGTTTACCTTGACTCAATTTAATTAAAGTTTTTTTAAAGAAGCTTTTTACGAATGCTTTAAAGCTTCTTTTAACGCAACTAAGTTTATTTTAAACACATAAAGTGAAGCTATAACACATTTTTGTTTTGAAAAAGTAGTGACAGTTTTTTAAAAGCTTTTGATAAAAAGTATTTTTATCAAGACAAGTTTTTAACAAATATAATTCCGCCAATAAATAAACTATTAAAAAGGAAAGCTTTTTAAGGCTTTTGTAACAATGCTTGTTAAAGCTTCTTTTTTACGAAACTAAGTTTATTTCAAGCAAAAAAAGCTTATAATAAATTTTTTGAAATTGTAGTTAAAGTTTTTGCAAAGCTTTTTAAAGAAAATTTTTTAACAAATATAATTCTGAAAAAAAAATATTTTCTATCCAAAAAACTATTTTTATAAAAAGATTTTTAACATCTTTTACTCAGATGTTGGCTAAAGAGCTTTTTTTTAGAAAATGTTCTACTCTACTGCACAAGTAAGCTAACTTTAAGTTGTGTTGCTTCACTAGAAAAAGCTTTATATCAAGAGCTTTAAAATCATTAATGAGAGAACCGATTTTACCTTGCAGTTTAAAAATCTTTGTACAATATAATTTTAGTGGTCGCAATTTCTTATTTTCTTTTTAACAAAAATTATTTCATTTCGATTTTTAACAAAGTGTAGAACCACAAGTTTTATTGCAACATATTTAATATAAAAAAAAAATCATCATTAATATTTACGTTAAAACATTTAATACCATAAAGTGTATTTATTCAATTTTTTTAAAAATTTTAATTACGAATTTTTTTACCTTTTGGTTTTTTCACTCTAAATGATGGATGCAAAAGCCTTTAATAATAAAAATGGCGACGTACTGATTGCTGCTCGGGATGTTTGACAGATTGACGACCATTTACACTGACAGAGTATAAGTACGTTCGGTTGTCTGTCTGGCTTGAATATTTTGATCCACTTTACAAATTTATTTAATTAAAATACACATCACTGTTTTTTTTATTATTTCATTTTAATTTTCATGTTTATTTTTCTTGTTGTTGCTGTTGCACGGTTTTCTTTATTATTTAAATAAAATAATGGTGAAATAGTTGTTGTTTTTGTTGTTATCCCTTATTTCCATTTAGCCTTACGGCCATATTTTATCAGTTGTTGTCGCTATTGTTGTAGTGCTGTTTGATGCTTGCAGCAAATTGCAATAATTATCTACAATGAAAAAGAAAAATACAATAGAGAAAGAGAATATTATTATAGCGCGGTAAAACGTATCAAATAAACACAATACGATCAAAAATAAAGCAAAAATATTAAATAAAAAAAATGTTTAATTAATGAATTTAATTATTATTCCTTTTTGAAAAAAAAATATTTTTTACATTTTTTTTATGCATGTAAACACACATACATATATTTGGATTTATTTATTTATTTAAATAAATAATTTCAATGAAAAATTCAACAGGAGCAATTTGTATAGGTGTGTGTTTATGTGTTTATTTAAATAAATCATACATCAACTTTAAATTTAACATCCTTTTAAAAGTAAAACATTAATACAGTGTAAGATTGAACAGAGACAATAATTAAAAAATAGTAAATAAAAATGTATATCTGAGTATAAGACCAGTATAAGACCCTAGTGTGTGTGAAAGAAGTTAGTTGAAATTGTATTCTAAATACAAGGCTGCAAACTTTTAGCTTGAGAGTATAATTGAAGGCATGAAACTGACTAATCATTCTAAAAAAAACCCCATATTTTCTTAGTATTATATAATAGAATATGTATAATACTCTAGTCTTGTTATAAATCTCCAGTTTCATTGCACTGATTTACTGTTAGTATAAAGCTATATTCCTTAATAACCTTAAAATAAAATACTACTCTAAGTAAACGAAACTAGTCTTACTATAAGGCTTCAGTATAAGTATATGATTCAAGTCATGTTATAATACACAAAATTTAGTAAAAGAGTTTAGAGTTTAGGTATAAGACCCATCTTACTGAAAGCCTTTACTCTTAGTATAACACTCTAGGTTTAGTATTATATGCTAGTCTTAGTATAGTTTTAGTATAAGAGTCGAGTCTTTGTATATAATGTTTAACTATATTCGTAGTATAAAACTGTAGTCTTATGATATGTCTATTTATTAAGACTTAATATAAGACTTTATTCGTATATAAGTACTCAGTATAAAACTCTTGTCTTAGTCTAGTATAAGTCTATAGTCTTATACTAAGGATATAAACTAGTATAAGACACTGGTCTTAACGAAGGCTAGTATAAGACGCTAGTCTTATACTAAAGCTATAGTCTAGTATTAGACGCTAGTCTTATACTAAAGCTATAGTCTAGTATATAACGCTAGTCTTATACTAAGGCTATAGTGTGGTAGAAGACGCTAGTCTTATACTAAGCCGATAGTACAGTGTAAGACGCTAGTCTTATACTAATGGTATATAACGTCTTATACTAGACCAGTATAAGCGCTAGATTTATACTAGATAGTCTAGTAGACTTGCCTTTATACAAAGGTTTTAGTTTAGTATAAAACTCTATTCTTATACTAAGGCTCAAGTTTATACTATAGTATAGTATAAGACTCAAGTCTAATACTAAGGCTATAGTCTAGTATAAGACTTATTGTACTAAGGCTATAGTTATTTTAAGACTCAAATCTTATACTAAGGCTATATTCTAGTATAAGTCTCAAGTCTTATACTAAGGCTATAGTCTTACACTATAATCTAGTATAAAACTCAAGTCTACGACTATAATCTAGTAAGACTCTACTCTTAGTATAAGACTCTTGTCTTAGTATGGGATTCTAGTCGTAGTATAAACTCTAGTCTTAATATAAAACTCTAGTTTTAGCATAACACTTTAGACCTAGTTAGAAGTTATATTCCGTGTATATAGTTCTAGCCCTAATTTCAAATTGAACACTCAGCCTCAGCTGAATATTCACTTTATAGTGTAAAGCTTTTGTCTAATTTTAAAATCTTGGTATGATGATAGTATACGATTTATTTTTGAGGAGATGATGATAGCCTCTTTTAGGTTTGTAGTCTTAGTATAAGACTCTAGTCTGGTCATAAGACTCTAGTCTGGTCATAAGACTGTAGATTTTTAAGAAAATTTTAGTGTAAAAAGCTAGGACATAAATTTTAAGTGCGATCGACCTTGAAAAATTCGTATAAACCTGCCAAAAATGGAATATCTAGGATAGTAACGCAGATTTTATATAAACGAAGCATATGATCTCAAACTTTGTATAAGAAGACGTTCATTTTGAATGTAAACTATTAACTAGTATAAGTTTATGAAGGCATACTATGTATTATACCGATGGCGGTAGTATTTTAATAATACGGTATACTGAATACAGTCAGGGTAAAACGAGGCACTAAATATAATGTAAATATATGATTTTTGTTTGATCAAAGTAAACAGTTATGCCCTTTACTGTTTGAAAATTTATTCATTTACTTTATTCGATTATTGTTGGAAATAAACAAAACTTTTATAAATTATTACATTTTAATATGTTATTTCCTTTTTTATTATATACTTTACGGTTAAAAAACGTTTTTACAGACCAATTTTAATGCAAATTTTCATGTTAAAAGTTCTGTCATAATATTTGCTTACAAGAGATGGGCAGCAGAAAGAACGAAGCAATAAAGCAAGAAAAATATTTGTTTAAGTATAAAAAAGAGGGAAAATCTGGATTTTTTCTATACTTGATTTATATTTGTAAACATACACATGTATGTCCTTTTAATGTATTAAAAGAATGTATTAAAGAAATGTTTGTTCAATTAATATTCTGTAAATTTTATGCTGACAAAAGTTTTATTAATATTAAATGGTATGGATAGTACTGCAGGAGAATGCTGCAGGTCAAATTGGGCATTAGTATACGTTATAGACTTTAGTTAAGAGAAATACTCTTCAACTCTTGAAAATGTTGAGTTTCTGACTCTTTCACATGTTGAAATTTGACAGCTCTGCATTATTAGTTATATTATATTTATTATATATTTCAATTTATATTTCATTTATTTACACATTTAAAAACTTTTGTAGTATTTAACGAAGGTTGGAGATTATACATTGACACTTTTTAAATCATAAATCAGAATTAAAATAAGCTTAAGTGCAAAATTAAATAAATTATAATTTTCAATGATAAATATCTTATTAGAACATTACTTTTTTATATTAAGCCATAAATTATTACTATAAATAAATTTTTAAGAGTGAGTTTTATAGTAAAACTTAAGTTATAAATTTCAAATATTTAAATTAAAAATACAAAATATTAAAATTAAAATATAAAATGGTAACCTTTGAATAAGACGTTAGCTTTTGTATAAAACGGTAGCCTTTGGTGGTCTTTGTCTTATATAAGACGATAGTCTTTATATAAGACGGGTAGTATTTATATAAGACGGGTAGTCTTTATATAAGACGGGTAGTCTTTATATAAGACGGGTAGTCTTTATATAAGACGGGTAGTCTTTATATAAGACGGGTAGTCTTTATATAAGACGGGTAGTCTTTATATAAGACGGATAGTCTCTATATAAGACGGGTAGTCTTTATATAAGACGGGTAGTCTTTATATAAGATGGGTAGTCTTTATATAAGACGGGTAGTCTCTATATAAGACGGGTAGTCTTTATATAAGACGGGTAGTCTTTATATAAGATGGGTAGTCTTTATATAAGACGGGTAGTCTTTATATAAGACGGGTAGTCTTTATATAAGACGGGTAGTCTTTATATAAGACGGATAGTCTCTATATAAGACGGGTAGTCTTTATATAAGACGGGTAGTCTTTATATAAGACGGGTAGTCTTTAAATAAGACGGGTAGTCTTTATATAAGACGGGTAGTCTTTATATAAGACGGGTAGTCTTTATATAAGACGGGTAGTCTTTAAATAAGACGGGTAGTCTTTATATAAGACGGGTAGTCTTTATATAAGACGGGTAGTCTTTATATAAGACGGGTAGTCTTTATATAAGACGGGTAGTCTTTATATAAGACGGGTAGTCTTTATATAAGACGGGTAGTCTTTATATAAGACGGGTAGTCTTTAAATAAGACGGGTAGTCTTTATATAAGACGGGTAGTCTTTATATAAGACGGGTAGTCTTTAAATAAGACGGGTAGTCTTTATATAAGACGGGTAGTCTTTATATAAGACGGGTAGTCTTTAAATAAGACGGGTAGTCTTTATATAAGACGGGTAGTCTTTATATAAGACGGGTAGTCTTTATATAAGACGGGTAGTCTTTAAATAAGACGGGTAGTCTTTATATAAGACGGGTAGTCTTTATATAAGACGGGTAGTCTTTAAATAAGACGGGTAGTCTTTATATAAGACGGGTAGTCTTTATATAAGACGGGTAGTCTTTATATAAGACGGGTAGTCTTTATATAAGACGGGTAGTCTTTATATAAGACGGATAGTCTCTATATAAGACGGGTAGTCTTTATATAAGACGGGTAGTCTTTATATAAGATGGGTAGTCTTTATATAAGACGGGTAGTCTTTATATAAGACGGGTAGTCTTTATATAAGACGGGTAGTCTTTATATAAGACGGATAGTCTCTATATAAGACGGGTAGTCTTTATATAAGACGGGTAGTCTTTATATAAGACGGATAGTCTCTATATAAGACGGGTAGTCTTTATATAAGACGGGTAGTCTTTATATAAGATGGGTAGTCTTTATATAAGACGGGTAGTCTTTATATAAGACGGGTAGTCTTTATATAAGACGGGTAGTCTTTATATAAGACGGATAGTCTCTATATAAGACGGGTAGTCTTTATATAAGACGGGTAGTCTTTATATAAGACGGGTAGTCTTTAAATAAGACGGGTAGTCTTTATATAAGACGGGTAGTCTTTATATAAGACGGGTAGTCTTTATATAAGACGGGTAGTCTTTAAATAAGACGGGTAGTCTTTATATAAGACGGGTAGTCTTTATATAAGACGGGTAGTCTTTATATAAGACGGGTAGTATTTATATAAGACGGGTAGTCTTTATATAAGACGGGTAGTCTTTATATAAGACGGGTAGTCTTTAAATAAGACGGGTAGTCTTTATATAAGACGGGTAGTCTTTATATAAGACGGGTAGTCTTTATATAAGACGGGTAGTCTTTATATAAGACGGGTAGTCTTTATATAAGACGGGTAGTCTTTATATAAGACGGGTAGTCTTTATATAAGACGGGTAGTCTTTATATAAGACGGGTAGTCTTTATATAAGACGGGTAGTCTTTATATAAGACGGATAGTCTCTATATAAGACGGGTAGTCTTTATATAAGACGGGTAGTCTTTATATAAGATGGGTAGTCTTTATATAAGACGGGTAGTCTTTATATAAGACTGGTAGTCTTTATATAAGACGGGTAGTCTTTATATAAGACGGGTAGTCTTTATATAAGACTGGTAGTCTTTATATAAGACGGGTAGTCTTTATATAAGACGGTATATAAAGGCTTTCCCAAGGCTTTCCTTTTCCAGGATATCTCTTAAACAGAAATGATTGAGAATTATTTAGATTGAGAATTTATAATTTAAATTTAAGCAAATCTAAGAAAATTAAAATTTATGTTAAAAGCATATTATAAGAATTTTTGATAGTGCGTGTCGTGAAGATCGACTAGCACTTTATGAATTTATATGCATTGTGCATATAATCACTTAATCATATGTCTTAAAAATGGCTGCACCGTTTTGGCCATTTTTTTTATCTTCATCATAATCCAACTAAGGTTTTTGTATAAGACGGGTAGTCATTATATAACACGGTAGTCTTTGTATAAGACGGGTAGTCTTTGTATAAGACGGGTAGTCTTTGTATAAGACGGTAGTCTTTGTATAAGACGGTAGTCTTTGTATATGACGGTAGTCTTTGTATAAGATGGTAGTCTTTGTATAAGACGGTAGTCTTTGTATAAGACGGTAGTCTTTGTATAAGACGGTAGTCTTTGTATAAGACGGTAGTCTTTGTATAAGACGGTAGTCTTTGTATAAGACGGTAGTCTTTGTATAAGACGGTAGTCTTTGTATAAGACGGTAGTCTTTGTATAAGACGGTAGTCTTTGTATAAGACGGTAGTCTTTGTATAAGACGGTAGTCTTTGTATAAGACGGTAGTCTTTGTATAAGACGGTAGTCTTTGTATAAGACGGTAGTCTTTGTATAAGACGGTTGTCTTTGTATAAGACTAAGACCATAGCCTTTGTATAAGACCATATTCTTTGTATAAGACTAAGACCATAGCCTTTGTATAAGTCTATAGTCTTTGTATAAGACCATAGTCTTTGTATAAGACTAAGACCATAGCCTTTGTATAAGTCTATAGTCTTTGTATAAGACCATAGTCTTTGTATAAGACCATAGTCTTTATATAAGACCATAGTCTTTGTATAAGACCGTAGTCTTTGTATAAGACCAGTCTTTGTATAAGACCATAGTCTTTGTATAAAACCATAGTCTTTGTATAAGATCATAGTCTTTGTATAAAACCAGTCTTTGCATAAGACCATAGTCTTTGTATAAGACCATAGTCTTTGTATAAGACAGTTGAAATTATATTAGACGGTAATCTTTTATAAGACGGAAAGTCTTTGTAGAGGAGGTTGTTTTCTCTAAAATTGTAGTGTTTGTGTAAGAAGGTAGTCTTTGTGAAAGGCACCCTCTCTTTTAAAGACGGTGATCGCATATCCTTCTACATATCCATATTAAACAGTTGAGTTGGTATAAGTTGCTTAAGCTATTATACGCGGATAATCTAATTTTAAACGGTGGTTTTAATAAGACACAGCAGTCTTATATTACGACGGAGGTTTTAGTATAATGGCTGTCTGAACATAATTGCTATTGTGGTTGTATGTCTTTAAAACATTTTAAATTGTCTGTTATGTATATTCGAAAAAATTCAATAAAAAAAAAATTTTGTTATATAAAATAATTTATAGCTCTAATTATCCATGATTTGTTTATCCATTTGATAAAATATTAAATATTTCTGTTAATACTATTTTTAATTTCGACAACATAATTTCCCTAAAAAGAAGCAAGTCCCTTATTAATTATGAACATAAAATAATATATTTACTTCAAAATTATTTATTAATTAATTTCCTAAAAAATTTCTTACAATTTGTTTATTTTGTCCAGCATTTTAAAAGTTTATTTCAGCAATAATTCACTTTTTAGGTTGACATATTTGAAAATTGCCCTTTAAACAATCATGATTTGTAATCACTTTTCTGCTTAAACCTGAATTTGAAACTAATTCAATTGTTTATGACTTTGTTTTTCGCCAAGTCAACAAATTTACTTTAATTATTATGAAATTTGATACAACTTTTAAACATTCATACAAGTCAAAATAGTTTCTCAATCAGTTTCTTGATAAAATAAACAAATAAATGTATTTTTCATGCATAAATTTGATATTTATATTGAATAATGCACTGAATTTACGAGGTCTGTTCATATAATTATTTAAGCAAGTTTGAATTTAATTTATTGTGATAGTTTTCGTAGAATTCACAAAAACTTTTATGAAAATGCAGAACAGAAAACAGATTTAAATTTAAAACGAAATAAAATTAAATCAAATCTGAATATAAGACTTCAGTCTGATTATAAACTGGTAGTCTACGTATGATACAATTGTATAAGTATACAATGAGTATTATAAGTATAAAAGAGGGTAATAGCTTGCGCACGGTAACAGTATAAGTAATCAAAGTAAAAGTTGGTTGTTAAAATAAAATAATATAATTTTAGTATAAGACTTTAGCGTGATTAGTACTCAGTAGCATACATATAAAATAGAAGATTAAGAGTATGATAATTATTTGACAGATTTTACCTATAAAATTATAGTTTAAGTAGAAGGTGAGAGTAACGAGATACGAGTATTTTTAAATGAGTGCTGGCCAAGCATCTATACATACGTATAATAAAATACTAATTCATTTCCTGTCTGTCCGTGTTCGCATCACGTAAAAACTACTTGATGAATTTTAATAAAATTTTGTAAGGAATTACCTTGGTTCAAATATACTATACTGTTTTCCGCAAAAATATCTCGTTTCCAAGAGAAAGTAGAGAAAAAGTAGTTCAAGAACGCAATTTTAGCGATTTAAAGGTACTGCAAACTTGACAGCACCTTTTATTTTAGTCAGCGGGATATTTGAAACACTCTTTACAGAACTCTACAATAATTTCAGAATTTTATATAAATTTTAGAATTAAACAATTATTGTAGTTTTTGACCTTTTTAATAATTTTATAAATAAGTTTTTAAGCTCTACATCTTTTTAGAATTTTATCTAGGGATCTATCAAAGTAAAAATCTTGAAATTTGGTGTGGATTACTCTCAAAGCAAAATAGAACAAAATATTGTCAGGCGATGTGGCTAGACCAGCTAGTCTATTCATAGAATTCTCCCTATTGTATAGTGTATGTGTGTAGTCGTTACGCTGGCAAAAATTTGTAACCTCTACTCGCGAGTATAGGACATCAGAAAATGAACACCACTGACCTAAATATTAGACCACAGTTCAAATCAAATACTAAAGTGTGTTTCTAGATTAAACTGAACAATAAGATAAAAACATAAGGATTAGAGGGGGAAGATTAATTAAAGACACTTTGAAAACATAAAGGTTATCAGAGTATTATTCTCTAGTCAGGGATTACATGAATCAATAATCGAAAGAAACGAAAATAGTCTGTATAAAAAAAAAAAAACAGTTGCAGAAAGATCCAACATATAATAGCGCTATTTAGTGTTTGATACAAATGTTCTTGCGATATTGCAAATGCGTTATATCATTCAAATTTAACAATAATTCATGCAAAAGAAAACCGACAACAAAACAAATATATTTGCATCAATTCTAAACTAAAAATTTAAAATCAAATACTTTTATACTTGTTGCTCTAACAGACATAGTAATATACATTCTGTACATTTAAATATCTATCCACAACGGTTCAGCAGATAAAGCTATATACAACAAATTAGATCAGATATGCGGAAACCCTTTATTTTTTTACACTTATTATTACTGACACAGTAATAAAAAGTAACGGTTCCAAAGATTTAGCCATATAGGTTAAACAATATCACCTAGGGGACACCCTTTAATGTAAAATTTTAAATTAAACACTTATTTTAAAGGACAGATTCTTTATCAATTTTAAATGTCTGTCTAAAATGGTTCAAAAGTTTGGCCATATGCATCAATTTACATCAACTATTCAGACACCCTTTATAATTTTAAAATATTTCTAAATCTACGGGACATAGTAGTGGAGATTCTGTCTAATTTTCAAGTGTTTTTCTATAACGGTTCAAAAGATAGGGCTAGATAGGTAAAATTATATCAATTATGGGGTCACCCTTTGGTTTCCAAATTTAAATTATATACTTGATGTTATAAAGGACTTAGATATTCAGGTTCTTTGTATATTTCAATGGTCTCTCTGTTACGGTTCAAAAGCTTTGCAATATACATCAAATTACATCAACTATTGGGACACCCTTTAACTTCTTCTTATAAATATTTAATTTCTGATTATAAATATGGGGATACCCTTTAATTTTTAAGTTTAGTTTTTCATTCAGTTCTGTTATTGGCAGCTATAATGAAATGCAGTTTTTTAAAATTTTAAAAGGGTGTCCTTTACGGTTCATAATACATGTAAAAAACACGTATGTTGTATAGAGACACCCTTTAGTTTTAAAAATTCTGAACTTCTTTTAAAATGGGACCAATAGCGACGTATTATTGCAACCACATATCAGCCAAGTCCAGCTCTTCCATTTTGGGCAAAAAAAAATGTAATCATCACACGTTAGCTCTCGCCATTCACAGTAAAGTTCCTGCCTTCGGCGTCTTTGAAAATGTATGGTTCAATGATGCCAAAGCACTATGGCACATATTTTGAGAAGGTCTCCTCATTTTCGGCACCCTTCTCAAAATATGTGCCACAGTGTGGGGGCTAAAGTTTTTCTGACAAAATTTAAGTTAAAGACTTATTAATAAGTATGAGTTATAAGTGTAATTGAATACTTAAGAACTAAAAACCTTTTGCAGCACGTTCTATCACTTCAATTTATACATATAATAAAATAGTACCTCATTTCCGTCTGTATGTCTGTCCGCTTTTCATTTGCGTTCGCATCATGTAAAACCTACTGGATGGCTTTTAACAAAATTTTGTGAGGAGCTACCCTAGCATCCTGATTCCAATATAGGATACTTTTTTTCCGCAAAATTATTTTATTTTCAAGAGAAAATGGAGAAAAAACAGTAAAAGTACGCAGTTATTTAAGTAGTAACGTAAATACATAAACCATAACTGAACTGTACTAACCGGATAAGCATACTTTATTTTTTACAAAGTAAATACATAAACTGATATGCAGCATATTTTAAGGCGACACTAAAAACGTAAGGGTCTGTGGTGTGAATTGCTTTCAAAGTAAAATCGTATAAAATATTGCAAGGACGCTGTCGAAGTGGTGGGCATAGCTGGTTTCATAATAAAATTCAAATAAAAATTAAAATATATTTAAAACCCTCCATAACTTCTTATCAAACGATTTCTACATTTTATAGCAATTAAATTGAAGACCAAAGTCTCACCTACAAAACAGAAACACACCGCGTATAAAAATTCCAATCAAAAGTTATGGACTTTTGACCGCCTTCTCGTGAAATGGTCTACTGTGCACCGATCTATAATCCAAGGCTGATAGAAGACGAGGTTACGCCATCACGAAAATAAAATTGAACGTCCCGAAAATGTCTTCTTATTGGCTAATAATTATGACTCAGAGTATAACTATAAATTATGAGAGTTTTCAATAAAAATGTTGAGGGTTTATTTGCAGGGTTAGCAATTTTTGTCTATTTTTTAGTCTATTTGTACGAATTTATTTGAAGCAATTTATTGATTACAGACTTGGCAACTTTAAATTGGCCGAACAACGTCATCATTCTTACTATAATCTACACCAAGCAGTGTATTTTTTCGGGATGCAGTGGCATTTCTTGCAATGCTTCTGACAGCAATTATGGCAATTTTGATTGTTCACGTTTTTTTACACCACTAAAACATTAGTTTAGTGGATTCCATATCAGGTGGACTAGCGTCTTTTTCACAAATAGTGTATTACTATGGTGGCTATAACATAATTTGCTAAAAATTAAAGGCTGATCGGGTAGTAAAGTGATATTCACGTATTCAAGTAAGCAGACACATTAAATGTATAGTCCTGTTCCACACTTGCAATTTTTGTTTCTGCAACACACGCATTTGTTGTTGAGAGATTAAATAAAATGTACCAGAAACTCTGCTATTTTTGTTGTTATTGTTTGTTCTCTTCGACATGAAAATAACTGTATATAATTCTTGCAAAAAAAACCGACTTCAAAACAGATAGAAGGGCACCAATTCTAAACTAAAAATGTAAGAAGTAATCTGTGAGAATTATATTTAAACCAAATAAAAGATGCGCCATAATTAAAGGGAAAAAATAAAGACTATTTGAAAATAAACTATTAAAAACTAAATCCTATTACTGTTCAAAAGTTAAGCTATTTTCACCAGCACCCGTCTTTTATGGGGACACCATTCAAGCCCCTGTTTATAACGGTTTCAAAGATAGGGTCACATAGATCACATAACATCACCTATTCGGACACCTTTTAATTTACAATTTTAAATTAAAGACCTGTTGTTATAGATGACTTGGCCACAAAGATTCTTAGTAAATTTCAACTATCTGAATATAAAGGTTAAAAATTTTAATCATATATATCAAATTACATGAACTATTGGGACACCCTTTACATTATAATTCCAAATATTTATACTTGTTATCATACCAGAGAAAGAAAGTGGATATTCTGCCTAATTTTCAAGTGTTTGTGTTTAACGGTTCAAAAGATAGGGCCATATAGATCAAATTACATAATTTATGAGGACACCCTTTAGTTTCTAAATTCAAATTGTATACTTACTATAGCGGACTCTGCAATACAGGTTCCTTGTAAATTTTAGCTCTCTGTCTATAAAAGTTCAAAAGTACATAGAATTACATTAACTATTGGGACACCCTTTTATTTCCAAATTCAAATTTTACACTTTTTGTTTTAGCTGACTAGCAATACAGGTTCTTTGTAAATTTCAGCGTTCTGTGTACAACTGTTCAAAAGTATGGCCATATACATCAAATTAAATGAACTATTGGAGCACCCTTTAAAATTTATACATTTTATTATAAGGGTCATAGTAATCGATATTCTGTCAAATTTTCAAGGTTTTGTCTATAACGGTGCAAAAGATAGGCTCAAATAGGTCAAATTACGTCACCTGTGGGGACACCCTTTAAATTTTAAAATTATTTTTTATTAATTTCTGCTGATGGGAGCTATAGCTACACGAAATTTTTTAAAATTTTAATTTGGTGCCCTTTACGGTTCTTAATATACGTAAAAAACATGTATGTTGTATGGGGACACCCTTTAATTTTTAATATAATCAACTGCTTTTAAAATAGGACCAACCTGAAAGCATAACCTTTCAAATAAAGAAAAAAATTTAAAATCGGTTCAGAAATGGCTGAGTTCTGCGGTTACATACATAAAAAAAAAATCAACATTCAGACGAACTGATAACCTCCTTCTTTTTTGAAGTCGGTTAAAAAGTATACAGTCGTCAGAAACACGATTTTTAAAGTATGGACAAAATGTTTTAGAAATAATAACTGCAAGTATGGAACGGGATATATCGATATCAAACTCATAGCAATTCTTGTTTTGTTGAAAAAATGCTGTATTCTTCAACTGTCTTTGAGCGACATACGGATTATGCTAGGAACACAATTGGGACGAACGACGAATTTCGTCCAGCATGACGAATTCGTTGTTGAAAGTTCGTTGCGTAAATTCGCAGTGTTACGCACAATAAGGACGAAAAAATAACAGCTGTTATAATAATAAACAAAGTTGTATGTGGATAAAAATAAATATTCAAGTTCAAGTTTAATTTATTGAGAATTTTTTCTAGTGTGTGGCAAAAGATAAATATTAAAAAATATGAATCAAAGAATTTTGAGTTTGGTTAAAATTATTAAAATAATAAACATCATGTTTATGATGGTTTGAATGCAAAAATTAAGCATTAACAAAAAACAATTAAAAAGCAATTTTATGGTAAATAATTGTGTATATTTAAATTAAATTGTGTTATTTAAAATCAAACAATTATAAAAGATTGAAATATATCTTCTTTTACTAATATGTTTGCAAATAAAGAGGAAACGCGGTAACTCTGTACTTATTTGTTCGTCGTTCGTCGGCGTTAAAAATAGAAATAAATCACGCACGACGAATTTTGTTTGACGGCGGTATTGTGTTAATTTTCATAAGCACAAATGTGTTTTATTTTTGACGACGAAAATTCGCACCGAAAAAATCGTCGTTCGTCCTAATTGTGTTCCTAGCATTATGCGGAAATATAAAAAAGTCCTACTTTGGCTTAGTGGCTTGTTATATCCAGTTTTTAAGGATAATGAGGCTCACATGTTCCTTATAGTGTTTCTTACTTGAGCATTAGTTGCTGAAACTGAAAAATCCGGATTTCCCGGAATAGTATGACGATAAAAAGTATAAAAAAGATTTAGCTGGCAAACAAACGTATGTTTGTCAACATGATTATTATGATTTGAATAATTTTTTCAAACTTCTTTTCCGACTACCTTAAGTTCGTGGAAATAAGTTGTCATGTTAAGCTAAATAAACATTCGTATAGACAGTTTATTTTTTTCTCAGACATCTATTTTGTAACCACAGCATAAATATTTTATTATTTATTTGCTTTTGTTGTCGACGTCTAAGGAATGTAATTTAATTCTGTCAGCAGTAAATAGGGCTTCGAAAAATAAAAAGAATGAAACTGATTTTACTTAGTACTGAGTTGAAATTGTAAATAAACAAAATGCTGACATAAGAGCAATATTCCTACCACCGTGTGTGTATAAGGCTATGAGTAGCTGTAGCTTTAAATTTAAACAACATTGTTTCGGTCTACTCGTATTATTACATTCTGTTTTGTATTACACTAAATATTTTAAATGGATTTGTTTTTTTATTACAGACTGGAGTTTGTTTTAAGTTTAAGTTAATATTTAATATGGTTAAGTAAAACAAAAACAAGCGAATAAATATTAAATATTTATGTAAAACAGTGAGCTGCTTATGTTAATAAATATTTTTTGAATTAAGATGTTTTGAAAGCTTAAGAAAAAATAATTTTTTTATTCAGAATCTTGAACTAACTTGGTTTAATAACCTTGAGAATATATATTCTAACACAAATATTACTAACCGACATCATAAATATTAAACAGTGAAATTTAGTTTTTTTTAAGTGGCTTAAACAAAGAACAAATATGACATCAGTGCGAAAAATAAATGGAATATTTAATAATCTAAATTTATTACTTAACAAAAATTTCTTCTTACCATTTTTGATTACACAGTGCAACACGGAAACAAAATAACCATATACGGACACCACTGCGTGATAAAAGACACAAAAAAAAAGACGCCTGTCTCCCAGTTTTGCCCAAAGTCCTCCAGGTTTTTTTATGGGCCCTCAAAGATGTGGGGCCTCGATGTCATTTTTGCAAAAAAAATGATCATTTACTCAAGCTCATATTTTGCAAACCGTTTGAAATTTTGATATACTCTCTGAGGCAAAGTTGTAGCTCTTGTCATAAAGAACAAAAATTGTGAACATATAAAATCAAAAAAACTTCATCTTCAAGGTCAAAATCGCAAAAAACCTTAAAAAATTCAATATTTTTACCTTTTTCCCCTGTTCAGGTCCATAGGTAGCAAACCGTTCAAAATTCAAGGAAACAATCCACTACAAAAATGAACCTAAGATCTTAATAAACAACTTTCTAGAACATATGAACTTCCTAGGAATGATTCTTAACACCGTTTAGGTAGCGCTTATGTAGCCGGAAAAGTGCGATTTGCAAGTCCAGGGCCATCAACATTATAAACGGTGTTATGAACAGTTTAAATAAATATTTAAATATTTGAGACGAAAAACCTTAGATTCAAATAAAACAAGGAAAAATGTTTTCAGTATTTATCCAAAATTATTAAATCATTTGATGGCATTTATATATATATAAGAGATAACAGCCAACGCGGCTAGGTGCCGACGTTAATTTTGATGACATCTGTTTGTGTTCGCATCACGTAAAAACTACTGGATGAATTCTAATAAAATTTTGTGAGGAGGTACCTTAGAGTCCTGATTCCAATATAGAAAAATTTGTTTTTCGGCAAAGATATTTTATTTCCAAGAGAAAGTGGAGAAAAGGCAGTGAAAGTACGCAATTTTTTATCCATTTAAAGGTACTGCATACTTTAAGGCATCTTTTATTATTGAAAGGGGGATATTTGTGGCGCTGTTTTAAAATAATTACAAAATATAAATTACTTACTACCAAATAGCCAATTGAATAAAATTTGTAACTATTTGATTATTATTTGATTTCTATTTTTACATTGTTATGAAATATTTTAAACACCTTTAACAGAGCTTTACAATAATTTTTTAGAATTTTCTATAAATTTTAGAATTTTATCCAGGGTACCCATACCTTTATATAAAGTAAATACATCCCAGTCTTTAAATTTGGTGTGGATTACTTTCAAAGCAAAAGCGAACAAAATATCGTCGCACACAACGTGTGTGGGCACAGATAGTGTTTAAAATAATTTCATTTATATTTAAATTAAAGCACAATAAACTAAGCTCATTATTATATTTCGTTGAATTCAATACCTTTCAAAAATGCTCATGTATATACAAAATGTATGAAGCAAACCTAAGTAGCTGCGTCATCGCTTTGTAATTGGAAAATTAAATTTTGACAGAGCATTGGGTAGTGAAGTTTGGTGCAAATAAACTGTTTAAATCTATTTTGCTTTTAAGTTTATTAGATTTTGCTAAACAAAATATTTTAACATTACTCTTTACTACAGAGCGTTGCGCTATTATTTAGGTTTGTTCAAATAACAGGACATAATGGTCTTACATACTTCATGAAAAAGATTCGACTTTGTGATGATGATATCTGCAGATGGTGTGGCGAAGAAGCGGAAAACACATTCCACTATCTTTATCAATGCCCTCCGTTATCACACAGCCGTAATAAATGTTTTGGCTCTTTTTTCTTTCAGAATTTGGAGGACTTGAAGGGTATGGGAGCTAAGCAAATTGTCAAATTTACGAAGTCCACGGGACTACTTAGTGGGAGGAGTCAGAGGAGTCACTATGGATCAATAATGGTCTTGTTAATCCACACATATTTAATTATGTGTGATCCTCTATTAACCTACACTAACCTAACCTAGGTTTGTTCAAAGCTAGGCGCTTGGAAACGTTACGCCTTAGTCGCTTGTTTAGGTTTAGCTGTAAGTCTTATCCAATAGATCTACACAACTACTTACCAAAACACACTGGGTGTTTCAAACATGAGAGGAATAAATGCGGCGCTCACTAGTATAGAGAGTTCATTTTACTGGGTTAGCTCATAGCGTTTATGATACGAAGAGAGATTTGCTCACTAATATTATTATATGAGTTGCTCATCACTTTTCTTATTAAATTCCTTCAGAATTTTGTCAATCTGCTAGACATGTGTTCAGTAAATTAGTTTGTGTTCGAGTATGACTATTTGCTCATGAGCTTATGAGCACATCCATTAGATGAGCTTGCTTATACAAGTGTTGAGTTTAAATATTTTGTCATAACCAGGCACTCCAATTTTCTCACACCCTTCGCAATGAATCAGACTGATGTGGAACAAGATTAACGTGAGTACCTGCCTAGTTGGCCTAATCTCACGGTGGTCTTACCACCGAGTGAAAATGAAGCGTAGACTAGCGCCCCCAGAAATCAGGCTGATTTTCGACAATAACGCATCGAATATTCGCCTCCAAAGGCTGGATCGTTCCTGGTTTATCTGCATAGTCCTGGGACTTTACATCTCCGCCAAATTTTTTTTTTTTTTTGTAAAAAACAACACTAACTGCGAAGCTTCTTACTTGTCTGCAGAAAACACCCAGAGCCTTTGGTGGTAACCCCCAAATAGATAGAATAGGGCATTAAAAGTCAGTCTATCTAACGGCATCAAATCACACGAACAAGGTGGCCAGTTAAAAGGTATATTTCTCCTTGAGATTATTCTTTCTCCAAATGTTTTCTCAGTAAATGAAAAATGTCCCTTGTTGTGTGACATATGGCACCAACAAAAATGCCTTTTAATAGAGGTCCGAAAAATATACCAGCAGCATTAACTAACTTTCTGACCATCGTTAGGATTACAATTGCTTCAAATGCGACCATTTAAGCAAAAGTGAGTTTATTCATTGAACAAAATTGTTAAAAAAAATTGTAGGGCAATAGCGATATTTTCTTTGGCGCTTTACTAAATGTAGGGCACAAACGATGATCGTGCGACTCAGATTCCTTTAGGGTCCCCGCAGACTGATAGTTTGGACGCCTTTTTGATCGGAAAGGCACACCACAACGATTCAGTATGGGCCGATAAAAAAGTTTGGCTGATTTCTTGATTCCATTCAAACTAATCTCTCGACCAACCCGACTAAATTATAGGCCGATAAAAAGTCTGCTGGGGTTCTTAAAAGTTACATTTTGTAAGGATGGAAACCAAAATCAATACGAACATTTTTTCATAAAGTGACGAAAGGACATATCTGAAACATTATCAACACGAAGTTGCACACAACGTTAATCACTTGGCCCCGTGCGCACTATCCGATGACTTCTAGCAAGCGTAAACGTGTTTCGAAAACGATCCATAGTTTCTGGAAATAATCGTATCGATGGATGATAATGAGCACCATAAAGCACCAATGAGTTTGTCTAATTAAAGAACGATTTTGAAAAAAATGTCAACAGTTTGCAAACGTGGCTTTTTTGTGAGACTATAAATAATAAATTGCCAAACCAATCTAACCTCAAAACAACTGGGAACTGTCAAATTAGCTATCACAGCAAAGAGTGCTGCCAATTTCAAAATAAATGAACTGTCATAACCTCCAAATCTTTTTTGTAAAAATATCTACTTTACGGATTATAACAAAATTTTTTCTACGTCAATGTACTCAGCAGTTTTTATTAGTAAGCGAAACCTACGAATAATTAAAATAAGAATTTTTTAAACTTTTAATTAAATATTATGTATTCTGACTTTGCCTCAGTAAGAAACTTTAAATTCAGCAAATAATTAAATTTTTCCTCAAAGTTACGACACAAAATAAATACATAAAAAACAGACACGCTGTTCTTTATATTACTGGCAAATTGAGTTGGAAGTATGTCCGCTGGAGTTCTGGCAAACAAATAGCAAACAGCGATAATTGTGAAATTATTTTTCTTAATATTCCTTTTTTATTTATTTTTGTTTGTTGTTATAAATAAACAACATAATTTCTTTTATTAAAGGCATAAAATGAAAGAGAAAAAAAAAAATAATAAATAAAAAAGAGAACAAATAAAAATGATTGTCAATTAAGGTTAAAAAAATAAGGAAAATTTTTAGTGCAGTGGCGCCTTTCAAGTTTTTTATTCTATTCAAATAATAAGATTTCTCGTGGTTCTTAGAATAGTTAATTATATTCCAAGATGCTTACAGTATCCACTAACCACCTTACCCATTCTTACATTCTGCAAACGTCCAATATGATTCCATGTACTTCTTCGACTATTTCTGGCAAGGCGATCTCTTTTAGACGACCTGCACGTTTGGCGTCCTTTGAGCTGGTATGAACAAAACGGAACTCAGTAAACCATTTATAACACACTGTGTAGTATTATGGGCCCTCAAAGATGTGGGGCCTCGATGTAATTTTGCAAAAAAATGATCATTTACTCAAGCTCATATTTTGCAAACCGTTTGGAATTTTGATATACTCTCTGAGGCAAAGTTGTAGCTCTTGTCATAAAGAACAAAAAACATATACAATCCAAAAAACTTCAACTTCAAGGTCAAAATCGCAAAAAACTTTAAAAAATTCAATTTTTTTCCTTTTTTCCCCTGTTCAGGTCCATAGGTAGCAAACCGTTCAAAATTCAAGGAAACAATCAACTACAAAAATGAACCCAAGATCTCAGTAAACAACTTTTTAGAATATATGAACTTCCTAGGAATGATTCTTAACACCGTTTAGGTAGCGCTTAGGTAGCCGGGAAATATTTCACTTTTTTGGTCTTTTATCACGTAGTGGTGTCCGTATATGGTTATTTTTTCCGTGTTGCACTGTGTAAGTAAAGAAAAACAAATCAAATACAAATTTGATTCAAATGATTATTTGGCAGTAAGTAATTCATATTTTGTCGTTATTTTAAAACAGCGTCATCTGTTGGGCAACCTTCTTTAAAATATTCTGCTTTCAAAAATGAAAGATCCCATAAAGCATGCAGTACCTTTAAATCGGTAAAATTGCGTACTTTCTCTATTGGAAACAGGATACTAAGGTATCTCTAACAAAATTTTGTTAAAGTCCATGCAGTAGTTTTTGAATGCTGCAAACGCAGACAGAACAGACAGAAAATATACTGATAAGATACTGTATAGATTTACTTCGACGGAGATTTAGTGAGGTGTATGGTAATAATGGCAAAAAGGGCCCTGCGATGTGCATTACTGTAAAGAGAATTAATACATATCAGAAAAATGTATGTTGCGACGGCTGAGTGTTAAACGCATGAACATGTAAACATGCTAACCACTTGAGCTACAGCACCCAATATTAAAATTGATATAGAAGGATCTTCATAGTTTTTATCAAGACTTTCCTAGGTTCCACTGTTGTTTTTTTTTTTTAGCAAAAAATAATGTTTAAGCTCACGATATTCCCTTATACAACTTTTTTTTTGTTTATTCTTAAAACTATAAAAAGGCAGAGGTACATAACCAAAGAGCCGGGGTATGAAAATTTTCTTCTGCCCCTAGATCTGCAATGCGACCTTTGTATAGTAACTGAGGAATCCAAACCTTAGCTCGTTACAAATAAACTGGGTTTAACGATGCTCCTGCAGAGAAAAAATTTAGTTTGACGGTGCTCCTTCAGTTCACAGTTGAGTTTAATGGTGCTCCTCATATGAAAATATGAGTTTTGTATGGTGCTCCACCAACGACTTATTAATTTCCAAAGTCATACATCTTATTTTCGCCTCCTCCAAGATCTGCAATGCGACCTATACCTTCGTATAGGAAGTGAGAATACCAAAGTCCCTCTAGTGAAAAATTGAGTTTAACGGTGCTCCTTCAGTTCAAAGTTGCGTTTAATGGTGCTCCTTCGGTGAAGATAACAGTTTTGTATAGGGTTCTACCAATGTACGACTTATTAACTAAAATTTACAAAGTCATACAACCTATTTTCGACTCCTCCAGCAACTGCAATGCGACCTATAGCTTCATAAAGGAAGTGAGAATTTTAAAATTCAGCTTATTGAAAATAAATTGAGTTTAATGGTGCCCCTCCAGTGACGAATTGAGTTTAACGGTACTCCTCCAATTTAAATTTGAGATTAATGGCACTCCTTCGTGAAAATAAGAGTTTTGAATTGTGCTCCACCAATGTACGACTTATTAATTAAAATTTACAAAGTCATACACCTTACTTTCAGCTCCTCCAGGATCTAGAATGTTACCTATACCTTCGAATAGAAAGTGCTAAATCCAAAATTCAGGTGGTTAAAAGTAAATTGAGTTTAACTGCACTCCTCCAGTAAAAATTGAGTTTAACGGTGCTCCTCCATTTCAAATTTGAGTTTAATGGTGGTCCTCCACTGAAAATAGGAGTTTTGTATGGTGCTCTACAAATATAGGACCATATATAGAAGGCTCCAGATGTAGGTTTGCTTGCATTCAAACAAAAGAATTGAAAATCCTCTTTGTAGGAAAGCAGAATTTTTCCATTCATCTTTCAAGCTTTAGCATCTTTAGCATAACACGTTAAGTGTCCCTGAAAGCAATCTACATATGTCGGCACATCTTCTAACCGAAAATCATAAATCTAACTTTCCGCATCAAAAACTGATAATCCAAATTCCAAACGCTTTACGAACCATCCATAAATAAAATTATACACGAAGTGTAAAGTTTAATTCGTTTTTTTTATTAGATGCAAAAGTTAAATAAATAAATAAATAAAATGTTTAAATATTCAAATCATATCCATTCACATCTGCTGATGTTTATGATGATTCTAAACATGTTTTTAAATTAAACACGCACGTAACTTTAAGCGCCACTTTCTTTCTTGATGTAAAAAAAAAGGAAACACTCACACACACGGACACAGTCACAGTGTTTTTATATTCAACTATCTTCTTACATCGTTTTACGTAAGCGTCTTTATTCAATTTGCTTCTCTATACGGTCATGTCAGTCAGGTTCTAGCAGTTGTTTGTTCATTTGCAAGTGTAAACATTTATTTTTGTATTTACCGGAATGTGTATGAAATTGCTTTATTCATAAAAACACTCGTTTCGAATCAGACTTTAATTAAATGTTTTAACGTGTGTCTGTTAAAGTTTAATTGCAACTCAGTTGATAGAAAGGAGAACAGACAACCCAGTTAACATTATGGAATTAAGGCAACATTGTCTATCAGATAATAATTATTCTTTCCTTACATAAGTATAAAGTGTATACTAATGTCTTATACTAAAAGCAATAACTTATACTTAAAAACGACTTGTACTAAGACAAACGTCCTATAATAACAACCTTATTAGTGTGGTTGTGAGTTCATATCCCACCAAAGACGTTGACCCAAAAGATGCTTGGATATAAACGGAGTATCTTAATCTGGTTAGCTACATTAGTGGTAGGTCATAGAAACTTCAATTATCATCTGAATGATGAACAGAAAAGAAAGTCGTAGTCGTAGCGTTTGTCTGGAAAAGGATGAGTATATTGCGGGCATTGTGTTCATTAAATGTTCAGCAAACTGCCTAGTATTAGGTACACGGACATATATAGTAAATAAATATGAACGTTATGGCGATTATAAAATTAGACTCTTTTATAAGGTTGAAGGTTGACTGATATCAGCCACCAGTCCAAAATCATTACAGTCCAGAATAACAGGTAGTGCTGAGCATGAGATTTATTAAAAGGAAATTGTCATAAACTAATATTCGATTACCAGAATTCGTTGGAAAACGAATGAGATTCAAAAGGGAGCCATTAAGTTAGTTGTCTGGAGCGATGTACCCTATACATATAAAACTTTAAAAAAATAAACAACTCAATAAGACTCATACTATACGATGACTAAACTCTTATACTAAAACTGACACCTTTTATATAAAGACAACCGCGTCTAATAAAAACACTGTCATGTCTTTTAATAAATCTAGCCAGTATCTATACATATAATATAATTCTTGCAAAAAAAAACCGACTTCAAAACAGACAAACTTAAAATCATGTTTCTTTAAGACGGTAATTATACAATGATTATATTATATTCGAGGAAGATTGTAGCGGGATTTTTTAAATGTCATTGCACAAACTGTCAATTCAGATAAAAAAAACTAATTTTTGAATTCAATAATCTAAAACAAATATCAGTCGATTATCTACCTGGGGAGCAGTACTTCCGGAGTATATAGGGGCACAAGACCCCAGGGTTCTGTGCTTTTTCAGGTCAAACCAATGCCAAACGACTGTCAAATTTTAATATAAATACTTGTTAAAGAGAACTTTGTCATACAGATTCTTTGTAAAATTTAACTTTGTGTCCATATACATCAAATTACATCAACTATTGGGACACCCTTTAATTTCCAATTTTAAATATTTATACTTGTTGTTATACCAGACATAGTAGTGAACACTCTGTCTATTTTTCAAAAGTTTGTCTATAACGGTTCCAAAGATGAGGACATAATGGTCAAATTACATCAATAATTGGGACACCCTTTAATTTATCCAAATTTTATACTTGTTGTAATAGCGGACTAAGCAATATAGGTTCTTTGTACATTTCAACTGTCTATCTATAACAGTTGAAAAGTTTGGCCATATATAGCACTTTTACATTAACTATTGGGACACCCTTTAATTTCCAAATTCATATTTTACACTTGTTATTTTAGCGGACTTAGCAATACAAGTTCTTTGTAAATTTCAACTGTCTGTCTATAACGGTTCAAAAGTTTGGCCATATATATATCAAAATAAACCAACTAATGGGACACCCTTTAATTTTTAATTTTAAATATTTATACTTATTATAACAGACATAGTAACGAACATTCTGTGCAACTTTCAAGTGTTTGTCTATAACGGTTCAAAAGATAGGACCATAAAGGTGAAATTACGTCACCTATGGGGTCACCCTTTAATTTTTAATTTGATTTTTTAATTACTTTTTGTTATTGGGAGCTATAGTGATACGCACTTTTTTCTAATTTTAAATGGGTGACCTACAAATTTGATAATACACGTAAAAAACGTGTATGTTGTATGGGGACACCCTTTAATTTTTAAACTTTTAAACTGTTTTTAAAATGGGACCAATCTGTAGCCATAACCTTTCTAATGGCGCAAAAATTTTTAAAATCGGTTCAGAAGTGACCGAGTTCTGAAGGCACAAACATAAAAAAAAAAAAAAGCAACATTCAGACGAATTGATAACCTCCTTCTTTTTTTGAAGTCGGTTAAAAATAGTAACTCATTTCCTGTCTGTCTTTCTTTTTTTGTGTTCGCATCACGTAAAAACTACTAGATGGATTTTAACAAATTTTTTTAAGGGGGTACCTTAGAATCTTAGTTCCAATATCCCCAAAAATATCTTACTTTCAAGAGAAAGTGAAGAAAATGCAGTGGAGAAAATGTAGTGAACAGATGGCGCTGTTTTAAAATATTGAGTAACTCATTTCCTGTTTCTCTTTTACAGAGCTTACAATAATTTTTAGAATTTTAGAATTTCATAGAAATTTTAGAATTTTTTCCAGTGATGGATACCTTTATATAAAGTAAATACTTAAAATTTGGTGTAGATTACTTTCCAATCAAAATCGAACAAAATATTATCTTGTATTAGGATTCTCCGTCTTATACTAAGATTACCCCTTAATATGCTAAGACTACTTAGCCGGTCTTATACCAAGACTGCTCGGAATTATATTATGACCAAACCATGTGTTAAAATTGCCCCATGTTATTTAAAGCTACTGTGTCTTATAGCAGTAATTCGTGCTATCTATGCTGCATCATACTTTGACTCCCAGTCATATACTAAAACACTCGGTATTATACTATTAATTATAGTCATATACTAAGCCTAATTATCTTATAATAAGACTTTCGGCCTTATACTAACACTCTCGATCCTATACTAAGACTACTTCATGTTAGAGTAAGGCTACTCTGTCTTATAGCAGGAATTCCTAATATCTATGCTGCATCTTCTACTGCTTCATCTTATACTAAGCCTCCCAGTCATAAACTAAGACTTCCAGTCATACACTAAGACTCCTAGTCATATACCGAGCTTCGCAGTCATATACTAAAACTCTCGGTATTATACTAAAACTCTCGGTATTATACTAAAACCATCAGTTTTTTATTTACTCTAAGGCTCATTATCTTATATTTAGACTTTCGGCCTTATACTAAGAATCTCGATCCTATACTAAGACCCCAGTCTAATACTATGACTTATAGAGTTTTAATAAAATACTCAGTCTTGTATGAAGAGTTCTAGTCTTATACTAAGTCTCCTAGCCTGAACTAAGACTACCGGTCTTATTAGGTCTTATTATAAAAATCTCATATCATAAAATTTCAAATATTATATCACGACTCCCAGGTTTACATTGAGACTACTTGTTTTATACTTAAAATTCCAATCTTATAATGTGACTGCTAATCTTATACTTGAACTTCTTGTCTTATACTAAATATCTTATACTAATATTATTAGGTTTGTAGCTAGTTTTATACTAAGATTGTTAGTCTTATACTTACACTGCTAGTCTTGTTCTAATATTGACAGTTTTATACTTCTCTTATACATGCTTCTCTTATACATAAGATCCCAATAGTTTGCTAATACTAGCACACTAATACAAATAATTCCCTATTGTAACTACCTTCTAAACTATGCCTTCAATTTTACTGTAGGACTAACACCTTATACTAACATTACTCTTTTATTCTAAGGCATACGTTTAATCCTAAAATATGGTCTTCAATCTAGGGCTACCATCTTATACTATGATTACTGTTTTATTTGAAGGCCTCCATTTAATACTAAACTTTTTTATAAGTATTCGAAACCTTGATGTACTTTTTATATTCCGCTACTGAGTTTAATAAAATATTAAATAATCCTCTCTCGGGTTTTTAGCTTTTGTTACATTTTAAAACTGTATGCTTTATTTGAAAACATTTAAAATTTAATGTCTTAAACTCTAAGATGTATTTCCTAAACGACCTCGGGCCCACGAAAATTATTCACTTGAGTTTTTCAACTTTCTATTAAAATACTCATTGGGATATCTTCACTATTTAGCCCGCCACTCAAGGTGTGTTCTTGATAAAATTTTATGGTTTATCTTTTTTCTCCGTTACTTGTGCTTTTATTATTGTTTTTGAGTTTTATTGCTTTTATCTTGTTTTAGAGTTATTTCTTGTTGTACCGGTGAAAATTCCTTGTTCGTAATAAGAACTTTATCATGGCATGTTTAAATTGCTCTTGATTTCCGGTCACATAAGTTTTACGTATAATTATGATTTCAAATTACGGACTTTAATGCTAAAACTATACAAAAACTTAGGATAGTTTAATTTAAAGCTGGATTGAAGCTACAAAACTAAAGCTACAAAAAAGTTGTGTGTCTTTGTGTATTTAAAATGAGTAAAGTATTTTAATTTTTTTTTTGTTATTAAATTAGGTTTTTCAAAGCTCTAATGTTGGTCCTTAAGAAAATTTTTTAAAAAAAGGATTTTCATAAGAATATGCTTTAGGCGTGAATAAGGTATTGCAGGGATAAATGATTCCCAATTTAAATATAGTTTAGGTAAATAGAGCACTAAGTGGAAAGACGAAAAATTATATTTAATTAACTTATTTTGAGATTCATTGTTTATTTAACCTTTATGTCAACAGCAACATACCCGGGTATGTTTTACGTTTTAAACCCACTATATCTCAAAAAGTAGCTATCAGATTGACCTGAAATTTCATGATATCCTCAACATGTTTGAGAGGAATTGGACAACTCAGATTAGAGATACGCTCACTTTTCAACGCTGCATTCCTGGGTATTTTTAGGAAAATACATGGATGTGTATTAATATTGCATAAAAACTAATTGAATAAAATTGAAAGGCACAATAATAAAGGTATGATTAAAAAATAGAAGATTCATATATATGAACATACATATAAAATAGAAGACACATATATATGAACATACATATGAACGTATTTACAACATTGAAAAATTAAAAAGATTCAAACATTTTTTGTGGCAACTATTGCAATCCAGTGCAACATCTGTTACTTTCCAAGGTACACAGTTTATGGCTCCAACGGTATTTCGTGTAAAATAAATAAATATTCTACAATACATTTGTCCATGTTATCAAAGCCGCCTTTAACTTTGTTCTAGCCTAATATCATTACTGCGTTCTTCTTTAGACCCTCTACTTCGCTTCTGTTATTCATTGCGGAAAGGACTACAACTGATTTGTTATTCTTGGTCAAATGGAATACATTGAAATTTTGTTGCTAAAATTGAATATGGTGGATTCCATTACACGTCCTTAGCAAATAGCAAATTTTGATGGTACAAATGCACTTCCTTTAAATGCTGTACCTAACATGGGTAAATTGCTGTTCAAACTGAAGTTGGTAAACATTTGTCGAATACAATATTTCGTCAATATTGACTTTGGCTCCTGCTGTATAATTGCTACTTTGTTTATTGTTTAGCATCAAAATTATGTCCGTTATTGCTGCCGCTTTATTTATTTACATTGCTGAAGTGTATTTCCGTTGTCAAGATTAGCCAAAAATACACATAAAAATAACTTTTCGCTGTTCTTTTTATTTTTATTTCCCGAATAATTATGGTGCTCAGAAATTAATAATCTGAATGTCTCCGGAATATATAGCTCCTGTATACTTCTACCAGATTTCAATATGTTGTAAGTAAGGCACCAGGCTATTTGTGGTGGCACAGACCTATTAGTTTCATATTTGCCTGTATAATTTTCTCCATTTTCAGACGTTATTTGTTATTCTCAATAATCATACATAGAAAAAATCAAAAACATACTTAATAACAAAAAATTGCCATATAAAAAGTACGTGTATGCTGCTGTTGACGTACGTATAATAATTCTGCTGTTGACATACGGGTTAAAAATTTAAACTGACTTGCAATGTATATTCTCTTATTTTATTATAAACAAAAACAACAGAACACCATTAATCTTTTATCTTAAATAATATCTAATTTTTATATTATTATTTTACTTTTCTTTGATAATCAATAACGATAATATCAGCAAAGGTAAAATAAAATCAAGCCAACTGATTTTATTAAAAAAGAATTTTGAAGGATTGATATCATACAACACGTCACACACGATTAAACTTCAGTCTCAACGAATGAAGAGCATGAATTATAATGAAAAGCAACAAAAAAGTTTAATAACAACAATAACAACTGCAACAAAAAGAACATATAATTACTTTTGCTTTATGGAAAGGAAGTAAAAGAAGGTTAAATGATTTGGAATTGGAAAAAATGGTTTTTAAACTTTTTTTAAATTAGACATTATATACTTTCTCTCTATATTTGCAGGAAGTCTAAGAGAATCCTCCGACTACTGCTGACTGTTTTTTCAATTCCATCTTATTTCCATATAACCTGCCTACATCTAGACTAAGTACCTATCGAAATCCTTCTTGCCATCTACTGTCTGATACTTGGACAGAAGCAAGGCATATTTAACCAGGTGACTGCACAAGGCGGAGCTAATATTAAAGAGAAATTTTTTCAATTTTTTTTTATATGGAGTTTAACATTAATCAGATTTTTTTAAGAGAGAATAATATCTATTTTACTGTCAAAATCCATATAAAAAAATTCAAAAAATTGTTTGCTCAAATTTCCTCTCCCTTACGCTATCACCTTGTGTAATATGCCTTGGACAGAAGTATGTAATACTTAGGCTACAAAAGCAAATGCTCATTCCACCGTATTATATTTAGACCACCGTCTTATATTCAGACATATAACCAAGAGCAGACATATACACAATCTCAACCAGAATCTAACAAAGAGAACAAAACATGTAAAAATTTTAAATCAGTAGCATACCAGCTTTCAACATTGTAGGTTTGTGTTACTTTGCCAAATATTTAGCAAACCAATGAATTTTCATTTTAACCACTTTTTTTTCTGGGGCCTTTGCTTATACCTTATACTCAGACATTTTTCTGATATACGGATAACCACCTTAGACTATCTTTTAAAACTCAGACTACCATCTTAAACTTAGACTACCGTCTTAAACTAAGTCTATCATCTTATCCTCAGATTACCATGTTATAATCTGGCTATCGAGTAATAGACACATTCTCTTACTATACTCAGGGACTCATAATCAGACAAATATTCAATATTCAGGCATGATCACACTACCGCTTTTTAAGGCGTTTCCTTTAGAGGAAAAAATTTAAGGTTGCATGAGTCCTTGTCGTGTAGACCATTTTGATATCCATTATTTGCCTTTTGTTTGAGTTTGCTTTGCCACTTCATCATGAATAGAATGACACTTGAACTAAGTTCACTTTTTGGGTGAATGAATAAGTCAAAACTGCTGCATTTAGAGTGAAGATTAGCTACACGCCTTAATTGAAAAATCATTACTTCTAGAGAAAGTCACTGCTTGGTGTGCTTTGTCCTATCAAATTAAATTTAGGTATAGTTCTACCTGCTTCTAAAAAAACAATGACGGCCCGAACGTTAGATTTACAGTGATGACCACTTCAGGGCTATGATCATTGGTCTTCATGAATCACAATAGAATTCGCTTAATGTGAAGTATTTGTTGTTTCAATAAGAGTTGTACTTGATTTATTTAAAGAAACATTGGATGAACGACTGATTTCCCGTAACAGAATAGTATCCTTAAAATTAATGAAATTTGACACGACGTGGCTATGCTTTTGGTAGATATTTATGTAGTCTTTGGTCTACACCAGATTGCCATAGACGATTGACGCCTTCGAAGGCAACAACACCATACTTTCGTCGAATCAGTTCGATGTGGCTATATATGGTGGAAATAGTATTCAATGAAAATTGGCAGAATAGAAAGCCAAAACAGGTTTTATTTCAATTTGAAGTCCAATATTCATAAAAAGACTCTAGTTTGACAATTGTCATATCGTCGCGTTTCTTCTTAAACCACGTAAGCGTCATTTTTTCGAAATTGACTTTATTAAGTTATTAAGTTTTTTTCGTTTTCTGAAAAACGAATTTTGGTGCTTACGTGGTTTAAGAATAAACGCGACGATATGCAGATTACCATCTTATACACTAGTGATCGTACTGCTGCCTAACACTCAGTCGTATACTTAGAATATGGTCTTATACTCAGAATTATACTCAGTTTTATACTAGGATAACTTTCCTATACTTATAATTAGGCTGCCATTTAAAACTCAGACTACCATCATTTGGTTATACTATTTTCTGATACTTAAACTACCGTCTTCTACTCGGACTTTCGTCTTCTATTCAGACTTCATCCTATACTCAGACTTTCGTCTTCTATCCGGAAATTTAAATTCTACTAAGAGTTTCGTCTTCTACTCAGACTTGCTTCCACTTTTCAGACTTCCTTCTTTTTCTCAGATTTCCGCCTTTTAATCAGACTTACGTCTTCTACTCAACTTCTGTGTTCTACTCAGACTTCTTTTCAAATTTCCGCCTAATACTCAGACTTCAGTCTTATATCCAATTCAGACTTCCAATTTCTACAAAGACTTCCGTCTTCTACTCAGACTTCCGACTTATATTCGGACCTCTGTCCTACTCTCAGAATACGATCTGAAATTTATAATACAGTTTTATGCTCGGATTAACGTCTTATTTTCGAACAGTAGTGGTTTGCTTCAGCAACCATCTCGTGCCCACACACGTCGTGCGCGTCCTGACAATATTTCGTTCGATTTTGCTGTTAATGCTCTTAGGTATTTACTTTGTACAAAGGTACCCAACCCTGGATAAAATTCAAAAATTTATATAAAATTCGAAAATTCTAAAAAATATTATAAGGCTCTGTAAAAGGTGTTTGAAAATTTTTATAACAAACAAATACAAATTTTATTCAATTGGCTATTTGGTAGTTCCTATACATATATTTTAATTTTTTTTAAACAGCGCCATCTGTTGTACGACCGTGTTTAAAATATCCTGCTTTCAACTCATATTTTGTCATTATTTTAAAACAACGCTTTCAATTCATTTTGTCATTCTAAACAGCGCCATCTATTGAGCAAGCGTGTTTAAAATATCCCGCTTTTAAAAATAAAAGTTGCCTTAAAGTATGTAGTCCCTTTAAATCGGTAAAAAAAATTCCGTACTTTCACTGCTTTTTCTACACTTTCTCTTGGAAATAAGATATTTTTGCGGAAAAAAGCATACTGTATTGGAATCAGGATACTAAGGTACCTCCTCACAAAATATTCTTAAAATTTATTCAGTAGTTTTTAGGTAATGCGAATACAGACAAACAGATAGATATACAGAAAATTACAGTTTTATTATACATACGTATAGACAACCCTACTAATTAATAATTAGAATACCTAGAGGACCCCATTTTGCACTCTCAGTAACAAGTACACACTGTGTAATTTTTTAAGTCATGGCAAAATAACCATATACGGACACCACTACGTGATAAAAGACCAAAAAAAAAAGACCCCTGTCTCCCAGTTTTGCCCAAAGTCCTCCAGGTTTTTTTTATGGGCCCTCAAAGATGTGGGGCCTCGATGTCATTTTTGCAAAAAAATTATCATTTATTCAAGCTCATATTTTGCAAACCGTTTGGAATTTTGATATACTCTCTGAGGCAAAGTTGTAGCTCTTGTCATAAAGAACAAAAAACATATACAATCCAGCTCGCATGATATCAGCTGGTAAAGCTTATTGTTTCACTTTAGAATCAAGTATGCAGGCATATAGCGTAACTGCTGCCAAAAATAAATTGAAAGGAAAAACAGTTTACATACAAAAAGATTATACCGAAGAAGAACAAAATGTAAGATACAATATACGTCAAATAAGCAAAGGTATCTCAGAAAAAAATCAGAATGTAAAAGTAAGACATGGAGAATTTTGTATTTTTGTTAATAATAATAGGTATACATGGTCAAGTGGTAAAATAATGGCTAATTCTAGCAGTGACGCTGAATATCTAAGAAATCTACTTACAGAATGTAACTATCCGGCTGATGTATCCATTAATGGTGGTCAAAAAAATAATTTTGGAAATACTGAGAACAATGCCGCTCAATAGCAAATTAATTCATTAAATATATTATCTTATAATGTAGCAAATCTAGCAAGCTCAATAAATTTTGGTGATTTCATAACTTATATTAACAAGTTTGAAGTTATTTTCCTATTTGAAACCCACGTAGAAGCTGATAAACAATATAAATTTTCATCCCTCTTACAAAATTACTCACTACAGTGGATTGCTGCGAAGAAAACACATAGAACTGGTCGTGCGAGTGGTGGTTGCTTGTATGGTTTTAAAAAAACGCTACAAAAAAATTATTGTTTCAAATTTGCCAATATTCAGAATAATATATTATTAACATTAAAACTTGAAGGAATATTGTTTTATTTAATTCCTAGGTATTTAAACTGTACTAATTGGAAATCAGAATTAGAAAAATTTGATGAGTTTTTGCAAGAACTAAATCCTACAAATTTTTGCATAGTTGGAGACTTAAATGCGAGAATTTCAGATTCACAAGTTCTTGATAGTAATTTTGTAAAAGATTTGCCTAATATGCGTGAAGTTAGATGTTCTAAAGACAAAGTTCTTAATAGCCATGGAAAAAAACTTTTGGAGTTAATTGATCAATTTGGTGGCATTGTACTTAATGGTAGAACTGGAAAGGATGTTAATGGGAAATACAGCTTTTGTGGTGTTATGGGTAGTTCTGTGATTGATTTTTGTATTTGTTCGCATAGTCTACTACAATATGTTGATGATTTCGCTATAGCCTCCAAACCTTACTCCGACCATATGCCACTGTGCCTAAAAATAAAGAGTCTTTGTTCTAATATCAATCACAACGATAATCTACCTCTTGAAAGATTGCACTGGAACAACAAATTCGTCGATAAATATGTAGAAAAACTTAGTTCTTTAACTGAAACTGTTGATCTCCATACAAATGAGACGGTAGATGAACTGATTTCTACAATTACAAAAAAAGTTAAACTTGCAAATGAGAAAATACCCAATAAAAAATTCTTTGAACCTATGAAAAAGTGGTTTGATTGGAAGTGCGAGAGATTCCGTAAGACTATGTTACGAAAACTAAAAGCTTACAGAAAAAAACACACATATATCAACAAATTACGCTATTTCACAGCTAGAACCAAATACCGAAAATTATGTATTAATAAAAAACTAGAATTTTATAATAAAAATTTAGATCAACTAAACAAAATAAAAAATAGTAGCGAGTGGTGGAAGTTGTCAAACTCTATGAAGTCACGTACGCTTGCGACAAAAGGTAATTTAACAGCAGATGATTTTCTGTCACATTTTTCTACTTTGTTGAGTAACCACGAAAATGCTCCTACAATGAGCTGGTCAATGCCGTATTTCACTGATGCCTTCTTAGACTCACCTATCGAATTTTGTGAAATCTCTGCAGTAGTAAAATCGTTAAAACTTCACAAAACCCCCGGCCAAGATGGTATTATTTATGAATTTTACAAAAATGCACCTGATTGTTTTATAAATGAAATATTATCTGTTTTCAACAAAATATTTCTACAAGAAAAAATACCTTCGAGTTTTCGCCAATCTATTTTGATACCGCTATTCAAGAAGGGAGATGCAAACCAGCCATCTAATTACCGTGGGCTTTCACTAATCGACACTTTATGCAAAGTTTTTAATACTATTTTATTAAATAGAATAACAGAATGGACCGAAAACAACAATATTCTAAATGAATTCCAAGCCGGGTTTAGAAAGCAGTACTCAACTGTAGACAATATTTTTAATCTTTTTAACATCGTCAATTTAAACAAATTGAATGGCAATAACACGTTTGCATTTTTCGTAGATTTTTCTTGTGCCTTTGACATGATACCTAGAAACTCCTTGTTCTACAAACTTTCCTGTTTGGGACTATCATCTAAAATGATAAGATTAATTCAATACGCATATGAAAACAACAAAAGTCGAATCTGGAATGGAAGTACTTTTTCCGAACCTTTCTCTGTCGAGCTTGGAGTAAAACAAGGTTGTATTTTAAGTCCTTTACTATTCTCGTTGTACGTTAATGACCTAGCTGATGAATTACCACATGGTGTAAATGTTGCAGAAACAAACGTAAAAATACTGCTTTATGCTGACGATATTGTCATACTTTCTGATTCAAAAACTAAATTACAACAAATGATTGATGCTCTGTTTACTTACTGTACGATGTGGTGTTTAAAACCTAACCTGAATAAATCAAAGATTGTTATATTTCGTACTGGTTCCTGAATATCTTCTAATCTTAGCTGGCAATTTGGAGATGACAACATCGAGATTGTCAATAGCTACAAATATCTTGGCGTTGACATTACTTATAACTTGTCTTTTAACAAACATCTGAATAACAAATTGGCTGCCTCTAAACTTGCTATAAACTCCACTTGGTCTAAATATATTAATAACCCAAAAATTTCTAAAGATAATAAACTAAAAATATTTCATGCCGCATCTAGATCGATAATGTTATACGCTGCTCAAGTATGGGGTTATCAGAGATATGATGCAGTAGAGAAGCTATTTAGATTTTTTATAAAAAAGATGTTGTACCTACCAGCAGCAACACCTAACTACATGTTATACCTTGAAACTGGCTTAGACTCCTTGTACGTTTCCACTCTGAGACTACACCTCTTCTATATAAACAAAGTTTTAAACATGAGTCACAACCGACTACCACGTATACTTGCAGAAGCAATAATCGCCAAAAATGAGTTCTGGGCAAAGGAATGGACAAATCTACAACAAGTACTTCAATTTACTCCCACAAATTTAAACCTCCCGTTTTCACAAACTGGAAATCCATGATAAACCTACTTATTGCGAAAGAACGTGAATATAATTTACTTAAGGCATCTAACTCACAACACCACGACCTTTATTGCCAACTTAACCACAACGTTACGCCTGTTCTTGCTGGAAGTTACTCATCTCGTATTACTAGCTTAATAGTCAAAGCGAGGGGAGGTTTGCTTGACATCAACGCCAGGTCCTTTAGAAACAACTCTGTATCCGCATGCACAATATGCAACCTGGGAATAGCGGAAAACACTTACCACTTCTTAGGAGTCTGTCCAATATATAATGGAGTTAGACTTCAATTTTTTGGAAAATCCCAACTTGAACTAATCGAAGTAATAAATATTTTAAATGGTTCCAACTTTTACAATTTATATAAATACTTAGAAATTTGTTCAAAATATAGAAAATTAATTATTAATGAATTTAATTTGTAATTTCTTCAATTTAACTCACTTAAACTTGTACATATATAATTTATATATATATATATATAAAAATTAGCTAAATGAATTTTATTAAAAATACAAGCAATCTGTCAATCTGGCTCACAACATATATGTTATGCCAAATATAGATATTAACATTGTTATAAACAAAAAATGAATATGTAAATACAATTAAATACATCTATTAATAAATAATAATAATAAAATAATATACAATCCAAAAAACTTCAACTTCAAGGTCAAAATCGCAAAAAACTTTAAAAAATTAAATTTTTTTTTACTTTTTTCCCCTGTTCAGGTCCACAGGTAGCAAACCGTTCAAAATTCAAGGAAACAATCAACTACAAAAATGAACCTAAGATCTCAATAAACAACTTTCTGGAACATATGAACTTCCTAGGAATGATTCTTAACACCGTTTAGATAGCGCTTAGGTAGCCGCAAAAGTGAAAAATTTCCCGGTGGTAGTGACCAGTATTTTAATAATTAAGTTTTAGAATTAAAAAAAATGTACATTTAAATCATTTTTTAGAAAAGGTACTCATTTTTTATACCACAACTGTTGTTACAAATAATGAATGATCGATTTTTAACCTTATAAAGTGTTTCTTTTCTTGTAAAACTTTATAAAAGATTTAAAGCCAACAGCAAAAAGAAAAACGAAAAACAACAAGTCAAACTAACAGCAGCTGCCTTTGTCGAACAGGATGATGCTGCTGTTGTTTATGCTACAGACCCATATAATGTTCAATAATTATGCTGATGTTATTGTAATTTAATATAACCAACAATATGTTGTGAAAAATAAAACTGCAACAGCAGCAAAATGATGAAAAAAAGCAACAACTTGTTATAACCCCTTATTTTATTTTTGCTGTTATAAAGATTTATACGATCATCTTTTGATCCCTGCTTACTCTTTCTTGCAAAAAGCACCGAAGATGAGGGGCACTTGTGAAATCACTAAACATACAACACACACACACACACACACTCAACACAAGTGGAGTGACTGCATTCTATGCCTTGCATGCATGGTTTGCCTTCAAATTGGAGCAACTTTAAAAGCACAACCAACCATTAAAAAATAAAATAATAATTTAAAAATTATTACTACGCTGCAGTTGATATTATGAAATCAAGCATCAAGCTGGGAGTAAAATAGCAGCAAATAAAGTAACTTGTTAAAGTAAATACAATTCATGTGGTGAGGAAGATCACTTTTTATTTCGTCTTGTTACACGATTTCTTTCAATTATATAGTGGAACAAAAAACAATCTAAAGATGCAAGAACCTGAAAAAGAAACACAAGAAACAATTGTTTCTTTGAATTAAAAAACACATTCTTCAACAGCTTTCTGAATGCCGGAGCAATGAAACGAAGCCTACGTTAATTATATGAACATGACGGAAGATTAATTTATTAGGTTGGCTTACATATCGTATACCCTACACAAAGTCTCGGATATAAATTGTTCTGAAATATGACGCCTCTGCTTAAAGTAGGAAGAGGGCTTTTTTTCTTGCTATTTTGGCTATTTAGTTGCTATTTAATGCCTAATAAAAATTAGACTAAAGCATTTATGCTAAAAAAGAAATTAAAACACGCAAGTTCGTATATCATAAATTATGATCGCTAGAACTAATTTGTGTAAAAGTAATACATGTCAAGAATGATAGACAAAATATTGTGCTGTCCGAATAATTCCGCTCTCTTAAGGGGCACATGGCATACAAAACCTGAGTATTTTACATTAGGCGAACTACGTCATCTTATGGGAATTCATTTGGATGGCGTAATCCTGTATCTATCATTCTTATTGATACACGTTCATTGAGCTCACCAAGCACTTAGAATGGTTGCCTTCTTCTTTTTTTTACAAGAATAACATCAGATATGAACATGAAACATAGAAATTTTTTTTACACCCAAAAAAGGTTTGCTTTAAATTAAATTCAATTAATTTTTTAATTGATTCAAATATATATTTGTTTAAAAGAGAACAAAAACATTTTTTAATTAAACAATTATTAAATAATTAAATCAATTAATTATTTAATTAAATTTTAATCTGAACCCAATTAATTTTTTTATCAATTTTTTTCTGTGTAAACACATGATACACTTTTTTAACTGCCTCGTTTAGTTATGTACAGACCTCTGGAGGAATCATCGCCTTCCGTGGTTGCATTGTTAACTCTAAATCTTTATTCCGATCATCCCACTATGAGAGTAGTCAATTTACTATTTTCTACTTAAATTACACAGAGGTTATCACATGAACTTCTTCCAAGGTTTTATTCAGTCTATGATAGGTCTCTTTCCCTTTCGTGAATGCAATTGTTCCAAGGATTAACAGTTGAATTTAATGTTATTTATATACTAGCTGTGCCCACCACGTCGTGGGCGTCCTAACAATATTTTGCTCGATTTTGCTTTGAAAGTATTCCACACCAATTGTAAGACTCTTAGTATTATACTGCTTCAGTTATGGTTTATATATTTACTTTATATAAAGGTACCCATCCCTGGATAAAATTGTAAAATTTATAAAAAAAAACCGAAAATTGGGTTTTTCACAGCTTTTTCTCCACATTTTCTTGGAAAGGAGGTATTTTTGCAGGAAAAAGTACCATATAGTGGAATTAGGATGCTAAGGTACCTTCTCACAAAATTTTTTTAAAATCCATTCCGTGGTTTTTACGTGATGCGAACACAAATAAAAATCAGACAGATAGACGGAAATGAGTTGCTATTTTATTATATATATATTATAGACTACCACTAATGGTGTAGTTCTCTCGCTCCACTACACATGGATTTTTTTTTAAATTGTTCTCTCTGTCCCATTTAAGGTTTAATTCTATTTAGGGATACTCTCCCTTTCGCTGTTGAAATTGGTCGTAATTATCCGATTTGTCACTCCTTAATCTCTTTCTCAATCTTTTACTTCCGCATTTTTGGTCTCGTAAGTCTGGAGCAAGCAAAGAGGTAAGAGTGCCTCGGTGGGCTAGTAGGTAGTGTTCTAGTCTCTTAGTCCGTGATTTTGGATTCGATTTCCATAAAAGACTCTAGAATTGTTCACTACAAGTTGGCAGGAAGACCAAGAACGAGCTTGGGTATAATATAGGTACCTACAAATGGTTAACTGCGTTACTGAGAGGTCACGGACTCTCAAGTATTTTAAGGACAAGTTAAAAATCGAGGTAAGACCTTACTTGCAGACTGTGCCTGGAAAAAGGCTTTGGGCAACGGACAGATACATATTAAATGGAGATGCTGTGAAGACCTTAGCCTTAGGCAAATGTTAGTTATTACCATAGACTCTATGATGAGAAAGAATGTCAACATGTATCAGTCACCTGTCTGAAATCACTACAGTCGAGAGATAAAGGGCTAGTGACAGCTCGAGACTTAATGAATGTAAGTTATTCGTAAATTTCCAGTGGAATACCAAATATCATTGAGGAACGAAGGGGGTCGAAAAGGGACCCAAGAATTTAGTGGTATGCTTCGATAAACGCCCTGCAAAAAAACTGCGCTGGAAATACAAAAAGTCAATTGATTATCGAAAAAGCTTTGTACAAAGATCCTTATACAAATTCATACTTTGGTGTATGCTGTTCCGCCATAGCTTAGGGTAATTATTTAAATAGTTTACTTATTTAAGTCTGATTAATCTCAAGAGCATTGTTAGCAAGGGGAAGGACAAACTAGTATCATGCTTTTCGGACACCACAAGGAGGAAGACATTTATTAATCTTTAGATAGATTTCAGGCATAAAATATAAAGTCGGCATGCAAATTTTGTCATTAAACTTGAAGAATATTTAGTATTCTTACCAAAGGTTTTATCCTTGTTTCCAAAATACAGGAAGATTTTGTGCAGGGTCGTAACAGAGTAGAAATTGAGTATATGACTTGTAGAGATTTAAGTTTTTTTTTTAATGCATATAACTTGCGATCTTGCCGCGAGAAATTTTCATCTTAACTGAACCTATAATATTCCTGCTCTATGTTCCTATTGCCAAATTTTTTGATCGTGTGCCAACTATTTAGAAATGGTAGAAACTTAAAGGAACCCAATAGCCCTTTACAAAATCTTATAAAAAGCACTTAGAGATAAAAAACATGATTTCGAAGAATACTTAAGGTTGTGACACAAATTTAGGAATATCCGTCAATAATTTTTCCACAATCCCATGATTGAATAAACTTTTTGGCAAATAAAAAAATATCACACACTTCTATTTACCTGTATTTGGTAGAACAAAATATACCTGATGTATAAATGTAGAGTACAACGCTGCAGAGTATTACGCTGCATAATTAAAGTTTGCATATGATCTGAAGCACCGAATACAATATTTAACTAAAAGCAAGATTGCTGTCCTGTAGTAGGGATTCGCAAAACTCGTTTTGCAAAGTAAATTATAGTTTTTGGGGAAATAAAGAAAGCAATACTTTAACTTATAGAAGACCAAATGAAATGTGCTTCAAACATTTCGGAAGAATTAATAAACAATTAAGCATTCATTTTTCTTAATTATTTTACAAATAGTTTTCTATTCGCTCTTTGTATCTGTGTATCAAATAATTCTTGATTTTAAATGTCAGTTTATTAAGAAATTCTACTCAATGAGGGAAGGTTTAATTGATTTAAACTCATGGTGGGGCCATAATTAATGAAAAAAACTGTATCAAAAATGCTTTTACAGCCGTAATGCTACTAAAAAAACACTTTAAAAATTGGCCCTAATATAATAAAATAGTAACACATTTCCGTTTGACTGTCTGCTTTTCGTTTGCGCTCGCATCACGTAAAAACTACTGGATGAATTTTAACAAAATTTTTGAGGAGGTACCTTAGCATCCAGGTCTCAATACAGAATTCTTGTTTTCCGCAAAAATATCTCACTTCGAACAGAAAGTAGAGAAAAAGCAGTGAAAGACGCAATTTCCGGTTTAAAGGTACTGAAATTTTCGGTTTAAAACTGGGATATTTTCAACACGGTTATTTTTTCAACATGGTTATATTTTCAACATACCTTTTTATTTTTGGGAGTGGGATATTTTATAAACAATTACGCAATAGAATAGGCGCCAGTTAAATAAATTTTTTTATTTTTTTATTTTTACTTTGTGGAATTACATTGTCATTAAAATATTTTAAACACCTCTTATAGAGGTTTACAATAAATTTTAGAGTTTTAAAATTTTTTATAAATTTTATAATTTAATACAGGGATAGATAGCTTTACATAAAGTAAATACATAAACCATAACTGAAGCACTATAAAATTAAGAGTCTTTCAATTGCTGTGGAATACTTTCAAAGCAAAACCGAGCAGAATATTGTGAGGGCGCCCATGACGTGGCAGGCACAGCTAGTCCAACAATATAACCAAGGCGAATTCATAACAGGTAAACTCGAGAGCTCAGCTGACTATTTGTTGTCACCATCTTACAGTGTCAAAATGTACTAACATTTTTTATTTTGACAGCCAAAAATGATTTATACAACAACAAAATGTACGTATTTTTATTACAGAGTTGTACTCTTTTTTCGCCGCGAGTCTACCTTGTTTATTGTGCCATGAATATAACCATTGCACTGCAGTCGTATGACTCGTCTTTTAGTCGGCCGGCAAGTTAACACGAAAAATGAATGGCAATAAATCTTTGAATCACAATATCAAAATATTATTTGTTCATAGAATCTCCAAATAATAATTACGCAAAAATTCATAAATTTTACACAAATCCGTGTCAGTTCAGTATCAGTGCCAAACGGTGATACCCGTTTACACAATTCATTGTATCCCCCATATCAAATACAACTTCCAATAGAATAAAACGATATTTTATTTTCTCTGACACTCAACTGATAAGTCACTGATGTGTATAAATAGAACCTAAAACAATCAAAAGCAACCTCTAATTATATCAGGGTACGAAAATAGACAAAACGTAACATTTGCGATCGTCTTCAAAGGAAAACGTTTGCTAATGAATTATTCAGTATAGTCAATAGAGAATGTGTGAAAGAGAAGCTAAACTTTAGGTTAGGTTTGGAGGGTTGTGCCAAACATGGCACATCCACTCGGAGACCTGTTGGTCCATTGTAATTCCCTTCATCTAAACTACTTATTATGCTTCCTGCCACCTATCACTCAGCCACGCGATTTCCTTGATGAAGCCGACGACATCCTCGATTTTACACCGCGCGATGTCGAAGAGCCCCTCGATAAATCTATCACCTAGTCATCTAAGTCTGCGGCTTTGTAATACCGGGCAGTGACACACGACGTGCTCAACAGTTTCCAGCTCCTCCTCATCCTCGCACAACCTACAAAAGTCTGGAGTGCCGACGACCCAGTTTCTACCCATTGCTCTAATGGCGCAATGACCAGTGATCAACCCTATCACGGCTCTTAGAACCTTCCTGTCTAGAATCAGAACTATCTCGGTTTTCGCAGCGTCCAGTCTAGGCCAGATTGACCTTGACACTCTGCAAACCCCCCTTACTTCCCAAGACACATTGATTCTCCTAACTACCCAGTCAGATATCATCCTGTAGTAGTGACTAATCGGTGGCTTAACCGATTCTACCCTAATTGAATTTACCCCTTCCGAGCCCAGTCTCGCAAGTTCGTCAGCAATCACGTTGCCCTCAACATTACAATGGCCCGGTACCCAACACAAACTTTAGAGGTTGTAAGATTTATCTTTCGCTTTATTTAGGTCTACAAACGAATAGAAGACAAGTCTAGCTGTAGCAGAAACGTCTACCTCTATATTGCGCAAAAAAAGTCTACTTTAAGACTGGAGATCGACAGTTATCTAGAGTCTGTATAGAAGCTGCGATACATTTAGTCCTGCATCTTTTTAGTTTTGTTATTGCCTCCAAATAAAAATATTTCTCAAGGTCTTCAAAATAAGCATAAGTTTCAATGACGACGCATGATGCAAATTTCTGACCATCCAGCCATTTCTTCCAAACAGAAAATAATGACAAGCGGCTAAGTATTGTGTATATACTGGCTGGAGTAGCAGTTCATAGCCTAGTTCTTGAATTTTTGCCATAGTAATGATGTGAAGTCGTTGCTCGGTTAAAATACCTGCGATCAATTTTGCTGGTATGTACGAACACAACGAAACTCAGTAAAGTATTTATCAGCTTTTTAATAGATTCAGTGATGTTTTTTTTTATCTAAAAATCATGGTTAATCAGCACACGAAACAAACCATCAACACATGAAAGAGATCTTTGAAAATTAAAGTGTTAACGAATGTGTTATTTGTGCAGATTACTGACCAGAAGATTTAAAAATTGCTGTAAATAATCCTCTGTTTTTGAGAGTTTCTTCCAATCATTAAATCTGCGATTTACTATTGAAATTTATATATCCCCCTTTGAAGTTTTTTTTTAACTTCTATTTACCATCATAGCATTAATAACAAATGATTTAATTGGTTTGCCAAATAGCTCCTCTCTTGGGTACTAACAACAATTTAATGGACTAATATCACTTTATTTAAACCCGCTACCCCCTAAAGATTTATATAATTATTTATTTGTACATTTTTGCCGTCTTCCATTTGTTCTTCGAATTTTTGTTGCTTCAAATAATTCTTTTATAATCTCCTCTTTTGCAGACCAATTCAAAGTCATGATCATTTAACATGACTTTATAAAAATTGTTGCTGTTTTTTTCTTCTTCTTAGGAATCTGTTATTGGTATCTTTTTCATCTTTCGTTTTTTTTTCTTTTTCTTTAGACTCTGCCTCATGCAACATTTGCGTTTTTTTCCCTCTAAGTATGGTATTATATCGTATCCATCACTTGTATTTATTCTTGCTGTTTTAAAATCATTTTTAATTTTTTTTTTCATTCACTAGAGTTTGACAAGAAACTTCAGTTTGAATGAAGAAAGAAGGACAGGAGAAAAAATAAGCGGCATTTATTACAATCATCAGATGTGGATTATGTATGTGTTTCTTTCTGTTATATATAGTTTTTGCTTTGTTGTTCTTGTGTGATTTCCAACATTTTACTGCTCTTTTAGTGAAATGTAAAAGAATTAGCCAAATGAGAGTGTATGTGTGAGGTATTTACACTGAAAAAAATAACCAGAGGGGGTTAGGATTCTTTTGGTGTGAGTTTAAAATCGAAATAATAAATGGTATTTTTCTATAGTTTTGTTAGAAAAAAAGGAATCATCGATTTTTTAAGTAAACTTCCCAAAATTTTGTATAGTTTCGGTAACAAGAAGCGTAACTGAAAGTTATCAGATTAAGACTCACAGCATCAATAATGACCGTAACCCTTTATCATTTGGAGTTTAATAGAATTTAGAAGAAGGATACCTAACTGGTACCACCATAATTCCTTCAAATATTATCGAGTACACAGTGCAACACGGAAAAAAATAACCATATACGGACACCACTACGTGATAAAAGACCAAAAAAAAAAAGTTTTTCACTTTTGCGTCTACCTAAGCGCTACCTAAACGGTGTTAAGAATCATTCCTAGGAAGTTCATATGTTCTAGAAAGTTGTTTATTGAGATCTTAGGTTCATTTTTGTAGTGGATTGTTTCCTTAAATTTTGAAGGGTTTGCTAGCTATGGACCTGAACAGGGGAAAAAAATTGAATTTTTAAAGTTTTTTGCGATTTTGACCTTGAAGATGAAGTTTTTTTTGATTTTATATATTTACAATTTTTGTTCTTTATGCCAAGAGCTACAACTTTGCCTCAGAGAGTATATCAAAATTTCAAACGGTTTGCAAAATGTGAGCTTGAGGAAATGATCATTTGTTTGCAAAAATGACATCGAGGCCCCACATCTTTGAGGGCCCATAAAAAAAAAACCTGGAGGACTTTAGGCAAAACTGGGAGACAGGGGTCTTTTTTTTTGGTCTTTTATATCGTAGTGTTGTCCGTATATGGTTATTTTGCCAAGACTTAAAAAAATACACGTGTGGTATTAGGGGGAGACTATTTCTGCGTCACTGGCCCATTGTGCGGAAGGCAAAGTATATTGCTACAAATTATAAAGAAGGTGAAAAACAATATATATAACTTTCACCGTATGCTTGCTGCATATGGAAAAAAATCTTGGTATACAGTGAAACTCTTCATAACCAACCACTCACCGGTTATTAAAGGTGTCCGCTTATAAGAGTCGTACAATGTTTTTTTTTTTGCTGGAATGTAACATAGTCGTCTCTAGGAAAATATTTCAAACGGGTAATTTAATTGAAAATAGGAGCAGAAATTTGAATATTGTGAATTTTATTGTGACATATATTGAACCAATCAAAGCACATTCACACAAACATTACCTTAGTTTTAACAAATTTCTATGGCTTGTGTTTTGCCAATATTGAATATTAAGAGGAATATAAAACTTTCACGCATCGAACATTTCTCCTTTTCAAACTCGTTTAGAAAATCTTTCTTTATTAACAATTTTTTTTGAGTGCCATTTTGTGACATTAGCTTCTTCATGTCACAGTATGTACATGCATTTGCGTTAACAGATCAATCACCAATATCATTGACATTAATAGAAATGTGAATCAGAATTGAAGAAAAGTAGAACTATTTGTTAAATAGCACTCTTGTTGTCGTATTTCAATGCTTCTGTCCGCTTATGACAGATATTTTGAACAATATTTTTTTAAATATAGTATCCGCGTCCGGTTATTAAAGTGTCCGGTTATGGGAATGCAAAAAAAAATGGCCAGTTATAGGAGGTGTCCATCATGAGAGGTTTTACTGTATATTGTGGAATTAACCCGATAATTGTATACAAACAAAATGTTTCGACGTAAAATAAATACCATATCTGTCTATCTTTCTGTTTGTGTTGGCATCACGTCAAAATTACTCGATGGATTTTAACAAATTTTGTGAGGAGGTACCTCAGTATCCTGATTCCATTATAGGATACTTCGTTTCAGCAAAAATATTTTATTTCCAAGAGAAATTGGAAAAAAACTAGTAAAAGTGCGAAATTTTTTTTTACAGATATGCATACATTTTTTATTTTTGAAAGCGGACATTTGAAAGGTACTGCATAGTTTACAGCGCCTATTTTACGGGACGAAACTCTTTATTATATAAGTATAAGTAAATACATATATGGATTGCTATCAGCACAAACAAATTAACAAAATATTGTAACGAAACATCCAAATAATTCTTGCAAAAAAAAAACCGACTTCAAAACAGACAAACTTAAAATCATGTTTCTTTAAGACGGTAATTATACAATGATTATATTATATTCGAGGAAGATTGTAGCAGGATTTTTTAAATGTCATTGCACAAACTGTCAATTCAGATAAAAAAAAACTAATTTTTGAATTCAATAATCTAAAACAAATATCAGTCGATTATCTACCTGGGGAGCAGTACTTCCGGAGTATATAGGGGCACAAGACCCCAGGTTTCTGTGCTTTTTCAGGTCAAACCAATGCCAAACGACTGTCTGTATACAGCGGATAAAAAGTTTGGCTATATACATAAAGTTACACTAACTATTGCGACACCCTGTAATTTCCGAGTTCAAATTTTATACTTGTTATAGCGGTCGTAGCAATACAGGTTCATTGTAAATTTCAACCGTCTGTCTGTAACGGCTTAAAAGTTTGGTCATATATATCACTTTTACATTAACTATTGCGACACCCTGTAATTTATAATTTTAAATATTTATACTTATTTTAACACACATAGTAATGGACATTCTGTCTAATTGTTAAGTGTTTGTCAATAACTATTTAAAAGATAGGGTCATATATATCAAATGACGTCACCTATTGGGACACCCTTTAAATTCAAATTTTAATATAAATACTTGTTAAAGAGAACTTTGTCATACAGATTCTTTGTAAAATTTAACTTTGTGTCCATATACATCAAATTACATCAACTATTGGGACACCCTTTAATTTCCAATTTTAAATATTTATACTTGTTATACCAGACATAGTAGTGAACACTCTGTTTATTTTTCAAGTGTTTGTCTATAACGGTTCCAAAGATGAGGACATAATGGTCAAATTACATCAATAATTGGGACACCCTTTAATTTATCAAAATTTTATACTTGTTGTAATAGCGGACTAAGCAATATAGGTTCTTTGTACATTTCAACTGTCTATCTATAACAGTTGAAAAGTTTGGCCATATATATCACTTTTACATTAACTATTGGGACACCCTTTAATTTCCAAATTCATATTTTACACTTGTTATTTTAGCGGACTTAGCAATACAAGTTTTTTGTAAATTTCAACTGTCTGTCTATAACGGTTCAAAAGTTTGGCCATATATATATCAAAATAAACCAACTAATGGGACACCCTTTAATTTTTAATTTTAAATATTTATACTTATTATAACAGACATAGTAACGAACATTCTGTGCAACTTTCAAGTGTTTGTCTATAACGGTTCAAAAGATAGGACCATAAAGGTGAAATTACGTCACCTATGGGGTCACCCTTTAATTTTTAATTTTATTTTTTAATTACTTTTTGTTATTGGGAGCTATAGTGATACGCACTTTTTTCTAATTTTAAATGAGTGACCTACAAATTTCATAATACACGTAAAAAACGTGTATGTTGTATGGGGACACCCTTTAATTTTTAAACTTTTAAACTGTTTTTAAAATGGGACCAATCTGTAGCCATAACCTTTCTAATGGCGCAAAAATTTTTAAAATCGGTTCAGAAATGACCGAGTTCTGAAGGCACAAACATAAAAAAAAAAGCAACATTCAGACGAATTGATAACCTCCTTCTTTTTTTGAAGTCGGTTAAAAAGGAGTATTGCTTTCACAAAAAGTTTATCTAAAGATGTAAAGTTGATTTCTTTAAGTCGAAAATACTATATCAGTCATATGACCCATGCACAATTGCACTCGTTTCACGCCATTTTAAATTTTTGCTCTTAAACAAATGGCGATTTCTTTTTCTTCTGTGCCCAAAGGAAGATAAGAGTGGCTCGACTCCTTGACTAAAGTGAGAAGTTTCTTACATAAAATTACACAGTGCAACACGGTAAAAAAACCATATACGGACACCACCACGTGATAAAAGACCAAAAAAAAGACCCCTGTCTCCCAGTTTTGCCCAAAGTCCTCCAGGTTTTTTTATGGGCCCTCAAAGATGTGGGGCTTCGATGTAATTTTTGCAAAATATGATCATTTACTCAAGCTCATATTTTGCAAACCGTTTGAAATTTTGATATACTCTCTGAGGCAAAGTTGTAGCTCTTGTCATAAAGAACAAAAATCAAAAAAACTTCATCTTCAAGGTCAAAATCGCAAAAAACTTTAAAAAATTCAATTTTTTTACCTTTTTTCCCCTGTTCAGGTCCATAGGTAGCAAACCGTTCAAAATTCAAGGAAACAATCCACTACAAAAATGAACTTAAGATCTCAATAAACAATCTAGAACATATGAACTTCCTAGGAATGATTCTTAACACCGTTTAGGTAGCGCTTAGGAAATATTGGTTTTACGTTAAAATAAGATTTTTTTATATAAAAAATTACATTTGGAATCGTATTATATATCATTATTTAGTTTTAATCACGCATGTTTCCTTGAATATTTATTTAATAAATATTTTATGAATGCAATGTAAAATATGTATTTCCAAAAAATATAATAATCGAAATTGATGTCTATGGGGAAAGCATATCCAGATAGCTATTTCGCTAGTGCTAAAATAGCTCACCGTTGGATTTTTCCCAATTTTCTGAATAAAAACTCAGTTTCTTATGCTTTAAACTTAATACACTAAATGAGAAGCTCAGGCTAGATATAAATTCAAATCTAAATTTCTCAACAAACAAACCCATAGCAATCATTTCGATTTAAAAAAGTTAATTTTATTTCTCTTTCAATTTTCTACATTTAGGGTTTCCATTGGATACCATTCATAATAATAGCATGCGCACGGTGCATAAATATGATTTTCGTATTCTTAAATTTTTTAATTTGTATTTTATTTTTTGTTTTTTAAAAGTCCTTTTGATACATTATCAATGGCGTAAGGGATCGTGCGTGATTAAAAATAATTATTAAGATTTAAGATTAAAAATAAACATTAAGATTTATTTTTAATAAAAAAAAAATTATATATATAGTTTGTATATTGGAATTAGCAGCCATTTTTGAAAAATATTCGTTACAAAAAACATGATTAAACTTTGTTCACAAAAAGAGAAAATATTGGTTTTTCTGAAAAACAAGATTATTTTATTTAAAAAATATATAGTTTTCTATAACACCGGTCTTCTTAGAACCGGTTTGTTTTAAAACCGGTTTTTATAAAACCGGTTTGATATAAACTGGTTTATTATTTCAGTTTATATAATTCTGTTTTTATGAAACCAGTTTTTATAGAACTGAGTATGCCACTATTTTTGCGGAGTTGGACAAGTCATGCCGTTTGACATATCAAAATGAAATTTGGTATGTGCCTTTGGTGTATGGAGATGAAGAGCTGTATAGTTTTTGGTCATAATTGGGGGAGAGGGTAAGGGGTAGTTTCCTGACCCCCAAATTTTGTGAACGCTCTACAGGTCATACCGTATGACATATTAAAACGAAATTTACTATGTGCCTATGGTTTATGGAGAGCTGTATAAATTTTGGGTATAAACGGGAAGGGGCAAGACGTAGTTTACTTAACACCCCAAACCGAAAATAATTAATTTTTCGATTCGAATATGCATTGAACTTTTATTCTTTATTTAAGTTAACCATAAAAATATCTGTTTCCATTGTGTATGGTAAAGTTGAGTCGTTGAAGCGACTCCAGTTTTATTTTTTTAAGAAACGGTTTTTGGAGTAAATCTAAAAAATTGCATGTAATGTTGTGAATAAATAAAGAAAAAAAAAATTATTTAATAGTTTATACACTAGTTGCACTGTTTACAATTTAGATAAATTGTATATGGGCTATAAAACCGGTTTTGTACAAAAAACCGTTCGCTTAAACTCGGGTAATTCAAAGAATTTTATGAAAAGCATAATAGTAATAGAGGCACATAAAAGCTTTGCAAAAAATTTGTTTTTGTAAAAAAAAACTAGGGTTTTGTACAAAATCAGTTTTTACAAAACCGGTTTTTGCAAAAAAATAATTTTTTTTCAAAATTAAATTTTTGAAAACAGTAGTTTTTTTTTTGTAAACCGGGCAAAAGAAACGAAACAGTCCTTTGTTTCAAAAACACGTTGTTTTGTAAAATAAATTAAATTCTTGCTCTAAGGAAAAAATTACTTTTTTAGTACACAGAAAAAATTTTTTACCAATTAATAGTGTTCATCAGTGTTAATCTAAAGTTCAATTAATTTTTTGTTTGATGCAAATATATATTTGTTTAAAGCAGACCAAAAAAATAATTCCTAATTAAACAATTAATTAAATCAATTAATAATTTAATTAAATTTCAATCTGAAACCAATTAAAACCTTTAAATTGGTGAAAATAATTTCTTCGGTGTAGTATTTTTTTTAATTTTTCACCAGGTTGCATTAAAATAGTAAATTAGTTCAAAAGAAACAAGATTTTGAAAATAATTTTTTTTTTCAAAATCATTTTTACTCCAATTTATAAATAAATAAAAATTTTCAAAGTGTAGACCAGCATTTCTACCAGTAGTTTTTTAACAGTAATTTTAGCAAGAGCAGTCGCCGCTGCAGTAATAATACGAGCTGTTTTAGTATAGATTTCCTCATCTGTAGCTTTTATGTTTGTTGTTGAAACAATGAGACTAAAGACTACAACAACTACTGTTGTATTTGTAGAACCGAACAAAAAAATAATGAAAAAAAAAGAAAAAAATAAAAGAGTTGCAATATGAAACAGGAAAAGAAAGAGTATCTTCTGTGTCTATGATTGTTGGATTAAAAGTGCTTAAAGTCATTAATGGTTTCCGTTCTCTACTGGTCATTGCAGTTTAGTTCAGTTTAGCTCAATTCTACTGAAAATTATACGAGAATGCACTGGTCATTTACAGTTCTTAATGCTAGAATGTCGCTTTTTTTTTCCTTGCTGCTCAATTTTAGCGACTTAGAAAGCAATTATGTGCGGTATGTACGTAGTTTATACATATGGACATATGTATGTATGTATATTTACATACATATGTTCTGGTATATACTCTACTATATTCTTTTTATATTTGTATATGTAAGTATATGTAAGTATGTATGTATGCAGATGAAGTTTAATGTTTATAATGTAATTTTATAACATTTGAACTTTAGCTTTTATGAAGGTGATAAGTTTTTATTTTAATGTCTTAATATAATTTTATGTATATAGCTATAGTTTACAAAATGTTATTTATTGCTTTTTTAGTAAGTGACTCACTTAAAGTATAGGTTACTGGTAGAAATGAGGCATTACAAGGAGGAAATAAATAAATCTGCAGATTCAAAGCAGATAGTCTAGTTTTCATAAAATAAAATTTTATCTAAAGAAGAGTTTCAGTTTATTATATGTAAGTACTGAAATTAATGATTTTTTTTGTTAAGGAGAGCTTGATACTGCATACCTCAGAAAGCATGCATATACACAAAATTAAAGAAGATAACAATTCCTTATTTTAAAATTTTTGAAATTCAGTTTATAAAAAAATAACTATAACTTATCCCTTCAGCCATAATAAGACAAGCTTTTTCCGATTTAAAAAAAATATATATTGAAAGACTCCATGGAAAGCAAGATTTCAAAAAATAGATTAAAAAAATTATGTTAAGGTGCCGCACAATGTAACGACGTAGTGTATTTTGGGACAAAAATAGAAAACGTGATCCGATGTGAACCAAATTTTGCATAGAAGTGTTAGCCATCACCATTAAGAAAAAATAGGAAATGGCATGTTTACGCCCACTACCACGCCTACTGCTCATACAAAGGAATTCGGAGTTTCTTAAATTGGTCCAACTGATTTCGGGAGATGATTGCCCTTATTATAAAGATTACCTGCATTATCTCGAGATACCTATATCGTCAGTAGGATTTTTGCAATAAGATTGCAAGTGAGACTAGTTTCAGTGCAGAAAGGGCACCACGTCATTGGTTTCCATGCTAGAAAATTAATGTCTTTTGCTGAACCCTCCCTACTGACATGGTGACGTTCTGTGTGCAGTCCTAGGTTTCAAGACAGGGATATATTTATTTATCCGGTCTTTGGGATAGTTTTCAATAAGACCAAGTATGACGCTGCAAGAACTTTCAGAATCCTCTGCATATTCATCTTCCAGGTGTCACAAAAGGTCTATTAATACTTTAATGAGTCGGGTTTAAATACAATATCGAAGCAAATAGGGCAATTTAGCCGGACATTACTTTCTTTATAGTTTATATTGGCTGTGAAAATTTATTGAGTGCCCCCAGATTAATCAAGCTTGGCAGTAAAATCTTTTATGGTCATAGGCTATTAAAGCTATAAAATAAAAAAAAAATCGGAATAAGGAGAAAAAAGTTCCCCCTAGAAGAACTAATCCTACCTCTGAAAAATTCAATTTTTTTTTTAAATTCTCCCAAATTTATTTTAAGCAAATGAAACTATTATAGTCAGGGAATGTTTAAAAACCTAAATTCGGACCCTGCATATTCTAAAATGCCATTTTGTGTCCCGCCCCTTTTTGTGGGCGGTGACATAAAACATTATTTTTAAAACTAATGCAGTTATTTAAAGAAACGGATTACATACGCCTTAATATCCTAAAAATTAAATATTTAAGATTTTATGGGCAGGAGGAAGTATTCTTCCAATCCCACCCCCCAAAACAGTCATGAGAATTTTTCTTTCAATTTTTTTGCTTTTTTTTCCTAATTTCCAAAAATATTCAATTTTAAGCTTTTATGCCGAAGAGACCAATCATCACCACCCAAGAATATTAATAAAAGATATTGTTGTACTTTATTACTTTAGATTATTTAAATTACCTGAAAATAATTAATTTATACATAACTAGCTATGTCCGCCACTTCGTCAGCGTCATTAGTTTGCTTTGAAAGTAATACACTTTAAGACTCTTACTTTTATAGTTCTTCAGATATGGTGTATGTGTTTACTTAATATAAAGGCACCCATCCCTAGGAAATTACTTAGGAACTCAGGCTTTATTTAAAATTTTAAAATGTATATAAAATTCCAAAATTATTGTTGGGTTTTACAGTGCAAAAATTCCGTACTTTCACTATTTGTTCTCTATTTTCTCTTGATAATAAGATATTTTACGGGAAAGAATATTCTATATTTGAATCGATATACTAAGGTACCTCTCCATAAAATTTTATTAATAGGAATTTAGTAGTTTTTACGTGATGCGAACACAAACAGACAGACAGGCAGAAAATCACAGTTTTATTCAATGTATGGATAATAACTTAATTATTTTAGGAACATTAGATTTTATTTGAAATAATAACAATTAATTGATATAAAATAACTTAAAAATCAAAAACATTTTGTTTCCGGCATAACGGTTTCTTACAGCTTAACCTAAACAAGCGCGTAGGATGAACCGACTTCTAGTGTCTAGCTTTGAACAAACCTAAATAAGAGCACAACGTTTTGTAACAAACAGTAATATTAACATATTTTTTTTTAGTAAAATCAAATAAATTTAAGTGCAAAATAGAGACAAAATCGCTAGATAAAGCAGAAAAAAGCTAAATTGGCACTACTCTTACTCAAAATAACAATAACATTTTGTTTGCATCCAACTTCACTACCTAACGCTCTGTCAAAATTGGATTTTCTAATTGCCATTTGCGTTGACGCCTCTATCTACATGAGAATATTTGACAGTTATTTTACGGCTTGCGCGCTTGTTTGGGTTTAGCAATTACTCGTATTTACCTATGGAAGATAAGAAAAAATATAAATAAGGTGAAATTCGCAATAAATCGCAAAAAATGGTAACGTTTTTTACTACAGTCTAAAAGTAGAGATCTTAAATTTTATAGTCATATATAACATTTTAAGGATCGCGATTACCCTCAATCTTAAAACCTCTTCACTTTTTGTTGAACAAATATTTTTTTTTTTTAATTTCGAACAAAATTTTTATTTTTTTAATAAAAATTTAAAATAAAAATTTTCTAATAATTTCTATAATTCGCTGTTAATGTTGCCTTTCACAGAAAAAAATCAATTCAAAATCTTTATTCGTTTAGTCACAAAAAATATATTGCAAACCTCTCAATATCGTAAACAGGCCACAAAAACGTAAGCAATTTATTTAACTTTCCTGATTTAAACAAATCTCATGCAAAAGCTTTGATTCACTATACGATGTAGAATTTTCATGCCGGTCGAGCTGCGTACTTGCATTTCTTAAATTTAATTTTTAGGCTAATGTCCGGCTAGGTTGGCAAAATACCCCGCTGTACGTCGTCTTCTTCTAAACCAGTGGTGTCCAGTCACATACTATAAAGTTATATGTTTGCATTAGTAACAGCACAAGCAACTCATTTGATTATAGTTGTTGAAATACTAACAAATTAATACGTATAGTGTATGTAAGTCGTCGTTAGGATAGCACATCAGAAAATGCACACCACTCTTCTAGACGCCAGATTTTAACTCCACTCGCCTTTTCTTCATAAGTCTTATTTTGTTTTTTCTTATTGAATATTTAAATTTTATAAATCGAACTATTTATTAACATGCTGAGAAAAATTTTAAGTCAAGCCAAATTCATTTCTCTCTAAGTTGAAAGGCTAATTTTTAAAAATTAGATCATTAAATTTAAAGGAAAAATGGGAAAATTTTATTTTAGCCACTAGCAGAATGTAATGGATTTTGTGGATGGCTACATATTCGTCTTCAGCATCTATCCACTTTGGATGGTATTAAGTTGCAAACATTATCTATTTAACCAAATAAACTCAGATAGAGGAATTCGAGAAAAACTATATTCAATTACCTATCAGTATTATCAAATATTTTTTAAAACGCATTAATAATTTCTACAAATATTTTCTTTCTCTCCTAAACTTACCTTAGAAATGTAGCAGCTGTCTTGAACTGAAAATATAAAAAAAATAATATTAGTAACTTGTAGCAACAATTGACATGTAGAGCTATTTATGCAATAAAAAAAAAATTAAGCTAGAAAAAATATTATTTTAATTATAAAATCTCACTTAAGTGATGAAGACATCTTGAAAAAGTAAAAATATATAGTCGTTACATAAAGCAAGAGCCTTCTACAAAATCTAAAAATTATAATGGGGCAGAAACGCAAAAAATATGATTCTTACAATCATACTATTGGATAACAAAACCTAAGTGGAATGCGATAAGAGGAGTTAATATATTTTTTTGTTTAAACAAGCACCGCCACCTACTAGGTCCAATGTATAAAGTCTTTTACGGAAGTAAAAATAAATAGCCTATAGTACCATTTACAAAATTATCTACTGACGATTTAGATATTAATTTAATTGGTCTCGCTTTTCGGCCTAAATTGATGCACAAATAAGCATGAATACTTTGGTTTTTTCTAGAAATTTCTAGAGGGCCAAACTTCAATCCCTTATGTCTTGAAAAGTTTGCACTGCAGAAAAAAAACAAAATAAAAAATCAGCTTGTTTGAGGAGTACCTTTGAATTTACAGGGCTTCATTTCTGATAATTAGCGCCATGCTCATTGTACCCTTACAATAATTATACATGTTGGCCAACTGTGCCCATACAATAATTGTGCGTCCTGACAATATTTTGTTCGATTTTGCTTTGAAAGTAATCAACACCAAATTTTAAAACATTTACGTATTTACCTTATATAAAGCTACCCATCCCTGCATAAAATGTTAAAATTTATATAAAATTCTAAAATTCCAAAAATTATTGTAAATTATTGTTTGCTTGGAATGTTCATCCACACCAAATTTTAAGACTCATACTTTTATAGTGCTTCACGTATACGTATTTACTTTATATAAAGGTACCCATCCATGCATAAAATTTATATAAAATTCTAAAATTCTAAATTCTATTTTAAAGCTCTGTAAAAGGTGTTTAAAATATTTTAATAACAATGTAATTCCATTCCACAAAGTAAAAATAAAAATCCAATACAAATTTTATTCAATTGGCTATTTGGCAGCAAGTAATTCACATTTTGTCATTATTTTAACACTATTATTTTAACAGCGCTTTCAATTCATAAATTGTCATTAGTTTAAAACAGCGCCATCTGCTGCGCAACCACGTTTAAAATCTCCCGCTTTCACAAATAAAATATGCCTTTCACTGCTTTTGCTCCACCTTCTCGTGGAAATAAAATATTTGTGCGGAAAAAAAGTATCCTATATTGTAATCAGGATACTAAGGTACCTCCACACAAAATTTGGTTAGTTTTTACGTGATGAGATTGCAGACAGACAGCAAATGAGGTGTTATTTTATTATACGTATAGATTGATTAACATTAATTTTATAAACATGGACTTTGAGAGTTGGAATTGCTTTAAAATTGATGTTGATGTATAATTTCGACCAGTAATCAGGACACTCCTACTCATGCGATCCGGGATCCAATATTAGTAGTGTTTGTGAATATTTGATTTGAATCTTTATAGATTGAAAGTGACATGAACTGTTTGGCTAAAAAACGAATTCTTTCTGTAATGCGTCAATCGATTCACTGGCCAATCCAACACAAAGAATGAGCTTTTAACGTAGAGCGTGTTAAATGCAAAAACGAGCTGGTGTCAAAAACAAGTTTCCCAATTTCATTACATCACATACGAGTGTAGTAACGCACGATTCTATACAGATGAGGAGAGATCATGATTGAGCATATAATTCATATCTTGTCTGAATGACTACGAACGGCAAATGCTGCTGTCATCTGAGAAAATGATTTCTCATAAAATGGAGTAATTAAAAATTGTGACTTTGATTATAAATGTATGTTTTTTTTTTAAATCTCACTATATTTATTTAATTTATTTCATAATAAATTTTTATATTTTACGATGTTATTTTTAGGACAGACAATAATGTGGCTCTAACATGACAATATTTGTATGTTAATATTATTATGATTTGATTACAACTTAGATTAGATTAGGTTAGGTTAAACGGGCCGCCCGCAAACACGCGAGTTCACTCGGAGGCCAATAAGGCCCATTGTGATGCCCCAACGATTATCAACCCCACCATTCCCTAAAGAACTCCAATACCGGTGGTTCTTGTAAACCACCCGGAGCTTTTCACAAAGCCTAATAGGCTACCCAGTGTCACATCCCTGAGACAGTCCAAGTCCTGAAAGAATCTTTGACCCAGAAATTTGAGCCTACGCTCTTGAAGAGCCGGACAGTCGCAGAGAAGGTGTTGAACTGATTCCTCCTCTTCCTCATCCATACAGCTTCTGCAGCACCCTCCACGAGAGATTCCCATACGCTCCGACATACGTCCAATCATACAGTGTCCCGTTATAACACCTACCAGAAGTGCTAACAAGCTTTTCTCGAGCGTCAGTAGTGCCTTTGTCCTTTTTTTTTATCAATTGAGGGCCAAAGAATTCTAGATAATCTGCAAGTGGTTAATATAGACCACCTGCGAGCCGTTTCCTTTAGCGACCATTATCCTAGTATGTTAGATATTTCGGCCAAGGGGATATTGTTTTCCCCTTGGGCAACCGTCACATCCAGATTCGAACCGTTAGATTAGATTAGATTAGATTAGATTAGATTAGATTAGATTAGATTAGATTAGATTAGATTAGATTAGATTAGATTAGATTAGATTAGATTAGATTAGATTAGATTAGATTAGATTAGATTAGATTAGATTAGATTAGATTAGATTAGATAAGATTAGATTATGGTTACCAAAACCATGTTTTTCTTAAATCCCATGTGTAACAACTCGTATGTGCGATCACTCAAAAAAAAAAAGAAATTATCACCGACACTAAGAGAATTGATATACGCTATCTAGTAAATATTTAGAGCCAACAGTGTACTTTCCCAATAATGATTTATAGAATAATACCAGTTTTCCAAAAGGAAATCTATCAAATCCTTTGTAGAGCGTCGATTCAGTAAAAAATTTAATTCAAAATAATTTCCAAGCAGAAAATTTATCATAAATTACTTTAGAATTTGAAAACTAAATGGGTTATTAGCCTTACCCTTTTTTGGCGTTACAGTAGAAATCACCCAATATGTTGGAAATTTAATAGCATAACAGCTGAAAAGCACTTTGCGCTAGCGTTGAAAAAAAAAAATGTTGCAAGACAATTGCTGCTGTCCCATCCGGCCCAGAAAAAAAGGTCAACTTTATTAAAAAAAATATTACCCTCCTTTAAGGTAATGTCCCTCTTGGAGAACCCTTTATGTGTTTTTCTAATTATATAAAAAAATCTAGCACAATAAATAATGCATAAAATTTACTTGCCTTACATGCAAACAAATTGTTTTTAAATAAAATATTTTTGGCATGTTTATGAATGTTTTTTAATTTGATTTTTAACTTGAATAAATTCGTTCTAAGAACCATTTGTTGATTTTTTTTCCATCTCATGTTACTTCACTTCAATAGATTTTATTAAAAAAATTATTTCATCTCTTCTTTTCAAAATTCCCTTCAATAACACTGCTAGCAAATTGTTGGCTCGATTCTATTGAACTGTAACACTCTGTCACTTGCTGTTTCAAAGAAAATCAAAATGAAAATCAAAATTATTTCTAAAATTGTATTTTCAGCTACTTCCCATGGCCTATTAAATTTATTATTTTTTTTTCTTTTTTTTTGTTGTTGTAGATGTTGTCGGTATTGATATTTAGTTATGCCTTTGGCAAACAACAAATTGAGTTTTTTCTTTTATTAAAAAATAAAATTATTTTTTAATTTGATTTTCTATGGTTGATAACAGTCACAGCCCAAGAAATACACAACATTGTAACAGCAACAGCAACAACAACAACAAAAAAACAACACACATACAAATCTAACAAATAATAAATTATATAGAAAAGAATTTATATTGAACACAACCTGAACTACTTTTACATTTACAAACAACGATAAAATGTTGGTAATGAGAGAATAAAAATAATAAAAATTTGTTTTAGTAAAAAAAAAAACACAAAAAACAAAAAACGTTTAAAGGCGTGAACCCATTGAAATTCAGCCACTCAACAAGTTTTCATCTTTAACGATTCTTTACAGTTTTCCCTCTAAAGTAAAAAAAAAAACTGATTTAACTTCAATTCAAACAACAGGTATTTTAGATCACTTCTTTTTTTTTAATTTTTGTGCTGAGGTTTTTGTTGTTGTTTTATTTGAAGTTAGTAAATGTGGCTGGCTGATTTTGTGGTTTAATGCTAATGTTATGTTTTTTTTCCAAAACTCTCCAATTATTTTTTTCCATATTTTTCTTTGTTGAAGTGCTTTCAGCCAGAAACTGTTATTTCTCGTTAGTGCTTAAATTAAGTAAAAGGAAATAATTTATTTAAAACTAACAAAATTTTATAAACAAAAATTAAAAAAAAAATAAATAGAATAAGATTTCAAAGTATGAAAAAAAGTAGGAAGAAACAGGTCACATTGGTTTTTAAGGGAGATATGTACACATGTATCTAGGAAGCCAATATTCATGGCATTACTTATAGCATTCGATATTATTTAACTTCTTTAAACTTGAAATTGATCTCAAATTTTCGGTTTCATATGCTGAACAGTAAGTTTTAACAAAAAATACAATTTAGTTTAAATTTTAAAAATATTTAAAAATTTAATTTTTTAAATATTTTTAAAAAATTTGAAATATTTTTAAAATTTTTAAATATTTTTTAAATATTTTAAATATTTTAAAAATATTAATATTCACATGTTAAATTAATTATTTAGCTTTTAATAGTAAAGATTTTAAATTTTTTATATTTTTCAAAATTCGAAATTAATTTCGAAAATTCGAACTTAACTTCGAAAATTTTCTAAAGCTCAGAAATGAAATATTTTTATTAAAAATCATTTATAATACAACTAACATGAACATTTGTAGTCAAGCTTAAGTTCGTTTTATTCTTTCTAAGAAAAAATAATTTAAATTACAAATTAGAAAGAACATTTTTTTTGCAATTTTTATTTATTGTATCTTCAATATACTTGAACTATTAATAACTACTCGTATCTTAAGTCCAAAAAAAAATAAATATACTTGTTAAGTCCAACCAGTGCTAGACAAAAAAAAAATATGTTTCATGGTTACTGTTATTTGCGGGTCATCCCTCTGATGTACGGATGAGAGAAGCAGTGTCCCTCCTTCTTAGTCGAATATAACCAGGTTCATTTAAAAAGAAAAATTAGGAAAATTTAATTTTTAGGTTTAATACTAGATTAGTAATAACAAAAAACGAATCCTGAAAGAAAACAAATAAACAAAAGTAGCTTTCATTGCTTACCCTAGGTTAGTTGAAGCAACAACAAAGATGGTAAGTATTAAAGTAAAAATATTATAAACAAGAGAAAATCTGTAGGTAGTGGTAGACTTCGTTCTCACCAACTAACGATATGTGATTGAATGCGATTTTTCTCGTATTCCTTTATCTAAGTTTGGTTGGTTAAATAGATGATGCTTACAACTAAACACTACCCATGATGACGGACGTCTAGAAAATGTTCATTCCGCTGTGCTGGTGTCTAAAAATTAAATTTTCCTAATTTTTATGTAATATTATCACCTAATTTGGAATTTAATTTATTCTTTCTTAGAGAGAATAAATTGAATCTAAGCTTGACTTCCAATTTCATACGTATAAATAGTTCGACTAATAAAATTTTAAATTTTTTAAATTATTTTTAAAATATTAAATTTCACATGTTAAATAAATTTTTTAGGGTTTAATTATAAATATTTAAAAAGAAATTGTATTTTTTCAAAATTCGAAATTAACTTCGAAAATTCGAATTTAACTTCGAAAAATTTCTAAAGCTCAGAAATTAAATATTTTTAATAAAAACCATTTAAAATACAGCACATTTATAATAATAAATTTAATATATTTAATAAGTTAGCCTAGTTTCATACAGTGGTGTTCCATAAAATAGAGCCACTTTTTACTACATATTTAAAAAAAAAGAAACTAAATCTTCATAAGAAATTTTAAGGTTTATATTTATGTGAGACCGAACAACTGGCCAACCAAATTACTATAGACCAGTTTTGATTAAAAACACGTAAAAACATTAGAAATTCAAGATTTGAGGTGTGTAAAAAGGAGCCATCCATTTTAATTATCTAAAAAATACAAAATTCTAAGAGATGAGTAAAATAATATACTTTAATTATTTTCAAATTACCCCAGTACTTAGTGGAATATAATCTATTTTTGATAACGGCTGAGCACTGTCTTGGCATAGGGTCAACAAGTTTTTGGCATGTCTCAATCGGAATATTACGCCATACTCCTTTTACTAATGCCCACAAGTGATCTTTATTAGTTGCATGTTTTCCCTTAAGAGCTGATTTAACTATTCGCCACAAGTTCTTAATGGGTTTAAGGCTGGCAGCTCAGCAGGCCAGCTGAAAACATCAACCCTATATTTTCAAACCAATCTTTTTCCTACTTCGATGTGTGTTTCGGGTCATTGTCCTGCTGAAACACAAATTCAAGCGGAATTTTTTATTCTGCATAGGCCATCACATAACTGTTAAGCAGATTTGTGTAAAAAATAGCATCCATTCTTTCTTCCACCCGAACTATAGGCCCAGTTCCCAGTTTCCACCATCGTGTTTAGTCTTTATAATGTATTGAGGAAGACGGTTGGTGTTTGGTGGCCTTCGTGCACAGTGGCTGCTTGTCAGAGTTAAATAAATTTAGTTCTGATTCGTCAGACCACAAAGTTTCTTCAAGTGAATTAAGGACAGTAAAATGTAGAAAATGATTCTGGCTCTATTTTATGGAATATCACTGTATGTCTAAGAATTTTGAACAACTCGAACTTAAATTAAAATTTTTTCAACACGGACCATACATATTACATTTCTTAAAAAATACAAAATTTTAAAGTCAAGCTTAAGTTCGTTTTGTTCTCTCTAAGTTGAAAGAATATTTTTTGTATTACAAATAATGTGATTAATTTTATAAAAACAAAATTTCTTAAAAAATAACATTAAAATTTTTTTTTATATATTTCAAAACCTCGAATATAATTTCGAATATTCGATCAAATTTGAGATTTTAAAAGTCTACTTAAAGTCTACTTATGACAAATTTAATATGAAAAGTTTTTCTTACATTGCACTTTCAAGTAGACTTTATTTATTTTCTAAAAAACACAAATCGTTGATGTAATGCAACACAGTGGTATCTTACAAGAAAATACATTTTTGAAACCAAGGTTATACATTCGTACCACAATACATACGGGTACAATTTGAAAACAGGATTTTGCTAAGTTAAATTTTTAGAGGTAAAACGTCGATACATTAAAAGACCAATATTATAAATATTTGCACGTTTTAAGGCGATCCATAAACAATTTGAAAAATCCTAAAACTTCTAAATTATGTCAAAAAATTCGTCAAATATTTTACAATTTTTTCATAGAAATTACATAGAAGTGCAGCAAAAAATTATTTTTATTAAAATACTTCAGTTTTGAATATCTGAAAATTAAAAATTAGTGTGACAAATTAATTTCAAATTAATTTAAAATTTTAAGTATTTTCGAAGTTAATTTCGAATTTTAGGTATTTTGAAATTAGTTTAGAATTTTACCTTAGAATAACCTAATTAGATTATTTAGGTTTTTATTTTATATTATTTTTTTTAAATATATAATTATTTATTTACCAATTTAGGCAGTTTAAAATTAATTTCAAATATTTCGAAAATAGTTTTTAGCCCAGAAATTGCCTACATTTGGAAAATTAGTTGTAAAATCAGAAGAAAGTCAAAATACAAAATAATATAACTAAAGTTTTATAATTTAAAATAATTTCGAAATTTCGAACTTCTTTTCGAACATATTTTTACCTACGAAATGACCTAATTTAAATGCAGATTACTAGTTGCTTTAAGGTAACAATTTCTGTTTACATAAAAATTTTAATATTTAACATCTTTATTTGAATATTTACACTATTCATCAATTTCGAAAATTCGAAAATAATTTTGAATATTTGAGCTTAATTTTGAGTTCGACCTTTAAAGAAAAAATAATAGAATTTCAGTACCATATATGAAATATAAAAATGATGTATGTATGCAGATTACAGCAGTAAATTACGAAAATCAAAAGATACCTATAAAGAAAAATATTTAAAAAATAGATGAATTAAGGAAAGTAGTTTAGTAGAGATATTTTTGAATATTACGACTTAAATTTAGAAACATTAATAAACAAATACACAAAAGCTAAAAACTTAATGAAGTAAAAAACGTAAAAGGATAAGGCAATAAATAATTGACGTCTTTAAGAACATTGCATTCCTTTAAATAACTGGTCACCCTTTTAACAGTTGCACACATGTGTACATACATCAGATCTCATGAAAATAGGTTAAATTTGCGGAATTTACTTTTGTTTATTGAACTGATTTTAGATTTTACATTTTATGTTTTTCCATTTCATTTTTTGTAAATTGTGTGTTAAAATAACAAAAACTGTACAACACAATATACATATACTCCTAAAATAAATATTCGAATATTTATGACAACACACTGTAACAGCTACAAAAAATAGAAGAAAAAATATCATAATAAAACTGAAATACAAGCACGCATTTGTATAAATATTTTCAATATTTATTTATTTCATTATTCAATATTAAAACCGAAAACAAAACAAAAAAAGTTGTATTTATACAACAAGAGATTGTTCAAATACAAAATAACCACAAATTCGAGGTGTAATACCGCAGAGTATATTGCTCTTGTTATTTGTGAGAAATTCGAAATAATATTTATTTGCTCCATGGAACTATGAATTGTAAACTAATTATAACAAAATATTTAACTCAATGGTGTGTATTAAATGATTTAAATTAAAATTTATATTTAATTGGGAATTTTATAAAATATAATTATAATAAAATAATGCATTTGAGTTAATTTATTGTATTGCAGAAACCAACAAATTTTAATGATGAATGAATACTCACTCACTCATGTAATAATAAAGACCTAATAATCTTTGCTTTCAGAAATAGTACACAGATACTGATGTGCTTACGGCTACTTAACACAAGTGAATACAACAAATTGAACATGTGAAGTCTAGCCACATCGTATTTTTACTGCAGCAATAGCATAGTCAAATTATAGTTTTATTATTTTACTGTTTAGCCATAGTAAGTTTATAGTCTAATTAAAAATTTATTGCAGGTCAAAACTAAGTTATAGTGCTGTCATTATTCGGTCATAGATAAGCCATAATCAGAGCCTTTTTTAATGGTCGTAGTGATTGCTGACAGTACGGTATTATTTCTGTATATAAGCAGCCTAGACGGTGGAATGACTGATTGTCACCACTAGATCCTATTTATCAAATCTCTGTTCCAATTATGGGTAAGAAAGTTTTAGAACAACTTTGTCCCCTTATGCAAGGAATATGTATGCGCATAACACAAATGGTTTCAACAATGATGTCTAATTTACTTTACAGCAATAACATGGTAAGTGCGCAGTAATAGCATTAACTACTTCGGTTTAGTCGCAGTGAAAGAAAGGAGTATTGTAGTCATAGACTAATCATAGTCTAGTCGTAGTCTAGTCATAGTCTAGTCAGAGTCTAGTCATAGTCTAGTCACAGTCTAGTCATAGTCTAGTCATAGTCCAGTCATAGTCTAGTCATAGTATAGTCGTAGTCTAGTCATAGTGTAGTCATAGCCTAGTCATAGTCTAGTCATAGCCTAGTCATAGTCTAGTCATAGCCTAGTCATAGTCTAGTCATAGTCTATTCATAGTCTATTTATATTCTAGTCATAGTCGAGCATAGTCGTCATAGTCTAGTCGTAGTCTGGTCATAGTCTAGTCATAGTCTAGTCATGGTCTAGTCAGAGTCTAGTCATAGTCTAGTCATAGTCTAGTCATAGTCCAGTCATAGTCTAGTCATGGGATAGTCGTAGTCTAGTCATAGTCTAGTCATAGCCTAGTCATAGTCTAGTCATAGCCTAGTCATAGTCTAGTCATAGCCTAGTCATAGTCTAGTCATAGTCTAGTCATAGTCTATTCATAGTCTATTTATATTCTAGTCATAGTCGAGCATAGTCGTCATAGTCTAGTCGTAGTCTGGTCATAGTCTAGTCATAGTCTAGTCATGGTCTAGTCAGAGTCTAGTCATAGTCTAGTCATAGTCTAGTCACAGTCTAGTCATAGTCTAGTCATAGTCTAGTCATAGTCCAGTCATAGTCTAGTCATAGTCTAGTCATAGTCTAATCATTGTCTAGTCATAGTCTAGTCAGAGTCTAGTCACAGTCTAGTCATAGTCTAGTCGTAGTCTAGTCATAGTCTAGTCATAGTCTAGTCTTGGTCTAGACATAGTCTAGTTATAGTCTAGTCGTAGTCTTGTCATAGTCGTCATAGTCTAAACAAAGTATAGTCATAGTCTAGTCAAAGTTTACTCATAATCTAGTCATAACCTAGACATAATCTAGCAATAGTCTAGTCGCACTCTACTCATAGTTTATACATGTCTATTAATAGTATAGTCATAGTCTCCTCATGATCTACTGATAATCTAGCTATAGTCTATTAATTGTTAATTGTAATTAATTGTTCATCAATGGTCCAGTATTACTGTAGACATAATTTAAGCATAGTCTAGTCATAGTCTGGTCATATTCTAATCATACTAGTCAACGTGTAGTAACTCGATTGTAATAATCTCGTCAGAACATACATTTTAATTATCCATTACTCATTTGCATCTTATAGTTTAGGCAGGCCCTATTCATAGTCTAGTCGAATTATGCCCATAGCCTCGTTACAGTCTAGATATAGCTTAGTCATAGTTTGTCATAGTCTGCAAACGTAATTTCATACTTCATTTTTTTTATCGTAAATCACTTTTACTTTAGCCACAGTCTAGTAACAACCTAGTCATAGTCTAGTTGTGTTATGCTCATAGCCGCGTTATAGTCTAGATATAGCCTAGTCACAGTCTTGTTATAGTTTGGAAACGTCATTTATATATACTTTATTTATAGTTTTATCGTAAGTAATGTTTACCTTAGCCACAGTCTAGTAACAACCTAGTCATACAAAAATTATAGTCTAGCAATGTTTTGGACATAATCTTGCTATTTTCTGGCCATAACTGTGATTTTGCGTTAGTTAACTTACTAAGAGTCTAGCCATAGTCTAGATTTAGTTTAATACAAATCATGTTATCGTCTACTCCAAGGCATGGCAAATTCTAGTAATCTTATACTTATAGTCCAATCACACCCTACTCATAGTCTGCTCATAGTCATGCTATAGCAACTGCCTAGTCATAGCTTACTCATAATACTCGTATATTTATTGTGTACTTTAAGCTATAGTCGATGCGCATTTAAATTATAATCTTCCCTTAGTGTACTCGTATTGAAGTAAAAGCTTAATATTATAGTAAGGTTGTAGTCATAGTCATTTCATTGTCATATCGCCGTCTGTTCTGTAAAAACACTATGAATAGAGCGGTCATAAATAAGTGCTAGTTATATGATAGGTTAGTAAGAGCTTTTAGTCTTTTTTTAATTTAGTCAATTTCTATAGTTTAGAACTAGTTATTGCAACTACGACGAGTAGTCTTGTCAATGTTTATTGAAGCCATTGTTAAAAAAAGATTTATATAACTAAAGCAGATTTACCATTACATAAATATTATTTTGCCTTAGCAAAATCTTTTATTGGTTCGCTACATATTTTTGGCAACTCAGTGCTATTTTAAGCATAACGACTGTAACCTTAATTACAAAGAGGTAAGTTAAGTAATGCCATTTAAAGTACGTCGTATAAAACAAATAAAACCATTCGCTGCAAGCTTCATTTTAATTGCCCTTAACATTAAAAACACAAAAATATGCATCATTATAATCATTATTATTACGGCTATTACAAGTGGGTATTTTACATTAAAATGTTTTCATCGAAAACAATAATCATTAAAAACAGAAAAATGTTCTTTCTCATTTGTATTTCTATCAAATGTGACAGGGCATACATAAATGAATGAAGGCCTAATGAATGCTGTTTCTAGAGCGCGCTCGTGTTCGTCGGAGTGAATGACCATTGTTAACACCCCTTGAACAAATACGAATTACAAAATGTTTCAAATTTGCTACAGAAAAAAAGCAAACAATTAAAACAGAAAAAAAATCTTTATCTTCAATACGTTTTGGTACATTTTCAATGAAAAATTAACATAAAAGCAAATGAAAAAAAAAGAAAAAAAGGGAAAAAGAGAAACTCATTCATATGGAGGGTGTGCGGAATTCGAATGCATTAATGACACTCATACTTCTAGTTGCATGGTAATTGTGTGTAATTTATGAACCTTTTTGTTTGCTTAACAGCTGTCCTTTTAGTCCAAAAATATTATAAGCTGCATGTTTTATTTTTTTATTTTTTTTTATTTTTGCCAACAAATTCTTATCGCAAATAATTGCATTTTTCAAATAAAATTTTATTAGTTACATTTTGCCAATAAAAGCAAAATTCGCCATAAAAGAATTAAATCCGAATTTCAAAGGGATGATAATAATGTGTAGTTTAAGAGGTTTTTAAAATACATACACACATACATATAAATCCAATATAATAAAATATTAAGATTTATTATTTGCAATTTAAAAGTTAAATTAATATTTTTCAGTGTTTGTATATTTACACCATTTCCACATTTAAAATAGTGAATAACAAACTTTCGGTTTGCGATAATTCAGGAACTTCTGTTATTTTGTTTGCGAAGTAGAATAAAAGAAAATAATTCGTAACAACAAATTTTAACTTATTAGATAGAGAGAAATTAAGGAGTAGCTCTGCCCACACAAGTTGTGAGCGCCCGGACAATATTTTATTCGATTTGGCGTTGAAAGTAAGCCACAGCAAATTCCAAGACTCTTTCTTTTCTTGTGCTTCACATAAACGTATTTTTTTATATAAATAAAATTGATAAAATTCTAAAATTTATACTTATAAAGGGTGATCCATTTCGAGGTACTTTTGTCAATAGCCTTTTTTGACAGATCACGTGTGAGTCGTGTCATGCAGTCATGTTATTTTTGTTTAGTATTGTTTGGCATTTCATAATGGAAACACTTACGCCTGAATCGCTTCGGTCTATGGGCTTGTGAAAAGCCCCAAGAAGATCCGACGCTTTCGAGGCAAATTTTGTTTAGCGACGAGGCCCATTTCTGGCAAACAAAATAGCCGCATTTGGGACGAAGAGCAACTTGAAGAGATTCAAAAGCTGCCACTTTATCCAGAAAAAACAACAGTTTGGTGTGATTTGTGGGCCGGTGGAATCATCGGTCCATATTTCTTTAAAAATGATGCCGGTGCGAACGTAACCGTCAATGGCGACCGTTATCGAGCCATGATAACCGTCTATTTGAAGCCTGAAATTTAAGTTCGTGATCTCGGCAACATTTGGTTTCAGCAAGACTACGCCACTTCCCACACATTGCATCAATCAATGGATTTATTGAGAGAACACTTCGGTGAGCACACAAATTCACGTTTTGGGCCGGTCGATTGGGCACCAAGATCGTGTGATATCACACCGTTAGACTTTTTCATGTGGGGATATGTAAAGTCTAAAGTTTATGCAGACAAACAAACCCGCTTCGATTCAGGCCTTGGAGGAAAACATTACGCGTGTCATTTGCCAGTTACCAGTCGAAATGCTCGAACGAGTCATCGAAAATTGGACTCAACATTTGATAGACATAATCTTCAAAAAATAAATGCCTAAGAATGTTCTTTCAAATGATAATAAACATTCTCGATTAAATTTGGATTATCTGTGTTTTTTTTTTTTTCTTTAAAAAAAAGTAGGAAACCTCGAAATGGATCACCCGTTATTTACAACACGCAAAATGGAGTTTTCGTTTTTTCTGTAAAAATTATTTTGTAACACAAAATTTTTAGTTACCAATTAAAGCTTCTAATCGGTTTCAGTTTAAAATTTAATTAAATTATTATTTAATTCAATTAATTGTTTAATTAGGTATTTTTGTTTGGCTGTTTTAAACAAATATATGTTACCCGATCTATGAAGAGGTGGCTTATGACTCAAAAACAAAATTTCGAAAAATTAGCTGTTAAACATAAACAATGCATTTCGTCAGTTTCTTAGTAGTTTTTCTTTTGCATTAGGAACAGTCATGGCCCAAAAGGCAACCAAAAAATGCAAAAGAGCATAAATCAGATAAGTTCGTGTGTGTATATAAAGAGCGATGTTTTTTTCAATGCAAAGCACAAACTAGTTTCTGATCCAGCGTTGTCAGGTTTCTGGGGATTTTATCACCAAAAAAATTCCCAAATCGACTTTGACTTACCATAACTTCTGTTCTAGTTAGGACTTTTTAGTTTTCACCACGTGAAAGAGCGTCTTAAAAACTATCAAAACCAAAAAAAAAAAGGTGGAAAGTTTTTTTTTGAGTCATTAGCCACTTTTTCATAGGCCGGGTCACATATATTTGTATCAATTAAAAAATTATTGAACTTTAATTTAAAACTGATTAGAACCCTTAGTTGGTGAAAATTTTTAAATTTCAAATATAAAAAGTGAATGAAATCGTCTAGTAATACTCTAGACTATGACTCGACTACACTGTAATTTGACTATATAAGGCTATAGATACACTATGTCTAGAAGATGATTAGACTACAACTATACTGTGGTTTGGCCTTAATACGATAAAAAAAGTGGGACTGATAAAAATGTTTTTGATAATTTTTTTTTTTTTTTACAAAAACTCAAATTTTTCTCATTAGATGCCTTTTTTTAGACACTTTTTTGACAATAAATCGTGTCCTCATCTCTAAAATTGTTTTATGCCCAATAAATTATTTCAGACATTTTTTGTATCTACATACATATCTCAAAAACGAAATTAAATTACGAAACGGTAGCCAGCCTTTATTTAAGTGCAACAAATAAACTACCTACGGCGAAGTGAATTAAAACATAAAATAAACAACAGGAAAAAGACATAAAACTTTTAAGCATCTAAAAGCGAAAGTTCAAAGTTGATTTGTTTTAAATGTTAGTGAAAAAAAGCAACTTAAACATGGTGACACATAGCCCGGACATGTGTCACGATCAAATACAAAAAACACTTCGACTTTGGCGTTTCTTATTTATTTTTTTTATCCCAACAAACTTTTACAATTTTCCAAGTGTCACAAGGCAAATATGTAGACAGCAGAAAGCAACAACAACAAAAAAACAAATTAAAAGCTTTAAACGAATTTTAGGAGAAAAAGAAAACGAAAGTGATTGTGTTGGCGTTTAGGTGGAGATTCCTCTATAAAAAAAAAAATTAATAGAGTTTCAGTAGAAAAATTGTAGCATATGCCAGCAGGCCTGGCAATAAAACATGTGTAATAATTTATGAAAATGTAGTGCCACACAACATCAGCCTGCATTTTTTTTTTTCAAAATGTGTGGCGGTGGCATATATTATAATGCATTATGATCGTTAATTATGTATGCCACTGATCTTGGGATGTGTCTGAATATAAACGACGTTATTATGGTGTTGACTTTAATGATCAGAAAAATGCTGAGCACTATGATTATTAAAGATTTATAAATAGTTTTCTTTTTCTTTTTTTACATAAAATAAAGAAGGAGGGGAGAAAGTAATCGAAGTTGATATGAGATCTAGTTAATAATTTATGATTGCCTCATAAAATATCTTTTCTTTTTTCTATTTTTATTTTATAAAAAAAAACATATAATTTGACTGCCTAAAAAATTTAAAAAATAACAATAATAACAACAACAAACAAATCGATATTGATTAATTGTTTAAAATTCAAAGCAAAGAGATCTCAGTTTCATAAAATAAATTTGTTAAAATTCCAATGTGTTAAACTTGTTGCGTGGCATCAACAGAAATTATGTGGTTTAAAAATTGAAAAATAGATTAGATTATTATTAATATAAATTGCAATAGGCAATTAGTTTTAAATGGAATATTTCAGGTAAGTTTGATGCCACCGAGAGCAAATAAGTGATACGTGAAAAAACTTTCTCCAATTATAGGTGATGATGCCTGCTTTAATATTAAGATTTAATTAAATTTCTACTTTACTCAATTACTTATTTAATCATAATTGTTGCTTTTTTAAATGAGGTTTTATAATTAACTGAATAAAGATATAATTTAATCAAATTTTATATATATAATCACAAAGCACTGTGGGGACTTAGAGAAAGAAAAAAATGGAAATAAATCTAGAGTTTAATAACGGCTAGCCAATTACAAGTAAACTTACGCTTTATGTGCAATTAAGTGTTTATCAACTGTGTCTTTTTGTTAGAAAGAAATACAATTTTTAAAAATTCTTAGAAGACTTGCAAAAAGTGTATTAATATATTTATATAATTGAGTCTATGCTTAAATGACATTTTTATTATTGCTATACAAATTTTTTGGTAGCAATTTTTTCTAATAAACTTTTTTAATTATGTAGAAATTTATGTAACAAATAACATAATTAAAAAAGAAAGAGAGCTATATTCGGCCGTGACGAATCGTATATACCCATCACGATAGTAATTTAAATATTCCCTTACTCTGTTATGTTTCCCAATTTCACAATAATATACATTCGGTTTTTTACTTTTATGATATAGATAATTTTTCATAAAAATTTTAAAGAACATTTTTTGTAAAAATTTTATCAACAATTTTTTTACAAAATTTTATCTACATTTTTGTGTAAAAATTATATTGAAATTTTTTTGTGAAAATTTCATAGAAATTTTTTTGTGAAAATTTCATAGAAATTTTTTTGTGAAAATTTCATAGAAATTTTTTTGTGAAAATTTCATAGAAATTTTTTTGTGAAAATTTCATAGAAATTTTTTTGTGAAAATTTCATTGAAATTTTTTTGTAAAATTTCATTGAAATTTTTTTGTAAAATTTTTATCGAAAATTTTATTTTGTAAAAATTTGATGGAAATTTTTTAAAAAAATTGTATAGAAATTTTTTTTGAAAAATTTGATCCCAATTTTTTGTTGAAAAATTTGATCGAAATTTTTTTGTAAAAATTTTATCGAAAATTTCTTGCTGAAAATTCGTTCCAAAAATTTTACCGCAAATTTTTTGTAAAATTTGATGGAAAATTTTTTCGAAAATTATTTGTAAAAAAATATCGATAATTTTTTGATAAAATTTTAATGAAATTTTTCTCTAAAAATTTTATTGAAATCTCTTTGTAAAACTTTTCTTGAATTTATAAACAAAAATCCTATTGAAATTTTTTGTAAAAATTTTATCTAAAATTTTGGTAAATATGTATTTTATCGAAAATTTTTGGTATAAATTTTATCGAACATTTTTTGTATAAATTTTATCGAAAATTTTTTGTATAAATTTTATCGGTCATTTTTTGTATAAATTTTATCGAAAATTTTTTGTATAAATTTTATCTAAAATTTTTGTAAAAGTTTTTTTTGAATTTTTTTTCCAAAAATTTTATCGAACATGTTTTTAAAAAATTTTACCGATAGTTTTTGTTAAAATTTTATCGAAAATTTTTTGCAATAATTTTATCAAAATTTTTTTATTAAAATTTTATTGAAAATTTTTTGTTAAAATTTTATCGAAAATTTTTTATTAAAATTTTATAGAAAATTTTTTGCAATAATTTTTTATTTTTTATTAAAATTTTATCGATAAATTTTTGCAATAATTTTTTATTGACAAAAATTTTATCAAAATTTTATCAAAATTTTTTTTAAAATTTTACCAATAACTTTTTAAAAAAATTTAATCGAAATTTTTTGTTAAAATTTTTTGAAAAATTTTTTGCAATAAGTTTTTATTTTTTATTAAAACTTTATCGAAAATGTTTCGCTAAAATTTTATCGAAAATATTTTGTAAACATTTTATCGAAAATTTATTATAAAAATTTTATCAAAAATTTTTTGTAAAAATATTAACGAAAATATTTTGTAAAATGTTATTAAAAATTTTTTGGAAAATTATAAAAAATTTTTTGCAGTAATTTTAATAAAATTTTATCGAAAATTTTTTGTAAAAATTTTATCGAAAATATTTTGTAAAAATTTATTCAAAAATTTATTATAAAAATTTTATCAAAAATTTTTTGTAAAAATATTAACGAAAATATTTTGTAAAATTTTATGAAAAATTTTTTTGCAAAATTTTTGAAAAATTTTATCGAATATTTTTTATAAAAAAATTATTGAAATTTTTTTATAAAAATTGTAGCCAAATTTTTTTTTTTAAATTTTACAGAAAATTTTTGCAAAAGTTAAGACATTCCTGTAATCGATATAGTATTAGAATAATCAGACTGAAGCCTATTGACTGCTCCTAGTTTAAAGTGGTCACCCTGTGGGTCCATCGGCTACCTATATGTGTATTGCTTTCTTAAAAGGCCTTTAATACAAATCAACCTAAAAACAAACAAAAATAGTCGCACCAATATCTTAGGAATGGTTTCGAAAGATTTGTTATTGAAGTCCTGCAGCATTGGCTTGTATATGGTGGAGATATAGTAAGAAAAACACAAGAACTTCTATTTTCCTGATATTTTTCCTTAAATTTTTCCTTATTTCTTTATTTTTTTTATTGTTATTTCACTGTAGTTATTGCTTAAACTTCATTTATCATTAAACAAAGCTTGATATCGTTAAAAATATTGGTGATTATGTCATTTATAACAAAACAACAAAAAAAATGTTCAAAAAATTCTTTTAATCTTTACACAAACTTTGACGTAAATTATCTTAAATATTAACAATAAATTGCTGTTAATTATATTGTTTTTTTTTTTTTTGTTAATAACTTAATTTTTTTTTTTTTTGTTAGTAAATAATTTATTATAATTATCTTGAACAGGTTTTTGTTCACAAGTTTTGCCAGCTTATTGTTGCTGTTCATTTGTTTAAGCCAGTTGTAGTGTGAGAAATAAAATTATGACCCTCTCTAATACATTTAAACAGGCACAAAGCAAAACTTATCTGAAGTAGATTTAGAATAAATAAACATTTAAATATGTATATGTTTATATGTATAAAGAAATATATCTAACCTGTTTTTTGTTTTTTGCTTTCGTTTAATGGAGTTCTACAGTGAGAGCGAAATAATATTGTAGCCATTCCAAAACCCGCTGAGACTATTAATCTTAATGTCTAATTGACAGCGACTTGTACAGCAGGGCAGTTAGCGAAAGGAAGGTAAATAAAGCATTAAAAGCAAGTGCCAAAAATAAAGATTAGATTGCAAATGTTGTTTGGCATTTGAAATAGTTAAATTTAAATTTAAGATAAAAATTTAAAAGATAACAAATTTTAATCTCTAAGTTTATGGAAATGATTTAGAAATGCCTCGAAATATTAACACAAGTTGTGGTGATGAGTAACTGGCTTTAAGTGGTTTAATTTTCTTTTGAACATGTATCTTCAGATTAACATCAATGAGAAGCAAAACTTTCTCTATATTAAATTGAATTTATGTTAGAAATAAAAATTTGTTTAATAATCTTTTTTTAAACCCCGCAGAATTAAACTAAACACAACTGACTACAAAAAAGAAAAGAAATAATTCAGTCAAGAGATGGTGAGACTTAAGCACCTGAAATATATAATTTTAAAATTATGATTTTAGTTTTTTTTATATTTTTTAAATGGCGCACCCTTTGCTCTTTAATTTTATGCTTGTTGTACTTGCTTTTTAAAATTTTAACTGTGTGCTTGCTAGGGTTCAGAACATACTACATAAACATAAATACGTCACAAGCAAGTCTTCTATGGGGCACTCTTTAACTTTAGCTTATTTGTTATACTTTTTATTATAGCAAGCATAGTACTAAATAACCGGTGCACGGTGGTTCAGAATTAATTTTCATTGGCCATTTTGTTGACACAGATTCTTAAAATTTTTATGTCACCAGAAAGAAAACAGATCAAAACTAAGGTAGCCGAAAAATTGGGTCAAAATTGCGTGCAATGAACTAATTAATGCTAAAAAATTTGGTGATTACGCCAAGGAAACCGCTGCTATATATACATCCAAATACAAATATAGAAATATGTCAGCAACAGTGCATAAAGTTCTTTATCATGGAGAAGAGGTCATAAGGCACCATTTATTACCAATTGGAGATTTGTCAGAGGAAGCCCAGGAAAAAAGAAACAAGGATTACAGGTTTTACAGAGAACATAATACCAGAAAAATATCACGAATTTCTACAAATGAAGATTTATTTCATATATTATTGGCAACTTCAGATCCCTTCATCTCTAGCATTCGAAGTCAATGGAAATTGAATCATACAAATATGTATATAATTAAAGAAAAATTAAATTACACTGTTTTGTTTTAAAATTGACCAAAAACTAGGAAATATGTAAGTATTGTTAGGCATAAAGTTGAAATTTGGACAATCCTAATGAAAATACGGAAAATACCTCAGTGAAAATAGGGGCCACCCTAATGATAGCAAAATATTGTATTGTCATCAAAGATTGACCCGTGGACCAAATTTGAGCCAAATTGTTTAAGGAAAATTGGGTCAAAAATGAGTTGGCACATTTGAAACGGAATTTCAAACAAGAATTAGGAAAAGCAAATCGAAAGGAAAAGCAATTTTAGGCTTGAATTTCTCAGCAACCACTGCACCGATTTTAATAAGGCCTAAACTCGGTAAAAGCTTAAGATGTTGTCTATTGACTAAAAAAAGAACTACTAAAAAATCTTTATTAGTTAAAAAGTTACAGAGTTTTGACAAATGAAAAATGTTTCTGAACCACTGTGCGGTGTAAATTTAATGTTGTTGCCTATAACATGTACAAGATAAGGAAGAATTGTGATTTAATTTATTCGGTCCATCTATTTCGGTTAAAAAATAAGATCATATATGTATGTACAATGGCATCACCCTTTAGTAGTTTGTTTTTATACTGTGTGTTATAGCGGAAAATTGTTTACATACTTTTTGTAAAAATAAAGTGTCTACCTATTCCAATTTAATCAAATAAGGGTCTAATGTAAAGACATGTCACATTCGCAACACCCTTTAATTTTGATTTTTTTATTTATTTTATTTTACTTTGTATAAATTTGAAATTATATTTCAGCAATAAGGCCATATATGAAAATATCAAGTCACTATCGCAACACCCTCTAATTTTTTTTTTGTAATTTTTCTATTAGCGGCCATGGTCACAAACCCTCTGTGAATATTTCAATTGTCTGCTATGGGCGGTTTAAAAATAAGGTCATATACGTGCAATCACTCCACTATCGGGACACCCTTTATGTTTTTTGTTTTTTTATTATTTATTATATTTGTTATTACTACTCTGTGTAAATTTCAATTGTCTGCCTTTTACTATTCAAAAAGCAAGGTAATATACGTTAAAGCAGCCGCGTCACTATCAGAACACCCTATAATTTTTAGTTTTTGTTGTTATAGCTGTTATAGTAATACAACTTTTGTGAAAATGTTAAGTGTTCATCTATTACTGTTACGCTACTTTACGCTAGGGTTACGTTTTTACCCTTTGGTTACCGAACTCTACAAATAATATATTTTTGTAGAAATGGGAAAATCGAAAAATTAATAAAATTTTTAAAATTAAAGGGGGCGAAAATTCTTATAAGCTTTTACTTGTTTTTATTTTTATTCCTTTGTGATAATATGACCTATGGTCGAAAATCCGGTTGGTTTTTTAAAACTAATTTTATAGAATACTTGCTGTGCCCGCCACGTCGTAGGCGTCCTAATGATACTCTGTTCGATTTTGCTTTGAAGGACTCTCACTTCCAGTGCTTGAGTTATGGTTTATGTACTTTTTTATATAGAGGTACCTATCCCTGGATAAAATTGAAAAATTCTTATGAAATTCTATAATTATTGTAGAGTTCTGTAAATAGCGTTTGAAATATCCCGCTTTCAAAAATAAAAACTACTGCCAAGTTTGCTGTACCATTGAATCGGTACAATTGCGTACTTTCATTGCATTTTCTCTATTTTCTCTTGGATATGAGATATTTATTTTCCAAAAAAACCAAGATACTAATTTTACTAACCAAATCTCACAAAATTTTATTAAAATTCATCCAGTAGTTTTAACGTAATGCGGACACAAACAGACAAACAGAAAAGAAGTTACTGTTTTATTATATGCAATAGATTCAAAGTCGTATTTTAATTATTTGTTATTTTATTTATATTTAAACACTGACTGTGCCCACACACGTTGTGTGTTAGATTTTGCTTTGAAATTAATCCACTCCAAATTTTAAGACTATTACGTCCCTGAATAAAATTCTAAAATTTATATTAGATTCTTTAATTCTAAAAATTACTGTATAGCTCTGTAAAAGGTGTTTAAAATAATTTTTCCAAAAAGTAAAACTACAACTCAAATACATATTTTATTCAAATGTCTATTTACCAGTAAGTAATTCATATTTTGTCATTATTTTAAGACAGCGCCATCTGTTGCGCAACCATGTTTAAAATATGTCGCTTTCATTTTATATTTTGTCATTATTTTAAAACAGCGCCATCTGTTATGCAACCGTGTTTAAAATATCCCGCTTTCAAAAAAAAAAGATGCCTTAAGGTATGCAGTACCTTTAAATCGGTAAAATTACGTACGTACTTTCACTGCTTTTTCTTCACTATCGCATCGAAATAAGATATTTTTAGCCGCAAAAGTCCTGGAGGACTTTGGGCAAAACTGGGAGACAGGGGTCTTTTTTTTGGTCTTTTATCACGTAGTGGTGTCCGTATATGGTTATTTTATTCCTTGTTGCACTGTGTATTATAAAGATAATTCTTGCAAAAAAAACCGACTTCAAAACAGACAAACTTAAAATCATGTTTCTTGAAGACGGTAACTATTGCGACACCCTATAATTTCCGAATTCAAATTTTATACTAGTTATAGCGGTCGTAGCAATACAGGTTCATTGTAAATTTCAACCGTCTGTCTGTAACGGTTTAAAAGTATTGTCATATACATCTAATTACATAAACTATTGCGACACCCTGTAATTTATAATTTTAAATATTTATACTTATTATAACAGGTATAGTAATGGACATTCTGTCTAATTGTTAAGTGTTTATCAATAACTGTTTAAAAGATATGGTCATATATATCAAATGACTTCACCTATTGGGAAACCCTTTAAATTCAAATTTTAATATAAATGCTTTTTAAGGATGACTTTGTCATACAGATTCTTTTTAAATTTTAACTTTGTGTCCATATGCATCAAATTACATCAACTATTGGGACACCCTTTAATTTCCAATTTTAAATATTTATAATTTTTGTTATACCAGACATAGTAGTAAAAATTCTGTCTATTTTTCAAGTGTTTGTCTATAACAGTTCCAAAGATGAGGACATAATGGTTGAATTACATCAAAAATGGGGACACCCTTTAAATTATAGATCCAAATTTTATACTTGTTGTAATAGCGGACTAAACAATATAGGTTCTTTGTAAATTTCAACTGTCTATCTATAACAGTTGAAGAGTTTGGTCATATATATTACTTTTACATTAACTATTGGGACACCCTTTAATTTCCAAATTCATATTTTACACTTGTTATTTTAGCGGACTTAGCAATACAAGTTCTTTGTAAATTTCAACTGTCTGTCTATAACGGTTCAAAAGTTTGGCCATATATATATCAAAATAAACCAACTAATGGGACACCCTTTAATTTCTAATTTTAAATATTTATACTTATTATAACAGACATAGTAACGAACATTCTGTGCAACTTTCAAGTGTTTGTCTATAACGGTTCAAAAGATAGGAGAATAAAGGTGAAACTAAGTCACCTATGGGGTCACCCTTTAATTTTTAATTTTATTTTAATTACTTTTTCTTATTGGGTACTATAGTGATGCGCACTTTTTTTAAACTTTAAATTGATGACCTATAAAGTTCATAATACACGTAAAAAACAGGTATGTTGTATGGGGACACCCTTTAATTTTTAAAATTTTTAACTTCTTTTAAAATGAGACCAATCTGTAGCCATAACCTATCTAATAGCGCATATTTTTAAAATCGGTTCAGAAATGACCGAGTTTTGAAGGCACAAACATACAAAAAAAAAGCAACACACAGACGAATTAATAACCTCCTTCTTTTTTTGAAGTCGGTTAAAAAATAAGATCATATATGTGAGTACAATGGCATCACCATTTAGTAGTTTGTTTTTACACTTTTTGTTATAGCGGAAAATTGTTTACATACTTTTTGTAATAATAAAGTGTCTACCTATTCCAATTTATTCAAATAAGGGTCTAATGTAAAGACATGTCACATTCGCAACACCCTTTAATTTTGATTTTTTTATTTATTTTATTTTACTTTGTATAAATTATATGTAAATTTGAAATTATATTTCAGCAATATGGCCATATATGAAAATATCAAGTCACTATCGCAACACCCTTTAATTTTTTTTGTAATTTTTCTATTAGCGGCCATGGTCACAAACCCTCTATGAATATTTCAATAGTCTGCTATGGCCGGTTCAAAAATAAGGTCATATACGTGCAAATCACTCCACTACCGGGACACCCTTTATGTTTTTTTTTTATTATTTATTATATTTGTTATTACTACTCTGTGTAAATTTCAATTGTCTACCTTTTACTATTCAAAAAGCAAGGTAATATACGTTAAAGCAGCCGCGTCACTATCAGAACACCCTATAATTTTTAGTTTTTGTTGTTATAGCTGTTATAGTAATACAACTTTTGCGAAAATGTTAAGTGTTGATCTATTACTGTTACACAGATAGAGAGTCAGACGGACAGAGAGATATTGTAGTGAAAACGCTAGGGTTACGTTTTTACCCTTTGGTTACCGAACTCTACAAATAATATATTTTTGTAGAAATGGGCAAATCAAAAAATTAATAAAATTTTTAAAATTAAAGGGGGTGAAAATTCTTATAAGCTTTTACTTGTTTTTCTTTTTATTCCTTTGTGATAATATGACTTATGGTCGAAAATCCGGATGGTTTCTTTAAACTAATTTTATAGAATACTAGCTGTGCCCGCCACGTTGTAGGCGTCCTGATAATATTCTTTTCCATTTTGCTTTGAAGGACTCTCACTTCCAGTGCTTGAGTTATGGTTTATGTACTTTTTTGTATAGAGGTACCTATCTCTGGATAAAATTGAAAAATTCTTATGAAATTCTATAATTATTGTAGAGTTCTGTAAATAGCGTTTGAAATATCCCGCTTTCAAAAATAAAAACTACTGCCAAGTTTGCTGTACCATTGAATCGGTACAATTGCGTACTTTCATTGCATTTTCTCTATTTTCTCTTGGATATGAGATATTTATTTTCCAAAAAAAAAAGTATTCTATATTTAAACCAAGTTACTAATTTTACTAACCAAATCTCACAAAATTTTATTAAAATTCATCCAGTAGTTTTTACGTAATGCGGACACAAACAGACAAACAGAAAATAAGTTACTGTTTTATTATATGCAATAGATTCAAAGTTGTATTTTAATTATTTGCTATTTTATTTATTTTTAAACACTGACTGTGCCCACACAAGTTGTGTGTTAGATTTTGCTTTGAAATTAATCGACTCCAAATTTTAAGACTATTACGTTTTTACATTATATAAAGGTACCCATCCCTGGATAAAATTCAAAAATTTATATTAGATTATTATATTCTAAAATTACTGTAAAGTTCTGTAAAAGGTGTTTAAAATAGATTAATAACAATATAATTCCAAAAGGTAAAAATACAACTCAAATACAAATTTTATTCCATTGGCTATTTGGCAGTAAGTAATCCATATTTTGTCATTGTTTTAAGATAGCGACATCTGTTGCGCAACCGAGTTTAAAACATGCCGCTTTCAGTTTATATTTTGTCATTATTTTAAAACAGCGCCATCTGTTGCGCAACCGTGTTTAAAATATCCCGCTTTCAAAAAAGATGCCTTAAAGTATGCAGTACCTTTAAATCGGTAATATTACGTATGTACTTTCCCTGCTTTTTCTTCACTATCGCATCGAAATAAGATATTTTTAGGGAAAAAAGTATCCTATATTGGAATCAGGATGCTCACAAAATTTTGGTAAAATTCATCCAGTAGTTTTTACATGATGCGAACACAGACAAACAGACAGACAGAACGACACACAGAAAATGACTACTGTTTTATTATATAATAAACCCCTGTTATTGTCCATAGTCGATAAAAAATTTTCTGAGCATCGTACCTCGTATAAAGACAAATAAATTATAGTCGCAAACCTATGGAACTATAATAAGAAGAGTGTTGAAATTTTTACTCTGAGAATAACGTGCGTTTTCCGGTTATAGTGTTATGGTTAGGGGTCGCTAGATAATAATATTTTTTCTTAAATATTATAAAGAAAAATTAAATTTTATTTAAATTTCCATTTCGCAGACACTTGAAACACACTCACAAAAAATGATAAAATTTATAAGAAATGTATTTTTCTTTTATTGATTTAGACAATAAGTCATTGTTTGCAAACAAAATACTACACACTTGCAAATTTCTCACGTTTTGCATTATTTAAAAAACAAAATTGAAGAAAGACAACATCAACCAAATACAAGTTGAAATGAAAGAAAACAACTCTAAAATACATTATATTTCAACATTTAGGTATTTGCTTATTGTTATCCCTCCGACTGACTAACTGTCTCTCTGTCTGTCTGTCTACCTGCCTGTTTTTTTTGTTTTTGCCAGTTTATTTGGCGGCTGACTGCATGAGTGATTGTGTTTATGTAAGCGAGTGAGTGGCATGCACCAAAACAAGCACTCAACTATATAGCATTTGTCTGGAATAAGTATTAAACCTATCCATACTCGAACATACATAAATACAGCAGCAGAAGCAGCAACAACTACATCAAACAACATCCATAAACAAAAGTGTACTTTACAACATTTTTACCATTAACAGCATTTGTTGTTTCTATTGTGTTTTGTTTGTTTGTTTTTTTTTTTCTACTTATTGTATCTTCATATATTTTATGCAACCACTACTATACCCACCATACCAAATATCCATACAGTTATCCATGCACTCATTCAACCATCCTCAGCAAATAAACGTATTCAGGCCCTTTAAATACACACATATTCATTCTATATATTTGCTTTATTGTTTACTGCTGCCACAATGTTTTCATATGCTCGTATTTGCATCACTTTTTTATGCACAAAAGGATAAGAGAAGGTTTGTTGCAATGCCATTATACACATTCACGCACTTACACACAACGCAAACATACGTATACGTGAGCAGTCTTAGAATTATACGGAGAGCAACCATGTTACTTCCCGAAAGGAATCATCAAATAACCTGTCAGAGAGATTTTAGAGCAGTGAGCAGTCTTAGAATTATCCGGAGAGCAACCATGTTACTTCCCGAAAGGAATCATCAAATAACCTGTCAGAGAGATTTTAGGAATCCCTGTGAGACTACCGATTCTCTTGGTACCAGTTGTTTGGACATTGGTCAGACCTCTTATCGTCCAGTTTCAGGTCCCTGCCATCTTCAGAGACTCGTGCCCCTATATACCACAGAAGCATATACCAAAACGGCATTTCCAGCTGAAACTTAGAAAGAGAATTCGTGGGACTAAGGAGGGCAAGAAAACGATTGCAAAATTGGAGGAACAAATATGTAGATTAAAATTAAGCAACTCTGAAAACCTAGACCTAGATTAAGTAGGGAACTGGAAATATCCTCGCTTACGGGTAAAAAGAAAGGAGTATATAACAAGTCAAAGTAAAGAAATCCCTTTAAGCTTTAACTCATTAATTTTAGAGCTTAAATCGATTTAGCCTCCTCTGTTTCTTCTCCCTTTTCCAACTTTAAAGATTCATTAGACCTAGGAAACGTTCCAAAAACCAAACAGCTAAGACTTGCATTCCTTTTTCAATTATATGTACCTTGAAGGTTCTTAGGATCAGACAGGGGGATTCAATTACTTTTCAATTACAATTTAAATTGCATATTCTCAATTACGCATTACAAGTAATTGTAATTTAAATCAGGGACTAAAGTCAATTACAAATTAATTAGTAAATGAAGATTTTCAATTACTCGTTACTTGTAATTGTAATTGGAAATTTTTAATTACAAGTAATTGTAATATAAATTGCAGTAATCATTACTAGAAACTGAAAAAAATCAATATAATCTTAACAATTTTCCATTACATGTAATTATAATTGAATTTTTTTAAATAACAAATAAATGTTATTGGAGTTTTTTAATTAAAAATTACAAGTAATGAAAATTGCAATTTTTTAATTACATATAATGTGTATTTGAAAAATTTAATGTAATTGTAATTAAAAAATTTTAATTACATATGACTGCGTAATTACATTTGTAATTAACTACAAACTGTAATTGAATGTAATTGTAATTGAAAAAATTCGAATTACATATGACTGCATTATTGCATTTATAAATAACTACAAACTGTAATTAAATATAATTGTAATTGAAAGATTCCAATTACACATGACTGCGTAATTGCATTTCTAATTAACTACAAACTGTAATTAAATGTAATTGAAAAATTCTAATTACATATGACTGCGTAATTGCATTTGTAATTATTTACAAACTGTAATTAAATGTAATTGTAACTGAAAAAATTCAAATTACATATGATTGCAAAGTTGCATTTGTAATTAACTACAAACTGTAATTAAATGTAATTGAAAATTCCTAATTACATAGGACTGCATAATTGCATTGGTAATTACCTACAAACTGTAATTAAATGTAATTATAATAAAAAAATTATCGAATTATCTACAAAATGTAATTTAATTGAATTGTAATTGAAAAATTCCAATTATATTGACTGCGTAATTGCACTTGTAATTATCTACAAACTGTAATTGAAAAAATTCAAATTACATATGACTGCGTAATTACATTTGTAATTTATTCCAAACTGTAATTGACCTCCCCCAAGACTGTTAAGCATAAACAAAACAATCAAAATATGGAGCATCGCAAAAACGAATTTAACAACCCTAAAAGTTGTTTTTTTTTAATAATTACTTTTATTCCCTGTTATTATTCAGTTAATTATAAAACTACCCTCGTTTTAATTTTTCCATAAAACAATATTGCTTTTTAAAAACTATTTACAAGCGTAAGTATTAAAAATATGTTTGTTTTTCTTTTATTATTTATTATTTTTGTCGGTTTTAACAAAGTATCACTTCATCACTTTACTCTGCCTCACTTTTATTCACATGACGATGTACATATAGCAACAACATAAACAAGAATATTTTTTTAATAAAATTATTTCTTGCTTTTACTGACACCAGCCAGCCAGTCAGCTAAAAGTATTTGCTATTGTTTGTGGCATGTGCTAGAATTACTGCCGCAAAACTATTTGGTATAAAGTGTGGCAACATGAGACATGTTTTTTGTTGGTTATAGTTTTGCTTGCATCCACTACTGGTGGTAGTTGAAATAACACAAAAAACCAACATCAAGGAGAAAGCTTTTAATGGAAGAAAATAGTTTTGGTGAAAAAAGTAAACAAATAATACCCTACTTAAAATTAAAAGCAATAGCAATAGCTTAATGGAGCAATAGATGGTATGGAGCTGGTAAGTTACAAAAAGGTAACCTAAATATTACTTTTGTAAGTTATTCAGATTGTCGAAACATTTAGATCTTTTGCCATAAAAGCACACACACATACATTTTATTATATCCACATTAAATACATAGTAGATTATAGCATTTTTTTACTTGTCACTAGAGATATGTACACTGCTTACAAATTATAATTCTCATTTAGTTGATACTTTTGTTTATAAAGATTTTTTCTTTTTGTTTTAAAAAGATTGACAGTTCTGGTAAAGATATTAAATTGGCGTGTAATTTTATCATGATCAGATTACCGTCACAACAATGATTCAAAATTAGACCTATTACGAGGGTAGTTTGATAATTCCGTATTCTCAACCGAAGAGGTCATCTCTGAAATAATTCCCACCTTTAAAAGCATTCCGAAGTATTATTCTCCCATAATAATAAATAAATTTTAATAATTACATACGAACCGCTACATTATACATTATACAACATACATAGTCTCATATTTAGAACCTTGTAAATATTTCCTCTTTCCACATTTAAAGAAATGGCTGGGTAGTAAAAATTTGAGACAAATGAAAAGCATTGAAACAAAGGCCTGCTATTAAGGTTAACAGAAATTTTACTATTTTGGAGGGAACGAAAAAACTAAGAAGACTGGCTGGACTATATGTGTTAAACATAATTTGGAAAACTCTGGTTTAATTCAACAATGTTTTAACGCAATAAATTATGAGGCAAATGATTCAGTCAATGGGCATGTCAGTAAAGAAAATTTAGCAAGCTATTGTTTCCAAAATCTCTAATAGAATGAAATGTTTGGTAAAAACATATTTTTCACACAACATGACAGTACAGCTCCACCGGAGACACTAATTCTATGACCCAGTGCCCAGAGTTCTTAAAACCTGAACCTGTTCTGTGTATATAGGACTTTTGAGGACCAGAACCCACCAGTATTCAAACTACTGGTTCTATGGGAACGAATAGCCTCACAGAGAGGCGGCCATCTCAATGATCGGTTATTGGTGAGGTCCCATTGAATAGCAAGTAGAGACTGTGGATCGCACCAAGGTTTTTCAGATATGATGCTAGGTTGATCAGTGTGCAGTTTCACTCTCAACAAAAAGCCACTAATAGACTGACAGGAGTTTATTGGTCTCAAAAAGCCCTAAAAAAGACAGAGAGAGAGAGAGACAGTCAGAAAGAAAAAAGTTATTGTATAGATGGAAGACAATAAGGGAGCTAGTTTACTGTTAAATTCACTCAGTGGTATGACTACCGTCAGGCAAGAACATCATGCTAACTACTGAAGCTAAAGCTGATCACATGCCACACAGCAAGAGTCCACAATCGACTTTTTTAATCAACAATTTTTCACACTTGTTGTTTTTTTTTAAATTGCCCTACCAACTGGCCACCAATATAGTGTGATTTATTACCTTCTCTGGGGTTACGTAAATTCAATAGTTTATGCGAGAAGACAATATTTTGGGGCGATTTTTTTACAATATACTTCCTACGGAACCTATCCTACTCTTGGCAACTCAGTAGCAAATAGAGTAATCATGAGCGAATTCTCTCTGAAATCCTAATGCTGAATGCACTTGCTTGCAAAATTAAGAAGCTGAACTGACTTTTACTAAGATAATTACTAAATTATATTGTTTTGAAACTTTTTAATTATTCAAAAAAAAAAAAAAAAAAAATGCTAAAAACTGTAAAAATTTGCTTTACGTCAATAGTAAGCAGTTCCTTATCAGGAGCTTCTCCTGCTTATCTCTACTTTTAATAGCTTCTTTTATTTACTTAACCATCTGATTTATTTCCTAGATCTCTTTCCTATTATTATATTATCATTATCTAATACATATAATAAAACAGTAACTCATTACCTGTCTGTCTTTCTGTTTGTGTTCGCATCACGTAAAAACTTCAGGATGCATTGAAACAAACTTTTGTGACGAGGTACCTTTGTATCTTGACTCCAATATAGGGTACTTTTTTCCTCAAAGATATCTTATTTCCATGAGAAATTGGAGAAAAAGCAGTAAAAAAGTACGCCGTTTTTTTTACAAATTTAAAAATACTGCCTACTTTAAGGCATATGTTATTTTTTAAAGCTGGATATTTTAAACACGGTTGCGCAACAGATGGCGCTGTTGGAAAATAATGACAAACTATGAACTAAAAGCGAGATATTTTAAACACTGCTGCGCCACAAATGGCGCTGTTTTAAAATAATCATGAAATATGAATTACTTACTGCCAAATAGACAATTGAATAAAAATTGCATTTGATTTGTATTTTTACTTTGAGGAATTACGTTGTTATTTAAATATTTTAAACAACTTTGTCCAGCTTTACAATAATTTTTAGAATTTCATAAAAAATTTTAGAATTTTATCCAGAGATGGGTACCTTTATATAAAGTAAATACATAAACCATAACTAAATAAAAGTAAGAGTCTTAAAATGTGTTGTGGATTACTTTTAACCCTTATGTCAACAGCAGAAAACTTATACGTACGTCAACAACAGCATACCCGGGTATACACTTGATTTTTATATGGCAATCTTTTGTTATTAAGTATGTTTTTAATTTTTTCTATGTATTTAGAATAACGTCTGAAAATGCCGAAAATTATATAGGTAAATATGAAACTAGTTGGTCTGTAGTCCACCACAAACTCCCTGGTACCTTACCGTCAGCATATTGAGATTTGGACGAAGTATACAAGAGCTATCCATTTTGGAAACATTCAAATTGATAATTTCTGATAAAAAAATGTGCAACATAATTATTCGGAAAATAAATAGATAAGCAAACCAATGAATTTATGCATATTTGATCCATCATTTGACAACGGAAACACATACCAGAAACGTAAATAAACAAAGCGGCAGCAATAACGGAAATAGTTTTGATGCTAAAAACAAACAAAGAAGCAATTATACAGAAGGAGCCAATGTCACTATTGATGAACAATTGTATTCTTTCCGTGGTGGTACTGTTATCACTCAATTCATACCATCAAAACTCGATAAATACGGAACAAAAGTGTTGTAGGTATGTGTCTTTATTTCGTCTTATCCGACGAAGGGAAAAATCTACAAGACAATGGCGGCATCCAGTAAACGTGAAAATATCGTAGGTGGAAAAGTGTTGAAGGACTTTTAAGTCAACCTTTTACATGGAAGTGGAAGAAACATTGTGTCCGACAACTTTTTACCAACTACAATTTGAATAGCAATTTATCTATGTTGGGTACAGAATAAAAAGGAAGAGCATTTATATCAACGAAATTTGCTATTCAAAAAGGACGTGTAGTGGAATGCACCTTATTCGATTCAGTTGTGGTCCTTTCACCATAACAAAAGCGAAATAGAAGATCTAAAGAAGAAACCAGTAATGATATTAGACTATAACAAAGGTAAGGGTGGCAAACATATATGGGTCCTTTGAACTTCTTTTATCATATTCTGGATGTAGGTGCCTTTGCTGTGCACATAATTTACGTGGAGAACCATCCGGTTTCGACAACCCGTCCTAGAATGTTCCTTTGCGAACAACTAACGCAACCTGAGCCAAAACTAACCGCATAACTAGAATATTTTTTAATTTTTCAATGTTGTAAATACGCTTATACATATGTACATACATACACGCAAAGAAAAAACATGGTTATTGTATGGTCACGGCAAACACACTATGTTCTCTGTAACAATAGATGTTTGCTGTGAACAAATTATAGTTATTTAGAACAATACTTTGGTCACGATAAACAAGTTTTTTGTTAACAGTTAATCATTAAATGTTTATACGCACCAAAAAAGCAACATGGTTGATTTAAAACATATTAAAATTCAAACCACAACCAAATTATTTTTAATATTTAAAAATTATAAACATAATATATTATTATTAAACATAGTATGTTAAATTTGACTAAAAATAAACAAGTAATGTTTAGTTTTAAAAATACATATTTTGGTTTTGACATTTTTTCAGTTCAGAAATATGTGTGTAAGCTATCGGTTCATCTAAAACCGTAAAAACATTAAATACCCATTTGATGTCAACAAATAAATTTGTTTTTTATTATAATTGATAGTTTTAAATTAATAATATCAAACACATAAAAGGTAAGCAGAAAATATCAAAATATGTATGTAAGTCTAAATGGAAATATTCGTGTATTTGTTTTTTTTTTTATTTAAAAATATATTCATAGGTTGTCACATATAACCATTTACATGTTTCAAATTAAATTATAGTATGTTTATATTATAAACATAACTATGGTTATATTTTACAATGTTATTTTTATGTTCCAACGACAACAATATTATTTTTATATATAACCATATAACTCAACCATAACATGTTGTTCTTAGATTATGGTTACCTCAACCATGTTTTTTCTTTGCGTGTATGTTCATACCCGTATGTATTAATGATCTATTTTTTTGATCATACTTTTATTTTAGTCTATTTTTAAAACTTCTACTTAGAAATAAAGATTTCAATTTTATGCAATCAATATGCATTTTCACGTACTTTCCTAAACATACCCGGGTATGCAGATGTTGACGTAAGGCGTAGGATTCGAAAAGTGGACATACCTCTGACCTGAGTTATCCAATTTCACTCAAACATGAGAATATTATATAAAACACTTTTGTTAAGGATATCATGAAATTTCAGATCAATATGATAGCTACTTTTCAAGATATAGTCGATTTAAAACGCAAAACATACCCGGGTATGTTGCTGTTGACATAAAGGTTAAAGCAAATCGAACAAAATATTGTCAGGACGCACACAAAGTATGTGTGATCACAGCTAGTAGTTAACAAAACATAACCTTAAATAAAATTTAAAAAAATAAAATAAAGTATTGCAATTATTCATTTTTAAATTGAGACATGAACGGCTTAAAATTAAATTTTTATCTATATTTTACATTAACTGGCATTGGCAACTGGGAAATTATTTTCCTTGTACGAAATGAGTCATTGGTGCCGATGACCATGTTCTTTTCAGGTTCAAAATGTATCAACTTAACCTACTCTAATACTATGCGATAGTATGCTTGAATGTTTCACTAAAGTGCATAGGAGTGCTTTAAAGTCACTTACTATCGTTTTCTCAAAAACAAACTTTTTTTCAAATAGAAAAAGAAAAAACCTTTTTTGTCACATGCTGTTAAATATGTACGAGTATATGTGTTAAACAATTTGGTGTTTAAATTTCATAAATTACGTTTATTTTTTACACATATTTTCTCTGCAGCAGGAGCATGCAAACATACGTAAACATTGAAGTGTCGCTATTTCAATTTAAATATTTTTTGACAAGTTTTATTTTTCTGTTTTTATTTTCTTAAAACTATTTGCACTTTTTCACTTAGCTGTCTGTTTTATGGACATTCACAAGAAAGAAAATAATAAAAATCTACATAAATTTCCACATACATATATTTCGCACATGACGTAAAAAATACCTTCAAAAAGCAATTGCCAGTTGTGTATGGAAAGAGCTCAGACAACAAACAACAGTGAGAATGTTGCTTTTAAAAAAGTTACTGACTGGACAGTGAATTGTAATGTTTTACTTTTAATATTTGTTTGTTTTTTTTTTTTATTCCATATTGGATTATTTGTTTGTGAGTTTCTTAAGAGCTTTTGGTAAAAGTACTTGGCGTTTATTTTTTTAAATTATTTTATTGACACATTTAAAAGTCTTATTTCTTGTAAAGATTACCATGCAATATATATGTAAGTACTTTGTTCGAAATGTGTTAATAGTCTATAAATCACACCTGTTGTTAACAAACCTGTTGTTTTGTAGTTTATTTTCATAAATTGAAAGAAAAAGATTTTCTAAAATTCTTGCATGACACACCTTAAGAAATAATAAAAACGATATGATATCAGGTTACTAAAGCAACACCTGACTAAAAGCAGTACAACAGTAGAGAAAACCCAAACATTTTTTAAGGAAGTGGTAAACTTAAGCAGTCAATAAAAAAAAAGCTTTTTACAACCCATGTAACTTTTTAAATTATGGAGCAGAAATATTTGTTAAATTAATAACAAAAAAAGATTAACAAATTCTTAGAAATGGGGATTTTTTTTAGACATAATTGTAATTAATTACAATAATATAAAATTATGCACAGAAAAAAAAAATATTTTCATCCATTAAATGTTTTAATTGGTTTCAGATTAAAATTTAATTAAATAATTAATTGATTAAATTTTTTGTTTAATTAGAAAATTTTTTCTTCTCTTTTAAACAAATTTTTAATTGATTCAATTATTTGTTTAACTAGAACATGTTTTTCTTCTCTTTTAAACAAATATATATTTGAATCAATTAAAAAGTTAATTGAATTTTAATTTAAAAGTAATTAAAACCTTTAATTGTTGCAACAAATTATTAATAGCGTGCTATTAACCCAAATTATAACTTTTTTCTGTGTAAGCTTTTAAAGTGATGCATACTTAAGCCATATTAGAATTAAGTGGCAAATTAATATTTTAATTTAACATTTAAATTATAAAAAATAAGAGTTTTTTTTTGACACCTTTTTATTTATCAACTGAATTATCCAAGAATAACTAACCAACAAATTTTCAGCTAAAGCTTTAAAACTTAATTGAATTATTTAAAATATTAATTGAATTTTAATTTAAAACTAATTAAAACCTTTAATTGATGCAAATAATTTTTTCTGTGTAAGCTTTGAAAATTACGCATATATTAATCCAGGTTAGTAATAGAATTTAGTGGCAATTTAGTATTTAAATTAAAATACGACTTTTCAAATTTAGTAAGACTTTTCCAATTATATTTTAATAAAAGCTTTTTTTTCTTTAAAAAATAACAGCTTTTTTGACAAAGCTTTTATTTTTTTTAAGAAAAAAAATTTTGGTTTTTATAATTCTAATATAAATTAAGCTTTTTAACTTTTTCAGAAGCTTTTTAGAACCTTCTCAGATATTTAATGTGAATCATTAAGCTTTTAAGTATCTACTAAAATATCCAAACCAGCTAAAAAGCTTGAAAACTTAAAAACCTTTTTAAATCTGAAAACATTTATTTTTATCTAATAAAGACGTAAATTAATTGAAACTAACTACGGCCTTTTATTTAAGGCCATAAAGCTTTTTTTACAACTTTTTGCTTCTATGTTTTTAAAATCACATTTCTTGTTTAATTAAAATAACTCATCATAAATAACAAATATACAAACCTTGATAGGGATTAATGCATTTCCCTATCAAGGTTTGTATATTTGTTATTTATAATGAGTTATTTTAATTAGAAGCAAAAAGTTGTAAAGAAAGCTTTATGTCCTTAAAAAAAAGCTCAAATAAAGCTTTAAATTTAATACTCTTTTTAAAATATTGCTATAATGAAAGCTTTTTTTCGAAATCGGCTAATAAGTCAAAAACCAATAAAAGCTTATTCTCCAACAAGTATTTCCTAAGAATCCTTAAAAGCATTAGTATAGACTTTTTTTAAAACCCTGTTCTGTATTGGAAAGGAACGTCTAATTAAGAGCTTTTTGAGTCAAAAATATATTATTACGGATTAGTAAAACAAAAAAATATTGTTAGCTAAAGCTTATATACCTCTATAATCTACCAAGAATGATAGACTAGTGCCATCAGAAATATTTCCCATAACATAAAGTGGTTCGCCCAATTTTTTATAAACAAGGTTGAGAGCGAACTTAGTTAAATATCCCATGTCTATTATTATTGAATCTAACTAAATTTTTTATTAAAAGATCTTATAGACCTACAAAAATCGTACTTAATAAAAGTTTTAATGGAATTAATAAATAAATATATTGTTAGCTAAAGCTTATATACCTTTTGTAATATAACCAATAATGATAGACACGAGAATTAATTGCCATAACATGACGTAGTTTGTCCAATTTTTAATAAACTGGGTTGAGAGCGGAATTATTTGGATATCATGTGTCTATTATTATTGAATCTAACTTCCTTGTTTATTAAGAGATCTTAAAATCGTACATAAAATCACATTTAATAAAAGTTTTAAAAGAATAAAAAGCTTTGGATATTTTATTTTTTATAAAGCTCAATTTTAGACGGTGTATTTTGTGTTCAATCAGAACTTTAAGTCACAAATAAAAAACCAATATTAATTATTGAATTTAATATCTGCTAGAGCTTTAAAGCTTAAAAGCTTATACTTGAAATAGTAATAACTTTTTTTGGTTGGCAGTCGGTTAGAGGGCATAGTAACTGACAGAAGGGTAGAACTTGGGTCCAGGCTTGTCATGTTCTATTATATGCTACTTTTTGTGACTGTATAGTAGATTGTGATTGCGATATTAGGTGCTTTACACACGGTGAAAAGTGTGCTGTATTATACAATAGGGGTGTTGGTCTACACTTTTATTTCACCACCTGGTGGGAAGACCACCGTCAGGTGAACTAAAAGTGTAGACCGGACTACTACTTTGTCATAAAAAGTTACTCTAATCCAAGGTGAAGGAGCTAACGCCAGAGAGGTATGGCCGTGGAGAGTTTAGCTGGTAGTTTAAGAACTGGGAATACTTTTAGCCGACCTCCAGTATACTTACTGCTAAATAAAACCATCAATTTTTATTTACGAAATAAGTCTTTTAAAAAAAAATTTCTTAGAAATTGGTAGTCAACAAAAGAAAGAATTTTAAAGCAGAATTTTAACTGTTTACAATTTGGTTCTACTTTTTCGTTGCTTATAATCAAGAGCCCCCACGCAAACCCCTAAGGGTCTGTGAGCACATACACAATCTCAACCAGAATCTCACACAGAGAACAAAACATGTAAAAATTTAAAATCAGTAGCATACCAACTTTCAAATACTTTTCTAAATATTTACCAAACCAATATCATTTTACCCACTTTTTTGTTTGGGGGCCTTTGTTTCTAACAATAATAGTTTGCCTTGAACCTAAAAATACCAACAAAAAAAATTATTAAAAGTTTTCATTACTTTAATTCAACCTTGGTTGTTTTCTTTTTCGATCTAATTATATTTAAAGTATTTCAGTTTTCTAAACAATTGACCTTAGGATTCTTTCTCCTCTTGTTCCTAATAAATTTAAGAAAAATAAAATAAATTTTGGTTTCCATTTAAAAAAAATTTATAATAAGTTGACTATTAATGCAAAAAAAAATGTTTTTTTTTACCAAAACAACAAAATTACGACGACCGAATATCCTTTAAAAGGAAATAAAACATAAACGGAAATATCCTTGCCAACTTGAACCATATGCTTCAATAATTCTTTAAAATTATATAATTGAAACCAAAAAAATTTTTTTTTTTTGTTTAAATATTTTTTTTGCCATCAGACTACAGAAGATAAAAACAATAATTTTATTAATTTTGAATTAAAAAAAATTAAAACACAATTATTTAACTGCGAAAAAGTTGAATAATTTTCTTATTGTTTTTTATTTCTCTTTTATCTGAATTCTTATCTTTCGATGTTTGCAATTTATTGTTTTTCATTTTTGTTTTTTGCTGTTTAACCGACATCTGCTTGTCAATCATTTCACATTTCACATTACATAATAAATATCTTCTTTTGTTCATTTAAGTCTGCTTTTTTTTCGTCTGTGTGTAAAATTATAACATTTCTTGTCTAGTTGCTGCAACGAATGTCTCATCATCGAACAGCAATGACAACAACAAAACAGCAATTGCAGGAGGAGGAAAAAATGGGAATGATAAAAAAAGTATCCCTTGAGAAAATATAAAATTCTTTAATCTTTAATACTTCAATCTATTCCCATAAACTGCTTGTAATGTTTATACACCTTTCAAATATTCACTTGAAAAATTTATATATATTTTAAGGAAAATATAATTACATAACAAAGACTAGCTGTGCCCGCACACGTTGTGTACGTCCTGACAATATTTTGTTCGATTTTGCCTTGAAAGTAATCCACAGCAAATTTTAAGACTCTAACTTTTATAGTGCTTCACGTATACGTATTTACTTTATATAAAAGTACTCATTCCTGGATAAAATTCTAAAATTCTAAAAAATGTTGTAAAGCTCTGTAAGAAGTGTTTAAAATATTTTATAACATTGTAATTCCATAAAGTTAAATATACAAATCAAATACAAATTTTATTCCATTAGCTATTTGGCAGTAAGTAATTCATATTTTGTCATTATTGTAAAACAGCGCCATCTGTTAAACAAGAGTGTTTTAAATATACCGCTTTCAATTTATATTTTGTCATTATATTAAAACAGCGCCATCTGTTGCGAAACCGTGTTTAATATATCCCGCTTTCAATTTATATTTTGTCATTATATTAAACAGCGCCATCTGTTGCGCAACCATGTCTTAAATATCCCTCTTTCAATAATAAAATATGCAAAAAATCGGCTTACTTTTGCTGCTTTTTCTTCACTTTTTCTTGAAAGTATGATATTTTTGCGGAAAAAATTATAATTTATTGGAATTAAAATTGCAAAAAAAGCCTATATCTTAAATTAACAATCCTATTATAAATAAGTTCACCAAGTCTTTTGAATTAAATTAAATTATCTCCTAAACTTAAAGAGATAATAGAGATATTAGATATAAATTTCCAATATTTCCAAGGACTGTCTATATATATATATATATAATTTTGGTGTCATATCAAAAAAAAAGGTATATGAATAAGTTACCCAATTATACGGGCTTAGGCACAAGGCCCCTTCACCAATAGGACTTCACCCAGTAACATCTCTGATTTACCACTGTGAAATTTAATTAAGATATATTTAGTGTTTCATGAGCTACAGACATATTTGCAAAATAAAATGTTTTTAAACCACTGTACGTTAGAGTTCCTGATTTAACAAAATTTAAGTTGCAATCGCCGAATTTTGAAAACACATTATAATCGATTTATTATTTATTCACAGGTGAAAAAGGTATACTTATATATTTATAAGTTTGTCATTCCGGTTGTAATTTCTACAATATTCATTTCCGACCCCATAAAGTATATATATTGTGGATTCTTATACATAGGGAAGTTGCTTCAGCGATGTCCGTCTTTCCGTCTGTGTTTCCGGTAAAATCTACCAGAAGAGATACAAAAAATTTAAGCCCACCAATCTGTTAGGTATAATTTCGAAAATTTCGCTAATGCAATTCAGCAATATCACACCATTCCATTCGAGGCTGCAGACATAAAACTATGCCCACCTATATCTTTTCACGTTATTATTTTTTTCGGCTGTAATGATTCTCTTTTTTGTTAAATAAATATTAGACCACTCGCATGGAGTCCATACAGATCTCTGGGGATCAATACTCCCTCTGAGGGACGATTTTTGTTTGTCTTTAGGTTGGTAGGATGGGAATCAAAGCAGGAAGCTTTGATTTGTATTAAAGGCCTTTATAGAAAGCAATATACTAAGAGGTAGCCGATAGACCCACAGGGTCCCAACTTTAAGAACAAATTTTCTGTAAAATTAAAAAAAAACAAATTTACGAAGTTTTTGATCAAATTTTTAATAAATTTTTTTAAAAAATTTTCGATAAAATTATTACAAAAATTTTCGATAAAAATTTTTACAAAAATTTTCGAGAAAAATTTTCCAAAAAAATTTTCCAAAAAAATTTTCAATAGAATTTTTAACAAAAATTAAATGATATTTTTGAAAAAAAAAATCGATAAAATTTTTAGAACAAAATTTCGATAACATTTTTATGAAAAAATTTATGCAAAAAATTCTTATAAAAGTTTAAAAAAAATTTCGAGAAAATTTTTACAAAAAAATTTCGATTAAATTTTTACAAAATATTTTCGATCACATTTTTACAAAAAGTTTTCGATAATAATTTTACAAAAAATATTCAATAAAAGTTTTACCAAAAATTTTCGATGATATTTTAAGAAAAAACTTTCTATAAAATTTTTAGAAAAAAATTTCGATAACATGTTTACAAAAAACATCCTATAAAATTTTACAAAAAATTTTCGATCAAATTTTTACAAAAAATTTTCAATAAAAGTTTACAAAAAAATTTCTCTAAAATTTTTACAAAAAATTTATGATAACATTTTCACAAAAAAAAAACGATAAAATTTTTACAAAATTTTTTTGGTAAAAATTTGACAAAAAATATTCTGTAAAATTTTTACCAAAAAATAAATGTTACTTTTAGAAAAAAATTTTAATAAAATTTTTAGAAAAAAATTCGGTAACATTTTTACAATAAAAATTCGATAAAAGTTTACAAAAAAATTCGATAAAATTTTTACAAAAAAAATTCGATAAAATTTTTTCAAAAAATTTGGAATAAAATTTTGAGAAAAAATTCCTGTTAAAATTTTTACAAAACATTGTCGTTAAAATTTTTACAAAAAAATTATTTTCTATATCTTTATATTATATTTGTAATATTGATTTAAAAATCTGTAAAAATTGGTATACATAACAGAGTAAGAGAATATTTAACATTACTATCGTGAAGGGTATATAGGATTCCGAATATAGCACTCTTAATTGTTTTATATTATTTATATTTATTAAATGCTGCAATATAAATGTAAACTTTATTCTAACATAATATCAAGAGCATAGTAAAAATGGCCTTCATATATTGTAGTAAAACAACCAGAGTCTTAGATGGGAATAACAGGTTACGCGGGCCCCGGTAGAGCAATTAAAACAATTTTCTCCTTGAAACTGATAATCAATTTTTAAATTTTCCTATTGGCCTTGTTATTCTTCTTTTTGCAACATAGACTGACATATAGAAGCAATCATCTTTTCTAAACATATTTCCAATTGAAGGAAAAAATCCACAATAAGTTCTAAAACTAAAGGAAAGAATAGAAAAAACTGCTATTGTTTTGATTTCTTACTTACTTTTTCAACAAACCCATTATGATCATTATCTCAATAGCAGTTTTTATATCCAGTTTATTTTTTTCTTTCAATTTTATTTCTTCTACACTCATCATAAATGAAAACAATCATAACAAATTACAAAAAAAAATTGAAATAAAAAAAATAACAAGACAAAAGATTCCTTAGAGTTTTTTCTCCCAGTTCAACATTAATAAATTCATGTGTTAAAGGAGGGATAGATGGAGTAGAGGAAATATTTTATTGTTGAACTCCTACAGATTCTTATCGATGTGGCCTGCATATTTTTGTAACAACAATTATGTGGCGGCCACCCTTTAAGAGGATTAGTTGTTATTCCTGCCACCCAGTTTGAGTTCTGTTTTGGACATTCTGCTTGTAACGTTGGAAATTATTTGTGTTCTATAACGTTTTTATGGTTTAACGCTTTTCGAATTGTTTAAATGAGAACAGTTTTATCTAGGTTTTTATCTTGATTGTGTGCAAAGCGAAAAATTAAATAAAAAAGGACAAATAAAATGAAAATAAAATATAATTTTTATTTATTTCTCTCACACACAAAAAAAAGATAAACATAAACATGTTTTTGCATAAATTTTTATCCGCGCTTGTTGGCCAAACAATATCGTGACCAATAAAAAAAACACATTTTTTTGTTGATATAAAATAATAAAATTTAATGTGGAATAAACATAAAGTTTCTTATTACATTTTTTATGCTTAGAAAAGCTATTGCAAACAGATATTTGTTTAATCGAAAAAATGGCATGGGAAGCTTAGAACACAGAAGTTGGTATTAAAACAATTATTGTTAGGCTTAAGTTAATTATTAGAAAGAAATAAAAAATATAGATATTAACAGAATGTAATGCATTTTCTAAATAGCTACATTTTCCCCAGCATTATTCGTATTTATCTAAAAAGCAATTACATTTGTAATTCCTTTTCTCTTAAAACAACTTTTTTAGAGAAATAGAATACGTGAAATTATTTTATTATATTTTAGAGATTCACCAGAAATTATAATTTTTTTTTAATTGCTTAAAAATATTTTTTTAAAATTAATTAAAAACGTTTATTAAAGGAAATAGTTAAAATTTGTATTCTTAAAAAAATTTTTAACTTAGAAATTTTTGAAACTTATAAAAAATTTTAATTAGTTTCAGATACAAATTTAATTAAGTTTTTAATTATTTACTTAATTAAAAGAACGTCAAAACTACAACAAAAGTTTTAATTAGGTTAGGTTAAGCAGGCAGCTTATAGAGGAGGAGAAAAGAGAAGTGGAATAAAAATAGCTCACTTGGGTCCATTATGTTGGTCCCTTTGCGATACCTGCAGATAAGAGCAGGTATAGACAGAGAAGATAGAGAACAAAGATCATTATAGACTGAGGAAGAAACTTAGAGACAGAAGTGGGTAGAAGGTCATAGACGGGGAAGGTGTTAGCTGTGAAGACTCTATTGGACGTGACATACATTAATGAGCAACTATGTCAGTTCAGTTGGAAGAGGGTTAGAAAACCAACCACAGTTCCTTAAAAAGGAATTAATTCTGATTGGTTCCAGAGATGAAACACAAGAAAGGCCTTCAAAACATCGTTGTCCCAAGTGTTGTAGGCGACAGAGTTCTAATGCAGGGCAATGACAGAGAAGGTGTTCAGAAGGTGTTCTTCTTCATCCTGGCAACTTCTGCAGAAGTCATTAAAAGGGATACCCATCCTGCTTGCATGGGTTCCAAATAAGCAATGACCAGTCCCTATTGCTATTAAGTCGCGTATCTGCATTTTCTGCAGCCGAAATAGCGAGACCGTTTTCTTTTGGTCCAGCGAGGGCCAGATTGTCCTTGCAATCGAGCAATTCGACTCATTGGACCATCTGGCCTGAGCTAAGGGCAAGTTAATGCGGTGTAAACAGGCCAAGAGGGGAATGCCACAATAGATGTCTATGGCATCATCGTGCAATAGTGTTCACTTTTTGGCTAGTTCATCGGCGGCAGCACAGTTGCCTTGATTAGTCCCATGTCCCCTCACCCATTTAAGGGCGACTGTCGAATTATCCGCCATCACATTTAAGGATGTCCGGCATTCAATGACAAGATTTGATGTGCTATACACACCTATAAGGGACATGATAGCGGCTTTACTATCAGTACAAATCCAGATATCTCTGTCTAATATCCTGTGCTACTTTAGCCAGTTAGCGGCCTTTTTAATAGCAGATATTTCTGCTTGTATGACATTGCAGTCATTCGGAAGTCTGAAACATATTCTGATTCCAAACTCCTCTATATAAGTTTTAATTAATTCCAGATACAATTTTAATTAAATTTTTGATTGATTCCATTATTTATTGGAAACCATTATAAGTAAGAAAAAATTATCTTTGAGCTCAAGGTCAAATTGTAGTGTAAAACTATTATTTGGCAATAAAGAATTAGTTTTAGACTACAATATAACCTCGAGCTCAACGAATATATTTTCTTACTTATAGTTGTATAACCTAAAAAGGGCGAATAAATTCTTGATATATATTAATTGTAAAATCAATTAAATCCACACTCAATTAAAAAATTAATTACATTTGTAACGGAAACAAATTAAAACCTTTAATTGGTGCGAATATTTTTTTCTCTGCAGCAGATAAATCTTATAAAAAAAGAGATCTACCAAATGGTAATTGTTATATTAATATCACTGGTCATCAACAGTGTTGCCACAAAGGATTTGTTGGCAAAAAGTAATTAGTATGGGCCTACCATTAGCAACATTCTTAAAAGGTGCCGCTAGTTTTTGAGATTTTCATTATTCTATTTTTACCCTGCTTCTGTTATGTTTTGTTTATTTGAATAAAAATAATCCAATTATTATCCAATACTGTTTGCATTTTTCTCACAAGACTTGGAATTAAAGGGGACAACACGTAATTTAACTTGGCGATAATAAGCTTAATTCCTGGTTTAATTCTAAGGTTTAAAATAAGTCGATGACATTAACAAACTGTAGTAACAAAAGGATCATTCTGAACTGTAAGTCAGAATATGGAATGCAACCGTTTTTTCGTATTTTTATGTTTTATTGACAGTTTTGAAATGTCTTGGAAGTAGTGTTTTAATTGCCCTGATGGTAATTTTTATGTTTGTGGTGAGCTCACATTTGTGCACAACGCTGAAACATCACTCTCCTGGCTTAAAAGAAATAGTATATTTTTTATATTTTGGTTTAAAAGTCAAGAATCATCAAGATAAACTTTTGGCTTCTCATGTAATTTGTTTAAAAGGCGTAACGAACTTAATTAAATGGTTTTCTGAATATAGACCATCAATGCCTTTTGCTATTCCGGTGATTTGGAGAGTATAGTCAAACCACTTGGACGATTGTTATTTTTGTCAATTTCCAAATGTATTTAAGAAAGGGTTTAATAAAAATAAGAAACACTATGTTGTATATCCTAATGTGTCATCAGTAGATCACTCTGTTTCGCATAGTGGCAATTTGCCATCGGAAAATTTGCAAAACTTTACTGGAAATGCAGATTCTGACCCAGGTGAAGTTTGTGCCTTAAAAACATACGAATCTTAAAGTGAAGATTGTGATTTCGAAGCGTCTAGTGGATCTAGTTCCCCTCACAAAATCTGCCAGGCTAAACTTAATGATATGGTTAGGGATTTGGACTTAAGCAAATCAAACGTTGAATAACTTGCATCTCGATTAAGCTAATAAAAATGGTTGGCACCTAATGCTAGAATATCTGTATATCGACAAAAGGTGTTGAATAATTTTTTGCTATGAAACACAACCTAGTTTATCCTTCCGACATTGAGGAGCTTATGAATTTGATTAATATAAAACACAGACCACACGACTGTAGGCTATTTATTGACGCTTCAAAATTAAGTTTCAAAGCTGTATTATTACGCAATTGTAATATTGAACAGTCCATTCCTGTAGCCCCTTCGAAATATATAAAAGAGACTTTGCAAGAATATGAAGACAGTGTTAATTAGAAAGCATTAACTACGAAAAATATAAGTGGCATATATGTGGCGATTTGAAAGTTGTGGTTATTCTTTTAGGATTACAACTTGGGTACACCAAATTTTGTTGCTTCCTATGCGAATGGGAGAGCCGTGCTAGGGGATTTAAATTACAAAAAAAGATACTGGCCAGTCAGTCAAAATTTTATACCTGGATCGTAAAATGTATATTTCCTTCATAGATCCTTCAAAGATGATTCTTCCATCTTTCTACATAAAATTGGGATTGATGAGAAATTTCGCCAAAGCGCTGAACCAAAAAGATCCCAGCAAACAACAAATATATTGCAAACCTCTCAAAATCGTTTAAAGTCATTAAAAACGTATGCGATTTACTCAACTTTTCTGATGTTAACAGTGTCCCAAAACGACAAATCTCAAGTAAAAGTCTGGAAAATTCACTATACGATGCAGAATGTTGTTGTTTGTTAAACTGCGTACTTAAATTTTTACATTTCTCGAAATTAACTTTTGGCCTAATGTCCGGCTAGATTGGCGCAATTTAGCACTTTGAAGAAAACTCTTGACAACTATTAGCAAAATCTACTGTCTAGTTTACTGCCATGAATGTGTTAAATCGGGCAATTTTTGCAGCAGCCGCGGCAGCCAAAATTTTCTAATTCATAATTTGTAATAAATTATCCTTAAAGAAAGAACAATTCCTTTGGTTTTCAATTTTTTTTTTCTGAATTTAATTCTATTTAAATTTTCCTTTTATAAAACAAAATCATAAAAAACTTACTTTAGTTTAAATCCATTGACAAAATTTTATTTACCTAAAAGATAGAAAAAGAAAAATAATTATGATTAAAATTTTATAATGTTTTTAAAATATATAAGAAAAATTTAATGAATACTTCAGATAATAAAACTCCTGGGCAATCATGGACTTAGTAGTGTTTAATGACACACTTTAATGACAATGCAAGAGTCAAGTGACAGATTTTCTTTATAAAAAAAGGAACAACTATGCCAGTTTCTATTACTCAGGAACTAGTCACGTCAGTCATTCAGCTCTCCTTTCTCGAGAGTCATTTATAAGATAAACGAATTTTTTAATATTTAAAAAGCAAAGTGACAAAATTATTACATTTATACTTTTGGCGACACAAGTAAAAATACGAAGATTTTTTTTTACTTTTTTAAAATAAATTTATTAAAAAGAAAGACTTGTCTTCACCTAGGAAGTGCTTATGGGAGACTTTTGTAATTTCTATAAATGCAGCATTAAAATTTTTTTATTAAAAAATGAAGTACATTTAATGCCAGTTTATTACATTTTGTTCATTTTTTTTGTTCATCTAAACCAAGTTTATTTGCAATCATTTCTGATTCAATCTCGTTTAATTTTTCATTTTCTTTTTTGGCTCCAATCAACCTGACATTGAAAATTCTAAACAGATGCCAAAATAAATAAAAATAGAAAGAAAAAAAAAATAGTAAATAGTAAAACGGAAATAAAATAAACAAGCTGGCAATTGTAGCAAGCAACATTTTAGGATCAACAAGAACAAAATGAAATGCAATAACCGTGAAATGCGACAACCGTTTAATAGGTTTGTTCAAGAGCCAACTAACAACCACCACCCCACCCGCACTCACTTAAAAGCTGGCAGAACACACAACAAGCCATTACAAAAAAAAAAAAAAAAACGAAAAAAAAAAATACTAAAGAACGGAACCTAAAACCGTGAAATGACCAAATATTCACGTTAAATGGCTGCAATCTGAAATGAAAAAAAAAAAAACTGAAATGAAAAAATCATTGAAATTTTAGTGCAGAAGAACATGACCTAATTTTCCCCAGAGTAACGTAACGATCGAAGCTAAACACAACTTTAAAACCAACAATTTATTTCACATTTTTATTTTACGTTTCTTAAAAAAAATTCTTTCTCACAGCAAATGAAATTAGAAATAAAATCGCACAAAAATATAGAAAAGGATTTCTGTTTTCCTCCGTGCTGTTGGCGCAAAAGGTCATTTAAACAATATTTTTGTTTTTTTTTCTTCTCTGCAACAAAAAAAAAAAAACGTTTACAAATAATCAGCAAAATAAGCTGGATATGGAATAGTAATGAAAAGCAGAAAAAACCTTCAAGATTAAATAACTTTAATGAAATTAGAAAAATTAAATAACAAGGTTAAAGTACTAAGAATTCTGTAAGCGTAAAGAATAGTAAATGCTACTGACAAAACTCTCAAACATACACTCAAAGAAATAAGTGAGTTAGTTGTAAGATTTTACAAAAACTAAAAAAAAGAAACTAAAATATTCAATAAGACTGACTACTTAATAAACCTAATAGCTACCAATTAAATTCAAGATTGCCTATTAAGGGTTAATCTTAATTTTATAAAAAAAACTATGTTTTCTTTACATCTGTGGTATAGGGTATGTTCAGCAACTTTGTAGAAACTGTTATGGCAAATATTTTTGCGGAACATATTAATCCTCCAACCTAACGATATTTCGTGGCGTTATTCTAACAAATCGTATCAATTAACCCTAATAATTCTGGCAAAAAAAACCAACTTCAAAACAGATAGAAGGGCATCAATTCTAAACTAAAAATGTAAGAAATAATCTGCAAGAAATAGATTTAAGCCAAATAAAAAATGCGCCAAAATTAGCGGGAAAAAAAGTAAAGACTATGTGAATATCAAGTCTCTCCCTAATACTGTTCAAAAGTTAAGCTATTTTCACTATGGGGACACCATTCAAGCCTCTGACTATACCGCCTTCAAAGATAATGTCACACAGATCAAATAACATCACCTATTGGGACACCCTTTAATTTACAATTTCAAATTAAATACCTGTTGTTATAGAGGACTTGGCCACAAAGATTCTTTATAAATTTCAACTATCTGTCTATAACGGTTCAAAACTTTGGCCATATATATCAAATTACATGAACAATAGGGACACCCTTTACATTATAATTCCAAATATTTATACTTGTTATTATACCAGAGAAAGTACTGGACCTTTTGCCTAATTTGCACGTGTTTGTGTTTAACTGGACAAAAGATAGAGCCATATAGATCAAATTACATAATTTATGGGGACACCCTTTAATTTCTAAATTCAAATTATATACCTGTTATAGCGGATCTAGCAATACAGGTTCCTTGTAAATTTCAGCTGTCTGTCCATAACAGTTCAAAAGTTTGGTCACATACATAGAATTACATTAACTATTGGGACACCCTTTTATATCCAAATAAAAAATTTTATACTTTTTGTTATAGCGGACTTAGTAATACAGGTTCTTTGTAAATTTTAGCGGTCTGTGTACAACTGTTCAAAAGTATGGCCATACACATCAATTTAAATGAAATATTGGAGCACCCTTTGATTTATAATTTTGAATATTTATATTTTTTATGATAACAGTCATAGTAATCGATATTCTGTCAAATTTTGAAGGTTTTGTCTATAACGGTTCAAAAGATAGGCCCATATAGGTCAAATTACGTCACCTATGGGGACACCCTTTAAATTTTAAATTAATTTTTTTATTACTTTCTCTTGTTGAGAGCTATAGTGATAAGCAATTTTTTTTAAATTTTAAATTGGTGCCCTTTAGGGTTCTTTATACACGTAAAAAACATGTATGATGTATGGGGACACCCTTTAATTTTTAAAATAATGAACTGTTTTTAAAAAGGGGCCAAACTGTAATAAAGAAAAAAAAATTAAAATCGGTTCTGCAATGGCTGAGTTCTGCGGGCACATACATAAAACAACAACATTCAGACGAATTGATTGATAACTTCCTTCTGTTTTGAAGTCGGCTAAAAAGGGGAAGGGCGGGGCTAAAATGTTCTAAAAAAATGTTGCCCATAAAATTTTAATTTTTATATCAGAACCCAAAACGTAACACAACCACCAAAAACCAATGGCCATCTTGATTGCCCATTAACCCCTAATGGGCAGTATTGAATTTGATTGGTTGTTGATGTTTGCGTTAAGTTTTGGCTTTTGACATGTACAGTAAAATTTTATGGTCCTGCCCCTTCTTCGGGTTGTTTTGTACTATTTGTTTTGAGGCTCAAAATCCATTATGGAGTTAGAGTGTTAATATTTTCTACGAATCTATTTGCGATAAAATTTTCCAAAAAATTGCTGAACATACCCCATGCCTTAGATGTAAAAAAAAATTATACTGATATGCTGCAAGAACAGGCCAGAGTTGGGAAATTTTAATCGCCTGTGAAAGAAAATGCCCATGTGATCTTTTAAAACGCCGACACACTTGTGTTCGGAATCAGTCGTCGCAACCCCATATATTTTTCTATAGAACTCTATTATTGTTACGTCAAACACATTGAAGATACCATAAATAAAAATATGAATAAATAAGTATATGGCAACATACGTGAGCATATACTTATATTCATTGTATGCCTGTCAAACCATTACGTTTCTGCCTATTCGTACTGATGATGTTTAATGTGAATTAATATTTAGACCTTGTAGTGTTCCCAGCTGCATACTAATTAATCGTGCTGAAAACTTGATACTTCTCTATATTTTTACAACAATCATAATATGACCGCTTATATAAATAGAAACTGGCCTAAGGGTAAAAAAGTAATCTCTACAGGGGAACCGTTTAAAGTTTACCCTCTTTCTGAGAGAAATGTTAAACTACATATAAAAAAAATTTGTCCAGACAATATGAGTAAATCTATCTTTAATTTCACTCAGTGGTAAGTTCGTTCAGGATAAGAGCATCATGCGAGGTAGCGCTGTAAATATTGATCACATTTATCCCTTTCTCTGTGCGCGACTTATTATATAACTCTAATTTTTAAAGCTGATCGTAAATTCGAGATTGTAAACTGCAGTAAAGCGGCAAAGTTTGTAGTTCTTACTTTCAATACGCTTCAATGTATTGGATCATATACCCCGGGTTCTGTGCTTTGGGCACACACAGAAGAATTTTGAGCCCCCTAAGCAAGTAAAAGATGTAAGTGACAGGAATGATTCTTAACACCGTTTAGGTAGCGCTTAGGTAATGTTGATGGCCCTGGACTTTTGCAGCTACCTAAGCGCTACCTAAACGGTGTTAAGAATCATTCCTAGGAAGTTCATATGTTCTAGAAAGTTGTTTATTGTGATCTTAGGTTCATTTTTGTAGTTGATTGTTTCCTTGAATTTTGAACGGTTTGCTACCTATGGACCTGAACAGGGGAAGAAAGGTAAAAAAAATGTATTTTTTAAAGTTTTATGCGATTTTGTACTTGAAGATGAAGTTTTTTTATTTTTGTTCTTTATGACAATGGCTACAACTTTGCCTCAGAGAGTATATCAAAATTTCAAACGGTTTGCAAAATATGAGCTTGAGGAAATGATAATTTTTTTGCAAAAATGACATCGAGGCCCCACATCTTTGAGGGCCCATTAAAAAAACCTGGACTACTTTGGGCAAAACTGGGAGACAGGGGTCTTTTTTTTTTTGGTCTTTGGTGTCCGTATATGGTTATTTTTTTAAGTGTTGCACTGTGTTATAAAACAAAATGCTATCGGTTTTAGTTTTTTATAACAATACTGCTGTATGCGTCCTGACAATATTTTGATCGATTTTGCTTTGAAAGTAATAAACACCATATATTAAGACTATTACGTGTTTACTTTATATAAAGGTAGCCATCTCTGGTTAAAATTTTAAAATTTATATAACATTCTAAAATTCTAAAAATTACTGTAAAGCTCTGTAAAAGCTGTTTAAAATACTTTAATAACAATGTAATTACACAAAGTAAAAATACAAATCAAACACTAGTATTCATCAATTAGCTATTTGGCAGTAAGTAATTCATATTTTGCCATTATTTTAAAACAGCGCCATATGTTGCGCAACCGTGTTTAAAATGTCCCGCTTTTGATTCATATTTTGCCATTGTTTTAAAACAACACAACAGCTTTCAAAATATAAGATGCCTTAAAGTATGCAATACATTTAAATTGGTAAAAAAACCGGCATACATTTACTGCTTTTTCTCCACTTTCTCTTGGAAATAAGATATCTTTGCAGGAAAAAAGTACCCTATATTGATGTAAGGATACCAAGGAAATCTCCTTACAAAATTTGTTATAATCCATTCAATAGTTTTTACGTGATGGGAACACAAATAGACAGAAAGGCAGTCAGGAAATGAGTTACTGTTTTATTATATGTATAGATTTTGTGGCTTTTGGGAATTCTGTTCTGAAGACTTTTTTATTATACCCTAATAATACTCAGTACTGTCAAAATTATTTTCTTAGTCGGCATTAGGGACCTTTTCGGACTTGAATCAGTGCGCTGCACCTGATCTAAAGTGAGTTCGAAAAACTTAGCAACACTACAAAAGTCTTATTTTCAGATAATGAAGCACTTAACTAGATGATGTGCAAACAATCGTCACACAAGCACCATAAAAGTAGCTGACTTAATAAATAAATATTTAGTTGGTTTAATTAGTTATTCAAAAAATACAAATTTTCCCATTATCGAAACCAAAATTATGAATTACGAAAAATTTAAATATGTTTTATCATGTCCAGTTACCAATTCGATTTAGAAATGTTGAAGTTCATTTTTCGAAGGTATCTATCCAAAAATAAAGAATAACTCAGCTTCTTTCTATAGTATATGCAAGTATATAGGGCTTCATAACCCCGCCTAGAGACCTTATGGTAAATATGCCCTGGCTTATATCTCTTTAATCGGAAACAACTTGTCCTATTAAAAACAACAGCTTGCTTTCTCATTTAATTATTTTATTATATGCAACATTTTATTAAAGCAATTCTTTGCTAGAAAGAGATAGAAAATTTTGTCTTGTTAGATTTATCTATACATATAATAAAATAGTAACTCATTTCCGTCTGTCTATCTGTCTATCATTCATTGTTTGTGTTCGCATCACGTAACAATTACTGGATGGATTTTAACAAAATTTTGCAAGGAGGTACCTTAGTATCCCGATTCCAATATAGGATAATCTTTTTTCGCAAAGATATTTTATATGCAAGAGAAAGTGGAAAAAAAGCTGTGAAAAACGTAATTTCCGGTTTAAAACTGGGATATTTTCAACACGGTTATATTTTCACCACACACTCTTTTATTTTTGAAAGTGGGATATTTTAGAAACTATTACGCAACAGATGGTGACAGTTGATTTGTATTTTTACTTTGTGGAATTACATTATTATTAAAAAAAAGATTTACAATAATTTTTAGAATTTTAGATTTTTTTATAAATTTTAGAATTTTATCGAGGGATGGGTACCTTTATATAAATTAAATACATAAACCATAACTAAAGCACTACAAAAGTAAGAGTCATTCAATTGTTGTGGAATACTTTCAAAGCAAAACCGAGCAAAATATTGTCAGAACGCCCACGACGTGGCGGGCACAGCACAGTAGTAAATAAAGGTTAAATTGGTTTGTCTCTTGCGTTCGAAAAGAACGTCTAACGACATAAACCTTTATCAGAATAGTGTAGGTAGCAAAAAATAAAAATAAAAGATACAAAAGAAAATACAGCAAAAGCTTGAGAGCAAAACTGGAGTGGATCTTCTTGCTGTCAACAGCACTGTGATGGTACTTGACAAACAAAGTTAGTTATAGAATTTGGTTTTTTTTTATTTTTTTATTTTTTCATTATATGAAAAGGACACACTTAGATATAGAGAACAGATACATGTGTTATATTTGGCAACATGTATTTCAATTCATTTATTTTCTATAAAATACTTTTTTTGCCATGCTCTTGGTTGTTTTCTTTTACGTATTTGTAGAACATAAGAGTGTCATATTTATTTTTGTGGTTTCAAAAGTAGCAGCCACAAGTCGCAACATTGTTAACAGCAAAATTCAACAACTTTTCAAGTATTTATACACTTAAACATATGAAGAGTCTGTAACACGGTCTGCTTTAAATGACATGTTTGACATACTATAGTTTTTGTTATATTTTCTTTTTGTTTTTGTATGTATGTAGTTTTCCGGTATTAAGAAAAAAATTGTCTAAAAAGGAATAAGAGATTTATCCGCTTGTCATGTTTATTTAGCTCTATCCTAGATTGTCATTGCCATACAAAAAAAAAAGTTTTCTAAAAGTTTGTACCAAGTTTTAAAGATTTTGAAAATAAGTCATCGTTAAGATGAATCATATAATGACAAGACAAGAGTTTGACCTACAAATTGCCATGAAGCTTTTATTATTTGAATATTTTAGATCAAGTTGTTTGGCCAACTGCTGTAAAGAAGATTGGCAAGTGATATACACAAACATATATTAATATTAACCTACAAAAAGTTTAATAAATTAAAATAAATTTGTCATTAAATTTAGCATGACACCGATTTAATTAAAAAGTTTAAAATGTGAACAATGTGTTCTTAAGTTGTGAACTAAAACCGGCAACTAAGTTTAAAATTAATTTATTTTTAGATACTTTTGAAAGTTATAACACAGCAGTTTGCATATATTTCATAATTGATATTTCGTAAAGGACTTGGTGCCTCAAGACACAATTCTAGTCATACAATGGACATTCTGTAAGAGCGATTGTTGTAGGATAAGGTTGTGTTCCAAAATAATAATAATTATTATAATAATAATAATAATAACACTTTAACCAGGTATCGAAATGCCTCAGTGCTAGGGAGGTCGCCTTAAGTCACAGGTACATATATGCCAAGTAGTCATGAAGAATTGGAGCTTTCCACGTTAGTCAACTAGACCAGACTTCTTGAACCTTGGTCGCAGTAAGTTAAAAAAATTAACACTGCTCCTGTTAACAATCGTATGTTATTAATCAAATCAAAATTTGAAGCAAGATGCGCTGCACAGTGGGGGATTTGCCAGAAAAAAGCAAAAAAATTTACACATAGAAAACACCTGAAAAACAATTCTTTATGAAAACAAATTAGAAAGCTATATTCGGCCGTGCGCAATCTTATATACCCTACACCACAGTGATTTTATTTTTGCATAAATATATATATATATATATATATATATATATATATATATATATATATATATATATATATATATATATATATATATATATATATATATATATATATATATATATATATATAAAAACAGATATCTCATCTATTTAAGAATCAAACGCATTTAAAAAAACCATGTTACTCTATATACATACATATGTATGTATGTATGTATGTTTTTTTTTCGTATCGAACCGGAGGTGTGGAATCTATCATAGATACCAGAGGCCCGTACCACTGGCATGCACGATTCACCAAATGGCACCTACGTACTAAACCACACCCCCTTGTGTCATCAACTGTCATCCCCGCGGGACTGCCGCTAGGTATTACTTCGCGGGGACCGTTGGTATTTTACCTTATCTTCTATTATTTTCTTCCTGGATTCTTCTGCTTCGCTCCAATCGCCTGAGGTCTTTGATTATATAACAACATGCACTGCTGATGATGTCCCAGATTTGGGGATCCGTAGTAACTTTCCCGATAAAATCTTCAGGGCGGTTCGCATGTTCACTCCACCCAGCGTATCTTTGGCATTCAAACATTATGTGAGCTGCATCTTCCACCGAGTTTTGACAGTTTGGACAGTACGGCGACATTTCATGCCCGAACCTATGTAAGTATGCCTTAAACACACCGTGTCCTGTTAAAAACTGGGTTAGGTAGAAGTTAAGGTTTCCAGACTTTCTACTGAGCCATGTTACTATGTTGGGTATCAATAAGTATGTCCACCTCCCCTTTGAGGATAAGTCCCACCTTCTTTGCCATTCCACTATTGTTTTGTGCCTTTCTTCTCGATTTATGGAGGTTACATTAGTAATCCGTAGGTCCGTTCTCCTTCTCTTATATACTCGTTGTATTTCATTCGCGAGTAGGTCAATTGGAATCATTCCGGCTAAAACGCAAGCTGCTTCATCCGATACCGTCCTGAAAGCGCATATGGCTCTAAGTGCACAGAGCCTGTGTACTGTAGCTACTTTCTTCCTGTATGCCTCAATCCTTAATGTCTGTGCCCATATAGGGGCTGCATACAACAAAGATGAGTTGGTGACTGTTGCTAGTAATTTTCTTTTTTCTCCTTTTGGTCCACCTATATTTGGTAGAATCCTAGCGATACATCTTTGTATATTTAGTGCTTTAGAACAAGCGTACTCGATGTGCACCTTAAAATTTAATCTGTTGTCTATCATGACTATTTGATTGCTGCCTTAGAGCCTATTTTTTGGTCACCCACTTTAACTGTCAGGTATTCAAGTTTTTTCCTACTGGTAATTAACACCGCTTCAGTCTTTTGTTCAGCAAGCTCGAGGTTTGAGTATTTAAGCCACTCCTGAGTCGTTGATATGGCCTGATTTAGCTTTCTTTCTAGCTCAGGAATATACTTGGCTACAGCAACTATGGCAATATCATCAGCGAAGCCTATTATTTTTGTTGAGTCAGGCAATTGCAGCCTTAGAACTCCATCGTACATTATGTTCCACAGGAGGGGACCCAATACTGATCCTTGTGGGACACCTGCCGAAACTTCGTATACCTTGGTTCCTTCATCGGTATCATAAAGCAATTTTCTATTTGTGAAATAACTCCGTATAATATTTATCAAATATCTTGGCATATTCATTGTATTTAATGCATCCATAATACGATCCCATTTTGCGGAGTTGAATGCATTTCGCACATCTAGAGTGACAACAGCACAATACTCTTTGGTTCCCCATTTCCAACGTTCTCCAGATATTGCATCAGCAGCGATTTCTACAACCGTTTTTACAGCATCTATCGTAGAGCGAGCTTTTCTGAAGCCAAATTGAGTGTCCGAGAGTCCACCTCTTTCCTCTGTCATCATTAGGAGCCTTTTATATACTACTTTTTCTAGCATTTTGCCCATCGTATCCAAAAGACAGATAGGGCGATACGATGAAGGTTCACCAGCTGGTTTATCTCCTTTTGGAAGCAGGACAAGTCTCTGAATCTTCCAATGATCTGGAAAGATTCCTTCAGAGAGACATTTTTGCAGAACGCTTTTAAAAGCCTCAGGTCGTTTTTTGATAGCTGCTTTGATTGCACAGTTTGGAATACCATCTGGTCCAGGCGCTTTTTAGGGTTCCGTACACAAAGTGTAAAAACGAAACCCTATTGTTTTCGCTACAATGTCTGTCCGTCTGTCCGTCTGTCCGTCTGTCAGCGCCTTTTATCTCTGGAACCGTAATAGGTAGACTCTTGAAATTTTCACAGATGATGTATAGTTGTTGCCGCTATAGCAACAAATACTAAAACTTATAGGGTGTTCCAATAGAGAGGTGTTATTTACGAAAATGTGTTTATTTCTTGAACTGTAGGAGGGATACAATTGAAACAGTCATTAAAACTTAGTTCACTATATAAACAAGTATAAAAAAATAAAACTAAAAATTATAGGGTGTTCCGATAGTGATGTGAAAAGCATGTATAAGGCATAAGTTTTGAACCATAATAGGTAGACTCTTGAAATTTTCACAGAAGGTGTATAGCCATGGCCGCTATAACAACAAAAATTAAAACTTATAGGGTGTTCCGATAGAGAGGTGTTATTCACGAATATGGGTTTATTTCTAGAACTGTAGGAGGCATACACTAAAAATTTACAAACTGTAATAAAAACGTAGTTCGCCTTATATACAAGTCTAAAAAATAAACCTAAAAATTAAAGGGTGTTCCGATAGTAGTGGTGTTTGCATTTAAAAGTCCTAAGTTTTGAACCGTAATAGGTAGGCGCTTGAAATTTTCACAGAAAGTATATAACTGTGACCGCTATACTTACAAATACTAAAACTTATAGGGTGTTCCGATAGAGAGGTGTTATTCACGAATATGTGCTTATTTCTTGAACTGTAGGAGGAATTCACTAAAAATATGAAAGCACTAAATTAAAATTAGTTCGCTATATAAACAAGTCTGAAAAAAATAAACCTAAAAATTAAAGGGTGTTCCGCTAGTGGAGTGATTTGCATGTATAAGGCCTAAGTTTTGAACCATAATAGGTAGACTCTTGAAAATTTTACCAAAGGTGTATAACTATGGCCGCTATAGCAACAAATATTAAAACTTATAGGGTGTTCCGATAGAGAGGTGTTATTTACGAATATGTGTTTATTTCTTACAACAGTATTTAAAACTTAGTTCGCTTTATAAACAAGTCTAAAAAAATAAACTTTAAATTTAAAGGGTGTTCCGATAGTGGTGTGCTTTGTATGTGTAAGGCCTAAGTTTTGAAATAGGTAAACTCTTGAAAATTTTACCAAAAGTGTATAACTGCGGCCACAATAGCACAAATACTAAAACGTAGGGTATTCCAAAAGAGACGTGTTATTTACGTTTATGTCTTTTGTTTTGAGCTGTAAGAGGAAACCACTTACAATTTGCAGACTGTAATTAAAACTATGTTTGTTTTATAAACAAGTATACAAAATTGATCTTAAATATTAAAGGGTGTTCTAATAGTGACGTGATTTGCATGTGTATATCCTAAGTTTTCAATGAATAGGTGGAATCTTGAAATTTTTACAGGAGGTGTATAACTATGTCCACTATAACAAATAATAAAAATTAAAGGGTTTTCCGCCAGTGACGTGATTTGCATGTATAAAGCCTTATTTCTTGAACCGTAACAGGTAGTCCCTTGAAATTTTGTACAGAAGATGTGTTGCCATGGCCGATATGACAATTACTAAAAATTAAAGGGTGTTCCGACAGTGACATGTTTTTCACTTATAGTGACTTATTTTTTAATCGCAAGTAGACTCTTAATATATTTATAGAAAGTAAGTTGCCATGGCCACTATAATGAATAATAAAATTAAAGGGTGTTCCGACAGTGACAAGATTTTATAAACCGTAATAGATACCCTCTTGAAATGTTTACAGTAGATGTGTTACTTCGGCCGCTATAAAAAATACTTAAAATTGAAGTGTGTCCATTAGTAACGTATTTTTCACGAATATTACCTTATTTTTTAACCGCAATAGGTAGGCTTCTGATATTTTAATAGAAATTGTATTACCATGGCCGCTATAAAATTAATTACATATTAAAATTTAAAGGGTGTTCTAATTATGATGCAATTTTTGCGAATATTACTTTACTTTTAAAATTTAAGGGTGTCCCATAAGACATAAAAAATAAACAACTTTAATTTTTAAATTATACTGAACATAGTACGGAACCCTACGTGTGTGAGTCTAACTCGCACTTGACTAATTTATTTATTACCAATTTCCCTACCTATGTTTAAAATCTCCTCGTCTGTCACCTCTGGAATTACACCTTCTAGTTGGTCGCTATTTTGCTCCCCCCAATTGTTGATTTTTTGCGGGAATAAGTGGGATACGATCTTTAACAAAAGCGTCGGGCATGTTATCTTCGGGTTCGGTTTGCTCTTGAGTTTCTTCGTTACGACTCTGTAGGCAGAACCCCAAGGATTTTGGTCAGCCTCATTGCAGAGTCGTTTAAAATGTTCTCCTTTGCTTTTTTTGATGGCCTTTTGAAGTATGTATGTATGTATGTATGTATGTATGTATGTATGTATGTATGTATGTATGTATGTATGTATGTATGTATGTATGTAGGTATGTATATATGTATGTATGTATGTATCTATGTATGTATGTATGTATGTATGTATGTATGTATGTATGTATGTATGTATGTATGTATGTAGGTATGTATATATGTATGTATGTATGTATGTATGTATGTATCTATGTATGTATGTATGTATGTATGTATGTATGTATGTATGTATGTATGTAGGTATGTATATATGTATGTATGTATGTATGTATCTATGTATGTATGTATGTATGTATGTATGTAGGTATGTATATATGTATGTATGTATGTATGTATGTATGTATGTATGTATGTATGTATGTATGTATGTATGTATGTATGTATGTAGGTATGTATATATGTATGTATGTATGTATATATGTATGTATGTATGTATGTATGTATGTATGTATGTATGTATGTATGTAGGTATGTATATATGTATGTATGTATGTATGTATGTATGTATGTATATTCTTAATATGTATTAAAAATATGTTATGTTACACTCATCATTTTTATAGAAATATAGATTTGTTTTAAATATTTTGAAAATCGTTTGTAAAAAGTTTTCAAAAATTTTTGTAAAAATAATTTGTTGAAAATTTTTTGTTAAATTTTTAAAAAAAAAAAATTTCCGTACGAATATGTTTTTGAACATGTTTTTTAAATTGTTTAAAAAAATTTTTTGAAATATTTTTTTAAAATTTTTTTTTAAATTTTTTATAAAAACTTTTTTGACATTTTTTTTTTTAATTTTTTTACAGATTACGATCTAAAAGAGAATCATAACAACCGAAAAAAATGTGAAAAAATTTAGTTAGACGTGGTTTTTTCCCGCTGCCTCCAATTGAGTGATCTGATATTGGTGAATTACAATAGCGAAAGTTTCGAAACTATGCCTGGCAGATTTGTGTATATATGTAAATGTTCTGTATCTCTTCGGGTGCCTAGGCAAAGTTGATTTCATTATGTTACACTCATAATTTTTATAGAAATATAGAATTTTTTTTTAAATATTTCGAAAATCGTTTGTAAAAAGTTTTGCAAACATTTTTGTAAAAATAATTTGTTGAAAATTTTTTGTTAAATTTTTTAAAAAAAGTTTTCTGTACGAATATGTTTTTGAACATGTTTTTTAAATTGTTAAAAAAAAATTTTTTAAATTTTTTAAATATTTTTAAAACTTTTTTGAAATTATTTTTAAATTTTTTTACAGGTCACTATCTAATATATACATATTTAACAAAGAAAGTAAAAGAGAATCATTACAACCGAAAAAAATGTGAAAAAATATAGGTAAACGTGGTTTTTTCCCGCTGCCTCCAATTGAGCGATCTGATATTGCTGAATTACATTAGCGAAAGTTTCGAAACTATGTCTGGCAGATTTGTGTACATAAATGTTCTGTATCTCTTCGGGTGCATTGGCAAAGTTGATTTCAACCCATACACAGACGGCCATCGCTAAATGGACTTCTCTATTTCTAAGAATCCAGAATATATATATATATATATATATATATATATATATATATATATATATATATATATATATATATATACTTTATGAGGTCGGAAATTAATATTGTAGAAATTACACACGGAAAAATAAAATTAATTAGTTTTTAAAATCCCTTAGCAAACCCTTTGGTACAAATAAATTTTTTTTTTATCGATATAAAATTTCTTGGTATAAAGAAATTTATATATCGGTCGACGATCACGAACTTTTAACAATTAAAATGCTATAATTAAATCGATATAGATTTTTTATTGAAATACTTCCGAGACGGTTGGTCCAAATTAGAATTTTAAAAATTAAATAAATTGAATTAAACCGCACTATAGAAATAATAAATATTTCCATTGTTTATGAAACACGTATTGATTTCTGATAGTCCTAGTTTCCAAAATTTTTTGATTCTATCTGACAAATAACTCTGTCGATATTAGTCTCAAGGTTCTGGATCGTTCCTCTAAAATACGCATTGCATCAGTATTTAACGGCACAACAAAAGTCTAACCATGTCAAAACGAAGATCCGAGACGGCCAATTAAAATTGCCAAAATATTTGTTAACACCATCACCGAACATATTGCAAAAATTTTCGATTTTTTGATTAGCTGTTTGATCAGCTATGAACTGAAGCTCAACCCTGCTTCATGTCTTACATTTCAGGTGATACAAAGTCTGTTGCGCTCGCCATTTACTGAAATGATGTTTTCAACAGATTTTTAAGAAAAATAAAAAATACACCAATGATTTCACCACTTCAACATCCACACCAAACTGTCACTATTTGTGTACTGGTCTCTCAACAATAAAATTCAGATTTTTCGAGACCCAGATGCAGATTTTTTTTTTACAAACGATTTAGAGAGATAACAGTATATATTGTCATAAAATGGGCTTACCCGTGTGACCACTTTGACTAAGTTTTTTATATGTTCAACTGCAATCCGCAGATGTGTTACAGCTGTTGCTTATTCTTTAGCTAAACCTTTAGCCCTAACAATACATCGGAATCTGAGAAAGACTACAAATATTGGAGTCCTCTCAGTGAGCTTGTATCAAGATGACAAAATGTTCTGAAATGAAAGCGGTATCATTCACATCGGACGCATTGAAAAGGGAAAATAATCACCTCCGATTATTATTAACAACTATTGGACAGGTTCGATTACAAGTAAAATGGCAAGATAATAATTGATGTTTTATCATGAAAACGCACTATAAAGCAACTCGCCCAAGCAAAAAACCACAAACTGCATATTCCCCAAATTTTTTCTTTTGCGAACATTCACGCCGAAAAAATATCAGATGAAAGGCGACTTGGGACCTATAAAAAGAAAGGAGAAGTTTCTAAGAGCCTTTTATTTTCACGAGCTTTTATTTAGAAGTAAGGAGTTGCAGAAGAACTAAATGAATTCAGCTAAAAACAGGCTGTTGAAGAATTTTTTTAAACACATGGAATTATCAAATTGTTCTTGATTCAAGTAAAAAAGTTTCAAAAAATTAAAAAAAAAATAATTCAGTAAGAAAATAGAACTTAAAATTTTTTTTTATTCCTTCTAAATAGAAGGTTACCCAAAGCTTCTATTTAGAAGCAACAAACAAAACTGGGAAAAAGATTGTCATCCCATTAAACATTTTAACCCTTTCAGTACGACTTTTGGCCAGTGAAGATATTTCTGTATAATTGAATTAAATGTGCTGTAAATAACACAGTGCAACACGGAAAAAAATAACCATTCTTAACACCGTTTAGTTAGCGCTTAGGTAGCCGCAAAAGTCCAGGGCCATCAACATTACGTAAGCGCTACCTAAACGGTGTTAAGAATCATTTCTAGGAAGTTCATATGTTCTAGAAAGTTGGTTATTGAGATCTTAGGTTCATTTTTGTAGTTGATTGTTTCCTTGAATTTTGAACGGTTTGCAACCTATGGACCTGAACAGGGGAAAAAAGGTAAAAAAAATTTGATTTTTTAAAGTTTTTTGCGATTTTGATCTTGAAGATGAAGTTTTTTTTATTTTTTATGGTCTAGAACATATGAACTTCCTAGGAATGATTCCTAACACCGTTTAGGTAGCGCTTAAGTAGCCGTAAAAGTGAAAAATTTCCCAGTCTGTAAATAAAGCTACTTGACATTTTTCGCCAGATCATTTTAGTAATTTCTTGACATTTTTCTGAACCGGCATCTTACACATCTGTTTCGGCCGCCTTTTTCATTTAGAATATAATCTCCAATATTTTCGAAAACTTTCGACATTCTTTGAAACCCTGCTCTGTCTTCTGGACTCTTCAGCTACATCTACTATGAAATTGATAAATGGATACTTTTGCGAGTGAGCTCTTGATATTAAATATACCAATTATGAACACAGGTCATTAGGAAGCAAAAATACGTATGCTAACCGAAGTATGTGTTGTGAAGACCATTTCTTTCGATTTATATATAAAAGCTTTTTTGATAATTTTCTTTGTTTTTTTACGGGTGTCAGTTTCAAACGAACAACAGTTTATTTAAATAATTTCTGTTAACATTCTGTGCTATTTCCCATAAATTTCCACCATAATTGTTTCGCTTTCAATTTCCACTAAATTTCAATTGTCACTAAAAGCTTTTAGTTGCTCTACAATTTTCTCTTCTATTTTTTTTTAACAAATTCTTTGCATAAATATTTTCAATGTAATACTTTTTCCCCAGAAATATTTTTTTTATATATTTGATATATTTTCTAAAACTATTTGTGAATACTTGTATGCAGCTACAAAACAAATTTAAAACAATAGCAATTCAAGGTTTTCACTAAATTTGCGTTGAAAACAAAAATGTAATTTTTTGTAATGGGGAAAAATGGGTGCACAAAAATAATTTTTTTTTTTTGTTAACTTTATAACATTTTTCCACTTGACTTGAGATTTTTATGAGGGAAAATTTAAATGAAAAAATTAATCAAAAAAAAAAAAAAAATACAAACGAATCCAAAACTATGTAGGGTTTGTTAAAATATATAATAAAATTTTATATAAATATGTTGTTTCAACGCTACAAACGCTTTGAAACAACAAAACAATTTAAAATAAATCAGTCAAGTGCGAGTTAGTCTCACACACGTAGGGTTCCGTACTATGTCTAGTACGCCTTTAAAAACTCAAGATGTTAATTTGTTCATGTCTTATGGGGCACCCTTTTCTTTTTAAAATCAAAGTCATATTCGCGAAAATTGCATCGCTATTGGAACACCCTTTAAATTTTAGGAATTGTTGTTATAATGGCCATGGTAATACACTTTCTATAAATATATAAGGCCTACCTATTGCGGTTCAAAAACTATGGTAATATACGTCACTGATGGAACACCCTTTACATTTTTATTATTTGTTATAGTTTCCATAGTAATAAACCTCTTGTAAAAACTTCAAGAGTCTACTTATTATTGTTCAAAACTTAGGCCATATAAACGCAAAGCACGTCTCTCTCGGAACACCCTTTAATTTTAATGTTTATTTTAATAGAAAGCGAACATAGAGTTAATTACTGTCTGCAAATTTTAAGTGGTTGCCTCCTACAGTTCAAGAAATAAACACATATTCGTGAATAACACCTCTCTATCGGAACACCCTATAAGTTTTAGAATTTGCTACTATAGCGGCCACACCTTCTGTGATAATTTCAAGCGTCTACCTATTATGGTTCACAATTTGGGCCTTATACATGCAAATCACGCCACTATCGGAACACCCTTTAATTTTTAGGTGTATTTTTTTATACTTATTTAAATAGCGAACTAAGTTTTAATCACTGTTTTTAAATCTTGAGTCCATGCCTCCTACAGTTCAAGAAATAAACACATATTTGTGAATAACAAGTCTATATCGAAACACCCTTTAAGTTTTAGTATTTGCTGTTATAGCGACAACAGCTATACATCATTTGTGAAAATTTCAAGAGTCTACCTATTACGATTCCAGAGATAAAAGGCGCTGACCGACGGACAGACATTGCAGCGAAAACAATAGGGTTACGTTTTTATACTTTGTGTATGGAACCCTAAAAAGATTAAAAAAATTGGGAAAAATTAAGCAAAATAAATCAAAGCGCTTCTGCATAGTGGGGCAGAATAAAATTATTTAGAAAAAATATATAATTTCTATTTATGTCATCCAAACCAACTTCATGGACAAGAAAAGTATTGGCGTTGAAATTTAAATGATTATTTAGATACCTCAGACGTGCAAAATATTAAAATGCTCCTGGATATATTCGATTAATCAAAATTATCTTATGCCTCATACACTTTTATTGTTATTTACCTTGCATTTTTAATTCAGTGCTTTCAATAATATTTTATTCCGTTTTATTGTAATTAATAGAATGTAATATAAACTGTATGTATATCTAATTTCCTGGGTCCACGGATACAGTCGGGTTCTAGGTCTCCAACAGGACGAATCATCTATACATATAATAAACTAATTACCTGTCTGTCTGTCTTTCGGTTTGTGTTCGCATCACGTAAAAGCTACTGGATGGATTTTACCAAAATTTTGTGAGGAGGTACCTTAGTACCCTTGTGCTAATATACGATACCTTTTTCTGCAAAAATATTGTATTTCCAAAAAAGAGGAGAAAAAGCAGTGAAAGTACGATTTTTTTTTTGTACCGATTTAAATGCACTGTATACCACACTGTGTAATTTTTTAAGTCATGGCAAAATAACCATATACGGACACCACTAAGTCATAAAAGCCCAAAAAAAAGACCTCTGTCTCCCAGTTTTGCCCAAAGTCCTCCAGGTTTTTTTTATGGGCCCTCAAAGATGTGGGGCCTCGATGTCATTTTTGCAATAAAAATGATCATTTACTCAAGCTCATATTTTGCAAACCGTTTGAAATTTTGATATACTCTCTGACGCAAAGTTGCAGCGCTTGTCATAAAGAACAAAAATTGTGAACATATAAAATCAAAAAAACTTCGTCTTTAAGGTCAAAATCGCAAAAACCTTTAAAAAATTCAATTTTTTTTACCTTTTTTCCCTTCCTCAGGTCCATAGGTAGCAAACCGTTCAAAATTCAAGGAAACAATCAACTACAAAAATGAACCTAAGATCTCAATAAACAACTTTCTAGAACATATGAACTTCCTAGGAATGATTCTTAACACCGTTTAGGTAGCGCTTTTTTTTTTGTCTTTTTTTGGTCTTTTATCACATATTGGTGTCCGTATATGGTTATTTTTTCCGTGTTGCTCTATGTACTTTAAGGCGTCTTTTATATTATATTTTAAACAAGGTTGCGCAACAGATGGCGCCGTTTTAATATAATGACAAAATATGAATTGAAAGCAGGCGCTGTTTTAAAATAATGACAAAATATGAATTACTCACTTACAACTTTTACAGAGCTTTACAATAATTTTAAGGATCTATACATATAATAAAGTAGTAACTCACTTCCGTCTGTCTGTCTGTATGTCTGTCTGCTTTCGCATCACGTAAAAACTACTGAATGGATTTTAACAAAATTTTGTGGGGAGGTACTTAAGTATCCTGGTCCCAATATAGAGTAGTTTTCCCCAAAAATATCTTATTTCCAAGAGAAAGTGGAGAAAAAGCAGTGAAAAATGCAATTTCCGGTTTAAATGTACTGATATTTTTGATTCAAAACTAGGATTTTTCAACACTGTTGAATTTTCAACACTGATTTTTTTTTCAACATGATTATTTTTTCAACTCACCTTTTTGTTTTTAAATGTGGGATCCTTTAAAAAACTACTGCGCAACAGATGGCGTCAGTTGAATGCAAAATTTGTATTTAATTTGTATTTTTACTGTGTGGAATTACATTGTTATTAACATATTTTAAACACCTCTTACAAAGCTTTACAATTGTTTTTTCAATTTTAGAATTTTTTTTATAAATTTTAGAATTTTATCCAGGGGTGGGTATCTGTATATAAAGTAAATACATAAACCATAACTGAAGCATTATAAAAGTTTTCAAGCAAAATTGAGCAAAATATTGTCAGGACGCCCACGACGTGGCGGGCAGTGCTATTATTATTTAAATTTTAGAATTTTACCCAGAGATGGGTACCTTTTTATATAAAGAAAATACGTATACGCGAAGCACTATAAAAGAAAGAATGTTAAAATCTGGTGTGGTTTACTTTGAAAGCAAAATCGAACAGAATATTGTTAAAACGTACACAACGTGTGTGGGCACAGCTTTTATGCAATAATGGGGCATAAACTCCTGTGAGAAAATCTCATAAGCGATTGATAGTTTTTTCCGTATAACTAACCAGGTGCTGATGGCATTCTGCGGAAAATAGTACTACAGAGTGCAAAGAGCTCTACAAGTTCCAGGATGCAGAGAATGTAGATCTAGACGCTGAAAAGACTTCTAAACGTGCATATAAGACAGCGACTTATTGATTCATGGAGATTCTCAGACGGCCAGCATGTCTAACTGAGTAAACCTTGGTGTCCTGCTTAAACATAGAGGGGGCATTCAATAAAGTTTTAGTGACTGTCATCCAACAGGCCATCCTCGTCTTTGGTGTTGAGGATTACATTAACGACTAGATATTGACTATGTTGGAGGCAAGAAATATCACTGCAAAATTCGGTCGGTATGTGCTTGGTACACCACAAGGTGGGTGATCTCGTCACTACTACATATGGCTACTCGTTATTTACTCGATATTTACTCTTGAACTGACCAATAAGGGGTTTAAAGCTGTAGCATACGCAGATGATGTATTATAAATGGTATTGGGGTTGGTTATGGACGTTATAGGTGCAATCATGACTGACGTCTTGGGAATGCTCAGCAAGTGTGCGAGATACCTTAGGCTAGGAGTAAACACAAATTTAAAAAGTAGTTGGTTTTATTTTCCACAAATACCAGAGTTCAAAGTTTTAATCACCCATTATTGCAGGGCCAGGAATAGCCTTTATCTGATATCGTCAAATATCTGGGACTCATCATTACGTTCGCAACCATAACATTATAACATTAAAGGCGTATATGAAGAAGTGATTAAGCTATATCCCAAAGATAGTTTTGCATATGATGGACAATGAAAAAATTCGTAGTTATTTGGCAAATTAGGAAAATTAGGAAAATTAAATTTTAATAAGTTTAGATAATAATTCTTGCAAAAAAAAAACCGAGTACAAAACAAATATATGTGCATCAATTCTAAACTAAAAATTTAAAAGGAAGTAATATGTAAGAAATAGTACTCAAATCAAATACCTGTATACTTGTTGCTCTAGAGGACATAGTAATATACGTTCTGTACATTCAAATGTCTATCCATAACGGTTCAGCTGATAAAGCCATATACGACAAATTACGTCATATATGAGGACACCCTTTATTTTTTTACACTTATTATTACTGACACAATAATAAAAAGTGAGGGTTCCAAGGATATGGCCATATAGGTTAAACAATATCACCTAGGCGACACCCTTTAATGTACAATTTTAAATTAAACACTTATTTTAAAGGAAAGATTCTTTTTAAATTTCAAATGTCTGTCTAAAACGGTTCAAAAGTTTGGCCATATGCATCAATTTACATCAACTATTGAGACACCCTTTATAATTTTAAATATTTATAAATGTTATTATACGGGAGACAGTAGTGGAGATTCTGTCTAATTTTCAAGTGTTTGTCTATAACAGTTCAAAAGATAGGGCTAGATATGTAAAATTATATCAATTATGGGGACACCCTTTAGTTTCCAAATTTAAATTATATACTTGATGTTATAAAGGCCTTAGATATACAGGTTCTTTGTAAATTTCAACCGTCTCTCTTTTACGGTTCAAAAGATTTGCAATATACATCAAATTACATCAACTATTGGGACACCCTTTAACTTCTAATTATAAATATTTAATTTCTGATTATAAATATTGGTCATTCTGTCCAATTTTCAAGTGATTGTCTACAATGATTCAAATGGTTCATATATTTAAATTGACGTCACATAATTTAATTTTCAGGTTTATTTTTTAATTAATTTCTGTTATTGGCAGCTATACTAATAAGCAGTTTTTTAAACTTTTAAAAGGGTTCCCTTTACGGTTCACAATACACGTAAAAAACACGTATGTTGTATGGGGACACCCTTTAATTTTAAAAATTCTGAACTTCTTTTCAAATGGGACCAATCTGTAAGCATTTCCTTTCTAATAAAGAAAATATTTTTAAAATCGGGTCAGAAATGACTGGGGCACAAACATAAAAAAAGCAACATTCAGACGAATTTGATAACCTCCTTCTTTTTTTGAAGTCGGTTTAAAATAAAATACTCTCTTACAGAGTCTAAATGCCGGTTTCTCTATGTCGAAAGAATTCATTCTTTCGTATAAGTACATTCAAAACAAACACAAAATTTTTGAATTTGTTTTTGTTTTAAATATAATTGTAAGAATGAACGAACTCTGTCGACATTGTGAAACAGACCCTCAGTAAAAGCTATTTAAATTAAATTTTAGTATGAAATTTAATTATTCCTCGACTTAAATGAAATAAAAAAATAAAAAATAGCAAATACATTTAAAAAAATATACTTGTTTTCTATCCTAGAAATAAGTTGCTTCTATAAAAAAATAATATTTTTTACAGCAATAATTTACTTCATTTTTTTTTTTTTAGTGATTCAACTCTTCTTTCCCACCGTACACAGTTTTAACATATAAAATTGCTCAATAAGTGTTAATTGGTTTGTCATTTTGTTGTTAAATCACTCAGGCAACAACAATTCTATTTCATTAATGTTAATTTATGTTGTCAGTTTATAAATTCCCAACGTTTAATGAATTTTTCTAAATAAATAAATAAGATTTCTTAATTTATTTCTAAATGAAAAGATTTTACTATAGAGCATTTATTATTTATTGCATATAACGAGTGGGTTCAAATACAAGTATCTTTTAAAAAGTTATATTAAATGAACTAAAAAAAACTTAATTTATTTTGTTAAATTATGAAAGACAATTTCTTTCATTCATGTGATTATTACGTTATTCGTTCCTGAATTTAGTTCCACGAGGAGAAGTCTAAAGGGGTCAAATCACTGCCCGAGACTATCATTTGTTGTCGTCAAACTGGCTGATTACATGACTACCGACTTTAGCGCTCAAAAGATTATTGTTTTTATGAGCTATGTGACATATTGCTTCATGCTGCAATATGTCGCAACCAAAGGTTATTTAAGTTTATATTTTCCATTTTAAGCCATAACAATTATGCAACTAAGGCTCTGTAGTACTCGCCGTTGACTGAAATGGCGTTTAAGAAAAAAAAACATGGACCAATTGGCTTTTCAACAGTAACGTGCGGATTGTGAGATTTTCAAGTGCAGTTTGCTGCATTTTGATAATCGGAGTTATAATAACGACTAATCTATATAATACATATATAAAGCACAAAATGTGTTTGTTTGTTTGTTTGTCGTAAAGCTATAGCTGCCTACACCAATGAACCGATATTTCTGAAATTTTCACAGTTTGTTATTAAATACACCGATGGTAAAATAGTGTACTTTTTTTTGATATTCGATGTGAGCGTGGCATCTCCCATACAAAGTAAATATTTATCATCGTGTTTCTTGCTAACAGTAATAGGTATCACCTTGAAATTTTGCACCAGTAACCTCCATATTAACGTACATAGTTTGGAGAAAGATGGACTGGATTGGAATAGCGGGAGTGGTACCTCCCATACAAAAGGGAAAAATTATTAGCCTCTATCTAGAGTACTAGCTAGCGCCTTCGAATTTTGCACCAATAACCGCCATATTAACGTACAGAGTTAAGCTAAATACAGACTGGATTGGAATAGCGGGAGTGGTACCTCCCATACAAAGTGAAAAATTATTATCCTGAATCTAGAGAACTGCAATAGGTTGCGCCTTGGAATTTTGCACAAAGAACCATCATATTAACGTACATAGTTTAGCTACACACAGACTGAATTGAAATAGTGGGAGTGGTACCTCCCACACAAAGTGAAATATTATTATTCTGTATCTAGAGAACTGCACTAGCTAGCGCCTTGGAATTTTTCACCAATAACCGCCATATTAACGTACAGAGTTAAGCTAAATACAGACTGGATTGGAATAGCGGGAGTGGTACCTCCCATACAAAGTGAAAAATTATTATCCTGTATCTAGAGAACGGCAATAGGTAGCGCCTTGGAATTTTGCATCAGTAATCCCCATATTAAGATACATGGTGTAGAGAAACACAGACTGAATTTGAATGGAGGGCGTTATACCTCCTATGCAAAGTGAAAAATTGTTATCGTGTTAACACGTATAGTCTATTAAAAAAACAGGTTTGATGAACATTTTTGACGTGAGAATAGCGTGCGTTTTCGCGTTAAAGGTTGGTCATACTTTTCTTCCAAGTGTTTTTATTGTATTTTTTGTGGATGGGTGTAGCGGAGCGCACCGGGGATAGCTAGTAGTAAATATTTCGGACCGAAAACATATATAGTATAAAAATTAGATATGTGACCGCACACCGAGTAAGATACCTTAGAGTAGGATGACCGAAATTTTTTTAATTGGAGTAAAATTTTGCGGATAATCGATGGATTGTGATGACCCGACCCCGGCACCGCCGAAGCCAAATTCGTATTAAAAATTTGGGTTTTCTACATGTAAGTCAAATACAGAAAAAATGCATACCTTTTTTCTAAATATTTTGAAAACGTTAGTGTCTTTAAGAGAACTGTTGGAAAGGTTTATCCAAAAAATTTATTAAGTAAATGAATAGACGTTGGTTGATCCATACCCTACCGAAATGTTTTTGTTGTAGAAACAATTATTTTTTAGTGTGTCATTTGAGTAACTGAAACAATTAAAACTCGGCTATAATCGTCATAATTTCGGAGTCATAACAGGAACATATGTTAACAGCGTTTACCCTTATGAAAAGTGTGAAAAGAAAGGTTAAACTTTAAACGGCTCTCTTATAAAATTTTTACCCTAAGGTTCCGATATAGAAAGATACTTGTATTTGGGCCACCTGTTATATAGAGTGCAAATGCTTTATTTGCAATCAAGATTGATGTTGAAAAGTTAACATTGATTTAGTATTTTTATTTTTGTAAAATATTCGAAAAATCTGTCGATCTAGACAATGGTTTTTTTTAAGATTATGAAAAAATTTATGCGATTTAATGTCAGTTAATATGAGACTATAAAGACAAGCTTTAAAGTTCAGGTAATTGAATACTTCATATAACAATTTTAGTTAAGTAATAAACCAATTTTCTTTACTTGGTATTGAATTTAAATAAATATATGAGCCCCTAATTATGAAAGTGTTATAAGTCATTTATTTCTCGATTTGAGATATTAAGAGGTTTGCATTTAAAGGATTAAATAACGTTTTTGTGTTATGGAATAAAATATTTTGAAAATTAAATCGTGCCAACAATTAGGTATTTTTGTTTGCTTTTAGATTGGTAGGGTTTTTCTTCTTTGATTTGTATTAAAGACCTTTATTAAAAGCAATTCGAGTAGAGGTAGCCAATGGACCCACAGGGTACCCACTGGTAAATAGGAGCAGTTAAAAGGCACATGAGGGGTCAATATGAGTGAATTTTATTTGTAAGGATTTCTTTTTGCTTTAGTCTGGCCATTCTAACTTAATATAGATCGCAGGAAATTCCTAAATTTAACAAAAAGAAAAATATTGTCAAAAAAAAATAATTTTAAATTAAAAAAAAAACTGTATTTTTTTTTTAAATATTTACAAAAAAATTTACAGAACATTTTCAAAAAATATTTTTATAGAAAAAATTTCGAAAATTTTTCCAAAAAATTTTGGAATAAAATTTTACGAAGAAAAAAAAATTCCAAAAATTTTTCAAAAAATTAAAAAAAAAATCAAAATTTCTATGAAAATGAAAATCATGAGTGTAACAACATATTTTTAATATTAAGAATATACATACATACATATGTATATGAGCCCTTAATTATGAAAGTGTTATAAGTCATATATTTCTTGTTTCAAAATATTAAGAGGTTTTAAAGGATTAAAAAATATTTTTGTAATATGGAATAAAATATTTTGACAATTAAATAATGCCAACAAATAAGTATTTATTTTGATTGTGAAATTTATAACCATTTTTAAAAGGAAAAGTTGAAATGACTTGCACCATTTTCAAAATTAACTGCACGATTTTAAGCCATAAAAGAAAAATTTTTATTATAAATTAACATTTTTTCCAACTCATTACATTGTCACTAAGAAATATTTTTTTTTAATTATTTAGGGAAATAAAGTGTTTGTAGAAAATTGGTGGGATATAGGGTAGTAAATCCAGCATATCATTACGTTTTTCTTCTATTATTGGTCCAATGGTTGTGTATAATGGAAGCAAAACAACACTTTTAATTCGGAATTATCATATAAAGAAGTTTTATAAAATATCTTATAGGAATCATTTTTTATAAATCTGATCCATTGTATTTTTAGCCAAGACACAGCTTCTCCATTAGTACTTCCCTTTCTATTAGTCGTTAATTCTCTCAGTTGTTTCGTGGAAAATAAATTTTTCTGAGCCATTTGTTCCACCAAAAATGGGTTTCTCTCCTTACATAATTCTATTAAAATTATTTTTAGCTAAGACACAGCTTCTCCATTAGTGCTTCTCTTTCCATTAGTCGTTAATTCAGCGAGTTGTTTCATAGAAAAGAAATCTTTTTGAGCCATTTGTTCTACCAAAAACGGGTTTCTCTTTTTACATAATTCTATTAAATTTATTATAATTTTCCAGGGATGTATAATAAATCGATTCGATGTATAAATAATTCGATTTTTTAATTTAAGTTTCTATATTTACAATAATAGGCTTTACATGGCATATTTACAATAATAGGATTAGCTGATCATACCTGAACCGCTATCAGAAGACATGACAAAATTACTAATAATTGTTTTGCCTAACTTTGAAAACAGTCTGAATATACCACTATTAAAATATTCATTAATTGTATTTTGTTTACCAACCAAAAAATTATTACATCTGCTCCCTTGTATATAAAAAATTACAACATCCACAAAGACCTAAACATGCCATCAGTTAAAGCAGAAATAGCGAAACATGCAGTAACATATCTAAAGAGGCTTGAATCTCATCCAAACCCTTTGGCGCGTAATATGCTGAATGAACCTGGTTATATTCAACTAAAAAGAAGAGATACTGCTTTTCTTGGCCGTACATTAGAGGGACGACCCGCAAAATCCGTGAAACAAACATTATTTTGTCTAGTACTGGCTGGACTTAAAAAGAATATTTTATTTTAGACTTAAGATACGAGTAATTATTGTTAGTTCAAAAATATTGAAGATACAATAAATAAATTATGAAAAAAAAACAAAAAATAAGCTCAAATTAAGTTGATAACTTAATTTTCATGGCATACTGCGAATTACTTCATATTATGTTATTTTATTAGGGTTTGATATGAAATAGCTGATAAAATAGATTTTTAAAATTTTTGACTTATCCCACTTGTAAAATTAAGGTCTCACCTATGGTATTCAGCTCCAAATTGGACAGCTTTAATTTTTTTTCTTTTCGATTTATATCATATTTTTTCCATCTATTAGTGTTCAACAAATTAGAACAGAAAAGATTTTTGAAATTATCTATACATATAATAAAATAGTAACTCATTTCCGTCTGTCGGTCTCTCTGTCTGTCTTCTTTCCTTTTGCGTTTGCATCAATTTTTTTCCGTAAAATTTCCAAGAGAAAGTGGAGAAAGAGAAGTGAAAAAATGCAATTTTCTGTTTAAAAGTACTGACATTTTTCAACACGGTTATATTTTCAACACACCTTTCTATTTGCGCAACATTAGGCTCAATTGAATAAAATTTTTATTTGATTTATATTTTTACTTTGTGGAATTACATTGTGATTAAAATATATTAAACACCTTTTACAGAGCTTTATAATATTTTTTTTCAATTTTTTATAAATTTTTGAATCTTATCCAGGGATGGGTACCTTTATATAAAGTAAATAAACCAATAAACCAATAAACCAAAACTGCCGCTCTATAAAAGTAAGTGTCTTACAATTGGTGTTGAATACTTTCAAAGCAAAAACGAGCAAAATATTATTAGGACGCCCTCGAAGTGGCGGGCACAGCTAGTTAAAAATAAATAAATTAAAAAAATTTGGCAAAAGAATTTTATTGGACTACTGTGAAAGATGCCTTAACACTTTCGGGTCGGAGTGTATACTCAGAAATACTGATAGGGGCCTTTTATTCTGGCACATATAATCCCAATAACCATTTTTCGTGAGAGATAAAATTCCAATAATACTTGATGCATTTTAACAAAATTTTGTGAGGAGGTACCTTAGTATACTGATTCAAATATCGAATACTTTTTCTGCCAAAACAATATTATTTCCAAGAGAAAGTGGAGAAAAAGCAGTAAAAATACGTACGTGGTTTTACCGATTAAAAGGTACTGCATACTTTAAGGTATCTTTAATTTTTGAAAGCGTAACAGATGGCGCTGTTTGAAAATAATGACAAAATATGAATTACTGACTGCCAAATAGCCAATTGAATAAAATTTGTATTTGATTTGTATATTTTAGTTTTTGGAATTACATTGATTTTGCAGCTCTTACCGAGCTTTACAATAGTTTTTAGAATTTTATATAAAAATTTGAAGCTGAGGCAGTGCCCCATAGTTGAATTCCATAACACCATATAGGTTTAAGGGTCGATTTGTATACTAAAAGTTTACAGTCTTAGCTTTAGGTTAAATATCTGCCAATCAATAAATTAATTTGTACTGCTTTTAGCTTCATCTTGTCAATCAAGATATATGCCAAGGTATTTAATATCTGAGTGCTGAGGTACCAATTGGTTATTTATGCGACTAGGAGGGCATGAGTCTCTACACAGTGTGAAAGTTATGTGAGTATATTTATGTTGATTTACTTTAATTCTCCATTTTTTAAACCACATCTCCAAGTGATGTACATGATCCTGTAGGTATCTGGAAGCTATTTTGGGGCTTTCATTGATATCTAAAAAAGCCGCGTCGTCTGCAAATGTGTGGACTCGATTACTGGTAGGCATATCCGAAGTGGCCGAATATTCTACCTTGGGGAAATCCGGCTTTAATTAGCTCAGGAGAGCTTAAAAAATCGCCCTCTTTAAGAATAAACTTGCTACCAAGTTAAGCTTCATCTTGCATATAACGCTTGAGAAACGTCAATAAAGAGCGCAGAACAGTATTGTTTCCCCTCAAAGGTATATTTTATTACGTTTCCTAATCTTTGGTGTTTTATAGTGCTGTGTTGTCTTCTAAATCGGAACTGATGATTCGGAATACATCCTTTTTCGCTCAAAATCGGGTTCAGCTTAGTAATTAGGATTTTCTCAAACAGTTACGACATATTTGATAGCAGACTGATTGGTCTATATGAATCGATCTTTGTTAAATCAGAAAATCATTTTCAAAAAATGATGAACACATTTTCATTAGAAGAAACATTATCTTGTCATTTTACTAAGGAGATTAGGAAACAATCCAAACAGGGAATCATATGCAAAAATGGCGAACGTTCAGTTAGCACTTAATATTATTTCTGGATATTAAAGCCAAGTTTGACAACCTATGACATGGGAGCTTTATTGAGATTTTACATCAGCAAAGGAATTGAAAAAGTTTTGCTTCCTTGAGAAACTCAATGTTTCCTTTTTGTCAAAGGATTTCAAAAACATTGACAAAACAGTGCAAAAAGTTTATTGTGACACATGAAGACTATATTAAATAGAGATAATTTTCTAAATTGTTTCCAATTTCCAGCTTAAAAATGATAGACTTTTTCTGACATTGTTAACTTAAATGAAAAAGAAAACAATAATATTTTAGCTGTAAATCCCATCATCCCATCATCAAAAAGTTATTTTTAATCAGATCTTAACCTTGAATACTGATATTAACATTTTAATATGTGACTTTATGAATTCTATTAAGCTCCTAAATTTTTTAAATACTTATTTTATACTCGTCTAAAACAACTTTATAAACCATTTTTAAATAATATTGAGCAGCTGAATCAATATTTCTAAAACAAACTGGTTTCATACGAGTATGCAAAAAAAAAAAAATTCGCATAATAAACCACTTAACAAATTTTAATAAATAAAAAAAATATTTTTAAATATTCATGTGTCAAGTTTTAAACTGTACGATTATGGTGATTTTTATTTTAAGCTGCTGCTGTGTCACAAAATCATTGACATTTATTCGACTATTTGCATACAATTGACCTTAAATGGTTGATTTTATTTCCATAATCTCTCTAAAACAACATTTTTGTTCCATTGTGTGAATTATCTAAAATGCTTATTTAAAGCGAAAAATACATAAGTGGATTTTTAAAATACGCATACTACATCATCACATCAGTGAGCACAAAATTGATATTTTTAAATGAAAATAAATAAAAACAAAAAAAATATTGACAAAATAAAAAAAAACTTCATCCATGAACAATTTAAAAAGTGTATTTTCAAAAGGCTCTTCGCCCAAAAGGAGTTTTTTTGTAAAAATATAATTGTTATGTATAAAAAGGAAAATTGTTTTTTGCACAATAATTAAAAAAAAAATTTTTTTTGCTTAAACTTTTTTTTGACCTTTTGTGTAGAAAATTATTGCTTTTTAAGAGAGGAGTACAAAGGGTAAAAAGGGGGATTTATATTTTTTAATAATAATAGTTAATATTACTACTCAAAATCGAACTAAATAAGTATTTTTTTTTTAAATAATGGTGCATTTCGTTAAGAAGGTACTTTTACCAAAGGTTGGTACTTTTTGCAAAAAGGTCTTTTGTAAAAAATGGAGCAAGATACTTTGTGAAATTTTTTTTTTTTTTTTGTGAAAACGATGTTTTATTATCAAAATAGATTTTTCAATAAAGTCTTTTTAAGAACAAAGCAAAGAGGTAGTTTTAGGGGGAACGATATAATTTTTTTTTGAAAAAAGAAAATTTTTGACCCAAAAGTGTAAATAGTTGTAAAAATACATATATATATTTTATATAAAATTATTTTTTTTAATAATTACCGTTTTTATAAAATAACGCCAAGAAAGTTCCTTTTGTAATAAATATATTTAATGAGAGAATAAATAGAATACTATATTTAAAATACAAAAAAAATAGAAAAAACTAAAAATGGTTTTAGTGAAAAATAAAATATTTTATGAAAAGTTTTTATGAAAAAACGTAACAACTGGTGGTTTTAGTAATAATAAAAAAAAATACTTTATTCGATTATTGGTTTAAAAAACAAACACGAGTAAAGTATTTTTCAATTAAATAAGACTTTTATTAAGAAATTTATATACAAAAGGAAAATTTTTTGTAAAAATTTTATCGGAAATTTTTTGTAAAAATTTTATCGGAAATTTTTTGTAAAAATTTTATCGGAAATTTTTTGTAAAAATTTTATCGGAAATTTTTTGTAAAAATTTTATCGGAAATTTTTTGTAAAAATTTTATCGGAAATTTTTTGTAAAAATTTTATCGGAAATTTTTTGTAAAAATTTTATCGGAAATTTTTTGTAAAAATTTTATCGGAAATTTTTTGTAAAAATTTTATCGGAAATTTTTTGTAAAAATTTTATCGGAAATTTTTTGTAAAAATTTTATCGGAAATTTTTTGTAAAAATTTTATCGGAAATTTTTTGTAAAAATTTTATCGGAAATTTTTTGTAAAAATTTTATCGGAAATTTTTTGTAAAAATTTTATCGGAAATTTTTTGTAAAAATTTTATCGGAAATTTTTTGTAAAAATTTTATCGGAAATTTTTTGTAAAAATTTTATCGGAAATTTTTTGTAAAAATTTTATCGGAAATTTTTTGTAAAAATTTTATCGGAAATTTTTTGTAAAAATTTTATCGGAAATTTTTTGTAAAAATTTTATCGGAAATTTTTTGTAAAAATTTTATCGGAAATTTTTTGTAAAAATTTTATCGGAAATTTTTTGTAAAAATTTTATCGGAAATTTTTTGTAAAAATTTTATCGGAAATTTTTTGTAAAAATTTTATCGGAAATTTTTTGTAAAAATTTTATCGGAAATTTTTTGTAAAAATTTTATCGGAAATTTTTTGTAAAAATTTTATCGGAAATTTTTTGTAAAAATTTTATCGGAAATTTTTTGTAAAAATTTTATCGGAAATTTTTTGTAAAAATTTTATCGGAAATTTTTTGTAAAAATTTTATCGGAAATTTTTTGTAAAAATTTTATCGGAAATTTTTTGTAAAAATTTTATCGGAAATTTTTTGTAAAAATTTTATCGGAAATTTTTTGTAAAAATTTTATCGGAAATTTTTTGTAAAAATTTTATCGGAAATTTTTTGTAAAAATTTTATCGGAAATTTTTTGTAAAAATTTTATCGGAAATTTTTTGTAAAAATTTTATCGGAAATTTTTTGTAAAAATTTTATCGGAAATTTTTTGTAAAAATTTTATCGGAAATTTTTTGTAAAAATTTTATCGGAAATTTTTTGTAAAAATTTTATCGGAAATTTTTTGTAAAAATTTTATCGGAAATTTTTTGTAAAAATTTTATCGGAAATTTTTTGTAAAAATTTTATCGGAAATTTTTTGTAAAAATTTTATCGGAAATTTTTTGTAAGAATTTTATCGGAAATTTTTTGTAAAAATTTTATCGGAAATTTCTTTGTAAAAATTTAATTGAAAATTGCTTTGTAAAAATTTTATCGAAAGTTTTTTTGAAAAATATTATCGAAAAATTTTTGTAAAATATTATCAAAAATTTTTTATAAAAATATTATCAAAAATTGTTCGTAAAGATTTTATGGGAAAATTTTTGTAAAAATGTTTTTGTAAAACTCTTCTGAAAATTCTTTGTAAAGATATTTTTTTTTTTATTTTTTCGAAATCTTTTGTAAACATTTTTTTTAAATTTTATTGTAAAATTTTTGTTATTAATTTTTCAAATTTTTTTTGACTTTTTTTTACAAAAAATTTATTGCAATTTTTTTTTTGAATAAGGCCTTCCTGCAATCTATACTGCGATAAAATGGTCAGATTAAAGCAAAAAAACAAAAAATTAAAACAAAAATTTTCTTATATTTACAATCCAAATCTGTTCAAATCAAAATGCATATCGTGCACTTCGTGATTTTTTCGGTCAATTTAATCGTCCAAATTGCTGCTTTTCGCGAAACTGTGGGGCTGAAGAGCCGTCCACCTGAACTCGTCGTCGTGCCCAACAATTGCACCTCTCACGCTCGTCGTTGATAAACATTATACATAGATACTTGCATCTATGTATACGCGCTTAGAAGGTGCAATTGACTCAAGAACTAGAGCCTATTGATCATTCCAATCGTTTTCAATGGTAAGAATGGTGGCAATGGCAAATGGGAACAGTGGATGGTAAATTTTCAAAGAAAATCATCTTTAGTGATGAGGCACATTTTCACCTCAGTGGATTCGTCAATAAGCAGAATGGCCGCATTTAAGCGAATGATTATCCAAGAGTGACTGTTTGGGGCGGTTTATAGCCTGGTGGCATCATCGGGCCGTATTTTTTCCAAAATAAGGCCGGTCAGGCAGTTACTGTGAATGGTGTTCGCTATCGTGAGATAATAATGAACTTTTTATGGCCCGAATTAGAAGATATGGATGTGGACGATATGTGATTTCAACAGGACATTGCCACTTGCCACACAGCTAACGAAACAATGGCTCTTTTGCGCGGCAAATTCAATGGCCGTGTTATCTCACGTGGGGTGGTAATGTCAATTAGCCGCCAATATCATGTGATTTGACACCGTTGGACTTCTTTCTTTGGGGTTGTTTGAAAGAAAAGGTATAAGTCGCTATAAGCCAGTAACAATTCAAGAGCTAAATGATGAGATAATTCGGCACATTAACGACATAGAATCTCAATTATGCCTCAGCGTCGTCGAGGCATAATTGAGAATATATTATGCCTAGACGGCACACTTCCCTTCAGCATAGGAGGAAAGTGTGCCGCCGAGATTGCGGCCATTTGACCGATATTTTGTTCAATATATAATTGGACCATAGCAATATTATCAAAATAAAAAGAAATGACAATAATTTCCTAAATAATTTCTGTTTCATTAATTAAATTTAACCACCCTTTTATAACCTTTCTACCTGTAGTGTGTTTTTTGGGTTTGCTAGACTCGAACTGTATTCGTGTTTCACTCAAAGCATAAAACTCATCCAACTTCATTGTTATTATGTTCAACACTTACTCATGCCTATTTAAACTAGCTTATGAAAACTCCGCAAGCTCATGGCATTTAGCTCGTTGGTATTCGGTGTTTATTATTGTCCACACATCATTATTCATGTGCAATGAACAGACATGAATTCAATTATGTTATATTATAATGAGCATGTTATGAGCTTCGGTTTTTTTTTGCTCATGCAGTGCTTTAGTTTTAATGTTCCATTTTCTCAATTAATTTTTAAAATAAATTTACTTGAATAGAATAATTAAGTCTCTTTTTTGAACAGATAATTAGAGATTATATTTTCTGGGTCATGCTAGTGTTGCCAAACACTAAATTACCCAACGAATATTTTGCAGTAAATTAATTATAAAATTAATATTCCAAATATTATTAAAAAAAAAACAGTTTGTTTTAAAAATTAAATTTAAAAACTCATTAAAATGTTAATGAGCAATTTTGCAAAAACATAAATTTTATTAAATTAATTTTTCCCTCTTTCATTTTGGTGCTGGTATTAATTTATTTATTAAAAAAACAACATTTGAATGTGTGTAAATTATTGCAATTGCCTTGAATTCATTAGAGTCATTTTAAGCAGCAGCAGCAGCAGCAACAGAATTGTAAACAAATTAATTGCAATTTATTTTATTTAAATGCAAATTAATTTGAAAATAAAAATTAAACAAATAATTTTATTTCTTATTTACTTAAACTCACAGGAGATATTATTTTAAATGGGTTTTAAAGACAAAATAAAAAAAAAATGTTTAATTATATGAGTAATAATTTTGCCAAGTTACCAGCAACGGTATAAACAAGCAAAAGTTATTAGTTTTTATATAAAAGTTGAAAAGATAACAAATTAAGTGTCATTTATTTAAAACGCTCACACACACACCGGTTTTTAGCACAAACCGGCAATGACAACGACAGAAAAAAAGGTGCTGATGTCAGCTCTTTCTACACGTACGTATGGATGGATGCAAATAAATGTATGTAAGTGGCAGATACAAGCAAAATCACTTGTATTTATTTTAGTACAACAAAATAACTTTATGATTATATGAACAAATATAAATGATAAATATCTGAACATTTAAAAATCAACAATCATTTGTCATGAGATTTGCATTTAGCAGCCACATTTAAGTAAAGAGCTCCCTGAGTTGCAAAAAGCTGAGTCATAAATTAATACTTTTTTGCAAAACAACTCTGTTGGCAAAAAGCAAATATGTTTTATTTGTTAAATTTAATTATTATATTATAAAACTTTAGAAAAGAGCTGGCTTTTTAGTTATTTCATGCTGTTTGCAAATATGATTTTTCAGCTTAAACACGTTTTATAATAAATGATGTAAAACAACCAGGTTCAGCTGTGAAAAGTTATTAAAACATGCTTGTTAACGGCAGTGGCGTGAGTTAGCTAAATATCAAAATTTAATTTAAAATTAATTGCAAAAAGCAGACGCAATAATATTTCTTAAATAATTTGAGAAAAATATTGGTTGATTCAAATCATATAGGATACAAAAGCCCAGAAGACTCCGCAGTACCTTCAATATAGATTTAATTTTAAAAGTACAAGTTTATGTCTTTATTTTTTAATTACTTTTCAAGCTAGAGCATAATATTAAATACCATGTGCAAATATCAAGTGTTTTTCATAATGTTTACAAGAAAATACCAAATTCCTCAAAATCGCGAAGCCTAGAGAATACCCTTTAAATTTTTTTTATGAATTTACTAAATGTTACAATACAATTACAAATTATTTTCTAACTTAATTTTACGAGCTCGGTAACGAAGACCTTCACTCGTTGTAGTGAAACACCCAGAGTGATTGATGGGAATTGAACCCGCAACACCCAGATTAGCCTATCGCGGCACTCTATCCCCTCTCATTTTTGTACCCTTCACCACAGGGAAAGGGTATATACTAAACGTGAGCATAAAACGTCTTGTTAGACTAACTTCATAATGTTCAATAATGAATTGGTCTCTTTTTTCTTGCACTTGATTTCATGTGTATACAAATTTTGTTGTGCTCTTAAATAAAAGCATACAATAGCATTTGCTCTTCTTCCAACCAATGCAATATTTGTTGTTGTTTGAAATTAAATTTCAGTAGTGAATATTTTGTTTCAATAGTGTCTCTTGATATAAAATTATGTTATAGCAGACAACATGTATGTAAATGTATGATGATAAAAGCAAGGGTTTGTACTTTGTACTTTAGTTATTTTATATTAATTTGCGCGTTGAGTGGTTGAAAATAGAAAACAGTAGTAGCTTGAGTTTTTTTAACTTTTATTGATGAATAAAAAAATCTAATTTAGTTTTTTCTCTCAAAAATCAGAGATTTTACTCTCAAGAAAATTTAAGTAAAATGAACTAGTGAATAATATGAAATGCTCAGCATATTTATTGCACTTGATAAAACTGTCCGGTCAAATCAGGTACACGGATTTTTGCACTGTTTGCTCTCTTGTTCTCTGTATTTACTGTTTAGGAATATTCGACCAAATATACAATCAATATTTGCATTTCAAAAACATGCAATACTGTACACTTTTTAACATCTTGCGCTCACGTTTAGTATATACTCGTATAAGATTGTCACTCCGTGAGTAATTTGGAATTTACTAACTGGGAAATAGGAGCAATTAAAGGGCACATAGGGGGTTAATATGAGGAAATTTTTTTAAAGATTTTTTTTTGCTGTACTATGACCATTCTAACTCAATATGGATTGCAGGAAGGTCCTTAATTAAAAAAAAAAAAATTCAATAAAATTAAAAAAAAAATTTAAATTTTTTAAATAAAATTTATTTTTTTTAATAATTACAACACATTTTCAAAAATATATTTTTACAAAAAATTTTCGAAAAAAAATTTTCCAAAAAATTTTCGAATAAAATTTTACAAAATATTTTCAAAAAAAAATTTTCAAAAAAAACATGACTGTAACATAACATTTATTTAATATTAAGAATATACATATGTATGTATGTATGTATGTATGTATGTATGTATGTATGTATGTATGTATGTATGTATGTATGTATATGAATGTATGTATATATAGTAACATATTTTTTTAAATGCGTTTGATTTTTAAATAGATGAGAAAACCTAGATACACCCAATTCTGTTTTTAAACAGGTCTTTTTTACACGGTTCTGATTTAACACGGTATGAAAATAAAAAAATATTTTTGTACATGATTTTATTCCATTTAGCACGATTCAAAATCTTTTGAGTTTTGATTTTATTTGAAAAATTTAAGTTTCGCGAAATATTTTTATATCAAAAATTTAGAGGAATTCCCTTTTTCCGTATAGAAGCATTTTTACTTGTTAGAGCAATTGAAATGTGTTAATATTTTGTGAACTATCACTAAGACTGCCCTTTTATTTAAGTTTACCTTTTTAATAATATGTTACTATTATTAAATCTGTTTTGTAAAAATTTATTTTTCAATAAAAATAATTTTACATAAAAAGTACCTTTTACGTAAAAATTATATTTTTGAAAAGAGTACCGTTTAGGTATAACAAACCTTTGAAATGGACTCACCCTGAATATAAACTTTTAAATAAAAACTATAAGTTAAATAAAAAGTACCTTTTAAAATTAAAGTACCATTTTAATAAAAAGTGCCGATATAACAAAAATAAACAATAATCAATTGCGGCGCCAATAATTACACATATATAAGATCATTGTAGAAGGGCGCCGATTTACCGTTGGCCCTTAAGGAAGGCACTTTTTATCATACTCGTCACAATTAAATACCACTTACTTGTTGTATTTTACCTTTTGCTTTAAATACTTTTTGCAACACTACATTTATAAATATATAAATATTATAAAACTGTAGGAGGACCATTTCTGTACCTGAAATATATTTTGAAAATTTTGTTGCTAGTGCATTTATTAATCGATATGGAATACAAAAAAAAACCAACTTTTGGATTTTTTGTCTGCCTGTATGTATTCGCATCACGTAAAAACTACTACATTAATTTTAATAAAACTTTGTGCGAAGGTACCTTAGTATCTCAGTTCAAATATACATAGGATACCTTTTTCCCTTAAAAATATTTCACTTCCAAGACTAAATAGAGAGAAACTAGTTAAAGTATGCTATTATGCTGCTTTAATGATACTGAAAACTTGGCAGCACTTTTATTTTTGCAAGCGGTAAATTTTAGAAACTACTTATAGTACTATACGTTAATAATATAATATTTTGGAATTTTACTCAAAGCCTATTTTTCAACCTTTATATTTTACTGAGGATAAAAAACCAGAGATGGTTATCCCGATATAACGCAAATACATAAACCATATCTGCAGCACTATAAAAGTAAGAGTCTTAAAATTTCATGTGGATTATTTTTAAAATAAATTCGAAGGAAATATTTTTGGGTTACTGAAAACATGGGGGCACTGCTAGTATGTTTAAATTGCGCTTTTTAAACAGAAAACAATTTTAAAAATATTTTTTGTTTAGTAATAACGAATCCAACTTTCTAATTTTAATTTACTTTGCTTATGTTTGCACTAAAAATTAGTTGTTTAAAATACCTTTTTTGATCCCAAAATAATTTCGCTTTTTAAACTAACAATGCCTTAGTAGTATTTCCCATATCAGTTATACTATTTTGTTTAAAGAATTTACGTTTGAAAATTGCATAATTTAGTCTTAAAATAAAAAATGCCAAAGCTAATATTTTTTTTTACATTTCCTTTTTTTGTGCTACAAATTTAGGTCACTTTCAATTAATCTTTACCGCCTATAGTCTTCCACATGCATACATTAAAAAAAAAAAAAAAACAATGCTCTTTATATGTTGCAAGCATCTGCATGCAACACTACATTGCTACTATACTCCATCTACCTACAAAAAAAAAGCCACTAAAAAAAGAGCAACTAAAACTAACGAAATAACGAAGTATATATAACTTATCAATTGACTTTTGGCTCAATTGTTTTAACCAAATTTAGTTTAACGTGAGCTGCATTCTAGAAAAATATTTGGAGTATTATTGGTAACGTTTTTGCCATTTGGTACATTTCGAATTGTGTAAAGTTTTAATTGCATGTTTTTTTTTTGTTATGTTTGTTGTTGGCTTTTTGCTGTGCATTTAAACAAAATATCACTTTAGTAATAAAATATATTTAACACGTTTCTGGTTTTTTTTTTTTGTAAACAGAGTCGAGGAAGTAGTGAAACAGAAAAATTAATGTATGACAAGTATCTGCAACGTGCTGAATTGAATTGTAAACAAATTGTTGTAAAAAAAATTTATAGTAATTTAATAATAAACTGAAAAATCTGCATGTAAAATAATACAAATTGATCTAAAAGAAAAACAATAAATCAATTATAGAAAAGTAAAGCAAAATGTTGCTGTAAAAACTTTTGTGTCAAAATCTAGATATGATCGAAAAATAAGACATGAACATTAACATTGACATAAAACCATTTAAGACAGAAATAGAAACAGCAAAGTTGTAATATATATGTTTGCTTAATGCTTACTAACAGATAAATAAATATTAAGCTGGAGTTGAAATTGAGTCCTTTAGGCTCAATACGCATATACGCTATACAAGCAAGTCATAAACATAGAGAAATTATGAGAAATATATAGCGGATGTAAATTAAGAGATATGGACATCCCAATCGCCATTTAAGTTAAGTATGTATATTGTAAAAGTCTTATACCCATGATTTTGCATAAAGTGATTTTAATTCCTAATGCGATAGCTGGGGATTTCGTAGGGCATATGCAGACTTTTGTGCTCGTTAAGAACTACTCTTACACAAGTACATATCGTCGCGTTTCTTCTTAAACCACGTAAGCGACATTTTTTCGAAATTGACTTTTTTGGTTTTTATGGTAGTAAATAACATTTGCCACCAGACTACATTCTCATCTTAACAAGTTTGTATGAAAAATAAATAAATCCATTTTCAAAATCTCGTGCAAAATATAATGGTCTTTATATTTTAAGTTGGAAATGTTAAAGTCTCAACCACTAAGTTTTTTGTAGTTACGATTAAAAAAATTATGAAAGTTGCAGGCCAATTGGAGCATTTTTACTAAATTTAAAAGATTTTTTTTTGATAAATACAAAAATAAATGTTTATTTACATACAGAAATTTGCAATTTGCTGTTTGCGCCAAAACCACGTAAGCGACAGATTTGGCTACAATTAATTGTAAGTAACAAATATAAAAAAAGGGGTTTCTATACCCTTCAGAGAGTCGCACAGCCATGTTTTGCAAAAAAATTATTTTGAAACCCATATTAAAGAAGTTATTAAGTTTTTTTCGTTTTCTTCTTCTTCTTGGCGCTTACGTGGTTTAAGAATTAAGGCGACGATATTATCGCATGTGAAGAAAAAGTGTATGATTTCCACAATGAAGCAAAAAACAAAAACTAATGTCACGATATAGTTTTTTAAAATTTCATTCGGGTTAGTTTCCTTCAAAAATTACCCCAGATCAGGAAGACAATCCGATGTTAAATGGCTTTGTTGCATACTCTCAGTTTAGATGCTCTACGAAAAAAAAACTACAGAGCTAAAGCCAATACAATGTCCTTATTTTAATCCAAACTATTGGATTGATCTAGCCCAGTTCACTAATGGCTTCAAACCGGAAAATGGCGATGCAATCAAGCCGCTCACAAAGCCTTTTATGAAATGCGGTACGATGTAGCTTATGAACTAATGATCTTTTCTGAAATTGCTGTAGAGGTATAACCGGAATCGAAATAGGAAAGCGGCTCATTGCGATGTTTGGTTAGGTTAGGCAGACAACTGTGATAACACAAGTGCCTGTGTTATCTGTAGATTAGAGGGAAGATAAGATAAATAGCAGGGATGGAGCGAAGAGCTTTGAATAAGGGAGAGAGTTTAAATGGAGGAAAACAGAGAAGGTGAGCTTGCAGCATAAAGTGAAATGGAGGAGCTGGCATAAAAGGCTCAATGTCAGGAGAATACAATCAATCAGTCAGATAGCTATGTTCCGCCAACTGGGAGTGGGCTAGAAAGCCAACTGCAAACGGCTCATGGCGTAGAATCGGGAGACTCAGACCACTAACTTCATGGATTCCTTCTCGACCTCCTTCGTTTCTCAATAATTTCTGGTATCCGACTGAAAATTTATGTATATCTTACTTTCATAGAGTCTCGCGCTATCACTAGCCTTTTACTCTCGCCTATAGTGATTTCAGACTGGCGGCTGATACCTGTCGACATTCTTCCTCGAAACAGAGTCTATTGTAATACCTAACATTTCCTAAAGGCTAGGTTATCACAGCATCTCTATTTAATATGTATCTGTCCATAGTTCATTTTTATGTCAGCCTTTTTCCAGGCACAGTCTGTAATTAAGGTCTTATGTCGATTTTTAACTTGGCCAGTTAATACTTGACAGTCCGTCAAGTCACTAACGCAGTTCCCCATTTGTAGGTACCCAGATTATATCCGAGCACCTTCTTGATCATCCTGCCAACTTGTGGCGAACAATTTTCTTTGGTGGGAATCGAACCCCAGACTGATAGACTAGCACACTACCTATTAGCCCACCTAGGTATCCTAAGGCATACATTATAACTTTGATTAACAGTGTGTTTCTATTATTTAAACAATTGAGTACTATTGAGTACCCAATTGATAAGTATTGACTATTTTCGAGTAATTGAAAGTAGTAAAACTTATCAGCACTACAACGCACATTCGTAAAGTAGCTCTGGGTTGATAAACAACGTGAGTGTGTCATTGTCATTATCCCTTAAAGGCAATCAGGCCATTCTGGTTGCTCTGCTTTCGAGCGGTTGGCGTCTCACTATCACACTGGCTGTTTGTCTGCCTCGAATAGCTGTATTGCGGTACTGTTATTGGTGGTTGCTCACTCAGCCACGTGTAATCGTTTTGGTTATTGTATATAACCTAGAAGTATTAATTCAATAAGTCGGAAATTGGTGGAGTACCTCTTTTAAAACTCAGTTTTTCACAGGTGGAGCACCATTAAACTCAATTTTTAATTTCAGGAGCACCATCAAACTCATTTTAAATTTTACCTAGCCAAATTTGGAGTCTCACTTTCTATACGAAGTTATAGGTCTCTCTGCAAATTTTGGAGGAAGCTAAGGAAATCATACCCTGGGGCTTCGGCCCAGGGTATGATTTTTTTTGTACAGTGTACAAAAAAATTACCGACAACGTTCAGACTGATAGTGTAGCACACTACCTAATCGCCTAACAGTAGACACACTAAGCTTAACTTACGACTTGACATGAAACTTGATTTCGATTTGTTTTTTTTTTTATTTATTTGATCTAAGCCTGTTTGTAAACTTTATTTAACGCTTACTTAATAAAATTTGCCTAAAACCAAATATTTAAAAAATAATAAATTTGTATTGATTTTCCTGCAACACTGTGTTATTTCAATTTCCTTATCGATTTACTAATAAAAAAAAAGTTGAACAATTTATGTCAGTTTGCATTTTATTAACTTAAACCGTTGTGCTAGTTTTTACGTTTATATGCAAACATTTAATTTTTTTTTATTTGAGCACTCTACTTTGGGCAGTGCTTTATTGATAACTACTTAGTAACATGTTGCATGTGGCTTTGCAAAAATCTGTTGACCTTTAAATGATCAGGTTAAAATTTCACTATTTTAATGAGAAAATTTTTAAAGAAATTTTAAAAGAATTTATTCTTTATAGCGAAATTTAAATTCGTTTTATTACTTCTTATTTGAAATATATTTATCCATATTATTCGACAATTTTTTATTTTCGCTCTTGTATATATTTTCAATTGTTTTCATGTTGTTTCATAAATATATAATTTACAACATTTTTTTGTGTATCTCATTTTAATGTTTTTTTTGTTTATATTTTATAGACTGATTTACAGCAAACAAAAAATTATTAAATTGTAGGAGATTTATGTGAACATTTTATTAAGAACAATAAATGCAATGGATGCGATGGATGCGCGTACATGTTTATTTTTTGTTTAATAAAAAAAGGTGGGGATTCGTTAAAATCACATAAAACACACACAGTGTTTTTGCTACACCAAAATGGTATAAATTACATTTTAAATAAATCACGAAATAAACAAAGAAATTAATAAAAAAAAATTTAATTGTATTAGTGATAATAAGTTAAGGGGTATAAATTAAATTTTTTTTTTCAAAAAACCCTTAAACCATGAAAATTTAACCTAAAATCTATTTGCATTAAAGCATCTAAAATATATGACTCATCATCAAACACTTGTCATTGGATCACACTTAAAACTTGCCTTTTTAATCTTTAAATCGGTTTGAATAAAGAAAATATTTTTCCTTAAAAAAAAAAAAAAATAAAAAGAAAAAAAACCCAAAAAGCTGAAACTATTCTCTGAGGCTGCTGCAGCCCAAAAAGAGCACAAAAAACTGCATAAATAAATTTGCAAATATTTTGAATTCATATACCACAATTTCAAGTGTGTGTATATAAAAACTGTACTGTAACAATACGTGCATGGAGACAATACAGAATAGTGCACCAAAAAAAATGACCAAATATTACATTGGAAAAGTTTTCTGACACAAAAAAAAATTTAAAAAAATAGAGAGAATACAAACGCATTGGTTATAGATACTTTTCACATACATTCACAGCTACATGTTGTGCATGTTGATGACAATTTTGTAGACGAGCAAAATGCAGGGTGACCAGTAGAGAGATTTTTTTATCATCCTAAACTGTTGCATGAAATCGTGTCCAGACGAAATATTTTTTTCGTCCTAAACAGGTGCGTGCTTAAAATCATATTTTTGTTTTATAAATATTTACGTGAAGGCTTATTGATTTGTCTAGACAAAAAGACCCGGCAAATCCACCACCGACCAGATATTCACCTTACGTCAAATCCTGGAAAAGACCCAAGAAAAACAGATCGACACCTAACATCTATTTGTCGACTACAAGGCTGCTTTTGATAGCCCCATACGATCAAAGGTGTTTCAAGCCATTTCTGAGTTTGGTATCCCTACAAAATTAATACGGCTGAGCAGGATGACTTTAACTGATACGCGATCTTCCGTTAAAATAGGAAAAAACCTCTCCGAGCCGTTTAGTACCAAGCGAGGTTTAGTACCAGACAAGGCGATAGTCTATCGTTTGACCTTTTTAATATCCTGCTAGAAAAGGTTATACGTGATGCGAATGTGAATAGAATTGGCACGCTATACACTAAACAACACATGTTACTCGCTTACGCTGACGATATAGACATAATAGGTCGAACATTGCGAGCGGTAACTGCCACCTTTGAAAAAATCAAAAAAGAATCTGCCAAAATGGGTCTGGGGCAGTAAACGGCGATAAAACCAAGTTGATGCTATCAACGCACAAGACGTCCAGTAGACTCGGGCAGACAGTGGAAGTTGAAAACTACAACTTTGAGGTAGTCAGCGATTTTATCTACCTCGGTACCGCCATTAACAAAACAAACAGCATCAGTTTTGAGATAAAGAGAAGAATAATACTGGCCAATAGATGCTACTTCGGACTTAGTAAGCAGTTTAAAAACAAGGCCACCCCTCGACAGACAAAAATTACACTCTACAAGACACTGATATTACCCGTGCTATTATATGGTTCCGAAACATGGGTACTTGCGAAAGTAGATGATGCAGTGCTTGGAGTGTTTGAGAGAAAAATGCTTCGTAAAATCTATGGACCAATCTGCGTTGGCGGAGAATATCGGTGTCGTATGAACCACGAGCTGTATGAGCTGTATGCCGACATAGACATAGTCAAACGTATCAAATTACAACGAGTGCGTTGACTAGATCATGTTGTGAGAATGGATAAAGATGCTTCAGCTAGAAAGTCATGTGAATACGAACCTGGTGACGGTTCACGCAGAAGGGGAAGACCGAAACTTCGATGGAAAGATCAAGTTGAGGAAGACATCTCGAAACTTGATGTCAGAAATTGGAGAAAAAGTGCAGAAGATCGAGGCGCTTGGAAATCTATTTTACGTTCGGCTACAGGAACAAATGTTCTGTAATAGCCACCTAAGTAAGTAAGTAAGTAAGTAAGTAAGTAAGTAAGTAAGTAAGTAAGTAAGTAAGTAAGTAAGTAAGTAAGTAAGTAAGTAAGTAAGTAAGTAAGTAAGTAAGTAAGTAAGTAAGTAAGTAAGTAAGTAAGTAAGTAAGTAAGTAAGTAAGTAAGTAAGTAAGTAAGTAAGTAAGTAAGTAAGTAAGTAAGTAAGTAAGTAAGTAAGTAAGTAAGTAAGTAAGTAAGTAAGTAAGTAAGTAAGTAAGTAAGTAAGTAAGTAAGTAAGTAACTAAGTAAGTAAGTAAGTAAGTAAGTAAGTAAGTAAGTAAGTAAGTAAGTAAGTAAGTAAGTAAGACAAAAATATAAAAAATAAATTTAAAAATATATAAATATATATTTCATCTGTATGAAAAATATATATTTTTATTTGTTGATTATTTTTCTACTATCTAACACAAACTTAGCTAAGCGAAGTTAAGCTTAGTTAGCAAGCCGCTAAGTAAGATTTTGAATGGTGCTAAAACCAGCAGAGCTAATCTACTCAACCGGCTGAGGGACATTTTTCTTTTTATTTGCAACTGGAAAAAGTCGCTGGAAAGCAAATCCGACATTTTTTAAGTTTATTTCGCTTGATTGGCTCAACAGCGCACGGGGGGTATTTTGCCAATCTAGCCGGACATTAGGCCAAAAATTTAGTTTGAGAAATGTAAAAATTTAAGTACGCAGCTTGACAGACAACAAAATTCTGCATCGTATAGAGAATTTTCAAGGCTTTTGCTTGAGATTTGTCGTTTTGGGACACTGTTAAAATCAGGAAAGTTGAGTAAATCGCATACGTTTTTATTGACCTTAAACGATTTTGAGAGGTTTGCAATATATTTTTTGGTGGCGAAGCGAATAAAGATTTTGTATTGATTTTTTCTGTGAATATAAATTTTTATGGTTTTAAGAAGTATGTAATCTATTTCTTTTAATAATTGCATTATTTTTTAAAATAATTTTTTATTTCACCGCCGAAAAAAGGGGGCGGGGCTAAAAATGGCATTTAAGAATCTCTTGAGTCCAACTTTAAGTTTTTGAACATTCTTTGACCTTAAAAGTTGTAATTGCTAAACAAAATGACGGGAAAATCAAAAAAAAAAACTTGAATTTTTCAGAGGTTGGATTAGTTCTTCCAAGGGAAACTTTTTTCTCCTTGATCCGATTTTTCCTATGTTATAGCTTTGGCAGCCTATGACCATAGCAGATTTTTCTGCATAGTTTCATGAACCTAGGGGTACTCAGTACATTTTTAGAGCCAATATAAGCTAAAAAAAAAGTAATGTCCGGCTAGATTGGCAAAATACCCCTATGTGCAGCGGTAAAAATATTTCAAGTAAACAGAAAGATATATTTTCACCAATTAAAGGTTTTAATTGGTTTCAGTTTAGAATTTAATTAAATAAATTATTTATTCAATTATTAGTTTAATCAGGATTTTTTTGTTCCATTTTAAACAAATATACATTTGAATCAATTAAAAAATTAATTGAGCTTTAATGTAAAACTAATTAAAACCTTTAATTGACGCAATAAATTTTTTCTGTGTAGTCTACATATATGTAAAAAAGAACTTACAACTTACAAGATAATTTTAATGTCATTGATGAATATAGGGCTGACTGATCAACCTCGTAAAATCCATTGCATTGATTGTAGTTTTTTTTTTTCTAGATTATTGTAGTGAATCTGTGTTTCTCCAAGAGTTTTGTATCGCTTAGGAAATTTATATGAATCGTGGAGTACTTCCATAGACTGATTAGTGGTGCGCTACTCCATCAGTCTGTCTGGTTAAGCTTCGATTCATATTAAAGACTCTGGGTGTTTTCTGCAGACAAGTAAAAAGCTTCGTAGGTAGTGATTTTTAAACAAACTCTTAACAAGTTAGATATTTTGTCAGCCAGGAGACTGGCAGAGCTGAGTCGACCGAGAGCAGTTATAATCTATTTTTTTAATTTTACTCTAATTCACGGTGGCATGCCGGGTAAGAATGGCAGTTGAACAATTTCGTTTCTAGTATGCGACCTCGGAGTACCTGTTGATCTTCAGTTTTTTAGGTAGACTTATATGCGGATAGACAGCTTTTGTCCCTAGTTCACAGGTGTTTAATGAATTCGTATTTTATTCATCACATACAGGGATGGTAAAAGACACCTCGCAAGAGGTGGATAAGTTAGTTTTTGAAAAACTCCTTTTTTAATAAATTAGAAAAATCCAACAGATGTGGACAACAAAAATCCCTTGAAGTAGTTGACCGGTTAATCTTTTAAGATACTGCTGAGCCAATAGCCTCTAGTTAGAAAGCTCAGAAATTTCCTTGGATATAATCCGGTTACCTTAAGCTGGATAACTGCTTTAGTGACAGGCCAAGGAAAATTAAACTATTATCTGACCAAGATGAAAATAATAAAGACTCAAAGCACTATAAGACTCAATGGTAATAATGTAGTTGTGAAATGGAAGAAGGTTCTCAAATTGAGGTAATATCCTGCTACGGCCCAATTCAAATATTAAGTTGTCGGTCACTTAAAACTATATCGTGAATTTTATCCAATATTTCTGCTGTTACTGTCTCAACTGATAGTCATGATTTGTAGATTGAAAATTCCTAAGCGCTCCAGCAAACATCCCATCATCTTCGCCCAATTTCTTGAAGATAATATTGTGCGGATCACTGCCGAGATATGACCCTAAATAACTTAGAAAAGGGTTAGTTATTAAAACTTGCTTATTAGTCGCTGTTCAGGGTGTGTTTTATCGTAATATTCTACTTACGGATGCAGCTCATTTTTACTTTACCCTACGTAGTCTAAGGTAAAATAATCATGAAAAAAACGACGTCGGGATTTCGACGGATGTATACGTTTTAAGGTCTCCTGAATCCATTTTGGCTATTTTTGCGATCTTGTCTGTGGGTGGGTGGTTGTGTATGCCACAATTTTTGTGGAGTTTGTACAGGTCATACCGTTTGACATATTAAAATTAAATTTAGTATGTAGCATTGGTATATGGTGATGAAGAGCTGTATATATTTTGGGCATAATCGGGAAGCGGCAAGAGGGTAGTTTCCTTACCCCCAAATTTTGTAAACGCTCTACAGTTCATATCGTATGACATATTAAAACGTATGTGCCTTTGGTATGAGGAGGTGAAGGTTGTGTAAATTTTGGGCATAATCGGGAAGGGGCAAGGGGTAGTTTACTTACTCCCAAATTTTGTAAACGCTCTACAGATCATACCGTATGACATATCAAAATAAAATTCAGTATGTGCCTTTTGTATATGGAGGTAAAGAGTTGTGTAAATTTTGGTTACAATCGGGAAGTGGTAAGGGGCAGTTTACTTAACACCCCAAATAAAAAATAATTAATTTTTCCATTCGAATATACTTTGAACTTGTATTCTTTGTGTATTAATTATAAACATAAAAATATCTGTTTCCATTGGATATGGTAAAGTTAAGTGCAGGCTTCTCCAGTTTTATTATATCACGGAGTATTTCTATAAGTGAAACTTCGCATTTGAGGTGAAAAGTTTAAAAAGTCAATGTTTGTTACGCTTTATGGGCAGAAAGAATTATGAGTCCTTTGTACTTTAAAAATTCGATCGATAAGATCGTTACCGTCAATGACGGAGTGATTATTGCCAATTATTTGGGGCTCCAATTTTTTTCTGTTTCACATAAGTTCTTCAAACAGGTTTGATAAATCCGAGCCATGGAATGGAAAACTCTATATTATTTTTGAAGACTACCCATACACAGAAAAAATATTTTGCACCTAAAAAGGCTTTTAATTAATTTTTTAATTGATACAATCATATATTTAATTAAGAAAAAACAAAATAAAATTCGAATTAAGTCAATAATTGAATTAATAAAATATTAAATTAAATTTGTATTGAAATCTAATTAAAACCTTTAATAGGAGCAAATAATTTTTTCTGTGTACCGCATTTGATAACAGTATATTAATTTGCGGATCGACTTGTACAGTCTGTTTAAAGTCTGTAATGTAAATTGATAATAGAGCCTCTGGCATTAACACATTTCAGTTGAACTGCTTTTAGTTTCATTTGTGAGCAATTTTTTTCAAGTAAGGTGCCATTCGAGATGTATTCCGAGATATTGGACTTCTGTTAAGTACCATTTGATTAATTAAGCAAACAGGAGACTGGAGTAGGAGCCCCTATGCAGTTTGACTTTAAAGCAATTTCGCTAAAGATGAAAAAAACCGTTTTTCTTCGAATGTTAAGGAAAAAACCATCTGTAAATCGTGTGCACCTATTTCTGGTCACTCTTTTTCTAACCACAAACAACAATAACAACAACAAAACACATCCTAACACAATTCTGTACTTGAATTCCAACAGCCTTCATATATAAATTTATAAGAGCATTTTTTTCTTTCTTATTTCAAACTTTTCAATCTTGGGGGTATTAGATTTCAGCATCATTGTTTAAACTGCAAAACTTAAACCCGAAAATTTCTAAAAATAAAAAAAAGAAGAAAAATATCTCTGCAATATTTGTGCATATGCACGTATCAGTTGAAAGAACCCAATGGATTTTTCAATTCAGTTTCGCTTTAATTTTTTGCCTTTTTTTTTTGCTTCCAATCTTTAGAACTTCACTTGAATTCCATCCACCATTGGCGTTATTGGTCGGTCATGTATATTGTCAATATCGGTGCATGTTATTTGTTGCTGTCAGAAAAACGTTTGTTTCAGACTACAAAAACAATGTGGTCGTATGGATGTTTGGTTGGTTCGTTGGTTGGTTAGTTGGATGGTCATTTGGCTCAGTTGCTTTGGTTGTTTGTTTGTTTGTTTGTTTTAGTGCTATAAATATATTTTTATAACTATGGATTTTCGTTGGTAACACTTGCATTAATTTTCATGTAAGTGTGTTTTAAATTTTGGCCTTAGATATTTTTTATGTTGCAGTCATCGTATCTCAGACAATTTTTTTTTTATTTTTGGATTTTTTTCTTACTGTCTTTATCTTTCAGATTTATAAGTCTGTTTTCCCTTATGGCCTTTTTTCCATTTGCCATTTCGTTTTATAAAATTTTAGATTTTGTTTTTTGCCCATTTGCTATTTGACATTTCCAAATGTTCAATATTCTGTGCAGGCAACATTATTTGGTATGGACTGAGTTGTGTAGTTACTCTCAATGTCTTGCCATGACAGTTTGCCTGTTATTTGATTAAAGCATTTTTGTTACTTTGGAATTTTCGTTTCAAGATTAAGATAAATTTTTGAACAACTTAACTAGTTTCAATTTTGTTTAAAAGACCTGTTGATAATTGTCGTATGGCATTGGAAAAAAAGTAGTTAACAAGAGTTTGAGTAAATGAAAGAATTTCTCTAAGATTAAAATGAAGCTTAGAGAATTTCAAAAATGTATTTGAAATCATTACAATAAACAAAATTTATATGACATAACTTACCTTGTTAAATCAACAATTCCTTTGCAAAAGTTGAAAGAAAGACTGCAAATAAAAAAAGAAACATAATTAATTTCTGTTAAACATTTTAAACTTTATGATGACTATATCTTTAATTATAAAATTCAATTTACTTAACACTAAATTGAGAAAAAATCTAAGAATGTATTTTAACAAAAAAAAAAAAAAAAATAATGGTTCATTTAAAATTAGATGCAATCAAGCTTTTGGGGACTTATGAATTATGGGCTTAATATAATATCGTATGACTTCAATCTCTCTGATATTTTCTCAATATTTCGGTTTGACTGAAACAGTTTTGATAAATTTGAACCACAATAGGGATTAGCCTCTGTCTCTTTCTCAATCTTACGTTTCAAAACTCGATGATAGTTTTGCTAAACAAGTTATCAGGTTAAACAAGTTTACTTAACCTGGCATTTTTGCTAAAAAAAAAAGAGCAACTAATTTTGCTAGAATCTCTTATGTTAAGCACCCAATATTACACGGCTCTCCACCACTTCTATATAAATCCCGCGTTATGTAATCCACGATCATGTAATCTGAAATGATGTACGGAATGTCCATATGGATAGAGTTGGGTCAAATACTTGAGTTAAGGGTGGCATCTAATTTGGAAAACTCCAAAAAATTCCCTCTGAAGTCGCGGCCATCTTTAAGAGGTTAACTAGGTGATTAATCTGCGGGAAAGAAAGCAAGAGCCTTTCTGCAGCCCACCTACTGTATCGTTAGATTTTATATATTATTTTTAAGGGGGTATACCGAAACAGACCACTATCTTCTTGGGTCCCTTTTCGACCCCCTTCGTTCCCCAATGATTACAGGTATCCGACTGGAAATTTGTGAATACCCTACTTTCATTGTGTCTCGTGCTGTCATTAACCTTTTGCTCTCGACTGTATTTAACATTGGCGACTGATACATGTCGACATTCTTCCACATCACAGAGTCTATGATAATTGCTAATATTTGCTTAAAACTAACAGCTCCACAGCATCTCCCTTTTAATATGTGTCTGCCCGTGGTTCAAAGTATTTTTATGTCAGCCTGTTTCCAGGCACAATCTGCAAATTTTTAATTTGGCCAGATAATACTTGACGTGTACGTGACTTGTCACAAATGCAGTTAACCATTTGTAGGTTCTCAGATTATATCCAAGCTCCTTTTTGGTCTCCTTGCCAACATGTAGTAAAAAATTAGAGTCTTTGTTAGGAATCGAACCCGCAATACCGGACTGATAGATTAGCACACTACCTACTAGTGCACGGAAACACCAGATAGTTAGATATATCATCTAGTTGTGATCCCGTTAATTTGCTGCAAAATACAATTTTAGCTAAAATTATTTGCAGTCGCACAGACTAACAGGATAATTGCTTTCATGGGTTTTATGGACCCAGTATGATTGGAAGAGACCATTTTTTTTTATTGTACGGCCGTCTTTGGTTATAGGAAGATTTTTGTTAACGGATGAATATCAAGAAAAAATTCTTTTGTCACGTAGTTTAGATCTGAGTATATCTGTAGTATAAATATACTCAGATCTATACTACGTGACAAAAGAATTTTTTCTTTATATTCATCCGTTACGTCTTATAAGATTTCGCATGTCTGCAATATATTTCAAGTCAAGATTCTAGCGCTTTCAAAAGCACGTTACTAGGAAAGAGGAGGTGACTATTTAAGTCGATAGTCAAGCAGCTCTAAATACTTCGCAGAGTCATGGTATTAACTTTAAGCTGGTGAGTAAGTGCAAAACGACTTTTCGTACAATAGTGGACAAATGAGGCTTAAAGTTAAGCTGGGAGCCGGTTGATTACAGCGTCGAGAGGAATGAACTCGCTAATGAGCTGGCGAAAATAAATTCAGGAATGAACTCTTGAATATAGAAGAGATAGGTGTAAGAAATAGGAGTAGTAGAGAAGATGGTAGGGATGTGTTCTACATTGGACACTATAAGAACCAACATATCTTTAAAATTGGGCAAAAAAACTCATAGGGTCTTTATAGATGCAATAATGGGTCATTGTTCGGCTAGAGCTAGGACCAGTTTGTGGGAAAAATACACATATGATTTTTTTTTGCGTTTGTTAAATATTTTTTAATTTCTTTTTACATGTAAGAAAACAAAAATCGTTTATTTTATTTACGTACTTAGAACTGTATACTAGAATATATGTGAAACAATTTATATGGATGCCTTCATATTAATTTAGGCAGAGTTGGCGTTGGGGCCACGACGACGACCAAAACCGGGCACAATGTTGACGAAGCGGCGGTTGTACTGGATACGTCTCTTAGCACTACCTGTCTTCTTCTTTTTCTACTTTGGGGGTCTGACCCCTTACTTTACCGGCACGAGCCAAAGAGCCATGCACCTTACCACCTAACATTGGAATTGTAATATTCAACTCAAAGGACGACAAAGCAGAAATTGGAGTTTCATTCGTCAAAGCATTGCCCTCTCAATGCAAAGTAATTTCCTCAGTATTAAATCCCTGAAGTTCAGCAATTTGAGCCTTAACGGCAGCAATATTAGCATCTTGGTGAACCTCTCGGGTTTCTACACATTCCAAACCACGAACAAATAACTGCATGTAGATGTGCTCTTGTCACTTGAGTGAGGATTTACGAAAAAAAGGGATTTAATTCGGGATGTGTGTGGATGGGGAAGACTTGATAACTGTCAAGCAGTTTGTTGACTGCGCATTGTTCGTTGGTTGACTGAACGATTCCAAGACGGGTTAAAAGATTGAACGAGTTTTATACTGAATAATGTAGTCATATTCATCGTGGAAATAGTAACTTAGTGACAGATAATTATCATTATAATGAAGCCTATTAATAGAGTAGTAAATTATGATTCCCTTCTGTTTCTTTCGAGAAAAATCAGAGGGAAATCACAATGGACCAGTAGGTCTCGGAATGAAGGTCTTTAGTAATAATCAGTACTAGGTTTCCTGACCTAACCTGACCCTAATTGTCCTAAAGATACATCTGCGAAAATTTTAAGCATTTCTGAACTTTTTCTTTATGTTATATGTACGGCCCTGTGATATTGTTGACACAACCAGTATGAATTTTAGAAGATGGCTGACACATCCCTCAAACATGGCTGACACATCCCTCAAACTAAATCGACCTTCCTATAATATAGGTCCCATCCACAGCCACCACGTTACTTCCTGAAGTGTCTCGATAAGCGGTTACAGGGACTAAGGAAATCTGTGTAGAGCTATCAATCTATATAACGGATATTTTGGATTTTGGCCAGACCTCAATAGTTCTTATCTTTTAAGGTGTCCCCAGAAGTATTGTTGTTGAGGTGTTAAAGGATGAAAATTCAATATTCCTGTGCAGGTGAGTTATACTCCACTTTCCCTGTAGAAATTTCAGTCTTAAGTACCTTACAAAACCCTCCATGAAAATTAATTTTATTTGTATAGTAAATTATCTTTTTCTCTCACATCATTTTGGAAAATTTATTGTCATGATAACTATAAAATTATTTATTTCTTTTTATGTAAAACTTTGCAATATTGTATAGGCTTTATGTTTTTTAGTGGCAAATTATAAAAAAAAAAATAAACTACCGTGCTACTTCTTTAATTTGCTTTTTCAATTCTTTTCAATACATTTTAACATTAGAGAATTTATTATTATTAAAATTATTTTTTTGGAACTAAGAGAAAGTCTTCAAACATCTTGTAAACACCGAAATATGGACAGCAATCACAATGACGCAAATCAGCCTATCATTTGGACGGTAAAAATTAATTTTAGCAAGAAGTAATTTTCCTTTTTACATAAAGAAAACTTTAAGAAAATTGATATTTGCTTAAGGTAAATTTATGGGCTTTTTATGTTGTAGTTCTTTTAATGTTTCTTAACGTAAGAATGATTTTATGGAAGAAGACATGACAGAAAGCAACATAAGAATTTCTTTCATTTATTTTCTTCTTGGTTTTTTATTATTATTATTTTCTCTTGTTCTAAATTTAACAAAAACAAGACAATAAACAGGAATGAAAAGGTAAATAGACCTGAAGTAAATTGTTATTTTGAGTGAAGTCTAGATAAGAAAACAAGGTAATTTTAAGAATTTGTTGTTGCTTCTTTACATTTTGTGGTTTTAATTGAAAAGGAAATTTTTACATTGGGGCTGTCGGGCATAATGAAATATTTTTGATGCCACAAACAAAGTTTTATTTTTAATTTCTATTTTTAAAGCTTAAACAATTATCCTTTTTAAAAAAGGGTGATTTTTTGGAAATTGAGTTTTAAGATTTTTAACAGTTCCTTCGTGTGTTAAGGGTCCTAAATTTCCACAGTGAATCATTTATCAAAAAATTTAAATATAAATCAGCTAATTTATATTTAAACTGATTTTATGTATACTATTGTAAAGGAACCTTGAAACGGAAACTTAAGTTTGGACATGGTACCTTACACTTCTACTGGCAGACGTATCATTAATTTATGTTATTACTAAATGAATTTCTATCTAAACTAAACATTTTTATCCAAAGTCTGTATTTTTATAGTGACAAACAAGAAACAAAAATCACTTTTTGAAAAATATTCTAAATTATATGAATTTTATTTGAACTATTTTTGAATTAATAAATTAATTATTTAGGCTTACGTTATTAATTATAAAGAGATAAAGAAAAATTAGATACCAGCAAAGCAGAATGCATTTTCTAGACAGCTACGTCCGTCATCAGTATTCTTCGTATCGATCTACAATTGAAACTGCCAGGTAGATCGATACGAAGAATACTGACGACGGACGTAGCTGTCTAGAAAATGCATTCTGCTTTGCTGGTATCTAATTTTTCTTTATCTCTTTATAATTAAGAACTTAAGCCTAAATAATTAATTTATTAATGAAAAAAATTCTATAAAATTAAAAATTATTCTTTTCGTTTTCTGGAGAATTGTGAAAGTGAACTTGAGCCTTAAAATAAATAATTTAATATAATAATAAATATTTTTAGGAAAAAAAAATATTTTTTAGGAAAAAAAATATTTTTTAGGAAAAAAAAATATTTTTTAGGAAAAAATAATAATTAAAAAAAATGTTTTTTTAGAAAAATGTTTTTTCCAAAAATATTTTTTTTAGAAAAACTCGCCTTTAAAAAAAGCAACCGTTTTTGGAAAAAATTATCTTTCTTTGTTAAGAAAATATTGGGAAAATATTAATAAAAAGCTATTTTCACAAAAATCTCTTTTTCAGAAAAAATAATATTTTTTAATAAAAAAATATAAATTTTTTAAGAAAAATTATATTTTTACAGATAAAATAATATAATTTAGGAAAAAAATATTATTAAAAAAAAAATATATATTTTTATTAGAAAAAATAATAATTAAAAAAAAAATAACTTTTTTTAGAAAAATATTTTTTTTTTAGAAAAAATCACTTTAAAAAAAAACAACCTTTTTGGAAAAAATAATCTATCAGAAAAAAATATTTTTTTTTGTCAGAAAAGATCACTTTCAGCAAATGTCAAAATGTCGTTTGTGTACAAAATGTCACTTTTGTGCACAAAATAATCCTTAGAGCACTTGTTTAACTGAAATTTAATTTTCCTGAGAAAAAAGTGTCAGCATAACTTTCACATAACTTTCAGAGAATTAATTTATCTCTAGAACTTAGAAAAAAGAATATCCCTGACACCAAACATTTCGAATTATTTTACTTTAAAATAATTGCCAATTAAAATTTATGAAGATCTAATCAAAAAAGAAAACAAACCTGCTTGTGTCGAAAAATATCTTTACAAATTTACTCTTTGTTCTAAACCTCACATACACTGATGCTACATATGTATGTAAGTATGTATTTGTATTTAATTAAAAATTGTATCAAAATAATTATCTAATTTTTGTCCTTTTTCAAATTGGTCATTAACATTTAATTTCAACAATAACACAGGTTTAAGAAACTTTTATAAATAATTATTATGTAGCACCATGAATAGAATACGGAAAGTCAAATTGGGCGTCACTCTCATACATATCAAAAACAAGTGTTGTGTCAGTGGTTGTCCGCGCGTCTGTTTATCCCTCCTTTTTTGTTTTCTTTTGTGACACATGTATCTTTGTTATTGGGTACAAATTTTGTTGTAATTGGGTAAGAAATTGAGGTCTTTTCTTTCCATTTCGTTGTTTTGTTAAGTGTCACTTTAAGCTTCTTTTGATTGTAAATTATTATTTTGATAATTAATGCGATTTGCTACTTAAAAAAAAAATGAATTGTTTACCTTTTTTAACCGACTTCAAAAAAAGAAGGAGGTTATCAATTCGTCTGTGTGTTGCTTTTTTTTTTTTTTTGTATGTTTGTGCCTTCAGAACTCGGTCATTTCTGAACCGATTTCCAAAATTTAGAAAGGTTATGGCTACACATTGGTCCCATTTTAAAAGAAGTTCAAAAGTTTAAAAATTAAAGGGTGTCCCCATAAAACATACATGTTTTTTACGTGTATTATGAACTTTATAGATCACCAATTTAAAATTAAATTGTTATTGGAGCTCCCAATAACAAAAAGTAATTAAAAAATAAATTTAAAAATTAAAGAGTGACCCCATAGGTGACTTAATTTCACCTTTATTCTCCTATCTTTTGAACCGTTATAGACAAACACTTGAAAGTTGTACAGAATGTTCGTTACTATGTCTGTTATAATAAGTATAAATATTTAAATTTAAAAAGAAATTAAAGGGTGTCCCATTAGTTGGTTTATTTTGATATATATATGGCCAAACTTTTGAACCGTTATAGACAGACAGTTGAAATTTACAAAGAACTTGTATTGCTAAGTCCGCTAAAATAACAAGTGTAAAATATGAATTTGGAAATTAAAGGGTGTCCCAATAGTTACTGTAAAAGTAATATATATGGCCAAACTTTTCAACTGTTATAGATAGACAGTTGAAATTTACAAAGAATCTATATTGATTAGTCCGCTATTACAACAAGTATAAAATTTGGATCTATAAATTAAAGGGTGTCCCCATTATTGATGTAATTTGACCATTATGTCCTCATCTTTGGAACCGTTATAGACAAACACTTGAAAAATAGACAGAATTTTCAGAATTTTAAAATTAGAAATTAAAGGGTGTCCCAATAGTTGATGTAATTTGATGTATATGGACACAAAGTTAAAATTTAAAAAGAATCTGTATGACAATGTCCTCCTTAAAAAGTATTTATATTAAAATTTGAATTTAAAGGGTGTCCCAATAGGTGACGTCATTTGATATATATGACCATATATTTTAAACAGTTATTGATAAAGACTTAACAATTAGACAGAATGTCCATTACTATATCTGTTATAATAAGTATAAATATTTAAAATTATAAATTACAGGTCGCAATAGTTTATGTAATTAGATATATATGACAATACTTTTAAACCGTTACAGACAGACGGTTGAAATTTACAATGAACCTGTATTGCTACGACCGCTATAACTAGTATAAAATTTGAATTCGGAAATTATAGGGTGTCGCAATAGTTACCGTCTTCAAGAAACATGATTTTAAGTTTGTCTGTTTTGAAGTCGGTTTTTTTTGCAAGAATTATTTGATAAGAAAATAACCATATCATTAAATAATTGAAAAGTGTATGTTTTGTTTACAAAAAACACATAAAATTTGTTTGTAAATTTAAATCATTTGTTTTTATAATATGTACGTAGCTAATTTTGTTTTGAACTCACAAAGAAAATAAAATTTAATTTATGACTTTTAAACTAAATTGTGCAAAACATGGCAACAAATATCCCACAATAAAAGAGATACGAGACAGCAAAAAAAAAACGCCCATTATTTTACTTAGCAAAAAATATAAAATAAATTTACAAAAAATATAAATAAATGAAAAAATTGGCTATAAAATAAAAACGATTAATAAATTTAATATACAACAGACACTAAAAAAAAACTTTTTGCATCTATATTTCAAGTTCATTTACTCATAGAGACAGTTACAGCCCACAGAAAATGAAATATAAACGCAATTATTCAATAACAAGAAGATGACGATACGTGTAATAAAAATTATCGCCATTAAATAAGACCAGAACATATGTTGAATTTAGAAACTATTCTATGATTTCTTTCATCGGAAATGAAATGAATAAAATTAAATATGATAATATAAAAATATAATTTACATATTTTCATCAAATTAAAATTTGAAAATATTTCGAGTTCAACATTGATTCTAAATCAACTCAAAAATAAAAGGCAGAGCAACAAGCAATATATAAAAATGTTAACTGAAATTTAAAATGCTGGATTAGTACCCCTAGTCCTCATGATTGCTTTTGGGCTGAGGCAAATCTCTTAAAATAAAAAAAAAATCCCTTCTAACTGAATTCACTGCACAGAGAAAAAACATGGTTGAGGTAACCATAATCTAAGAACAACATATTTAAATATTAATTTATATGGTTGTATTCAAAACATATTATTATTATTATTATTATTATTATTATTAAACATTATAATATGAACATATGGTTAAATAAAACTATTATAATATGATTAAAAAATATTAAATGTCGTAGGGGACATTTTTATAATAAAATTTTGTATTCATTATTTTTATGAACGACCTCATTATTCTTACTTTATATTGTAAATTATTCTTACTTTATATTGTAAATCAAATTAATTATGTATTTAAATTTAAACCAAAAAAAAAATTTTATACATTTTTTTATGATGTTGTTCATAACTTTTTAATAAACAAAAATCAGTCAAACTGGATGAATAAAAACAAACATAATATGGTTTCATAGATATAAACTTAACATATTTTGTTTATTATTATTAATATATTATGGTTAAAAATAATATATTATTTTGAAATATTTGTAACACTTTGGTTGTGGCTTATAGTTGTTAAGATGAAACCAAACATGCACAGAGGGGTAGAATCAAAATAAATTAGCCATTTGTAAAGGGCTTTGCCGGTTGAACTAAAAGTCAACATAAGCACAGCAGAGGAGAAACTGAGTTTTGAAGCTGTTTAGCATGCACTTTACTGGAGTGGCGCTATGTGGTCTCAAAGTTGGGTACCTCGCTCTTCTAAATTCTTTAACAGCTTCCCCTAATGGGAAGGGTCAATATGAGGAATATTTTTAATGGATTTGTTTGCTTAAGTCCGACCATTCTAACGCAATATAGATTGCAGGAATTAATTTTTCCAAAAAAATTAAAAAAAAAATTTAAAAAATTTTGAAAAAAAATTTTCAAAATATTTTACAAAAATTAAAAAAAAATAACAAAATATTAAAACAAAAAATTTCAAGAAACAAGAGGGTAAAACAATATCCAGCATTACTATGGTGAAAGATATATTATGCTATATGTATTTCCGATGTGGGAATGGGTTTGTAAATGTAAAATAATTTACTCAATAAAGTGGAATCTGCAAGAGAAATAAAACAGAGAATGAAAACTTTAATCTTCTCTGAAGCCGTCAACTAAATTAGATGAAAAAAAAAATTAAGAACTATATTATATATTAGTACACGAGTGTGGTTATACAATAGGGGTATTGAGGTGATACCCTGCCAACATTTTGGCTAGTCTTTTTAAAGAAAAAATACTTTCTATACATTAAACATCAACAAAATACATTAATAATACATTTTTCGTCAAAAGCGAAAGTTGACAACACTATTATTGAGTTTTGTTCATCTTAACAGCTTAACTGTTAACCGGGGGGTTCCTCAGGGTTCCATATTAGGACCACTCTTATTCTCTATCTATGCAAATGATCTGCCAAAACATTTATCGAAATGCAAAGTCCACTTATATGCAGATGATGTACAGATTACATTAAGCAGCCCAGTCGAAAATATTGAATTAGGTATATCAAATCTAAATGAAGATTTGAGAGAAGTCTGCCTTTGGGCCAGTGCAAACGGACTATGTTCGGATCCTGGTAAATCCAAATTTATTTTAATATGTAAGAAAAGATTAATGCCCTTCGTTACCGATGACGTTATTTTAAATGGTGAGAAAATTAAAATTGTTAACTCAGCAAAAAATCTTGGGATAATTTTTAACAATAACTTGACATGGTCTGATCACAGAAATTTTTTAGTTGGTCAATCCTATGTAAAGCTAAGAGCTCTCTGGTCGACACAGTATTTCACCCCATTGAGCATAAGGATCTTGCTTGCCAAGACATATCTGATTCCCTCCCTACTAAATGGGTGTGAACTATTTGGAAACTGTGACTCAATTAGCAAAAGAAAACTAAGTGTTTTATATAATAACATTATTAGATACGTGTACAAACTAAAAACGGTCTGACCACGTGTCCTCTGCTGCCAATAATCTTTATGGGGTATCATTCGAAAATTTGTTAAAAATACGTACTCTTATTTTTTTGGCATAAAGTCATTAACACTCAAACTCCTAAATATATATTTGACAAAATACGTTTTTTCTAATCACTAAGAAACAGAAACATTGTAATACCGCGACATCAATCTCTAGTGTCTGAATGGCATTTTCATGTATATGTCGCTCGTCTTTGGAACAATCTTCCATTAAGTCAACAAATTAACAAAAATGCTAATAATTTCGAAAAATTTTTATTTAAACCATTTGCCTAATTTTTTCTTTTTTTTTTTTTTTTGCCGCAAACATTGTTATTGATATATAAGTTTATAATTTTAAGTATAAGTTTATTTTATTTTACTTTTTTCATTAATTACATTGTAATGTTTATTAATCATAAAATGTTTATAACGATGTGCGTTCCTGTACTCTAATTATAAGACTAAATCTTGTTGTACAAATAAATAAATACAAACACAAATACAAATCTAAAGTTAAATTTTGCTTCCAGATGTCAGCTAGTTAATATTAATCAATTTTACGGAAACATAATGCATTATTAAACACTGGTTTCTTGTATTTATTAAAACACTTGCTATCACAATTATATACAGATTTGTTATACTCAGAAGCGATATACTAGATACTTTATATCACCTTTTTATTACTTGTAAAAAAAAAATAAATGATAACTTCCGGAAAAATCAACTGTGATACTTCTAGAAGACGCTCAGTTTCTTAATAGATTTTTAAATGTGGTGGTACATTTCAAACCTACTGATGGCATTAATTTGTAGGAATTCAATTTTATATTTAATTAATAACATTATCATAAAATAACGATTTAGTGATTTCTTCGTTACAAAATGCTTGCAGAGCAATGCTAATTTAAAAAGAAAAAGAGAAAAAAAAGCATAAGAGTAAATAAGAGTAAATGCTGCATAAGTACGGAAACAAATAAACATTCACATGAATGAGTATTTGATTAACCCAACTTTTTATGCTTGATGCAAGTGTATATGTATGTATGTGTGCGTATGTACTAGTCGGTTACAGTATATTTGTTATACAAACACATGAAAAAAAAAAACTTATGTATTTAAATTTGTAATATACACTTAAGTGGTGCTAATTATGGGGTTTTTGTTTTCTTTTAAATATTTTTTTTTAATACATGATTATTTTGTTTTTTTTATTATTTTTCTCTAAATGATGGAAATATTAGAAAAAATGACAGACAGTTATTACAGCGCATTCATTTGACTTAAATAAACAGTTAGACAATTTTGTTCGTACTTATTATCAATGCACAATTTTCTATAAGAGGATTTATGAATGCATACAGATATACATATGTACATATATATGTACATACCTACATACATGGATTCATAAGTACATAAATGTATGCTTTTTTCCATATTTATGTTGCTGTTTTGAGCACAAGTCAATAGAGATTTAGTTAGAAATCTTAAATAAATAAAAACAAATGAAACTAATGACACATCATTATGGTTTCTTCTTCGCTTTATTATTCCTTATTATACATATATATATTTTTTTTGTATTGTTGTAATATATTGAGTACTTTTCATATTTATTTGTTTATTGTAACCCACATTAAATAAAAGAAAATGTTGAACTCATAGACTATTATACCCCGAGACCCCTCGTCGTGAGAAGTTTCTATTTCGTTTTGATAGAGGGATCACTCTTTGTCTTTCCAAATAGCTCCAAAAGGAGAATGAGAGTTGGGAGCGGTGTCTCTATAGAGGAATTTGGAATTAAGATGTGTTTCAGACTTCCTGATGACAGTAATGTCTTACAAGCAGAAGTATTTGCTAGCGGCAAAATGCCTAAAGTACCACAGAATATAGTATAGCGACAGTAAATCCGCTATTGTGTCCCTGAAAGATGCGTCTAGCATATGAAATCATGACTTGAAATGCCTGGCAAACTTAAGTAGCCATGAATTCAATAGTCACCCTTAAATGGGGCGACATCTAAAAAGAATTTACTTTTGTCTGGGTTGACATTTTTAGTTTCTATTAAAATTGAATTTTTTGTTTTAATTTTTGGCTCATCTTAACTTAGTACTTTTGACCTGGTGGACTTATTTTAAGACACTCCTCTGCACGTTTGCTAAAATTTCGATTTATATTATGTCAAGTTTTGGCCTGATAGCTCGTTTCGTTAAAATGTTAAATGCCTCTGATTTGATAAAATATAAAAACGACTTTAGAGTTTTCCCCAATAAGGTAGTACAGGGTTTTTGCTTACTTAAATCAAATTTATTTCAGTATTGTACTTTTTTCGAACTATCTTAAAGACAACCTATAGCTAATGCGAATAGGTCATAAATTGCTACAATTCTCCCTCCAGCCCCATCCAAACTTAGCTAGTTTTGAAACAAAATTTAAGATTCGTTAAAAAAAATTCCTCAGGGTTGAAAGCACCGATTGAAAAAATTAAACATCTTTATAAAGCTTCATCCCTTGGCGACATACCACAGAAAGGATTTGACAGCCCCATAGATTTGTATAAAATAAAAAAACAATTTTTTTGGAACATATCTTTCCCGTTTTAGGAATTTAGGAGTTAAAATTCATAATATTAAAATTTTGAATTACTACTTTTTTAAAAGCTCTCTAATCTGCACAGAAAAAAATATTTGCAGCAATTAATAGTTTTATTAGTTACAAAAGAGATGACTTATTTAACTGATGTAAACATATTCCTTAATTAAGAAAGAACAAAATAGTAGTGATTGTTTAAAATTTTTTTGAGGATATCTCAGTAAGTTTATAAGTTGTGCCAAATCAACTTGATTTCTCAAAAATTCAGTTTAACGTGCACTGATACTTATATATGTGTATATACAGGGTGGCGCAAAAATAACCTTCCGATGTTTTTTGGCTGTAATTAAAAAAAAAAAAAAATGAAAAACTTTGATTCTTCTTGTGGATTATTTTTATATGGTCTTTTAATTTTTTTACATCAAGTCGAGAATATGATGTCATGTAAATGGCCGCCGCCACAGTTGATTGTCATTTGAGCCCTCTTTATGGCATTTTCTATCACTTTGGCCAAAACTTCCGGCGATAGGTCCTCACATTCTTGACGGATATTGTCTTTAAGAGCTGCAAGAGTCTGAGGCTTGTTGACATAAACCCGCGACTTCAAAAAGCCCCACAAAAAGAAGTCTGCATCGGTAAAATCAGGCGATCTTACTGGCCAGTGCAAATCGGCAAAACGGGGGATTTGGCGCCCGTGAGATTAGGCATCCTTCAGCATATCGGTTGTGGCACGTGCAGTGTGTGCCGTTGCACCGTCCTGTTGGAACCACATGTTTTCCAATCGCAATTCATCAAGTTGCGGCAAAAAGAACTCGTTAATAATTTCTCTGTAGCGCTCACTATTCACAGTAACCGTTTGGCCTGCGACGTTTTCGAAGAAAAAAGGTCCGATGACTCCTCCAGCGAAAACAGCACACCATATAGTGACTTTGAGCGGGTTTAATGGCTCTTCGTGGGTTACACGCGGATTTACAGTGCCCCAGAAGCGTAAATTTTGCTTATTTACGTACCCGCTAAGATGGAAATGGGCCTTATCACTCATGATTATTTTTGATGAAAAATCACCGACCGATTATTGGTCAAATAAATAGTCACCAACATTCCGCGTTCTGGAGCAGTGTAGCGTAACATTGTTTATTAACGTGTATTTCGCAAGTGTTTAGTACACAAATGTCAAAACAGAATTGACATTAGGGGCCAATCGCAAAATTTATAGCATTTTCTGATAGGAGGATTACTTTTGCGCCACCCAGTATATAAGCTGTAGGAGTTCCACAAATCTTGAAATTTGTGGAAATTTTCTTACTTTAAAATAGGCTACTAAAAAATTGTGAACAAATCTCGACTGTTCTGGGACAGATCTATAAGCTGTTATTACTGAGAATAAATCCAGAAGACATCTTACATTTAAATTCATTTTACCTTGCTGTCTCTTTAATTTTCTCAAACACTGTATTCGTTGTTCTAAATAAATGACATGTGTTTGTTTTGTTCTACGTGCTGTTTTCATCGAATGTGAACTACATATTTTCACGTGATCGTATTGTCAAATAAAACAACTGCATAAATTCACTCTATCAGATATCAGAATAACAACAGCAAAAAAAAATGTATTACAATTGCAAAAAATGCATATAAACGTACAAACAGAACTAATTTAGAAACTGCACGAGCTTGGTTTTTTTTTGCAAGCTAAAGAAAAAATCTTTAACTTTGTTCATCCTTTCTGTAATAAAAATGTTTTATAGTCAACACACAAAATTGGTAAATTATTAAAAAACAACTGTGGGGAAAACAGCGAAATAAAAGATTTAAATTGTAATTAAAAGTTTGGGAAAATTAAAATCAACTTGTTAGAAAAAAAAACAGCCGTTTTTAAGTGATGCGATTACTAACGAACGGCACTTGATTTTAAAAATTCCATTTTTTTTTGTAGACGGGTTACCGCAGCAGACCTTATGGGTCCTCTACGACGACCTTCATTCCTCAATGAGTTTTGGCATCCATCTGGTACTTAACGACTACCGTACATTACCTACCTATAGTACATACATTCGACTTATCACAGAGTCTGTGGTGATTGCTGACATTTGTCTAAGGCTACATTTAATATGTGTCTACAAGTTGTTCAAAGCCTTTATGTTAGCCTGTCTGCTGGATATCCAAACATAAAATGTGCTCTGTCGTCTCAGCCTTTTCCCAGGCACAGTGAAAGTAAGGTTGCCGCAATTTACAAATCGGGTGCCTTCAATCATTGAGGATGGAATGGCGTCAAAAAGGGGATCCTTAAAGAATTAGTCTGCTATGACATCCCCCTTACTTTAATAAATAAATGCTCCAATTTGCAACATTTTATAAACCAACCTGTTGAGATCATCGTTAAAATAAATCTTAGAAAAACAGTTAAATAATCTGCCTGGCTGAGTTTTTTCATAACAAAAAGTAATCCTATAATTAACTTAAATATCGCTTTATTCCGCTTTATCGGTGTTGAAAAATTTAGCTAATAATCAATTACTCATGATTTTGCAATAATTACGCTGCAATAAAGTGTTCAAATTAAGTGAAACTTACAATTTCTGATGTCGGTATCTTCAATGTCATTATTTATTGGCCCTTAGCCAACAAATAATTTACCAGCACTGTGCTGATTTTATAGCAAAGAAAAAGTACGTCAAATAAGTCATAGTCATGCAATTGTAATTAAAATATAATTTATTTTTTTGGATTGTTTTTTTTTTTTTTTTTTTGTTTTGTACAACATTTAGACAATAAACGATTCAAAGTAACAGTTTAAACTGAAAATAAAAGTTTTTAATTAGCAGTTTGTTATATTTAATGACTCACAGAGATAATTTTGGCAAAATTAAAAGGCAATATAAAATTTATAAGACACTTAACAATAAAATAGAATCCGAAAAATAGCAAATAATGGCCAAAGAAAGGTCCAAGCAAATGGCTATGAATCAAAATAATGAGAACATTAAGGGAAAGTTTGTTAAAAAAAAACAGTATCAGTTAAAGTAAATGAATCTAAAGTAAAACCATTTAATTCTAACATTTTAACATTTTAAAATCTCATTTGAAAATCTCTAAATGTTTAAATTTTATTTTCTTAGTTAAACATTACGCTTTATTTATTTGCCTTTCTTCTAATATTTCACCCAAAAAGCCATAACAAAGGTTATCAATAAATAAATCAGCCATATAATTATGACCCCCCCCCCCCCCTCCAACAAGAAGACGAAGCAATAAAAGAAAAATAAATTCAATAACAAAATGTTTATATACAAGTGCTCATGATGATGTTTATAAACATGTAAAAAAAAACATTAGACTGCTTTTAATTACAATAGACAGAAACAGGGCAGACATTTTTTGAGTTATCTTGTGCTCTGTCTTAAACCTTTTACAATTGGACATAAACAAGACACAGTTTTGCACATTCTATTTTCGGATTTATTTAATTTACATGTGTATGTGTGTTTAAAAATCTGCGGTATATGTACTTTGTTGAGAAATTTTAAGAAAGTAGACAACGACTTCAGAACTATAATGTGAAGCAACACGGAAAAAAGCGAAAAGCAGAAAAGAGAAACGAAAAATGTCCAGTACGATAGTCATGAAATGCACACTCTACCTCTTCAACCGCTTGCCTACAAATCTCTTCTGTCAGCTGTGTTTCTGTCTATTGTAAAATGGGACTTAAGAAACTTCTTGATCAGCGTTGCCAGAAAGTAAAAATTATTTTCTATAATTTTTAATATTATTTTCTAATAAAATTCTCATTCTGTTTTTTTTTTAATTTTTTTTTATAAAATATTTTTGGGTTTTCTAAACCAGCGCGCTAAGTGTATCACCGATAACCAAGTTATCGATAACCAAGTTTTTCTGAGTTGGAGGATATGGTAATTGTAACAATCTCTAAGTTGTGTCATGCAAGAGGGGCAATTTTGTTACCTGGAAGACCTAATACAGCGTATATGTGGTTGTCTTTACAGCAGATCAACTTGTTTATTTGTATAAATAGTGAACTTGATCATTTTATAAAGGTTCAATTTAGTATCAGGTAATAAACTCACAAACGGTTAGTAAAGTGTGCTGTTCCACTTTCACCAGAAGGAGTTGGATGGTTTGGTGACTAAACAAGATGTTAGAGCATGGTTGCAGTCTTGTCATATTCTATGAATTGCTACTTATGGCTTTACACACGGCACCTGTATTGTATAGTGTGCTGTGCTGAACAATGGAGGTGCTGGTCTACACTTTGATTTTACATGGTGGCAAGACGCTGACGCTGGTCATTATAACAGATACTGACGTTAGATCTTGACCTCGTTGCCACATCTGGCAACTCTTTTATTATGTATTCTGAGTTTGGCTTTCCATTTTTAATAATCAAAAATTATTGGAAGTTTTGAAAATTTAATCCGAAAATCATGGTTCCATACGGGAATATCTTATCGCAATATTCTGTTAATTGATAAGGCTCATTTTGGTTCATTAGAAGGGTCAATAAGCATATTGCGGTCTTTGGAATAAACTTAGTTCACAAAAGATTTTTTTGGTAGCCCCATGCATCTACAAAAAATCGCTCTTTGGTTCGAATCAGTTGTCTTTACTTATTAAAAAAGTAAGGCCGGCCATACCGCTATTGTCAACGGCGCCACACTTCTATATCCCAAAATATACACATATCTGCCAGGTTCCGCCTGTGTTCACTAGAACAATTTTTTTGACCCAGGGTCAGATATTTTGTGCAAATTTTTATGAATATAAAACTTTAAAAATTCCATGGATTTTTAGTCACCTTCTGGTGAAATTGTTCACTGTTCGGCGAGAAGTTTAGTGCCCTGATTACCAATTACATTTTCTGCCTGAACATAAATATGTGGAATATAGCGATCTCAACTCGTTAAATTCAAATCCGCACTCAGTTTTCGCGTATTACGTACAATTTTTTTTACAGGCCTGGGTAATATTTTCCCCTAAATAAGGCGACCAGGGTAACTTATTTCCGCAAAAGTGAAAAATTTCCCGGCTACCTAAGCGCTACCTAAACGGTGTTAAGAATCATTCCTAGGAAGTTCATATGTTCTAGAAAGTTGTTTATTGAGATCTTAGGTTCATTTTTGTAGTTGATTGTTTCCATGAATTTTGAACGGTTTGCTACCTATGGACCTGCACAGGGGAAAAAAGGTAAAAAAATTGAATTTTTTAAAGTTTTTTGCGATTTTGACCTTGAAGATGAAGTTTTTTAAATTTTATATGTTCACAATTTTTATTCTTTATGACAAGAGCTACAACTTTGCCTCAGAGAGTATATCAAAATTCCAAACGGTTTGCAAAATATGAGCTTGAGTAAATTATCATTTTTTTGCAAAAATGACATCGAGGTCCCACATCTTTGAGGGCCCATAAAAAAAACCTGGAGGACTTTGGGCAAAACTGGGAGACAGGGGTCTTTTTTTTGGTCTTTTATCACGTAGTGGTGTCCGTATATGGTTATTTTTTTCCGTGTTGCACTGTGTTATCTTTAAGTCAAATTTAAATAATTCCTTTTTTGTTTTTAATTGTTTCGGAGTTATTCAGAAATTGGCGGCGAAAAAAAGTATATTTAATGAAAAACTTTTTTTTATCCTCAAAAACTCAAAAAAAAAACTTAAATTGGCGAATATTTTACATTTTTGTCCTTATTCGGAAAGCTAGGTATACTAGGAATAAAATATGCCATAAATAATGAAAACCGATACAAAAATGTTTAATTCACAATTAAGTATAGGTACCTACTTAAAAAAAAACATTAAGATTATTAAATATTTCAATATCAGTATTTTATTTAAATAAGAATATCTCAAAAACTAGAAGTGATAGAATCAATCTGCAAACAGATTTGGATTCAGCACATAACTCCAACAAGGTTCAAGTTCCCGACTTTTTTTTTTGCCGACCATTGTTATCACAATAACTACATATCTAATGTTTTAATATTTTTATTTTATTAAAAAAAGAATATCTCGAAAACTACACGTGATAGAAAAAATCTGTAAACAGATTTGGATTCAGCACACAAAAGCCAATTAAAATCATATAACAAAGTTTTTGCTCCATACTTTGTTACTTTACCACATTTAGTATAAGGTAAAGTATAGTAATCATGAAAAAAATTGAGGTCGGGATTTCGTTTTTAAGTCTCCTGAATCCATTTTGGCTATTTTCTGGGTGGATGTGTATGCCACTATTTTTGTGGAGTTTGTACAGGTCATATCGTTTGATATATACATAAAATTAAAATTAGTATGTGCCTTTGGTGTAGGGAGATGAAGAGCTGTATAGCTTTTGGGTCATAATCGGGAGGGGGCAAGGAGTAGTTTCCTTAATTTGTAAGGGCTGTACAGACCACACTGTATGACATATTTAAACGAAATTTAGTGTATGCCTTTGGAATATGGAGGTGAAGAGTTGTGTAAATTTTGGGCATAATCGGAAAGGGGCAAGGGGTAGTTTACTTACTCCCAAATTTTGTAAACGCTCTACAGGTCATATTGTATGACATATCAAAATGAAATTAAGTATGTGCCTTTGGTTTAGGGAGAGAAAAGAGCTATATAAATTTTGGGCATAGTCGGGAAAGGGCAAGGGGTAGTTTACTTAACACCCCAAAGCGAGAATAATTAATTTTTCGATTTGAATATACTTTGAACTTATATTCTTTATATAATATATCCATAAAAATAGAACAAACCAAGGTTTAAGCTCCCGACTTTTTTTTATTTTTTTGCCGACCAGTGTTATTTGAGGCTTTAGTTAGATGAGATGTTTACTTAAGAAATGTTTAAAAAATGGATGGCGGAACATGTCAAACAGAGGGTGAATAATCGTTTTACTAAGAAAAAACATTTGGAGGATGATGTGAACTCATTAACTATTGGCGAGATATAGACCTAAAATCTTGAAAAAGTAGTCTTAAAGTACCCTACTTACCAGCTCTAATGTGTAAACGCTCAAAACCATATTCAATACCTTATGCCATAAGGTAATAATTTTAATATAGAAAATTTGTTGGTTTAAAGGGAGTCTTTAAATTAGAAGAAAAAAATTTTAAAAAATTAATAAAATATTTTGTTTGTAAAGTACACTTCAAGTAGACTTTATTTCTTTTGCATAAGGACATCAGTATATAATTAAAAATATAATAAATTTGATATCTATAAAAAAAATCGTTGGGAGTTTTAATTCAAATTTCGTTCTTTTGTTTATTTTTGTATCAAAAATATGTTCTTGACAAATTTTTCATTTAAAGTTTACTTTTAAATAATGATGGGCAAAAGTTTGTTGTTTTTTTTTTACTTGAAGTAGGAAGTACTATAAACTTCTTATCACCAGTTGAGGTGTGAGCAAAAGAAGACGCATAAACAAAAAGAAAAAAAATCTTATTACAACAATTTAATTATGTAGTCATTGTGGTCTTAGCATGTCATAGAAATATGAAGTAGCGGCAGAAACAGGAAAACTTGTGCATAATTTATTTAAGTTTAAATAAAAGTCCTCTACTACAGCTCCAACGTCCTCTTTCCACTTCCCTATTTTTAATGACTTGGGCATTTTTTCTGCTTTCCTCTCTTATGTTTCTTGTTCTTTTCTTGATACTTTTGAAAAAAAAAAAATATAAAAATAGCAACAACTACAACAACTTGTTGGTTTTCCTGATGCTATTCAAAGTTGTTTTTTTTTCCTCAAATTATTGTTGTTGTTAAGTTTTCATAAATGCAGCAAATTATTTTTTTTCTTCATTTTTCATATAATTTAAAAATGTTTTTGTAGTTAGTTAGTTAGCTGTTTTATTTCAAGTAGTTGTTGTTTTTCCATTATAATTAAGTCACCGCTATGTTTGTTGTTTGACACATTTTTAATTAGAGGTTTATTGTCGGCCTAAGTTAATACAAGAATAAATGACGAAAGCAGTAACACTTAAATGAGTGAATGCTTACAAGTGTTAAAAATTTTTAGAAAATTTGCTTTGAAATAAACTTTTTTTGAATATACAATTTCGGGAGTTTTCTGTAAAGCAACACATTTTTAATTTTTGCTTTTATTTTTTTTTTTTTTAAATTTGATTTTAATTGAAAGATTTTCATAAATTCATTATAAATTTTTCAAAAATTTCCCCCAAATATAAAATTGAGTTAAACCCGTTTGAATTAAGAAACTTAATTTAATTTTGTTGGAAATATCCTTTTTGCGGAGATTTTCCTGAAATTAGCACTACACTTTTCGAAAATTGTTTTTCCAATAAAAAATTTTTCAAAATTTTCCTTTTCAATAGAAAATTTTGCAAAAAATTCCTTTTTATATAGAAAATTTTGCAAAAAAAATTCATTTTTACATAGAAAATTTTGCAAAAATTTCTTTTTTATATGGAACATTTTTTACAAATTCGTTTCTTATATAGAATTTTTTTTTTAAATTTTCCTTATCAATAGAATATATTGCAAAAAATTCCTTTTTATGTAAAAAATTTAAAAAAAAAATCCTTTTTATACAGAAAATTTTGCAAAAATTTCCTTTTTATATAGAAAATTTTTTAAAAATTCGTTTCTTATACATAAATTTTTTTAAAAAATTTTCCTTATCAATAGAAAATATTGCAAAAAGTTCCTTTTTATGTAAAAAATTTAAAAAAAAAATTCCTTTTATATAGAAAATTTTGCAAAAATTTCCTTTTCATATAGAAATTTTTTTAAAAATTCGTTTCTTATATATAATTTTTTTTAAATTTCATTTTTTATATAGAATTTTTTTTTAATAATTTAGAAATTAAATTAAAGTTTTATAGATTTTTTTTTAAAATTTAATTTTTATGTAGAAATTTTTTTTTAAATTCCATAGAATATTTTTTTAGAAATTTAATTTTAATATAGATAATTTTTAAAAATTTAATTTTTATATAGAAAATTTTTTAAATATTACATTTTTGTATTAAAATTTCTTTTAAATTTTATTTTTATATAGAAACAATTTTCCTTTTTAATAGAAAATTTTTCAAGAATTCCCTTTCTCATAAAAAATTATTTTCTCTCAAAAACCTATTTTTTCAAAAACCTATTTTCTTAATAGAAAAATATACAAAAATATTTATAAAATTTTTTTTTCAAAATTTTGTTTTTTAATAATCAATTTTTTAAAAATATCCTCAAAATGTTACTTTTTAAAAGTTTTTTTCCATTAGAATATTTTTTAAAAATATCCTTTTTCAAGAGAAAATTTTTATTTTTCAATAAAAAATTTGCAAAGATTTCTTTTTTTTCAATGGCATATTTTGCAAAAATCTCCACTTTAAATAGAATATTTTGCAAATATTTATTTTTCCATAAAAAATTAAAAAAAAAATCCCTTTTCAATAGAAAATTTATCAAAAATATCTTCAAAATTTTCCTTTTTTCCAATTTTCCAAAAGTTTTTTTCCAAGAGAAAATTTTTTAAAAATATCCTTTTATGATTAGAAAATTATTCCTTTTTCAATAGAAAATTTACAAAGATTTCTTTTTTCTTAAAAAAAAAATTCTTTTTCAATTTCAGTAGAAAATTTTGACGAAATTCCCTTTTTCTATGGAAAATTATAAAAAAAATCATTTTTCAATAAAAAAATTTTCAAAAATATCCTAAAAATTTTTTTTTCAAATATTTTTTTCCAATAGAAAATTGTTTAGATATATCCTTTTTCAATAGAAATATTTTCCACTTTTAATGGAAATTTTGCAGATTTATTTTTTCTATAAAAAATAAAAGAAAAAATCTCTTTTCAATGGAATATTTTACAAAAATCTCCAATTTCAGTAGAAAATTTTGCAAAAAATTTTTTTTCCTATTGAAAATTTTGCAAAACCTTGTTTTTGCTGTATGCAATTAAAAAAATCTTTTTCAATAGAAAATTTAAATATTAAAAAATCAAAAAAAAGTGCAAAAAAAATCCTTTTCAGTAGAATATTTTGCAAACATATTCTATTTTAATAGAACAATTTTCAATAGAAAAACTTTTTATAAAAATTAAAAAATATATATACATATTAAATTTATTTTTAAAAATTTACTTTTTCATGCAAAATGTTTTTAAAAATTTACTTTTTCTATAGAAAATGTTTTTAAAAATTTTATTTCTCGATAGAGAATTTTTCAAAAATTTTCTTTCTCAATATAAAATTTCCTCAAAATTTTCCTTTTCAAAAAAGAATTTTTCAAAAGTTTTTTGCCAATAGAAAATTTCTTTTTTTAATAGAAAATTTTTCTCATTTAAATAGAAAACTTTGCTAGTTTCATTTTTCAATATAAAAAAAAATTTTTTTTTAATAAAAAATTTTACAAAATTAACTTTTTCAATAGATTTTTTATTAAATTAATTTTTTTTTGTATTTAAAAAAAAAAATATTAAATTTATTTTTAAAAATTTATTTTTTAATTTAGTTTTTCACGGAAACTGTTTTTAAAAATTTACTTTTTCTATAGAAAATATTTTTATAAATTTTAATTCTCGATAGAGAATTTTTCAAAAATTTTCTTTCTCAATATAAAGTTTCCTCAAAATTTTCCTTTTCGAAAGAGAATTATTATAAAAGTTTTTTTTCCAATAGAAAATTTCATTTTTCAATAGAAAATTGTTCCTTTTACAGTAAAAACCTTTGCTAAAATTTATTTTTTCATGTACAAACAAAAAAATTATTTTTCAATAGATTATTTTACAAAATTTACTTTTTCAATAGATATTTTTAATTTAGAGTATTTATAAATCTATAGATGTTTTTTTAAACATTTTCAATCGAATTTTTTTAAATTTTTTTTCAAATTTTTTTCAAAATTATGAAAAATTTTTTTCTTTTAATAGAAAACTTTACAAAGATTTAATTTTTCTAGAAAATTCAATATAAAATTTCGTAGAAAATTATTTGAAATTTTTTTATCAACAGAAGTTTTCCGATTTTTTTTTTCAATAGAATGTTTTCCAAAAAATTCTCTTTTCAATAGAAACATTTTCAAGAGATTATTAGAACTTTATTTGTATATTTTGAATAGAAAACTTTTAAAAAACGTGTCTTCAATAAAAAAAAAATATTTGTCAAAAAAATTCCTTTATAGCGAATTTATAAAATATTTTTTCTCTTGGAAAAATATTGCTTCTACATGTGCTTAATTCGCAATAAATTAAGGACTACAGGCAGACACATACTAAATACAATTGTGGTACCCTCAAATCAAAGAAATTTGTTTATTGAGTAAAAATGTCAACAACCGAAAGTTACTGAGAAACGAAGTAGTGTTTGTAAGGAAATCAAAACAGTTATTCTACTAACATAATTTTCCCTTTATATAGCATTTTATACAAAATATATAAAAAATGTTCCCTTTTTATTTAGGGTTTAGACAGTGATACTTAAAATAAACTTTTGAAAATCTAAAATAAACCGATAAAAAAAGTTAAAAAATTGAATTCCAACTGTCCAACCGGGTTTAAGTTAATGACATTCTATTTGATCTCGTTTGAGTTTCTATTTTATTAAGTAGAAATATTTTCCTTAAAATTTTTTTTCATACTTCCCATGTTGTTTATTTGTTACTTTTGTAGTTGTGTGTGTTTCTGAATTGTTTGTCTTATTTAATGTTTCTATATGGATCAACAATAATTTGGGTCAAATCAACAAATTTTTCTAAATTACATTAATGCATATCACATTATTGTGTACACACACACACACATATGTACATGTAAGCACAAATCTCAATATTGAATGCACTGTGGGTTTAAATACGAATAAATGATAAGAAAAATGTAACTAATATATAAAGTTAAATAAAAGTAAATTGTGTAAAGATATGCAGTAAATATTTTTCAGGTTTTCTTGGCCTTTTTTCCAACAAATTTTGGCAACACGGATTGCGTGGAGCGTGGAAAAAGTCTCTACGGTGTTAAATTTGGTTAATTGTACAAAATTACAATGGTATACTTATTATAGTTCATGATAATAATTTTACGATTTATGTGGGAGATACCACGCCCATTGCCTCCACGCCCCTTTTTTTGCTATACTTTACACATTAATAAAACTTAAATAATCTACCTAAGTATTCTAATACTCAGGGTACACGGCTCGACTATGTATACTTATATCGAGTTATTCATACCAAATTTTAAGACTCTACTTAATAAAGTTCTTTAAGTACACGATAACATACTGTGTAATTTTTTAAGTCATGGCAAAATAACCATATATGGACACCACTACGTCACAAAAGACCAAAAAAAAAAGACCCCTGTCTCCCAGTTTTGCCCAAAGTCCTCCAGGTTTTTTTATGGGCCCTCAAAGATGTGGGGCCTTGATGTAATTTTTGCAAAAAAATGATCAGTTACTCAAGCTCATATTTTGCAAACCGTTTGGAATTTTGATTTACTCTCTGAGGCAAAGTTGTAGCTCTTGTCATAAAGAACAAAAATTGTGAACATATAAAATCAAAAAAACTTCATCTTCAAGGTCAAAATCGCAAAAACTTTAAAAAATTCAATTTTGTTTACCTTTTTTCCCCTGTTCAGGTCCATAGGTAGCAAACCGTTCAAAATTCAAGGAAACAATCAACTACAAAAATAAACCTAAGATCTCAATAAACAACTTTCTAGAACATATGAACTTCCTAGGAATGATTCTTAACACCGTTTAGAAATTAAAAAAATTTTCGGAAAATTTTTCACTTTTGCGGCTACCTAAAACGGTGTTAAGAATCATTCCTAGGAAGTTCTAGTTTGCAACAATGACATCGAGGCCCCACATATTTTTTTTGGTCTTTTATCACGTAGTGGTGTCCGTATATGGTTATTTTTTTCCCTGTTGCACTGTGTAATACTTTTACGCTGTGTCTGGGAGATATAAGACCCACTGTTTAAATTTAGATTTTTTTGCTAGACTTTAAAATTTGCTAAACTTAAGCTATTCTAGTACTCAAGGTACTCGATAATTATTCTCACATTTTATGAGAGATACCACCACTCATTCTCATTAGTTGGAAATTTCGACGCTTTAGGTGTTACAGTTCCCTAGGTGCACGATAATTATTTTTTACCTTATAGGGGAGGTACCACGCCTGCTATATCAATTTAGTTCAGTTTCTGCTCTAATAAGACAGTTACAGGTGCAAAAATTTCATGATTATTGCTGTTATAGTTTTCAAGTATGACGATAATAAATTTTATAGGAAGTACCACGCCCAATTCTTTCCCACTTTTTTTCTTTTTTTGTGTTCACATCACGTAAAAACTACTGGATGGTTTTTAACAAAAATTTATGAGGAGGTGCCCTGACTCCAATACAGAATACTTTTATACCGCAAAAATATGTTATTTCCAAGAGAGATTTTTTACCGATTTAAAGGTACTGCATACTTTTAGGCATCTTAAGGCAACAGATGGCGTTATTTTAAAATAATGACAAAATATGAATTTCTTACTGCCAAGTAGCCAATTGAAAAGGATTTGTATTTAATTTGTATATTTTACTTTGTGGAATTACAATGTTATTAAAATACTAGCTGTATTTCACAAAACAACCAATTTATACAAGACGCACGCGACTTAAAACAAATACAAATTTTATTCAATTGGCTATTTGGCCGTAAGTAATTCATATTAGCGCCATCTGTGTTTAAATATCAAAAAAAAGGTGCCGTGCCTTACTAAGTAGTTAAAATGATCTGTGTTTTAAAATATACAACTTTCAAAAATTAAAGTATGGGACCAGGGTACTTAGGTACCTCCTCGCAGAATTTTGTTAAAATCCATTCGGTAGTTTTTGCGTAATGCGAACGTCAAAAGCAGACCGAAGTTAGTTAATATTTTATTATATGTATAGATTTTAAACGCGTATTTTACAGAGTTTTACAATAATTTTTAGAATTTTAGAATGATATATAAATTTAAAAATTATATCCAGGGATGGGTACCTTTATACAATGTAAATATGTAAGAGTCTTCAAATTTTGTGTGGATTACTTGCAAAGCAAAATCGAACAAAATATTTCAGGACGCACACAACGTGTGTGGGCACAGCTAGTACTCCTCAATGAAAAGAAAATCATTTTCTGATAACAAAATCCTATAAAATTTGTTAAAGCAGAATACACCGCCCTCGAAATTTTGTTTTTTTTGTTTTTTTTTTTTTTTGTGTTACGATTTTTAAGATACCCACAACATATTTCACTAATTAAAACACATTTATACATTTATTTTTTTAGATTTATAGCCTGAATTAATTAAAACATTTAAAACATTTTAACTACACCAAAACCATATTGATTGTTCATAAATCACCTTCGCTCGCTATCAGCGTTTGTCAAATTTATGTTAAAAATTCAAAATTTATGTAAAAATTAAAAGACATTTTTTGATTTTCGTGAAAAAAAAACCTACACATGTATGGCATTAATTAAATAAAATGAACACAAAATGTATCTCCTAATGTGTATCTAAACCCCAGAATTTTTTTGATATTAAAAAATACACACACATTTTGTTTAAATGAATGCTTAATTAAAATGGAAAATTCAAATTTATTATCAATAGACATTAGAACATAATAATGCATTTCAATCATTTAAATGAAACTGTTTTAAATTTAAACATAACAAAATCTTAATTAAAAAAATAGAAAAAAAACCCAAACCTAAAAAGTACTTTCTTAACAAAATGTTTATGAAAAAGGTAGAAGAGTGATGAAGAGGAAGCCTCTTTAGAAATAAAACAGACGCCACATTGTCTCATGTATTTTTTTGTCAGTTTAAATGCCAGATGTCACTTTCCCTGAGCACCCACAAACACACACATACATACACATATTTATTTACACATTTATGTTGGCTCTAACATTTTTTCTTAATGTTGCACACATCCATACATACATAAATGCATATGCGAGGTCGGTTCAAGAAATATCCAAAGTGAGATAAATATGAGAACTTAAGTTTAAATCGAGAGAAAATCATTATCATATTTTGCTTATTGCTGCAAAGATTTTAATGAAACGAAAAATGGTTTAAATCGATTCATAAAGTCGCTAGGCTCTATCCTAGGGAAGTCCGCTATTTCATTTTAATCAAAATTTTTCAGAAATAAAGTAGAAAATCAATAATATATCTTTGAAATGTGCCGTCTTAGGAAAATACTTTATCAAAACTATACCATTTCTCATTGAATTTCAATTTGAAAAATTCTAAAAGAAATTTTCAAAATTCCAAAAGAAAAAATTACAAGTTAAATTTGAAATTAAATAATTCTTGCAAAAAAAATCGACTTAAAAACAGATAGTTGGGTACCGGTTCTAAACTAAAAATGTACGAAGTAATCTGTAAGAACTATATATAAAGCAAATAAAAGATAAACAAAATGCGTCAAAGTTAGCAGGGAAAGAAGTAAAGACTATGTGAAATTTAAGCATCTCCCTATTACTGTTCAAAAGTTAAGCTATTTTCACCAACATCCGTTTTTTATGGCGACACCGTTTAATTGTAATAGCGATCATAGTAATAAACATTATGTGTAAATTTCAGTTGTCTATCTAAAACAGCTCAAAAGATAAGGCATACATAAAATTTCTTTAATTATAGGGACACTCTCTCATTTCCATAAGTCTCTATCTATAACGGTTCAAAAGACTAGTCCACATAAGACAAATAACGTCAGCTATGAGGACACCCTTTAAGTTTTTTTTTACTTTTTACTGTGGACATAGTTATATTAGCTTTGTTAAAATTTTAAATGTTTATCTATAAGCGTTTAAAAGATAATGTCATATAGATCAAACATCATTTACTTTAGGTACACCCTTTAATTTCCAACTTTATACTTTTTACTATAGCGGACATAGTAATATACGTTCTGCGTAAATATTAAATGTCTGTCTATAACTGTTTCAAAGATAGGGCAACATAAATCAAATAACATCACCTATTGGGACACCCTTTAATTTACAATTTTAAATTAAAGACATATTGTCATAGAGGACTTGGCCACATAGATTTTTTGTAAATTTCAACTGTGTGTCTATAACGGTTTAAAGGTTTAGTCATATACAGCAAATTACTGACTATTGGGACACCCTTTAATTCATAACTCTAAATGTTTATAATTGCTAGTATACCAGACAAAGTAGTGCAAATTCTGCCCAATTTTCAAGTGTTTGTCTATAACGGTTTAAAAGATATGGCCATATAGGTCAAATTACATCAATTATGGGAACACCCTTTAATTTCGAAATTCAAATTATATACCTGTTATAGCGGACTTAGCAATACAGGTTCCTTGTAAATTTCAGCTGTCTGTCTATAACGGTTCAAAAGTTTGGCCACATACATAAAAATACATTAACTATTGGGACACCCTTTTATTTCCAAGTTCAAATTTTATACTTTTTGTTATAGCGGACTTAGTAATAAAGGATCTTTGTAAATTTTAGCGGTCTGTGTACAACTGTTCAAAAGTATGGCCATACACATCAATTTAAATGAAATATTGGAGCACCCTTTGATTTATAATATTTATCTTTTTTATTATAAAGGTCATAGTAATCGACATTCTGTCAAACTTTCAAGGTTTTGTCTTTAACGGTTCAAAAGATAGGCCCATAAAGTTCAAATGACGTCACCTATGGGGACACCCTTTAAATTTTAAGTTTATTTTTTTATTACTTTTTGTTGGTGGGAGCTATAGTGATACCCAATTTATTAAAATTTGAAACTGGTGCCCTTTAGAGTTCTTAATACACGAAAAAAACAGGTATGTTGTATGGGGACACCCTTTAATTTTTAAAATAATGAACTGTTTTTAAAACGGGACCAATCTGTAAGCATAACCGTTCTAATAAAGAAAAAAATTTTCAAAAATGGCTGAGTTCTGCGGGCACAAACATAAAAAAAGCAACATTCACACGAATAACCTCCTTCTTTTTTGAAGTCGGTTAAAGAACTTCATTTTGAAATTAAAAAAGTTTTAAATGAAATTGATTAGTAATTTATAATATGATAAATTCTAATGAAATTAAGAAAATTTACACAAATTAATTTTATTTAATTTTATCCTTGAAAATATTATTGTTCTCGTGTTAGACTACGCTCAGTTCAGTTAAAACCTCTATTTTGGCGTCTAAACATACCCCGAGCTGAAGTCATTGTTATATAAGGCATTAGACAAAGGGTTTGTCCGCAGCTGAATGGACAATTGATCAGTGGGAGGAGTTAGGATATGAATTTTCACACAACATCTTTTTGACGACTCTTCAGCTACATTTTTACGATTGATCAATATAGGAGAGTAGAGCCTTGACTTCTTACAAGAGGTAAATCATGTAATTATTACCAAAATGTGGATTATTTGGTTACTTAAGTTAGCTTTAAGTACCTTACAAAAAAGTTAAAGGTCTAATGAAAGGGTTATCCAGTAGCTGCAAACTGACCCTTGTTGTCATTGAGAATATACGCGTAATATACCGAAAAATTAACTTTTGCTATCGATTATAGGCTGATGATGTGAATGGTCCATATTTCTATAAAAACGACGTCCCAGACATCATTGTTAACAGCGAGAGCTATAGGTCGATGATTACAAAATTCTTTAAGCCTAAATTGGATGTTTATCATCCAACCAACGACATGTGGTTTCAACTGGATAGTGCGACGTACCACACAGTTCATGACACATTGGACATTATGAACGAGTGATTTGAATGCCTGGATAGTTTACGTAAACATAATGTGAACTTACCACCGAGATAAGCGTTAAATTTTTTTTGGGGGTTTTCTTAGGTCGGATGGGTACAGGAACAAGCCACAAACTACAGTAATCCTCAAAGCCAATATAACCTATGTAAGATGTCAATTTTAGATTGATTTATAAGCTCAGGGTTATGGAAAATTGGTGTTTTGGGTTGCGAAAGACATTTACCAATGTTATATACCGTACATTACGGCACGGCAATTTGTTGTATCTGATTTGAGATTAATATAGAAAGCACTTAATGAAAGTTCCTTTAGTATTGAACGCCAAGCTCCTGGATTGTAGCAGCTTTTACTCCAACAACACAAAATTTTAAAAATACTTTCAACTGTCCGTTCTAAAAACTTTAGTAGCTCTCCCTTTTGTAGCACTTCAGCTCTTATGCCTTTCACATCAATACCTCTTCAGTCCGTCTTAGGATATTCCTTTGGAACCTTTAAAACTGAATTTTAATGAAGTTTTTAATTACGTTCTTTAAGGAGTGTAGTTCGTGATATACGACTCTCTAATGACTCACCTAAGACACATTAAATTTATGACAATAATGATTTAAACACATAGACTACAGTGTCTACACAACTACATGACTACAAACGACATTGGCTACAACTGTCGCCGTGTAGTCAGCTTATTAATTAAATTGAAATAAAATTCTTTTTTTCAAAAAATAATTGTACACGTCAAAACAAATACATTTATTTCTTTAAAACCCCTTGATTGTAAATGAATTTCTATGTATTGTTGTAATTTTGCCATATTCCGCTCTGTTAAATAAAACAAAATATTTTTCTCTCCCGCTTTCTCAGCTCTCATTGGTCGTTGTCGCTTACATCATTAGAAATTAGTCCAAGCTGGCTACAGGTGCAACATTGATCGCGTAGCCATGATGTCGTCAAAATTAATATCTTCGTATAAACATGTGTATCTTAGTTTTGACGGACTGTAGTCGTTAGCCTGCTGTCGCATCTGTGTTTTATTTATTACAGATCCCACATCTTTAACAGAACTATTATTACAGAACAGGGAATGGATACGGGTTTTCGATTGAAATTCATTCATACGCAATAAATATCCTAGGGTGCCTCGGTGAGCTAGTAGGTACTGTGCTAGTGTATCAGTCCGGAGTTGTGGGTTCGATTCTCACTAAAGACTCTGGAATTTGTCACTACAAGTTGACAAGAAGACTAAGAAGGAGCTTGGATATTATCTGGGTGTCTACAAATGGTTAACTGCATTAGTGACAGGCCACGGACTCTCAAGTATTATGGTATTATCTGGCCAAATTAAGACGCTTCTTGAAGACTGTGTCTGAAATAAGACTAATATAAAAAGACTATAGACTATTAGCAGACACAAAATTAATGAAGACGCTGTGGATTCTTAAACAAATGTTAGTAAGTACCATAGACTATGTGAGAGGAAGAATGTCGACATGTATCAGTCGCCAGTCTAATATCACTACAGTTGAGAGTAAAAGGCTAGTAAGAGCACGAGACTCAATGAAAGCAAGGTATTCGTAAATTTCCAATCAGATACCAGAAATCATTGAGGAACGAGGGGGCCCGAAAAAGGACCCCTGAAGATAGTAGTCTGCTTCCGTATCCGCTCTACAAAATATTAATAACAAATACCCTAAGAAACATGCCTATGCATTTAAACGATCAAATTTGTTCATGTTGATTTTTTCACTATTGATTATAAATCAATAAAATTATGTGCTTACAATTAGCTCTGTGATTTTAATCATCGAGTCTTAATGTTATGTTTTTCGAATGTTTGTTCGTTTCGATCCAAAACGATTATTTTGAAAAAGAATAATACATGTAAAGCAAAAATCAAACCAACGCATTGTTTTTGATTTGAAATCAAAGAAAGCATGAGCTTCTAGTGATATTAATCATCGATAAAGCAAATATCAACATAAACACCAAAGATTGGTTGTCTGGATTTTTTTTTAAATCTTCGATCATAATACTGTCAACTGAACAAACTCAACGTTCACCACTTCGATGTTGATTTAATCACGTTAAGTTTTGTTAAGTGTTTTAATGTTAATAAAAAATGTTCGATAACTATACTAACAGCCGAATAAAATCAGCTTTTGCCAGCACGTGGATTTGTTTGATGATTAACTGTGAATAAGAATCTTTGAATATGATAAAATCAAGCAAAATGTGGTTTTGGCAGTTCTCTGATTTAGAGTTCATTTGATATTGGATAGTTTCAGCAGTATTGACTTATTTTCTTTAAAGATTTTGTATAAGGGAGTGAGTATTCAAAAGTCAGTATACAAAAGTCAGATATAATTTATTGCATATCTGCATATTAATTATAAGTCATCTAATCACCAACTTGTTCAGATTTTTATTTAAAAAAAGGTACTTTTAGTTATGCGCTCGTATAAAGAAACACAAAAAGGTGGCGTCGTTATTTGTGTGTTTTTTTTTGTTGTTTATATAACACATGCTATCTTGTATAGTTGTTATTGTTGTGTCTTAAATATAAACAACAAACACTGACGTTTCTTTAATTGTTTCTGTTTGTTTTTTCTGCTCTCTTTACCCTTAAATGTTCTAATGTGTCAGTGATAGATGTTTTTATACATTTTTTTTTATATTCCTGCCGCTGTGAGTACCTAAAGACTTTATTTAACCCGTCCTTCAAAAATCACAAACTTGTGAAAACATTTTAAAATGCTTGCAACGTAATGTGTTTTTCACACGATGCAGATAATGATGATGTGTTATTTGTTTTTTTTTTATTTCTATTTAATGCGTGAAATGTATGAGGTGCATTGTCATTGTAGGGGTTTTTTTTTTTTTTGTTAAACGTTAAATGTCAATTCGGTCTCTTTTATTTTCTTTCACTTTTAAATGAGATTTAATGATCTTTTAAAGCAATAATTATGAAAATAAGACATATAAAACTGTAAACGTAGGTTACGAAAATAAACTGCTGAAAGATTAGGTTGCTGAAGTTGAAACCAAGAGCACTTTTAAGTCTTATTATAACCGTTTTATGATACCTGGAGAGAATAAATAAATCCTTAAGAATTCTTATATTACCTATTTGATTTTGTTTTAAATGATCTATTAGCGAGATAAATAAATATATTATATAAATTTTTTATTTTCGTAACTTAATTTTCTGATAAATTCACTTGAACCTTGCACTCCGAAGAGAATCGGGTAGTCGGCACACAGAATATTCACACTTTCGTTCTATTTCTTATTTTGTCAATAGCAGCAGATATTCAGATTATTACTGATGCTGACAAAGTGTTGCATAGCGGGTACCAAGTACCGAGTATTTGATCCTTTTTTTTGAGTACTCAATACCCAAAAGTAGATAATCGATACATTTAGCAATATATTTTTAGAAGTAAATTGAGTAAAAAAATTAACGGCTTCATTGAAACTCTGATTAACAGTGCGTTTCTAGTATGCAAACAAAAGTATTGAGTACTATTGAGTACCGAATTGATTAGTATTTTGAGGGCGTTTTTTACTATAATACAATTATTACAACTTTCGAATAAAATGCCACCCTAATGTATTGAAATTCTTCAAAAACCAATTACAACTCATCATGTCACGGTTTTATTTCCCTGAAAAGTATTAATGCTTGTGTTATAGTGTAAAACGGCCTTTAGTAGTATCGAGTAATTAAAAGCAGTAGAAATTCGTAGCACTAATAAGCATATTCATTAGTAGCAGATTTCCAATAAAGAAATGTCTTCTATATTTACTACATTAACATGGAATGCTAGTCTTTCAAAACATTCTGCTAGGCTCAGGCTAAAATAAGAGGACTTTCGTTATCCGACAATGAAACTTATATAGTAGTGTCAGGTAAACTAAAAACCAGAGAAAAATGGAATTATAAACATGCTCTTATTTATATGTTGTGGAAATTTTACTAAGATTGATTGTTAAAAAGGTAAGGTGCTTTGAAATCAGCTTGTTAAAAAAGCTTTTTCAAAAATGTTCCAAAAACATTTGATACCTATAACTTATTTGACCAAATGAGAGTTAAAGACTAATTTCGATAAAATAATTTAATTTAGTAAAAGGATCCAAGTTTCGCAAAATAATCACATTTTCTGTCCGTATTTATGTTCAAATAAATTTTGGCTGACTTCTAAAACGACAACTGCTTTGTCATCGAGCAAAGTGTAGTGTTTCATAACGCCGAAGTACAAAATCTAGTAATTTCCAGTATGCCATGAAACTTAAGTTGATAAATTGAGTTTATTTTTATTTTATTTTTATAGTGGTGTAAGTCAGTCCGTTTTCAAAGTTTGGTTAAATAATTATTAGTAATTTTTAATGTCTTTAGATAGCGGTTCAGGTATGATCAGGTAATCATATTAATGTAAAAATACACCATTTATAGCTATTTATAGATATTAATACATATGTTATAGAATTGTGTAAAAAGATAAACACATTTTTCGTAGAAAAAAAAACAGCTCACAAAGATTTCATTTCGACGAAACAACTGGCAGAATCAACGACTAATAGAAAGAAAAACACCAATCAATTTTTAATAAAAATCTTCCTTGATGGTATAAGTCGTTTATAAAGTCATGGAGTTAATTTTGAAAATTGTATAAGTCATTTCAACCTTTCAAAGCCACATTTCCTTTTAAAAGTGATCATAACTTTCACAATCATAATAAATAATTATTTTGTTTTCACTTTTTAATTGTCAAAATATTTCATTCCATAAAACAAAATTATTTTTTAATGCTTTAAAATGCAAGCCTCTTAATATCTCGAAACAAGAAATATATGACTTATACCACTTTAATAATCACAGGCTCATATAGTGTTAGGAATTTGAAAAAATGACAGCATAAGTAATATTTAACATCACTTTTGGCGCAAATTTTGCCAATTGTGAACGCAACAAGAGCCAAGTTGCCATGTGAAGAGAGAAAGAAACAGTCGGTCACTTACTAAAGATTTCCTTCGTTGGGTTTTTTTCTATGGTATGAGCAACACCGGCTTAGCATCTATATATATAAAGCACAAAATGTGTTTGTTTGTCGGAAAGCTATAGCTGCCTACACCAATGAACCGATCTTTCTGAAATTTTCACAGTTTGTTATTAGATATATGGATGATAAAATAGGGTACTTATTTTTTTTATATTCGATGTGGGCGTGGCATCTCCCATACAAAGTTTTTATTTATCATCGTGTTTTTTGGTAACAGTAATAGATACCACCTTGAAATTTTGCACCAGTAACCTCTCTGTTAACATACATAATTTAGAGAAAGATGGACTGGATTTGAATAGCGGGAGTGGTACCTCCCATACAAAGTGAAAAATTATTATCCTGTATCTAGAGAACTGCAATAGGTAGCGCCTTAGAATTTTGCACCAATAACCGCCATATTAACGTACATAGTTCAGTTAAACACAAACTGAATTGAAATAGTGGGCGTGGTACCTCGCATACAAAGTGAAAAATTATTATCGTGTTCCTGGCGAACTACAATAGATAGCGACGTGAAACTTTGCAAGAGAAACCTTCGTGCTAAATCGCATAGTCTGCCAAAAATAAAGAATGAATTGGGACAGTGGGCGTGGTACCTCCCATACAAAGTGAAAAATTATTATTGTGTACATAGAGACTATAATAGGTATGGTCTTCAAAGTGGGTACAAGTAAACCCTATACTCACGCGTATACTCTAGAAAAACATAGGCTGAATTGGGACAGTGAGCGTGGTACCCCCATACAAAGTAAAAAATTATTATCCTGTATATTCTCTATATACTGCAATAGGTAGCGCCTTGGAATTTTGCATCAGTAACCCCCTTAATAAGATACATTGTGTAGAAAAAACGCAAACTGAATTTGTAGGCGTGATACCTCCTATGCAAAGTGAAAAATTGTTATCGTATAGTCTAGCAAAAAACAAGTTGGATGGGAACATTTTTGACGTGAGAATAGCGTGTATTTTCGCGTTAAAGGTTGGTCATACTTTTCTTCCAAGTGTTTTTATTGTTTTTTTTTTTTTGTGGATGGGTGTAGCGAAGCGCACCGGGGATAGCTAATACTAAATATTTTATGCTTACCAAAAAAAAAACATATTTTACGCCGTCATAAAAAGTTTTAAGAAATTTGATGGAATTCTGTAATATTTGGTATTTTCTTCTTGCGCCCGGATAACTGATTAGGCATGACCGAATATAACAAGCCCCTTACTTGTGTTGAACTTAGTACGGGGTCCAACCACTGTATTTAGAACCAACAGTTAGAACATTAAGTCAGTTTGATGTCAGAGCATCATAGTCACACCATTAACAAGTCACCATATTTTGAAACTGATCTTATTTGAAATGATACATTCTAATCTAATTAGATTGTTATTCATATGACGTATATCTGATTACACTTATTTGTCCAAACCATTTTTATGTTGTTGTCTAATTAACCTTTAAAGTTTAGCGACTGAGAGATTATTATGCAAAAAAAACTAAAGTCACTCATTTTGCATTCAAATTATCAGTTTTAATTAAGAGACTTTGAGAAGGAGAAAAAAAACATTTCATTTTCTTTTTTATTTTCTTTTTAATGGAATTTCAGCTTTGAACTTTTTTTAATTCAGGTACAAGGCAAAAGCTTAACAAAAGGAGAGAAATAAAAAATCTCAACACACGTAACAAAAAACAACAACAAAACGAACATTAAATTAATAAATTAAAAATAAAATTGATATTTATTTCCTAGAAAAACTGTACTAGTGTGGCTTCTAGTCAGATGTGTGTGATCTTATTTTTTAAGAAATACACCGCTGTAGCATGGCAATTGACCACTTTGCATCGTTTGTCCTTCTCATTGCAGGCTTCTGGAGTAAAGCATGTAATTTTGCTTAACCTTATTTGAGCTAAGATCTGAGCTAAGTCATGGACTGTATGACATTTTTTAATAAACTTAAGACTCGAAAACAGGCCAACACTGTGCTGGCTTCTCGGTCAAGTTTTCGAAGTTCACTGACCAGCCAAATTAGGGATTCGGCAAAAAAATGATAGGAGCAGAAACATTTTTGTGGATTATCTACTAGGAGAAATCATAATTTTCTCCCATCCCAGTAAAGTAAAAAAAGTACTTTAGAACTTTAGTGTGTTTCCATTAAACTGACTTAACAAGGACTTTGGAACATCACCAGTTGTAGGTACATATGTTTCAAAATAACTTTAGCAGAGCTTGAGATCGTAATGAAGGTTCTTAAAACTTAACCAGGACTTTATCGCTTCCAGCAATCAACAAAGTTCAAACCAGTCACATTCTCTAATAAATTCTTAATTTCTACACCTCGTTTCCTTACAATGTCTTTAATTTCTTTTTATTTATGTCCTTATATTTTAGTATCCTTGTGATTACAATTTACAACTAGTCTGCTTTCCGACGTATTCTTTAAAGCCTATCATTTTTGCAAGAAACTTGTAATCTAGACAAAACTATCATGTTTTAAAATCCTAAATTTAATAAAATTATAACTCTTCTAGACAGTCATTCAGGTTTTGTGCTAAACATTTAATAGCGAGTAAGTTTTTAATATCTCTTTTTATTAAAGGCTAACATTTTTTTTTTTTTTGATTATAATTTTTAAACTGCTTTATTAGCACCCAGGCAGGCAGTCTATGTGTTTTTATGCATACGATTTTTTGTAGCTTTATAATCTTAACGTATTAATGATTTTTTACGCCGTAAACTAAATTAACATCTTTACCGCAAATGACAGCATTTTAATACTGTATAAGCATCAACACGTATTCAATATGACTCATGATGGAGTAAACAGTCAGGTATAAAGAAGTAAAGGTGCCAACACGAATGGTTAGTAAGTGACACACAGGCATACACATGTAGTTATGGTGATAGCAAAACTTGCTGATTTTAAAAGAAAAATTAACTATATACAGCTAACTTTCTCGAAAAGTTTACTAAAATTAGCAAAATTTCCCGAATTTTCCCGAAGTCTACTATAAAGAGAAAACTTCCTTGAAAAATCTCATTTAAATAGCAAACCATCCCAAAAAATTACTATAAATAGCAAAGCGTCCCGAAAAATGTACTATAAATAGCAAAAAGTTTACTACAAATAGCAAAATGTTTACTACAAATAGCTAACTTTCCGGAAAAGTTTACTACAAATACTTTACTAAAATTGGCAAAATTTCCCGAATTTTCCCGAAGTCTACTATAAATAGAAAACTTTCTTGAAAAGTCTCATTTAAATAGCAAACCATCCCAAAAAATTACTAAAAATAATAAAGTGTCTCGAAAAGTTTACTATAAATAGCAAAAAGTTTACTACAAATAGCAAAATGTTTACTACAAATAGCTAACTTTCCCCAAAAGTTTACTACAAATAGTTTACTAAATTTAGCCATATTTCCTGAAAAGCCTACTTACTATAAATAGCAAACTTTCTTAACAAGTTTATTATGAGTAGAAAAAAGTTTACTACAAATAGCTAACTTTCCCAAAAAGTTTACTACAAATAGCAAACCTTCACGAAAAGTTTACGATAAATAGCAATCTTTCCCGAAAAGTTGAGTAAAGTTAGAAAACATTCCCGAAAAGTCTACTATGAATAGCATACTTTCTTAAACAGTCTTCTATAATTAGCAAAGCATCCCAAAAATTTTATAATAAATAGCAAAACGTTTACTAAAAATACCTAACTTTCCCGAAGAGTTTACTACAAATAGTTTACTAAAATTAGCAAAAATTCTTGAAAAGTCTACTATAAATAGCAACCTATCTTACATATAGTAAACCTTCACGAAAAGTTTATTAAAAATAGCAATCTTTATAATAAACATAACATTCTTGAAAAGTCTACTATAAATAGCAAACCATCCCAAAAAGTTTACTATAAATAGCAAACGTTCCCGAAAAGTTGTGTAAAGTTAGCAAACGTTCCCGAAAAGTCTACTATAAATAGCAAAATTTCTTCAAAATTTAACTATAAATAGCAAACCATCCCAAAAAGTTTACTATAAATAGCAAAAGGTTTACTACAAATTGCTAAGTTTTCCGAAGAGTTTATTAAAATTAGCAAAATTTCCTGAAAAGTCTACTATAAATAGCAAACTTTCTTGATAATTTTACTATAAATAGCAAGCCATTCCAAAAAGTTATCTATAAATAGCAAACATTCCCGAAAATAAATTTAGCAAACGTTCCCGAAATGTCTACTATAAATAGCAAACTTTTTTGAAAAGTCTACTATAAATAGCAAACTTTCTTGAAAATTGAATTATAAATAGCAAACCATCCCAAAAAGTTTACTATAAATAGCAAAAAGTCTACTACAAATTGCTAAGTTTCCCGAAGAGTTTACTGAAAATAGTTTACTAAAATTAGCAAAATTTCCTGAAAAGTCTACTATAAATAGCAAACTTTCTTCAAAATTGAACTATAAATAGCAAACCATTCCAAAAAGTTTACTATAAGCAGTAAAAATTTTACTACAAATAGCAAACTTTCCCGAAAAGTTTACTATAAATAGAACATTTTTTTGAAAAGTTTACTAAAAATAGCCAAGTTTCCCAAAAAGTCTTAACTTTTTTTTTTTTTTTTCGGCGGTAAACAGTTCCTTGAGTAGCAAAACGGCAGTATTTTGAATAGAGTTATCGCTTTAACAGAAGATAAAATAGTAGCAAGCCATGCACCATTCTTTATTGAATCGGTTGTTTTTTTTAACTGCATTATCGTAATATTGATAACAATCGTTTGACAGCTGAGAATGTAATGTGTTGAAATTTCTGTTCAGAAAAGTTTGGTAAGTCGTTATAAATCGTTTAAGGTGAGAAATTGTTAAAACTTAGTTTAAAAAATATAAATCTAATCATAGAATACTTACGCTCATTTTACGGTAAACATAATCGGCCTAATGCGCAAGCAATTCGTACAGTTGTTGATTGATTTCGCATTAATTTTCACTCGATTTAAAACCACCAACAAAAAAAAAGATATGTACGAAGAGAATATTACTGCTGCCTAGTACCACTACTACATGGAAAATTTCTCGGAAGGATCTTTTTCCCGTTATATGACGTTGATCGGCCAATGTAAGATTGCCAAGCCTGTAATCAACAATTTGCTTCAAATAAGTACGTACAAATAAATCTAAATAATAGGAAAAACTTGGCAACCCTGCAAATAAACTCTCATTAATTATAATAAAAACTCTCATAATTTATAGTTATACTCTCAATCAGAATTATTAGCTAATAGGAAGATAATTTTGTGACGTCATTAGGCCGACATGCGCAGAAAATTTCAATTTTATTTTCGGGATGTTGAACCTTGTCTTCTATATAAATATAGCTCGTGTAAGAATTAAAGCTAAATGATCATCATTTGCCTCATTTGAAACTCGCCGAGGATAAGCAATTTTATCAAAGAATTGTGTTTAGTGAAGAAACTAATTTCTGGTTAAATGGTTACGTCAATAAGCACAAACTGTCGTATTTGAAGCGAAGATAATCCTCAAGCCGTTAACGAAGCACATCGATTAAATTTCACCAATTGGTGCGGTTTACACGATTTCGGCTTTATCGGCAGCAAGGAGCTGCTGTTGCGGTTAATGTAGAGCGCTATTGAGCCATGCTGACTGAATTTATGTTTCCAAAAATTAATCAGGTAAACATCAATGAGATTTGGGTCCAACAAGACGACGCAACTTGGCATATAGTGCGCTTAGCAATCGATTTATTGCAAAATAATTATTGGTGACAACTTTATATCCAGAATGAATGCTGGTCATTGGCCGAAGTGGAGTCGGTGTCATTCAAAGCCTCTGTATTACTTTTTTATTAGGCTCTGTTTAATAATTGAAGCTCTTGAATCTTTAATAGATAATATTCAAGCCACCATTGACGCCATATGACGTCAGATTCATTGTAATCTATTAACATGAATTTATATATTTATCATAAGATCATTATGCGTAAGTTTATTCAAATTATTTTGCTTGCAATTTAATATAGAATAAATGCTTTTGATTTGATAAAGTGTTGATAGATTTATTATATATGGTGCTTAAATATATTTATATATTTTATAATATCATATTAATCATTGATTTTTATGTTTATTTTATGCACTTATATGATTAACAATGCGAAAGATTCAAATATGGGACTGATCGAATTAACCAGGTAACTTGTAGCAGCGGCGGACATATACCGGAAATTATATTTAACCTTTAACTACTGAGTTGGTGGTAAATTTTACCCTCTCTTACTTTGTTTTTTAATTTACTCTCTTCATTTGAGCACTATCAATTTTGTTATCTTGGTATCTCCTCTCGTAATCGTATTATTATTATTCCGTTGTGTTTTGACTATCATGGGTAATCTATAAGCGTACATAATGACATGCTGGTGTAAAAATTACTACTCGTCCGGGCATACGTATTTTTTTATTGGAAATTTTTTTACTCCCACATCAGACGCCGCGTAAGTATGTAATGTAAAATAAAATACCACTTCTCAGGTTTAGCGTTAGTTTTTCGTGGAATCATTTTGACCACTCCTACAGTGTATTGCAATTTATTTGTATAGACTACGTCGAATTCAAGCAAACTTAATGACTTGGCAATAGCAACATTTCCGGAAGACGATCACAATTTTAGTGATGTTGATGACGAAATTGCTGACCCAGATTTTTGCATTCCAGAAAGTGATGCGGATGATGAAATAAGCATAGAAGATGATGCAAGCAGTGGAGTTGACGAGCTTGACAAAAAATGTAGCATATATTCATCTAGTCGACGCACACGACGCTGGCCACATGCAATTTTTAATAGATTATTGGATATAAGTGCTGATAAATGCTTATGTTATATATTAATCTTGTAATGAGTTTGATCAGAAATCGAGGGCAGACTTTTGAAAAATCTAAGCCGGCAATTTGTTTTACCACATTTACAAAGGCGACAGCATAACCAACTACTGCCTAAGTTACTTCGAAACAATGTAACTAGCATCTTGGGGCCAGACTCCGTAGATCCCCCTTCAGTAAAGCCGACTACAGTTACTAAGAAGTTATGCTACATTTGCCCTAGTAGATTAAAGCGGAAGACTACACATGTTTGCTTGTTTAGTTCTAAGCCTATGTGTATGGGATGCAGTAAACGCGTATGCAGGAATTATGCAGATTAGAAGTTTGACGAGTAAAATTGATTGATCGCAATTTTTTTTTCGAATGTAATTCCTGTTTAATTTTTTTTCTATTATTAATGTATACATCTGGCTGTGAAAAAGTGCCTTTTATGTTCTAGTTTCTTTTGTGTTTATACAAATTTTTTCAAGTTATGTTTGTACTGTTTTTTTAGTTTTAAGAAAAGTAACTATGAAATAAAATCCTTGTTTTGTTTAACTAAAGTTTCGATTTTTTAATTTATTAATTTAGAAATGTACTTTCTTATTCCAGTTAAAAAGAAATAACTAAAAAAAATATTTTTTTGGCAAAAATTTTTAAAAATTAAAATGGGGTAAAATTTACCACCACCACAGGAACTACGCCAAAATATTTCACCTCAGTTCTTAAAGGTTGAAAAACAAATGCCTCGAAATTATCTACCAGATTATAATAAAAAAATAAATCCAACAATATTTCTGTCTTGTATTATTTTAAGTTCTCATGTAGCTAAATAAAACACCCGATATACACAAACAATCTCAAACTCCTGCAGAGCTGAACAACAAATTTCAAAATTCAATTAAAAATAGCAAATTCTCGAAATATTTACTAAAAAAAGCAATAGCATGATGTCAGTGTTCATATACCTGTGTAAGTGCTGTCTCTTTGCTAGCAGTTTTTTTTTCGAATTTTTCAATTTCATTTATTTAATTCTTATTAACTTTATATTGCGAACCTACGCAGCAAAAAATTTAAAAACTGGTAATCGATTGTGGAATTAAGCATTTTTGACCGACTTCAAAAAAGAAGGATGTTATCAATTCGTCTGAATGTTGCTTTTTTATGTATGTACCCGAAGAATTCAGCCATTTCTGAACCGATTTTAAAAATTAAAGGGTGTCCCCATACAACATACATGTTTTTTTTATGTGTATAAAGAACCGTAAAGGGCACCAATTTCAAATTTTAAAAAATTGCGTGTCCCTTTAGCTACTAAAAATCGAAAGTAGTAATAAAAAAAATAAATTTAAAATGTAAAGGGTGTCCCCATAGGTGACGTAATTTGACCTATATGGGCCTATCTTTTGAACCGTTATAGACAAAACCTTTTTAATTTTACAGAATATCGATTACTATGATCGTTATAATAAAATGTATAAATATTGAAAATTTTAAATTAAAGGGTGCTCCAATAGCTTATTTTATTTGATATATATGGCCATTCTTTTGAACAGTTGTACACACACCGCTGAAAATTACAAAGAACTTTTACTGCTAAGTCCGCTATAACAAAAAGTATAAAATTTGTATTTGGAAATAAAAGGGTGCCCCAATAGTTAATGTAATTCTATGTATGTGGCCAAACTTTTGAACTGTTATAGATAGAGAGCTGAAATTTACAAGGAATCTGTATTGCAAAGTCCACTATAGCAAGTATATAATTTGAATTTATAAATTAAAGGGTGTCCCCATAAATTATGTAATTTGATCTATGTGGCCCTGTCATTTAAACCGTTAAATACAAACACTTGAATTGAATGTCCAGTATTTTCTCCGGTATAATAACAAGTATAAATATTTGTAATTATAATGTAAAGGGTGCTCATGTAATTTGATATACTTATAGGGCCAAACTTTTTATAGTTGAAATTTACAAAGAAGCTTTGTGGCCAAGTCCTCCATAACAACAGGTCTTTAATTTAAAATTGTAAATTAAAGGCTGACCCAATATGAGATGTTATTTGATCTACGTGAACCTATCTTTGAAACCGTGATACACAGAGGCTTGAATGGTGTCCCCATAAAAGACGGATGCTAATGAAAATAGCTTAACTTTTGAAGGAGTAATAGGGAGAGGCTTGACATTCACCTAGTCTTTACTTTTTTCCCTTTAATTTTGACGCATTTTTTATTTTGTTTAAATCTAATTCTTACAGATTACTTCTTATATTTTTAGTTTAGAATTGGTGCCCTTCTATCTGTTTTGATTTTTTTTTTTTGCAATAACACACTGTGTAATTTTTTAAGTCATGGCAAAATAACCATATACGGACACCACTACGTCATAAAAGACAAAAAAAAGACCCCTGTCTCCCAGTTTTGCCCAAAGTTCTCCAGGTTTTTTTATGGGCCCTCAAAGATGTGGGGCCTCGATGTCATTTTTGCAAAAAAATGATCATTTACTCAAGCTCATATTTTGCAAACCGTGTGGAATTTTGATATACTCTCTGAGGCAAAGTTGTAGCTCTTATCATAAAGAAGAAAAATTGTAAACATATAAAATCAAAAAAAAAATTCATCTTCAAGGTCATTTGAAAAATTTATTTGAAATAATGACTTATTTTTTAAATATTTTCAAGGCATTCTCTGTTAAAATATACGAATTAGTTCAATTAGAATTTTTTTTTTTTAAGTCATTATTATGTAGCAAGTACTTCTTCTGGTGATGCCTAATTTTTTGCTGGGTAATATCTCTATGATTTTGTTGCCGTGGCTACTTTAACTGTAAGCAATGTTAGTAACAGAAAAATATACTTTATTAAATTTTCAATTCACATCTTTTTTGTCTTGCCATATATTGCTTATGGGTTTGTGTATCATATACTCGTAAATATACATTTCTCCTTATTTTACATTTACTATATCTGGTTGCAAATAAGCTATGTAAATATTTAATTAACAACTCGTCTTCAAGTCACAACGATGTGGTTATTATGGATGTTATGTGATTATTATGTTTGTATGTTTATAAATTTTTTCTTAGGATACAATTTTATGGCGTTAAATGTTTCTAAAGACGAATAACTGAGTGAGTGAATGAATGAATGAATGAATGGGTATATGATTATAGAGAAGATATCATTTATAACAAAAAGGGCTTACGAAGAAATATTGGAATGAAAGGAATAATGTACGGTCAGTCTACTTTGGCAATTACTACCAACACACATATGGACACTTGATGGCTAAATAAGTTAATCTAAGTTGGCGGCTTCCTTATCTTCTAGCTTTTATAAGGAAATATATAATGGAAAATTATTTAACTTACGGCTATAAGGTCTCTTTATTTAAAACAACGCTACTTTTGTCCAGTACGACAGAGATAAAACTACGAACATTATTGTCTTGTCTTTATTGTATTGGTTTTAGGTTAGTTTAGCGCTAAATCATATCTGCTTCTCAAATATATTTCCTTCATTTACAAGAGTGGCGAAATGAAATATGACTATAGCAGAGAAAAATAAAACTATAGCAAATAAAACTTGCTTAGCATATAGCACAATCTTCGAATTGTTAAATGCGTTACGATATTTGAAACTAAATGCTTTTACTTTTTGTGATTTTTTTTTTTTACCCTCACACGATAAAGGAAGCGCAAAGGCGCTTATGGCCCTCGGAAAAACCTGATATAGTTTGTAACAGGCATTAAGAATATTTAAATTATTAGTGGAAATGTTTAATTAAAACAGTGATATGCAAGTTGTGTTTTGGCGTATATAGCATTATGTTTAAAATCGTATGGCATTGCCTTTGGAGCCATTATAAGCTGGCACTTGATTTTAACACATATTGTGTTTCTACTATACCGCTATCCGCTAGAAAAAAGGTTGTCCACAAAATAATCGTTATAAAAAATCTCTTATAATTTACACAAGATGGCCATTACTGGGCCATAGTAAGTAACCTAACCTAATACTTACTATGCCGATTTAAAAAAAAAAAAATAATATAAAAATAGGGACTCCCCATAAATTTGACGCATATTGTCTAGTTTTTATTTTTTTTAAACGCTTACAAATTACGTCCTTGTAATATGTTTTCGTTGCCAATTTTCCCTTTAGTCTGTATCTGGAAAATCGGGTTTTTGGCAAAAATTATTACATTGAAGCAAAAAACTGATCATGAAACGTTACCTAGATGAATACAATACTCCATGATTATAAAATAGGAAACCGGTTTTGGTGCAAGTGAAAAAAACGAAATCGGATTGTTTAAAAAATCCGAAACCGGTTAAGAAAAACCAAAACCGGTTTTTTGAAAAAATCGAAACCGGTTTTTTGAAAAAATCGAAACCGGTTTTTTGAAAAAATCGAAACCGGTTTTTTGAAAAAATCGAAACCGGTTTTTTGAAAAAATCGAAACCGGTTTTTTAAAAAAATTTTAAATCCAAATTTTCGAAAAAAATAAAACTGGGTTTTTGTTTCAAAGACCCAAACCCGATTTAGAAAAATAGAAACCGGTTTTCAAAAATCCGAAACCGGTTAAGAAAAACCAAAACCGGTTTTTTGAAAGAATCGAAACCGGTTTTTAAAAAAAAATTTAAATCCAAATTTTCGAAAAAAAAGAAAAAAACTGGGTTTTTGTTTCAAAGACCCAAACCCGATTTAGAAAAATAGAAACCGGTTTTCAAAAAAGTCGAAACTGAGTTTAAAAAAAAAACCGAAACCGGTTTTTTTTAAATTTTTTTTATTATTCATTTTTAAATATTCATAAAATCGGTTTTAGAAAAAAACCAAAAACGATGTTTTTCAAATGCAAGTTTTCCATTAAACCGAAAACCGAAAAAAATCTACATAAATTACAGACTGCAACACTAAGAAACAAAAAATTACTACTCTTCATTTTTTAAATTTAGCACTTTAGGGCATTTATTGCTTTTTCTATTGTAAACTTTGTAATCATCAGTTAGACAGTAATATGAATCACACTTACTATATGTGCTGTAATAGTATATGTATATATGAATTACAAATATATGAAAGCTATAAGAAAATAAATAAATGTCAGTTAAAGAAAATCTGTAGAAATGTGAAAAAGTGTTATTAAAATGTAAAATGAAAGAAACTCCACTGTTTATATTTCAATATGAATGAATGAATGTCTCATCCATATGTGGTTGACTGAAGACAAATAAGTTTAAGATGAAATTAAAGAAGACAGAAAACATTATTAAGTAAATTGTTTTCAGAAAATAAAATTTAAAAGGCTTCTTTAAAATATGTGGAAGACAAATAATTAAAAAGCCAAGTTTAAGTGCTTCTTCTGCTAGAAGAGCAAATATTTGCAAGTAAATAAAAATGTAAGAAAATAAAACAATTCCATAGAAAGTTTTGTTAAGACAATATGCACGAAACTAAATGGGAATAGTAAAGTATTTGTTTTTTTTTTGTTAATTAATTTATTTATTTTTATTTATATTTTTTTTTTTTGTATATAAATTATTTTTTATTTATTTAAAGCTGTGACCTTTCACTTAGAGTTTTTTACTTATGATCACAATATCGTTTAAATTAAAATATAAATCGTATATATGTCACTCTATATTAAAGGTATTCTTAACAAGTTTAAACATGTTTAAAATTAAAATAATAAAATATAAAAACCTGTTGACAAGATATTCTTTAAATAGTTTTTAATATAAAACTTCCAGTTTTATACCATCGCCTTTGCGGTTTCAACAACCTATTATGATTTTTAGTTTTAAATAAAATTAAAAAAACTGGTTTATTAAAAATGAGTTTATATATATTTAAATAAAACAACAACAAACTAAAAAACTGTTAAATTAGTTTTTAGGTTTTATCTTTTTGGGTTTAGAAATATTTCATTAAATAAAATAATATAGAAGAGCTCCAGCGCTTGCTCTCTACATTAGTAAATTTTATTAGATTGTATTCTACAGTAGTGGCCGAAAAAATAAATAAATTTTCAATATACGATTTTTCTCTTCTTCGAAGCAAAGTTTTTGGCTAATTTTATTTATATTTTATAGTTAACTAGCTATCCTCGCCGGGCTTCGCTACACTCAACCACAAAAAATACAATAAACAATGGTAAGAAAAGTATGGCCAACATGTAACTCGAAAATGCTCGCTATTCTCACGACATAACTGTTTCAGTTTATATGTGTATTATAAGGATAACAATTTTTACCACTGCCACTATCCCAATTCTGTCTGTGCTTTTTTATACTAAACACATTAGTATTAGTTTTACTTGTGCAAAGTTTCAAGACTCTACCTATTGCAGATCTCCAGGTAGACGTTAATAATTGTTTTTCTTGTATAGGAGGGGTACCATGCCCACTATTCCCATCCAGCTTGTGTTTCGCCTAACTATGCATATTAATAAAGGGTTACTGGTTCAAATTTTAAAGATTTACCTACATAGGTCTTGAGTTACTTAAAAATTGGGAGTGGTCTGTTTTTATTTACGTAAAAACATTGATTGGGTTAATTTGAAGATTTAAAAAAATTGGCCAAATCGACAAAGAACGATATTTGATTTTATTTATATAAATTAGTAGAAAAAAATAACTTTTACCAACAACGAAAGTTTACTGTTAATAAGTATTTAAGGTACAAGGGCCATTTAATAATTGAGTTACCTTTTTATTTCCCGTTTAGTAACCTTCAGTGCAACACTTCTTGCGTTAACAATCACCTGTCGAAAATAAAGCAAATTCCGTGTATTATTTTGTTTTGACAGTCATTGAAAAGAAGGTGAATTTCGTATGCTGATAATAAAGCCCTGCATGTGCACCATAAACAAAGACAATCATTAGACACTCATTATAATATTTTATGACTATTCATTGCACGAGTAACGATGAGTGGACAATAATAAACACCGAATACCAATGAGCTAAGTGCGATGAGCTTGAAGTGTTTCCATAAGCAAGTTTGGCAAGTATGAATAGGTATGAGTAAATGTTGAACATATTAACAATGAACTTTGCGCGAGTTTAAGCAATTTTATGCTTTAAGTGAAACGCGAACACACTTTAAGTGTGTTTATGATATGAACAGTCGTTTGCTCATTAATAGTATGGTATGAATAATCATGTGTTCAGTAAGCTAGTTTGTGTATGACCACTTGCTCATGAGCTTATAAGCACACCCATTAATGAGCTTGAGCTTGCTCATGCAACTGTTTAGCTGATAAAGCATAGTTTTTACGTTTTTAAAAACCAAACAATCTCTTGATGAATACTATGTGAACTATATACCATCAATGCTTCGAAATGTTGTCTGTCTGTCTCTCTATCTATGTGTCTGTTTGTGTTCAATGACGTGAAATCTAGTCTGTCTGTCAATCTATTTGTCTGTCTTTCTTTTTTGTGTTTACATCACGTAAAAACTACTAGATGGATTTTAACCAAATTTTGTGAGGAGGTACCTTATTCCTGATTCCAATATAGAATACTTTTTTTCGCGAAAATATTTTATTTCCAAGAGAAAGTGGAGAAAAAGCGGTGTAGGTCCGCCGATTTTGTTTACCGATTTAAAGGTACTGCATACTTTGGGTCATCTTTTATTTTTGAAAGTGGGATATTTTAAAAACCTTTGCGCAACAGATGGCGCTGCTTTCAAATAATTACAATATGAATGGAAAGCGGGATGTTTTAAACATGGTTGGGCAATAGATGGCGCTATTTTAAAATAATGACAACATATGAATTACTTACTGCCAATTGAATAAAATTTGTATTTGATTTGTACATTTTACTTCGTGGAATTTTACAGAAGTTTACAATAATTTTTATAGTTTTATTTTTTTATATGAATTTTCAAATTTTGTCCAGGGATGTGTACCTTTATATAAAGTAAATATGTAAGAGTCTTAAACTTTGGTGTGAATAACTTTCAAAGTAAAATCAAACAAAATATTGTCAGGAAGCACGTAACGTATGTGGTTTTATATAAATTTTTGCAACTTTCTGAGTATTTACTCATGTATGAGTAACTCTACATTAAGTAAATACATAAATTATATCTGCAGCAATATAAAAGTAAGTGCCTTTAAATTTGGTGTGATTTTTTTTTTTGAATTAAAATGGAACGAAGTATTTTCAGGACGCTGACGACTAGCAATTAATAAAGACTATGGAATGATAGCGGTCGATCGGAATATAAAAATGTCAAATTATCTTTCAATAAAATATAATTTTATAAAGAAAATAAGATAATTTTATAAAAGCTGCTATTAATAAAAGTAATTTTCCTAAAAAGGTAATTTTTACAAAATGTACTTTTTACAAAAGGTACTTTCCATAAAAGGTACTTTTTATAAAAGGAACATTTTTAAAAAGGAACTTTTATCAAAAGGTACTTTTTACAAAAGATACTTTTTACAAAAGATACTTTTTGCAACATTTTTAATAAAAGGCAATATTTACAATGTACTTCTTACAAAAGGTACTTTTTACATAACGGACCTTTTACAAATGGTACTTTTTTACAAAAACCAACTTTTTCTTTAAAGTTTGCTTAGGAAAGGTATTTTTAATATTTTTATAAGATCTGTTTTTTTACATTTTATAAAAGCACATTTTCGAAAAAGTACTTTTTTAAAAGGCACTTTTTGTAACACAATATTTCAAAACGATTTTTTTCATAAAATGTACTTTATTTGAAAAATACTTTGGTTTTAACTAAAAATATTATTTAAAAGGTACTTTTCAAAAAAACCTCTATAAAAATACTTGTGGTACTATTTAAAATTTATTTAATATATTTTTTAAATAAAAGCTTTCGTGTGTTATAAATACATATGTTTTTCTTAATTACTTTTTTTACTGTGTTGTTGCCACCACTTAGCTAATATAATTTTTATTACACCTTTCTCTCCATCTTACAAGTTTCCATTATTATCTTCATTATTACTTTATTTATATTCTTTTTATCCGTGTTGTTTAACTACACATTAGTCGAGCACTTTTAAAAGCTTTAAGCAGTTAAGGATCTGGAAGTATTTAAATATATGTATCAAGCCCACCCATCGTCTTGCCTTTGTTTGTGTAACATTGTACTTGAAAATAGAAAAAATAAAATTAAAAGCAAAAGTTTGTTTGTTTTCATCTTAAATATTTGTTGTCAGCAACATTAATTGTTGTTGTTGTTGTTTGTAGGCTTCTTTTTTTTAAATTCTCACAACTTTTTCAACTTTATCGTTAACACTGTTGTTGTTCTTGACGTTCTAATGTTTTTTAATTTCTATTTTTTTTTTCTTCTTATTTTTATTTTTATGCCATAAACAAATTCTCAACTCTAATGGATGAGAATTAGTCACAACAACCAACAACAACAGTATGCATTCTTGGTAGAATTTACACAAATTCACAGATACCTATGCATACTATTAAAAAAAAAAAAGTGGTAAAAGTGTGGGTGGGAGAGTGTGCTTTAAACTTGGTTATGTTTTGTTTACATTAGCCGGCCTTTGGGAGAAGTTTATTTAGTAAAAAAGCTTAATGGAAATATAGTAGGGAGGTTCAGTGCATAAATAGATTCAGTTTCAAATCATGGAAAACTTATCGTTTACTGGACTTGATATTTTGGTATGAGAGTAAAAACGTTATAAATCGAAAACTCGATCTTATTGTGAACTTTGTAAAAGAAAGGAAATACCCCAGGACTTCAATAGCAAACTTATAATTCTCGTATTTTTTTTGGTAACTTAAGTATTTTTTTTAGCAGTCATTATTGCTGCATCCCATAAGAAATTATTTTATTTATTTATTAAATGTTACAATACTATTACAAATTATATTCCAACTTAATTTACTGAGCATATGTAGTAACGAAGACCTTCACTCGCTGTAGTGAAACATCCAGAGTCTCTGGTTGAAATTGAACCCACAACCCCCAGACTGATAGACTGAGATAGAATGGGGATCTGGGGCGTTAGAAAGTAACAAGTACTTTTATATTAAAAATGACACAGTAATAAAAAGTAAAGGTTCCAAAGATATGGCCATATAGCTTAAACAATATCACCTAGGGGACACCCTTTAATGTACAATTTTAAATTAAACACTTATTTTAAAGGACAGATTCTTTGTTAATTTCAAATGTCTGTCTAAAACGGTTCAAAAGTTTGGCAATATGCATCAATTTACATCAACTATTGAGACACCCTTTAAAATTTTAAATATTTATATATGTTATTATACGGGACATAGTAGTGGAGATTCTGTCTAATTTTCAAGTGTTTGTCTATAACGGTTCAAAAGATATGGCTAGATAGGTTAAATTATATCAATTATGGGGACAACCTTTAGTTTCCAAATTTAAATTATATACTTGATGTTATAAAGGACTTAGATATACAGGGTCTTTGTAAATTTCAACCGTCTCCCTGTAACGGTTCAAAAGTTTGGCAATATACATCAAATTACATCAACTATTGGGACACCCTATAACTACTAATTATAAATAACAAATGATTTATATAAATATTTAATTTCTGATTATAAATATTGGACATTCTGTCCAATTTTCAAGTGATTGTCTACAATGGTTCAAATGGCTCATATATTAAAATTGACGTCACATATGGGGACACCCTTTAATTTTTAAGTTTATTTTTTTTATTAATTTCTGTTATTGGCAGCTATATGCAGTTTTTTAAAATTTTAAAAGGGTGCCCTTTACGGTTCATAATACACGTAAAAAACACGTATGTTGTATGGGGACACCCTTTAATTTTCAAAATTCTGAACTTCTTTTAAAATGGGACCAATCTGTAAGCATTTCCTTTCTAATAAAGAAAAATTTTTAAAATCGGTTCAGAAATGACTGAGTTCTGCGGGCACAAACATAAAAAAAGCAACATTCAGACGAATAGATAACCTCCTTTTTTTTAAGTCGGTTAAAAATAGAAAACAAATGTACTTTTTTAAAAGGAAAAAACCTTAGTGAATAACCCTTATAAATTCTTTAAACGACCCAAGTACATCTTTATGAATTTGTTAAAAGAAAAGAAATTCTTATTTTTTCTAATGTTTACCGAAAACCTTAAATATTTATATTTCTCCAATGTAATATAAAATTTTTTTTGGCTAAAATGTTTTTGTTTATTTTAATATTTGTTAAAGAGAACACAGCAGAAGGGCTGAAATAGAAAATTTAAATATTTCTCTTTGTTTTGAGTAACAAATTATAAACATTACCATAAATTTTTTTTGTTTTTTTTATTCAAATCATCTTGGGTTTGAGGTTAAGGTAACTCGAACAAATATTTGTTGAGTCTAACGACTGTGTAGTTAAATTTCTGAGAATGCTGGAGAAATATTCGTTAATTATTAAGAAAACAAAAGATTTGCTAATTGGTGTTTGGTGAGGGGTGGGTGGGTGATGAAGAAGTAGTTAAAATTTAATTTTAAAAATGACACATTATGTGTATTTAAAGAGAGGAAAATATTTTATGAATATTATGCAAATAACCAAAAATAACCGGATGAAATTTTTATGGAATATTTAAAATTAAATTTTTATTATAAAGAATATATTTGATTTTTGTATAAAAAATGATTTATTAAGGATAAATTTTTATTTAGATTTTATTTGAGGCAATTTACACAAGTTTATTATTGGTGACTAGAGAAAGGTGAGTTAGTTGTCCTCATGCGACTTTTATTTTCGATAAGATTTCAATTCGTAATGGTAGAGGATCAATTAAGCGGTAAGGAGAACTTTTTCCGTCTCTCTCTCTCTCTATCTCGCACTCTCACTCACTGCTGACCTTTCCAAAGAAAGCAAAATAGTTTAATTCCGAACTTAGTAAATTAGGATTAAGTGGCATTAAAAGTTACAAAGAGCTCTTCAAGTAAAGAACTTACTATCAAAATAGCAAATAAGATACCTTTTGAAATACCAAGCAAATATTTTTACTGATTGCTAAGATCCACGCTGGAACACTTATGTTTGCTGAAATAAAATATTTGCGATATCTGAATATGTCAGATTTTTCTAAAAGGTGGATATTTTCTAAAAGGTGGATATTTTAATATTCAGCTGGCTATGAAACCTCACGCTAATAGCCCCAACCAAGTATGATAGAAGACAAGATTACGCCATGCACATGCACTGAGGGAAAAACCACGTTGCAAAATCGACAACGATTATGGTCACTATGACAACTTTATGTTGTCTGTTTTGTTTGACAACTGGCGTTGTCAACTTGTTAACAAACCTGGTCGAAATCACAACGACTGTCTTTAACGTGGTCGAATGTCAACAAAAGTGCTCGAATTAGCAACGCACGTTGACAACTTGTCAACGAACGTGCTCAAAAAACGCAATATTGCCAAACTCCACGAATTCTATTAAATATTTTTCATTATAATAAATTCATTTATTTTATGCAGACGCATTTTTTTCTTAATAACAAAATGGAGCGATCTACAAATTGGAGATTGGCTTCAAACGACTGGAGACGTTTTGATGGCAAGAGCTTTTACTTTATACCCAATGATAAAAGCGACGATGAAAAGTGAGAAAAAAAATTAGAAACCATCAACTTCGACCAGTTAAAACGTAAGTTAAAGAGTTTTAAAGAACAAAGTGTAATATTTACTTTTGTTTTTCTAGCAGCACAAATAACCTTTAAGAGTTTGCGGTTTTTAAAGAGACAGTGGAGTATAGACAGATCTTTTTCTGGAATAATCAGAGGTAATATGGTGTTATAATTGCAATGATCACTGTTAATTACTTTTTTTATATTTATAAGTATAAATTCATGGTTTTGGTATTGATGGTGACGCAATGTCTGTGCAATCCAAGGTGGAGCAATGTTGAAAACGTGATGAAACTGCGGTAAATTACTCCAAAAACGAGGAAGTATTATCCAAGGTAAGAGAAATTCCAATTTATTTTATACATCTTAAACAATTTTTTTATGATTTAATTTAGGATTTGAAGAGGCTGTTAAACAAAAAATCAAAGGAAATACAGCGCTTAAAAATGCTGATGAATAAACACATTTAAAATTTTTTTCTGACAAAGAGTACTTATAAAATAAATGTAGTCAAGTATTTACACATATTTTTGGGTATTAGTTATACCTATACTTATAACACAGAAAATACCTACACATACGCATTTGCAGTGAAATATGTCTGGGTGTACTCAATACTTATAACAAACATTATTTATACACAACGAACTTAAAAATGTATAAGTAATGCATGTATGAGTACAACTGGTTATAGGTAGATAATGTGATGGGCATCTGTCATACCCATACTTATAACTAGCTAATACTTACAAGTATAGAAAAGTAGTTATAATACTCTAAGTATACTTATAAGTAAAACAACTACTTTTAGGAATTGTATGTATAAAACGGTGTATGATGTTTAGCAATATTTTGTTTATAACCGAACATTGGTCAGCTATGGATAACCAAAATAATTAGGATGAAGGAATGAACGTATTTTTAAATTGTGAAGTAATTAATACATATAGTTACATATATTTATAAAATACTCTAAGTATACTTAGAGTATTTACATACTTCTACTTATTCCCACTCTATACTTACAAGTATGGCTATAGCCAATACTTTATCCAACTTTTACTTATACTTAGTTGTATTGCGAAAAATAATGAACAAGTATGCGAACACTTATTCTCTGCCTATACTTGTAGTTATTTAAGTTGAAATTGATATGAGTATGTGTGTATGGTATGTTGTGTGAGCTGTAGCTATATACATTTATACATGTTTTGCCTCAAATACTTAATAAGTCCTAATAATGATACTTTTGTCATTCTCTGGTACGTACAAGTAAATGCTAGTGTACGAGGCAAAAATTGGTAGAGCACATAAAATCCGTCATACGTTATACGTCGTCTTTTTCAACTGAAAAGTAAGTTGAAATACAGGTTTTCTTAAGAGCGTTGTCACAATCAGTACGTCTCCGTCAACGCAAAGTACGTAAGTTGGGCAGTTCGATAGCTATAAATTGGTTTTTCTTTGTTTTGCAAAAAAAATTTTTGTGTTGAGTTGCAGGAAAAATAAAAAAATAAACATTTGTTTAAAACAGAACAAAAAAAATCTCATTAAATAATTGGTTGAATCGATTAGTTAAATTTTTAATTAAATTTTAATCTGAACCAATTAAAATTTTTGATTGGTTTAAATATTTTTTTCCTTGATAGTTGTTATTAAAAATTTTATTTTTTTTTAAATATTAAAGTGACTGACAATTCAATTGATTTTTTTTTTGAAAATTCTCTTCAGGCATAGTTTGGAAAATTTTGCTATTGAAAATCTGTAAAATCGGCCTCTATATAGTTGAGAAAAATCCTGAGCGCCTTTATTTTCTTTACACTTTTCCCATTTTTTGTTATTTTTGTATCTTATGTTGTTTTATGATAAACCAAAAATTTAGATAGTCAAGGGGACCAAAAGGACCCAAGTGAGTCGGTTTCTCCTCTACACGGAGCCGGCAACCCGTGCAACCTAACCCTAGATACTCAAGATTATCAAAAAATCGCAATTTCATTAAACTATTTTAATTTCACCAAAAAATAAAATATACAAAAAAAAAATTAATTTCGATAAAAAAAATTTGAGTTTCATTAAAAAATAAAATTTAAGTAAAAACATTACACTGTGGAACGAACAGTGATAAAAATACACGACTTGGCAGAATAGGTTCGATTGTACTACCAAAGGGTAGTAAAACTCCTACTCGAAATTGGTGATCAATTTTTATTTATGGGTCTCAAAAGAGAGGTAAAACCAGTGGGCGCTTCATTCAAACTAGGTTACAGCGCTTAACTTTGTATAATGCAGCCGAGGGTCGTTTAATAAATTCTATTAACATTTTATGCCAAAATAATTTATTCCTGCACATTTTTTTTGTTGACTTTTTTCAACATAACTTACAGGGACTCCTAAGTTTTCACTAACAATATATGGCAAAATTATAGCCACGGTAAAACTGAACAACTTTAGTGAACACACCAATACAATCTGAACGTGTGACCAATTTAAAAAAAAAAAAGTTAAAAAAAAAATTTTTTTTATATATTTTGTACTCGATTTACATGCAAATATTTAACGCGAATCCGACGGGGACCTTCTCAATTGATTATCCAGTAAGTTTTGTTAGATTAAAAAATTCCTTGGAAAACTTACCCTTAGGTTCCTTTCTCTGCGAGTAGTCTATATATGTGACCTCGCGCAGAGAAAGGGTGGATATGTTCATATAAAGGTTGGTGCCTCTATTTTCTTTGTTTCTCATGTTGTTGTTGTGGCTCAGATGTATTGACAACAGAAAACTCTAGATTAGCAAAAAATCAGAATTTCATCATAATCTATATATAAATAGGCAAAGACAAAACTTTGGATCCCTTTTTCTCCTATGTTTGTCAACCGATTTTGTTTATTTTTTCACCGGTTAGTAGATATTATCTAGCATTAGTGCACAGTCTATATTTGATTAAAATCGGTTCAGTATTTTAGGAATAAATGGCTCTTTAAATTGCTACCACTACACATGCTAAAAACACACATGTATGTGGTAGCTTCAAGTAAAACCAAATGTACGTGTTTGTATGCAATTTCATTTTTTTTGAAAACAAAAAGAGAAGGAGTTATTATACAGTTGTTTCTCTATTTAAATGAGTAAAGTTGAAAACACAACACAGATGAGAGTTAATAAACATAATTAAATATGTATATTTGTATATTTGTATGTATGGCTACACATTCCTACATATGTTCACATGTGCAAGAATGACGAAAACATGAAAACATCTTATTTACAATAATTAAATAATTGCCTTTTATATCAATGCAAGAAATTTGAAACAGTCATTTTTTTGGATTTGCATTTGCTTTTAGTTGTTTTGTAGATGCATTATTTTTCAGCTTTATTTTATTGTTAGCTTCAAATTATTAAAGCCTTTGTTAGGAAGTGTTAATTAAAAGTGTGGTGGTATTTTTTTTTTATAATTTACCTTTTTAAAATTTTCTAAAGTGTATGTACATAATTTATAAAACGTTTTAAATCGGTTTAAGATTTTTAAATATTTTTGCCTTTGAATTCAAAGTGAATGTTATCCTAATGCATTTTTTCTGAAAATATATTTTTTGTTAAAGAAACTAATTTTTATATTTTTTTGAGATGCCACGAAGACGAAGACAGGTAGAATTGAGAGACGGCGACGAGCAATTCAATATCTTACTCAGAACAGATCTGGAAATATTAACACCGACTATCTGCGTAATGACAATGAGTTATTAAATAGTTTTAAATGTGCTTTCAATATTGTTCCAAGTAATTTTGTAAGTCATAACTGTGGTCCAATGCATTTAATATGCCGTTTTTGTAGTGCTAAGCATTTTGAGTCTGGAGTAACTCAAAATGATTTAACTTCTTTTACAGCATGTTGCCACAAGGGAAAAGTTTCTTTAATGCCATTGTCTCAAAATAGCTTTTTTAATTCTTTATTTAATAATTTGAATTCACAAAACGCTGTTGAAAAGCGTAAAACAAAAAACTTTTTTGAAAATATTCGTGCTTTTAACTCAGCATTTGCAATGGTTAGTACAAAGGCAAAAATTGATAGAAATTGTATGCGAGGAATCTATCATTTTAAAATTCATGATGTGTTTTATCATCGCGTCGGTGCATTGGTGACTGAATGTGGCAGAAAACCATGCTATGCGCAGTACAATTTGATATGAATTATGCACAATTTATTTACTTTTTTTTTTAACCGAAATAAAATACGTCTCACTACTACGAGATTGTATAAGATTTTTGTTAGAATTTTGTTTCCCATTTTGTTTAATTTAATAAATATATGAATAACATGAATTGCTATTAACGTTTCTTTCATTAAAAAAGAATGTGTACTTATGTATGTAAACTATATAAAATGTGTCAGAAATAAATTTGGTCGAATTTCGACCACGGGGCGAACTCTAGTTTCATTAAAACCCCAAAAAAAAACAAACTACAATTAAAAATTTCGCGAAGAGTTTCATGCCTACAAAAAATTAATTTTTATACAAAATTCAGCAAATAATACTAATAAAATAATTACTCGTAATCAAAGTCGGTTAAATAACACAGGTCTACAAAATTAATGCTCCTATTACGGTTTACAACTGAACTCAGTTGAGTTGTCTAAAAGACTACTTAAAGACAACTGCTACTGATGAGTTGTAATTTGAAACAACTTCTACTGATGAGTTGTAATTTTTTTAAACTTTTGTTAACCAAACTAACACGGGGTTGTAAACGATAAAACTACAACAGAGTTGTAACACAATTTAAATTCAACTTAAAGGTTTTTGACAAGTTTAGTTGTAATTGATAATACCAAATTGTAAAATTTCAACTGAAGTAGAGTGGAGTTGTAAACCGTAATAGGGGCATAAAACTTTTTGACAGATGTTTTTATTTTGAAAACTGAGTACATATATGCAATTTGGTGGGCTGATTTAAACAAATTCTATCCATTTATTTATATTTAAGGAAAAAAAGTGCTCTCTGGCTAAACACTTCGGGCTCTCTGAAATCTGGTGTGAGATCTGAGTCATCTGGGTCGGAATTAGATTCATCTGATTCTTACGATATGACTTTTTCTATTGCTTTTGGGGCGGTAGTTATCGATATTTCCGGTCCATGAGGAACTCGTCGAATAGCAGAGTCATACACAATTGCTTTTTATTTTCTCTGTTGAATGCTTGAAAATTACACGAACAAAAATAACTGTCATCACTGTGATTTCTAGGCTCTCCCCATTCCACAGAAAGAAACACTAAAGCTTTAACATTTCTTCCTACCTTTTTGCCAGTTACTTTATGCTTCAACGCAAACGGTACAAACAGTATGAGGAGCCCAGAACTTGTATTGGTCACCAATTCGTACACCAAAATAAGCGGGTTATACATTTTTCTCAAAAGAAGTTATAGTTTGCCTTTGCTTTATTACGATATAACTACCACAGATATAACAAATGTCTTCTTTCCATATTTATAGCGACTCTGTCACTTTGCTGAGAAATTTGATATTAACCAGTGTCGCCAAATCACATTTAATTTCATAAAAATCAATTCATTTAAAAATCATGCCATACATGCAACAAACATATTCATGTCATAGGTATGTACTTATATTAACAAGTACATACATACGTGATAGAGCAAAAATATTGCGTTTTTGAAATAACAGCAAGCAAACAGCTTTCAAATATCAAAATCACTGTAGACTTGTGTAATTATATAAACGACTGTTTACCCAACTTTTTTCATTATAAAATGTGTTTATTATTTTCCAATATGAAATTAACACCTTTCGTTTAATTATCATACAGTTCTTACGCATCGAATTTCTTTGTTTGTTTCTCGTATTTAATAATTTTAAACATTATCTTATCGATGGAAAATAATATGTTTTAATTTATAAAATTATCATTAAATCAATATTGATAGTAAAAAATTAATATAAATTAAGTAAAAACATACTCTGCCAGCAACGTCGTTACCTTAACAAAAACAAAAAAAACAAACAAAAAACAGTATGGCGGAATGAGTTCATAGCAGTTCTTTGAATTGAAAGTGAAGAAATAATTGACACATTTCAGTTAAATGTTTACACTAGAAGGTATTATTTATATTTATGATAAGTTATTGGGGTAATGTTGTTTAACGAAAATATTAATTTTGTTTATTTTTGTTTTTTTTTAGGGCAATTAATGGAATCAATCGAGCAGCACATGCAAATGATAGTTACATATACAGAAAGCATAAAATGTGTTTGTTAGTATTTTTTTGCCGGAAAGCTAAAGCTGCCTACTTCAGCGAAACAATCAATCTGAAATTTTTAGAGTTAATTTTTTCCACAAATTAAAAATACAAATCCAATACAAATTTTATTCGATTGGCTATTTGGCAGTAACTACCCCCGGGGGTTCCAAATGTCACTGCAGGAATATGGCAAATGCTTTGACGCGGTCCACTCGGGGAAAATAGGGGCACCAGACGCTAGGGTTCCTAGAGCCTAAATCTGGAAGAAAAGGTCTGCTGTTTTATAACACGGGTGCTCTTCGAGGCCTGACCAGTGCCCAAAGGACTGGTACCACGGGAATGGGTGGCCCCACAGAGAGCCTATCCTCTTTGTGACCGGTTATTGGTGAGGTCCCCTTCGGTTTAAGATCGATTAAGTAGGTAAGGTGCAAGGTCGATCAAGTGTGCTGTTGCACTCTCAACAGACGGAGTTTGGATAGTCTCCAAACCCCTAAGCAAGAGGTTATAATATGGATCTAGGATTGCCTTGGAAAGGCTTGCCGTATTATATAAATTGCTACTCATTGTCACTGTATCACACACAAAAAGCGATTGGTGGCAATCGTAAAGTGTTGTTATACTACACAATGGGGGCGCTAGTCTACGCCTAAGTTTCACTCGGTGGTAAGCCCACCGTGGGGTTAGGCCGAGTATGGCAGGTACTCACGTTAATCTTGTTCCACAAATTTGGCAGTAACTAATTCATATTTTGTCATTATTTTAAAACAGCGCCATCTGTTGTGCAACCGAGTTTAAAATATCCCACTTTCAAAAATAAAAGATATATTAATGTATGCAGTACATATCTTTAAAAAATGGTTTTTCTCCACATTCTCTTATATATAAAATATTTTTGAGGAAATAAGTATCCTATATTAACACGGGGATACTAGGGTATCTCCTCAAAATTTAATTTTTTTAAATATCCGTCTTTAAAAACAAAAGATGCCTTAAAGTATGCAGTACCTTTTAATTGACAAAAAATAGCATACTTTCACTGCTTTTCTCCACTTTTTTCTTTGAAATAAAATATTTTGACGGAAAAAAGGATCCTATATTGGCATAGGTTATTTTGTCATTATTTTAAAACGTCCCACTTTCAAAAATAAAAGATGCCTTAATGTATGCAGTACCTTTAAAAAATGTTCCCTTTACTTTTATTTCTCCACTTTCTCTTGAAAATAAAATATTTCTGAGGAAATAAGTATCCCATATTAACATCGGGATACTAGGGTACCTCCTCAAAAAATTTTATTTTTTTAAATATCCCGCTTTCAAAAATTAAAGATGCCTTAAAGTATGCAGTACCTTTAAATTGACAAAAAAATAGCATACTTTCACTGCTTTTTCTTCACTTTTTCTTGGAAATAAAATATTTTTACGGAAAGAAATTATCCTATATTGGCATAGGGTTTTAATAAAATCTGAATAGATTTTAATAAAATTGATTTGATTTATGTTTTATACAGAACTCAAATATTAAAGATTAAGCCAGTTTGCGAAACGACGAAATCAAAATGAACAGCTTTAAAAATGCCTAATCGGAACCTAATCTTCTCATATCAATTCCCTGAGTGAAGTCGGGTACCCGAATTAGTATTAAAAAGTATTAAAAAAAGATAAAAAAAATTTGTTCAGTTGTAAAGCTTTCCGGAGCAGGTAAAAATGTCTGCTTAAATAAGGTGGCTGCAAAGAACAATAAAATATTTTACTCAAAAGGTTTACTGTCTTTCCAATATTTTTAAAATAAATTTTTATGTTTTAAATAAAAACACCAAAATTGTTAAAAACTCCGGTTTAGAAAATGAGTTTTTTGTACATCTTAAATAATGCTGCCCTTACAATCTATATATATAAAGCACAAAATGTGTTTGTTTGTCGGAAAGCTATAGCTGCCTACACCAGTGAACCAATCTTTCTGAAATGTGCGCAGTTTGTTATTAGATATACGGTGGGTAAAATATTGTTCTTATTTTTTCATATTCAATGTGGGCGTGGCGCCTCTTATACAAAGTAAATATTTATCATCATGTAGCTTGTTAATAGTAACAGGTAGTGCCTTGAAATTTTGCAGCCCCAAACTGTATATTAACATGCATACATAGTTTAGAGAAAGATAGACTGGATTGAAATAGTGAGTGAAAAAATATTATCCGGTATCTAGAGCACTGAATTAGGTAGCACCATATTAAAGTACATAGTGATGCGCGCAAGTAGCATCACAAGATTTACAAGATCACGTACTCAAATTGGAAAAATGGTTGAAGAAATGGAGAATTAAGGTGAATGAACAAAAATGCACTCATATAATTTTCACACTGCGTAGGGACTCATGCCCCCCTATTCGCATAAATAATCAAATGATACCCCAGCTTTCAGACGTCAAATACCTCGGTATAAATCTTGACCGACGCCGCATAGAATACAAATTGACACAAATGAAGTTAAAAGCAGTCCAACTAAACTGGCTTATTGGCAGAAACTCTATCCTCAGCTTAGATTGCAAATTACTACTCTACAAGTCGATACTTAAACCAATTTGGTGCTATGGGATTCAATTATGGGGTACTGTAAGATTCTTCGAATGATCACAGTTGCCCCCTGGTATATCAAAAACTCTAATATTCACAAAGATCTAAACGTGCCAACAGTTAAATCAGAAATAGCGAAACATGCGGTAACGTATTTGAAAAAGCTTGAAACTCATCCAAATCCACTGGCGCGTAACATTCTTAATGCTCCTGGTTACATTAGACTAAAAAGAAGAGATACTGCTTTTCTTGGCCGGACAATAGAGGGATGACCCGTAAATAATTTCAACAATCGTGGAACATACATTTTTTTTGTCTTGCACTGGCTGGACTTAAAAAGTATATTTTATTTTAGACTTAAAATATGAGTAATTATTGTTAGTTCAAATATATTGAAGATACAATAAATAAATATGAATTCCAAAAAAAAAACTGGATTAAGGCGGTGGGCGTGGGCGTGGCCTGGTGGTAGAGTCTTCAAACTTTTACCCTCAGATTAGTGTGCGTAATCTAGCAAAAGACGGACTGGATTAAGATAGTGGCAGTGGTACCAACCATAAAAAATAAAATATTATAGTAAATTGAGACAGTGTTGCCGTGAGAATAGCGTGCGTTTTCGAGTTAAAGGTAAGCCATAATTTTCTTACAAGTGTATATTATATTTTTTGTGGTTGGGTTTAGCTAAGCGCACCGGCGATAGCTATAATAACACTTAACGGTGATAAGAATCATTCCTAGGACGTTTATATGTTCTAGAAAGTTGTTTACTGAGATCTTAGGTTCATTTTTGTAGTTTATTGTTGCCTTGAATTTTGAACGATTTGCTACCTATGGACCTGAACAGGGGAAAAAAGGTAAAAAAAAAATTGAATTTTTTAAAGTTTTTTGCGATTTTGACCTTGAAGATGAAGTTTTTTTGATTTTATATGTTCACAATTTTTGTTCTTTATGACAAGAGCTACAACTTTGCCTCAGAGAATATATCAAAATTTCAAACGGTTTGCAAAATATGAGCTTGAGAAAATGATCATTTTTTTTGCAAAAATGACATCGAGGCCTCACATCTTTGAGGGCCCATAAAAAAACCCGGAGGTCTTTGGGATAAACTGGGAGACAGGGGTCTTGTTTTTTTTTTTGGTCTTTTATGACGTAGTGGTGTCCGTATATGGTTATGTTTTTTCCGTGTTGCACTGTGTAATACTATAATTGTCTTTTCCAACTGTACCTGATCTGAATTCAAACAATTTTATTCTATTTTTTTTTTTTACAAAAGAAGTTCTTCTAAGGAAATCTACGCCTTAAAACAAAATTCTTTCAAAACTTGTAATTCATGTTTAGATTTCCTTTTCAAAAGCTTAAGGGTTGCTTTTCTAAGATAAAAACCAGCTGAGTCTAATTTACAATTGTATATATTTCAGTTGTAAAAGATTTATTACTATAATCATGATTAAGGAATAGGAAGAAAACGCATTTAATTATATGCCATATACCAATGCAAAGATAACACTCACCAGCAAAAGTATGCACATACTTGACACCTTAAACGATACCAAACAATCAACTACAAATTTAACACAATCTAATTAGAATTCTTAAACCGAACTACTCATTTATGACTTAATGAAGAGTAAAATGACACCTTTAAAGCTGTTTGTGTAGTGTATTCTACTAATATGGTGCAAATTAAACAGAAAACATACAAACTGCCACAAAAGGGGTGGCCGTGTAGAGAACAAATGTTTAGAAATAAATACATAGTCTTTATGAATATTTATATTTGAAATAAGTTTCGAAGGGGCTGGTTGGTGGTGCAACTTACCTTGAACAAATATTTTAAAAATTAATCCTTGATAATTGGGGTCTTTTTATTTAATTTTATTTAACAGGGGTTAAGGGTTTAAGAACTCTTTTTGCAAAACAAAAAAATAGAGAAATTTAAAACTCGTATATATTCAATTCCTAAAATTAAATCAAAAACACTTCTATTTACTTTTTATTTTCTCACAGTTTAAATAATTTTTATTGCTGGAAATAAAAATTTTATTAACAAAATTGCTTTAGCAATGAAGCATAGTTTTGCTCTACAAAATTTTTTTTAAGGGTTTGGTCGTTTGGTTTTGAATTAAAAGAGAATTTTCGTATGTATTTTATGTATTTTTTTTTTGCTGCACTTTATAAGCTTTATTTTATTGACACTTAAAAAAAAACACTATTTTTTCATTAACAAATTTTCAACGCACGATTTGCATGAATAAATTCTTTTTTTTTTGGTTTTAGCTTCAAAATATTTGCAGTTTGTTGTCAGTTTTATTTGTATTAATCTTCATTGAGCTGTAATAAGCCCCAAATGAAAGAACAAAACACGTTTTTTTCAACTGATTTATTTTTTGCTGCCTTTTTTCTCTGCAATTTATTTTTTTCTGCTTATTTTACGAATTTTTTTTTTCGTTTGCTGCCAGCGAGGGTTAAATTGTAAAGAAATATTTTTGGTTTAAAACTGACGCTTAACAGAGTACACGTTTAACACGTCCAAACACGCTAACGTTCTCGTCTCAACTGTCACACTCAGTTTTTGCTTGAAAATCCCTAACGAATGGCCATATATGTGAGTGTGATAGAAAGAGAGGGAGAGATAGAGAGAAAGCATAAAGAACAGCTGGTCGGTTTTTGTACTAAATAGAAAATATATGGTAAATAAATCTTATTAAACAAAAAAAAAAAAAAAAAAGAAAACACTCTCTGTTTATTATTTTGTAGCAGCTCTTTTGGTGGTTAAGAGGTGTTTTTTGTATCTTCTAGATACTTTTATAAAATTTAAAATAGTAAAAAAATTCAAAAGGTTTGTGTCTAGGCTAAGCAGCTAAATAGTAGCCAAAGTACTTTTTATATGTGAAAAAGTACTAAAAACTACCTTAAAAAAGTTATCTATTTTTCTAATATTTGTTTAACGTTAATAATTATTTATGAATTTTAGTTACCTATAATTGAAATCTTAACTAAAAGAAATTAGCACTAGCAACTAAGGCTATCGGCTAACTGCTAATAAAATAGTCAATAAAAACTGCTAATAAAATGTTCAATAAATAATTTCAAGCAAATCGTCGAGTATTAGTTTTGGCGTCCTATGATCCAGTGGGAGTTAGAGGATTAAAATTTTAATAATAAAAGTTTGCTTGTTGTTCTGGATTGTTTTGTATAACAATATATTTACTGCTATAGCAGTAAATGTTTCCTGCAGCTAAGCTATTTTACAGAGGCCAAGAAGGTAATTTTTGCCGCTTGCTGCATTTGAAGGGCCTACTTCATGTAGACAATCTCGAATGATGCTGCAAGAGCCCCTTAGCAGAGCAATAAGGTGCTCAGATAAAATGGAAGTTCATTAATCTGGATAACTGCGTTAGTGCTAGGTCCTGAATATTTCAAGTATAATCTAACCTAGATGAAAATCGAAGAAGATAATACTTAAAGACTGTGCTGAAGAGGCTGATACAGTAGTACATCGGCTTAAATTTAAAATGATAAAATTAAAAATACATCCCACCGATACCATAAGGACTTGGTGTCCTTTAACACTTTAACGCTAATTATTCCGTAAAACTGGCAAACAAGAACCTTCAAGCTCATATCGCACTAAAATTTACCACACAGTCACAATGAGTAGCAATTTATAGCACATGGGAAGCCTGGACCCACGTTGTAAACTCTTGTTTAGGGGTTGGAGACCATCTAACTCCTTCTGTTGAGAGTGCAAACAGCACTCTTGATCAACAATGCACCATCGATTCAGAGCACTTCGTCAGAGCTTTTGAAAATACTGCAGTGATAGTTTGTACCCGGGGGGATTCTAAGCATTGTCCAAACGAGTTGTTCCTAGTTGTTTGTAAGGCCCGCCGGTGAATAATCTAGTGGCTGTGCTTTTAGACCTGAATTTTTGCAGGGGTGGTTTTTAGTCCTCCAATGGTGTGGCAGGAGTTTAAATTGTCTCTAACCACTAAACAAGTGATATCAGCACGGATTTGCAAGTCATGTTCTAAAATTGCTACATGTTGCATAAGAAGGGCTTCGGTAGATGCATTATACTCATCCAGTGGTAAGACCACCCTTAGGCTAAGGCGACAAGCTAAGCACCGGTGAATGTGGCAACCCACATTAAGGGTTACAAGCATAGCTGGGAATGCAGCAGCAGACTAGCTAGCAAAAAAGGAATCTACACAGAGTTGCTCTGGGGAAAGGTCTAGTGCGAGCGAAGATCTACAATGGCTTGGCTCATTAAATATCAAATAATGCTATTAGTGTCCCCCAGTAAGAAGGCCAGTAAGTTGCTTAGATTTAACAGGGGTACCTTAATGTAATTTACTGCATTAGCGACAGCGGAAACTTCAAGTATCAACTGGCTAAGATGAAAACCGGAGAAGATAATAGTACCAGACTGTACCTGCAGGAGGCTGAGATGTTAACGCACATTGTGTGTTATTTACTAACACTGGCCAGAATAAATCTTAGAAATAGGGCATACATTTGTTAAATTTGAATACCATGGGAATCTAAGCCTTAAGGAGAGAGCACCGACAGCTACTTGCCAGCAGTCTGAAACCACTACAGTCAAGAGTAAAAACCAGTGACTAAAATGAAAAAAATGATAAGTCGTAAATTCAAAATTGGATGCCAGAAATCAATTCGAGAAACGAGAAAGCGGCTATAAATGTAAGCGGTCTGCTGATATCCCATATACATCTATGCATATAATAAAACAGAAACTCATTTCTTGTCTGTCTGTGTTTTTTTTTGTCTTCGCATCACATAAAAACTACTGAATGGATTTTAACAAAATTTTGTGATGAGGTACCTTAGTAGCCTTGATCCGATATAGGATACCTTTTTACCACTAAAATGTGTTATTTTCAAGAGAAAGTGGAGAAAAAGCAGTGAAAGTACGTAGATTTTTTTAACGATTTAAATGTACTGCATACTTTAAGGCAACTTTTATTTTTGAAAGAGGTATATTAAAAACGGTTACGCAACAGATGGCGCTGTTTTAAAATAATGACAAATTGTGAATTGTAAGCGGAATATTTTAAACATTGTTGCGCAACAGATGGCGCTATTTTAGAATAATGTCAAAATTTGAATTATTTAGTGCCAAATAGCCAACTGAATAAAATTTGTATTTGATTGTATTTTTACTTTGTGGAATTACATTGTTATTAAAATATTTGAAAAATCTTTTGCAAAGCTTAACAATAATTTTTAGAATTGTATATAAATTTTAGAATTTTATACAGGGATGGGTACCTTTATATAAAGTAAGTACATAAGAGTCTTAAAATTTGGTGTGGATTAATTTCAAAGAAAAATCAAACAAAATATTGCCAGGACGCACACAACGTGCCATTAAGTTAATGGATAATTTATTTGGGTTTTCTAAATTAATAAACCTACAAAATTGCAGTCTTTATAAATCCATTCAAAAATTGTTTTAAAAAAAATATATAAAATTTTAAAATATTTTAGTCTTAACAAAAACACAAATATTTTTTAATTTTCTACCTTAAAAATAAAATCTACAAAACATTTAAAAGTTGAAGTACATTTTAATCTTGGAATACATTTTGTATCTTTTTATCTCTTAGCTAAAACAAACTCTTTGCACTTAGCACACACACACTCCACTATTCTCTTAATTTCAAAAAATTAATTTTTTTATCGCCAGAGGTCGCCTTTAGCCGAGAACTAATTGAAATCTCTGCGTATCTTTGAGATACAATTCGAGAATTGTGTTTTTACAAAACCTTAACTCTCATTTATTAAGAGCCATTTGTGCTCTATTCTCTCTATTCTCTCTGTTATCTTTAGTTTTTGTTTACATTACAAATTTTTTGCACTTATTTTCAACTTAGTGTTTATTATGTTTTTTTTTTCTCATTCAGAAATTGACTGTTTTTATGTGTCTATCTTCCTGTCAGTACGTCTGTCCTTTTTTTCAATGGCATAAGCGTTTTTGTTATTGCTGTTCAACTTTACGTGAGCAAAAGGTGTGCGTTTTTTCGTTTGTTAGTTTGTGTGCAACTGCACTGCACGGGTTCGTTTGTTATAATGCCGCATAATCAAATGCTACATTTGAGTGTAACATTATCGTATCTGTATCTTTTTACATTCAAGTTTTTATTGCTGTGGCTGTTGTCGTTGTTTTGTTGTCATCATTATTTTGCACCAGCAATATGGGTTTTTTTCTTTTTTTTTCTTTTAGTTGAGCGTGTGTCAATCAGGCATGCAGCATTTGCACACATGTGTTTATCTGACTATTGGTCTATCTAACGACTTGGACAAGTTCACCGGATATTTTCGCATATGCTGTTTTGAAATGGTTTTGTGACTGCAATTGCTAGAAGAAAACATCCCTTAAATATTGATAATGACTTTTTTAATATTTTCTTTTTGTAAGCGAAAAATGTAAAAATATGCACTTGAAACAATATTATTTTTAATATAATGTTTGATCCTTAAAGCTGAATTTTAATTAATTAATTGTTCATTTAAAATCTGGACGAGTTCTGGCATTGAGAAATTTTTATTAAAAAAAAAATAAATAAAAAAATATTTATTCTATAAATATTACACAACTACATCTGCTCCCCAAAGCTACCCATACACGACATGTTTTTTACATATGACTTTTTAACTGTGTGAGTCAGATGTAATTCTGTATGTCTGTCAAAATTGTTGTTTTACACAAAACACATATACAATTACTTCAGACTTTTCACTATACAGACATCCAAGACGTTCGGTTGTAAAATAACTTGTTGCCTCCCTGAATTACTTTCGTGTGCGCTACAGAATTACTGTCGACTTAATCATTTTTAAGATTTTAAGACGTGGCTGTACAAATAGAGACTTTTTCTGGATTTATTAGACGCTCTTGGATCTCATGTGGATTGGTATTGTTCTAAATTAGAAAATTTTGTTTCTTGATGTTCGTCCATTCGTCCAGAAATGGGTCTCACTCATTACTGAAGAATTTTTCGCTGAAAATTAGTAAAACAGAACTCCCATTTTGATAAAACATTTTTATTATTTGCACTGGTTGTTAAACACTATATCTATTCATGGTGATTTAACAAAGCGGAGTGAATAAACGACAGCCAATTCGGCACATAAAGCTTCAAAAATAAGGCCGATATCAATTGTCAAAGTTATGAAGTCCCTACTGTATGATCCATTTTATTCCTATAATTGCCTTTACACTATTGCAAGATCATATTTGAATAGTAGCAAAAAATTCACTGCAGCCTTGTAAGGGCTAGTGATGATGATTTTAAAGTTTCATACCAAAATGTTATCGCTCTGTTGATGATTTTGGCAGCCTGTCACAGGTTTCTTAATCTTGTAAGACACTTGCAGATTTCATAGAAGGCGTATTACTATGCTGATTATAACAAATCATAAAACCAAAGTAATCCTTTAAATTAAATAAATAAATAATAAATAAATAAAAACGAGTTGCATACCGTTGGGATGAAAATAAAAAAGACTCATGGACTTTTGAAACATTTTTACAAACACAATGAATGCAGCAGACGACAGACAGGTTTCAAAAACAGCTAAAGATGCATTTGAATTATTAAAAATGTGCTGCATTTGGTCAGCAGTTAACAGCTTAAATATAAGCTGTTAATAATAAGGTATATTGTATGAAAATGCTGGGATGTTTATAAAAAAGGTACCTTTTGGAATAAAGCATCCTGGATGGACGGATTTTTCTGCTGGAAACTCAACTACAATAATTTCAACCCTTGACGTATTTTCCTATCTCCACCACACATTAGTTTAAATAGAATAAATATTACAATTGGAACTAACTTGTAGATAGATACGACGAATTCTAAAGAAGGCGATCCAGAAAGGGTATAACATTCTTTATTTTTTGTGTTCGCATCACTTAAAAACTACTAGATGGAATTTTTCAAAATTTCCTGAGGAGATAACTTAGTATCCTGATCCCACTATAGGATACTTTTTTTCCGCAAAAATATCTTATTTCCAAGAGAAAGTGCAGGAAAAGCAATGTAAGTACGCACATTTTTTTACCGATTTAAATGTACAGCATACTTTAAGGCATCTTGTATTTTTGAAAGCTCGATAATTTTAACACGATTGCGCAACAGATGGCGCTGATTTACAATAATGACAAAATATGAATTAATTACTGCCAAATAGCCAGTTGAATAAAATTTGTATTTGATTTGTATTTGTATTTTTACTTTGTGGAATTACATTGTTATTAAAATATTAATATTAAACACTTTTTATAGAGCTTTGCAATAATTTATAGAATTTTTTATAAATTTTATAATTTTGTCTAGGGATGGGTAGCTTTATATAAAGAAAATACCTAAAATTTGATGTGGATTACTTTCAAAGCAAAATCGAAAAACACATTCTCAGGACGCACACAACGTGTGTGTAGTTCTAAATATCTTTTATTTATTGATTTGATGTATACTAAAATTCAAATTTCAGTGCTTCTTAATTTTAATTGAACCTATTGTCACTTATTTGTTTTTCTGCAAAAACATATCTTTTTCTTTGATGCTAAAACAGTTAAAATTCTTCTTTCAAAAAATTACTTAAAAAGTTTTTTAACCTTTAAGTAGGTGTGTTGTGTGATAAGTTTGCGACACACCTTGTTGAGCCATAAAGTTGATATGTTATAATACATCAATGTCATTTTTGGCAAGTGCAAATGATTAAATGACAAATGTCACATTTTTATCCAGCTGATGTGACATGTGACTGCCATTATAAGTGTGTGTAGGAGGAATATGTATGTGCGTGTGATTTTAACAGTGGAAGTATCCCACAGGGAATTAACACATTTAAAACAAACAAAGATATGAAAAATTATTAAATGTGATATTAATTGAATTTTGAGAATGATAGAATGTTGAAATGTTTATATTTTTTATAAAAGGCACTTTCAAAAATGGGCTGAATAAGAATAAGAATCCGTTTCAAGTTTTTTTTCTATTAAATTTAGATTTTTTTAAGGGCGTGGTTAATATCTAGAAGTTTTTCATCCCTCGGAAAATAACACTAATGACACACAGGGTACCCACTGGTAACCAAGAGCAGTCAATAGGCCCATTAGGGGGGGTCAATATGAAAAAATTTTTTTAAGGATTTTATTGATTTACTAACCATTCAACGCAATATATATTGCAGGAAGATCCCAATTTAAAAAAAAAAAAATTTACAAAAAATTCTCCAAAAAATTTTCAACACAACATAAGAGGGTACCACATTATCTCGAATTGCTATGGTGAAGTGTATATAAGATTCGACATGGCCCAATATAGTACTCTTACTTGTTTTATTTCAATTTAAATGAATCCCCCTTTCTAGTATTAAGTGAGGTCGGCTATTGTCATGGTGGCTTCGAAAATAAGTGGGCTTACTGTTTATAAGACTTGAGAAAACTGTGTCCTGAGTTAAGTACGAATCTGTTCATTACTTGAATACAATAAATAAGTTCCTTATATTTTATTTTATTATTTGTTCAATATTAAAGAACTTAGCTGCAATCAGGGAATGCTTCGCAGAAGAAAATACCTTCTTATCCAGTTATCGGAGTAGAGAATATCTATGTAGAAGTACAATGTGGCATATACTAATAAACAGACATGATCTGTCTTTAGGCTCAGTCAGGTTCCCATTCTGTTTAATTTACTGCTCTGTATATTTTTGTCTATTATCGGGTGTTTTTTTTTTAGCCGCATGAACTGAAAACGATAATACAAGACAGAAATATTATAGGAATAAATTTTTTATAACAATCTGGCCGTATGGCGTCAATAAAAGCTTGAAGATATTGGCTTCCAATGCTTCAAGAGCTGCTGGTTTCTCAACATAAACCAATGACCTATATAATCCGCATATGTTAAATTTCATGAACGATGGAAGACAGTGAACAGAGCCACTTCTGAAAATAAAGTTGTCAAATAAATCGATTTTGCAATAAATCTATTGTTAATCACGCTGTATGATCTTGTTCAAACCAAATGTCGTTGATGTTTAGCTGATTAAATTTTGAAATTAATAATTCAGTCAGCATGTTTCCTCCTGGCTCATTTCGAAAGGTGGAAGGACTGATGATGCCACCAGCGTGTAAAACCAAAATGCCAATTTTAATCGATGTAATGTTGATTTGTTAACAGCTTCAGGATTATCTTCGCTACAAATACGGAAATTTTGTTTATTGACGTAACCATTTAACGAAAAATGTGTTTCTTTGATAAAAAAAAGCTCATCTTCAGTCGTTTGGCTTCACGTGCTGTATTTTATAGGCATGTAAGTCAAGATCCTTACGTCAAATTTTCCTCGTAGTCAAAGAAAAAACACCAATAAGTTGATAATGAGGTCAAATCGACATTTCGGCGCCTGCTTCAATACTTCGCGCTACAGCAGCAATATTATCTTCAGTAAGTTTTCTTGACGGTTTTGAATCGAGAAGATTAAAATTTGTGCGCAAAACGGTGAAACTAGGCCGATTATGTTGGCCGTAAAATGGACTAAGTGCTCCATGAACTTCGTGAACATTCCCACTATTTGGAAGCACTGTTATCAATATCGATAGCTCTCATGTAGCTACAGAAAAACAATTGATATTTCAAAGTAAAAAATATTTGCATTATCGGGAAGTATGAAAAGCTTTGTAAGACCTACAATCCATATAATTTTGATTTTTTTGAGGTTAGGATTTTCATGCATTAGTATTTGACAGATCGCGTGAGATTTCAGACATGGTGCCAAAGAGAAAGATGCTCAGTATGCTTTGACATTTCATCATGAATAGACTTACTAACGAGCAACGCTTGCAAATCATTGAATTTTATTACCAAAATCAGTGTTCGGTTCGAAATGTTCAAATGGGACAAACTTTGTTCAGCGATGAGGCTCATTTCTGGTTGAATGGCTACGTAAATAAGCCAAATTGCCGCATTTGGAGTGAAGAGCAACCAGAAGCCGTTCAAGAACTGCCCATGCATCCCGAAAAATGCACTGTTTGGTGTGGTTTGTACGCTGGTGGAATCATTGGACCGTATTTTTTCAAAGATGCTGTTGGACGCAACGTTACGGTGAATGGCGATCGCTATCGTTCGATGCTAACAAACTTTTTGTTGCCAAAAATGGAACAACTGAACTTGGTTGACATGTGGTTTCAACAAGATGGCGCTACATGCCACATAGCTCGCGATTCTATGGCCATTTTGAGGGAAAACTTCGGAGAACAATTCATCTCAAGAAATGGACCGGTAAGTTGGCCACCAAGATCATGCGATTTGACCCCTTTAGACTATTTTTTGTGGGGCTACGTCAAGTCTAAAGTCTACAGAAATAAGCCAGCAACTATTCCAGCTTTGGAAGACAACATTTCCGAAGAAATTCGGGCTATTCCGGCCGAAATGCTCGAAAAAGTTGCCCAAAATTGGACTTTCCGAATGGACCACCTAAGACGCAGCCGCGGTCAACATTTAAATGAAATTATCTTCAAAAAGTAAATGTCATGGACCAATCTAACGTTTCAAATAAAGAACCGATGAGATTTTGCAAATTTTATGCGTTTTTTTAAAAAAAAAATTTCTCAAGCTCTTAAAAAATCACTCGTTACGAGTAATTAAACGGTATTAAAATTTTTTATTTCATTTCCATTTCTATAATTTTAATTTTTAATTTGGTTTTTCGCATAAATTATGCTTTAATGGCTGCTCTGGGCTATACATAAAAGCCCTTTGTTCAAATCAAACATTAAGTAAGACTGCTTTGTTTTTGAAAATGTCAAATTCAAAACCCAAACAGTCTTCTTACAATGAAGTGTCATACATATGTTTGTAAATTCATTTAAATTCTTTTGAATGCATACTTGTGTTTGTTGGCGATATTTGTTTGCCTTCATTAAATTTTAATGAGTTTCTTCTATTCAATACATCCTGGTTTTAGCAACAATCTCGCCTGTTTCATGCATTCAAGCTTAATGATTATTTTCCTATAAAACTCACTCCTAAGCCTGGGGGCCATCTTACTTGTATTTTGTTAATGATTTCTTTTTAATCACAATTACAAGTACTCACATGAATACGAATATGAATATGAATTCGAGTACAAGTTTGTCGAGTGGTTGTATAATTTTCTGTATGACTTTTTTTTTTCTTTCTCTTTTGTTAATGTGTAGTCAATAGCTGGTTATTTGAATGCACTTGTTTTGTCATTCATTCAACAAAAATTATGCACAAAAGTGTTTGCCCTTTTTTTTTTGCTTCTTTCAACTCCATCATCTTTATTCATCATCCCTGTTTGATTTTAAAAGAGACTTGTAGCTCTTGAAATTTTCGTTAAAGTATCTGCAAGTACATATGTATGTCGCTCAAAGTCTGTCTCTTAATGGCAACTTTTTGTTCCTACTTTTCATTTTTCGTTGTACTGCATTTATACGACATTTAATATTCATGTTAATGTTCTTGAGTATTTGAAGATGAGTGTTTGTTACGTACGTTTTTATGAAGTATTCAATTATTACCGATAATCACATACTTGAAACATTTTGCATTTTGCATTTGGTAAATGTTTGTTGTGGAGATTTAAAGAAAGAGAAAAACGAAACTCAAGAGGGGGTCTGTGCATCATCGAAAATAAATATGCTTTTGAAATGAGAATTTAATCATCTTTTGCATTTTTGAAATTAATATACGAACATAATAGACAATAATTTTTGCACATAAAAGAAACGACTTCTAAACAGATATCATGGCATCAAATTTAAACAAACATTTTTAAAGGCACTACTCGTTAGGGGCACATTTTAAACTCGACATGTCGCTATAGCAGGCGAAGTAATGTAAACACTATGTAAATCTCAAGAGAATGCCAAAAAATAAAAATTAGATCTTTCAATGGGTCACCCTTTACTACAAAATATCACTTTTTTACTTCATTTATTGCAGAAGAATTTCATCATTCATCAATTTTTAAAGCTAAAGTGGACAAAGTCAAAACTGTGTGCAAATTTAAAGAGTCTGAGTCTTGCATTACAAATGGTAGCCACATGTATGTATGTTTGTATGGGCCACCCTTTAGTTTTTAATTTTGTGTTTTAACTTCTTTGTATTGTAAAAAGCATATAAGTGCCCACTCTATGTAATTTGTAAAATCCTCTGCTTATAACGCTTCAAAATTTAAGCTCTATACGCCCAAACCAAGTCTTTTATGGTAACACCTTGTAATATTAATACCTACTCCTACAGCTAAAATAGCAGTACACACACTGCGTAAATTTCAAGTGTGTATCTATCATATCTGAGATTGTTTCATTGGCATTGAATTTCCCATTGGCAATTTTTCAAATAGTTACAATAAAAAAATTTTAGCTACCATTTAATGCTACTGATTTAATTTTAATTACAGTTGTTTTTACCAATGGTAATGAAAATGTAGTGAAATCGTATAATTACTAATTATAATTGATGAAAAAATCATTGTTTTTATTAAACGCAAGTTTATGATCGCAGTAGGTTTCAATAAAGTATCAATTTCATGCCTTTTCTAAATCTGTAACTCTTTATCCAATCTAGTGGGGCACTACCATTGCCATCAATCCAGTTTTGAAAATACATATGTACTACGCAATCTCCAACAGGTTAAAAATTAGTCATAAAAATTTAATTTTCAGAAATTTTATATACATTCAGACATGGGGGGATTCAATTACATTTCAATTACAATTACAGGTAATTAGGAATTGAAAATTTCCAATTACTAATTACAAGTAATTGTAATTGATTTTAGTCCCTATTTCAATTACAATTACTTGTAATTAGTAATTGAAAATTTTCAATTACAATTACATGTAATTAGTAATTGCTTGTGTAATTAATTACAAAATGTAATTGATATCCCCCCAGTCTGATATACATATATAATTTTAAAATTTCGAGTTAATACCCTTTTGTTGATCAAGTGGGATATGTATGTTCTTAATATAAATAATTCTTGCAAAAAAAAAACCGACTACAAAACAAATATATGTGTATCAATTCTAAACTAAAAATTTAAAAGGAAGTAATCTGTAAGAAATAGTTCTCAAATCAAATACTTTTATACTTGTTGCTCTAACGGACATAATAATTTACGTTCTGTACATTCAAATATCTATCCGAACGGTTAAGCAGATAAAGCCATATACAATTTGAGGTATATGAGGACACCCTTTATTTTTTTACACTTATTATTACTGACACAGTAATAAAAAGTAACGGTTCTAAAGATATGGCCATATAGCTTAATCAATATCACCTAGGGGACACCCTTTAATGTGCAATTTTAAATTAAACACTGATTTTAAAAGAAAAATTCTTTGTAAATTTAAAATGTCTGTCTAAAACGGTTCAAAAGTTTGGCCATATGCATCAATTTACATCAACTATTGAGACACCCTTTAAAATTTTAAATATTGATAAATGTTATTATACGGGGCATAGTAGTCGAGATTTTGTCTAATTTTCAAGTGTTTGTCTATAACGGTTCAAGAGATAGGGCTAGATAGGTAAAATTATATCAATTATGGGGACACCCTTTAATTTCCAAATTTAAATTAAATACTTGATGTTATAAAGGACTTAGATATACAGGTTCTTTGTAAATTTCAACCGTCTCTCTGTTACGGTTCAAAAGTTTTGCAATATACATCAAATTACATCAACTATTGGGACACCCTTTAACTTCTAATTATAAATATTTATTTTCTGATTATAAATATTGAACATTCTGTCCAATTTTCAAGCGATTGTCTACAATGGTTCAAATGGTTCATATATTTAAATTGACGTCACATATGGGAACACCCTTTAATTTTCAAAATTCTGAACTTCTTTTAAAATCGGACCAATCTGTAAGCATTTCCATTCTAACAAAGAAAAAATTTTTAAAATCGGTTAAGAAATGACTGAAATATGCGGGCACAAACATAAAAAAAACAACATTCAGGCGAATTGATAACCTCCTTCTTTTTTGGAAGTCGGTTAAAAATATGGTTTATTACAGTCATGATTTTCATATTATTAGAAATACTGCGTTTTTTTTAATTTTTCGAAAATTGTTTGTAAGAGTTTTTTGTAAAAATATTTTTTTGGAAAATTTTTATAAAATTTTATTCGAAAATATTTTTGAAAAATTTAAAAAAAAAATTTCGAAAAATTTTCTGTAACAATATCTTTTTGAAAATTTTTTTATAAATATTAAAAAAAAATTAATATAAAAAAAATTAATTCTTTTTAAAAAATTAATTTTTTTTTAAATTTTTTTCCTCTTGTTGAATTTAGGTCAGACTAAAGCAAAAAGAAATCCTTAAACAATAATTTCCTCATATTGAGGCCCCATGTAAATTTTAACTGCTCCTATTTTCCAGTGGGTACCCTGTTGGTCTATTGTCTACCTCTATGTGTATTGCTTTCTATAAACGACTTTAATACAAATCAAAACAGAAAAACCCTACCAACCTAAAACAAACAAAAAATTATTTCCCTAGATCTATATGCACTCCTTGCGATCTACTTGTCGCGGTCTAATATTTATTAAAATGAGAATTATTAAAGTCGAAAAAAATAAAAAACAAAGTGAAAAAAATAGGGGGGGAGCCTGGTTTTTGGACCGCAGCTAAGGGAATGATCCGATGTTGCTGAATTCCAATCCCAAAATTTTCGAAACTATGACTATCAGATTGGTGTGATATACTTAATGGGGTCGGAAATGAATATTGTAGAAATTACACGCGGAATGACAAACTTATATATAAGTTCTTCAAGAATATTTTTGGATATAATGCGAACACCTGACTCGGCACCTAAAGCAGATGCAATTGTCTCCTCGTTGTTGTTATAAGTTGCTACAGCGATATCAGCGGTAATTGTTGGTTCTCCTTCAATGACTTGTAATAATTTTACTGCCATAAGGACATCGGGGTTGCGGCCATTAGCCAATTCAACACCCTTAATTTTTTTAGCCCCCTGGGAATTTTCAATTATGGTGTGAAGAGCCACTGTTAAGGCGTGCAAACGACATTTTTCAGAGTTTTCGTGCAATTCAGCCTGATTTACGTTTGGAATGAAAGTGTAACGTTCTAATGCTGGTGGATTTTGAGTTCCAGGTCTCTTTGAAGCCAAGGAGGCTTTTAAACCTCTCATCTCAACTCCTCCACTCTTGATTACATTTATATCACCGTACATATATATGGGAACACCTTTCTGTGTAAGATATTCTTCGGAAAATTTGGACAATTCTTCCAAGTGTCTAGCTGGGTTAATAACGGTCTTTTCAATACGAGTAGGCAAATACAATTCTCTCAAATTCTTGCTTAATATACTGAATTGAAACATGGTATCCATAAAGCTAATCCAGTTTCCTAGCCATTGCAATTGACCGGCAGTGGCCACTGTGTCGGACTTAACAATGCCTCTGAAGATGCCAAAGTAATCGTAGCCTCGGAGTCTCAATTCTTTGTAAACATCGTTAGTGTTTAATTCTTTACCCAAAGTACTTGCTGGCAAGGCGTCCAAAGGTAATTCCTCCCTTTCAATATCTTCTGGAATATAAATTTTACCCGATACTGCTAAACTGCCACCTTCGCAGATCTCGAAGTTGCCTGTGCCATCAAAAAAGTTAAGACCAAATTTGACCACTTGTAATGATGTCTTACGTTCCATTACATTTTTTGTATATATCTATATAACTTGTATATATATCTATATAACTTGAATATTCTGATTTTGTATAGTAGCTTCAGTATTATTTTACAAATGATGTATTGTTTTGAAATATAATTTATTTAATTTAAATATTTTTTTTAGTTTAAGAATTCGTTCCTTTAAAGAACCACTTTCTAAAAAATAGATTATTGTAAGAGAATCCTCTCAGTATGTAAAATATAAATGTATTAGTTTAAGAGAGGATTGTATTATAAATGTATTAGTTTAAGAGAGGATTGTTCGTGAGTAAAGGGGAGAGCGATTTAGTGTGTTAGTAACTCGAACTCTAAAAATAAATATCACTGCGAACTTACTACTACAAATTCAGTTGGGCCTGATCTGTCAGCGTGTTCGGACCACTGGTGCAAGTATGTGACAGCTTCATTAGTGGCCGTTTACTTTGAAAGAAAAGTCCAACTCATTGTAGTAGTGTACAGGGTTACTACTGGTTTTTACAGCCATAGTACCCAGACATGTTAGTGGTAGAGCACAGGGTAGCTACTGGTTTTTTACAGCCATAGTGCCCAGGCACGTTAGTAGTAGTGCACAGGGTGGACACTGGTTCTTACAGCCATGCTGCCCAGGCCGCTAGGAGTAATACAAGGGAAATTAACTGGTATTTACAGCCATTAATTCCGTTGTAGTGGTTACTAAACACACTAACATCCTTCAATAATTCCATATATATATATATCTTAGATGCTACCCAGCGGGGCAGTCTGGTGACGAGTCGAAAACCGTCTACAAGTTCTACACGGTTCTTTCTTTTTTTTAATCTTTATTTGGTAATTCCTATTTTTTCCTTTTATGTAATAAATGTTCTACAGTGAAATTGAAGTGTAAAAGTAGATATAAGGATAATGAAATAAAAAAATTAAGAGACAAGTCCTTTCGATGAGTGTTCTTTGAACTTACTATTATCCTGGCTTGGCTGGGCTACACCGTGCAAAAATATTCGTTATAAATGGCGCCCGAGCAGGGACAATAAAAAATATATATATATACATGCAGATAAAAAAAAAAAAAATTAAAGCTAACAAACAAACTTAAGAAAATTTATCGCGTAAAATTTTAGACAAATATTAAAATTAACAACATGAGTGGCAGTTTTATAAATTTGATGAAAAAGGACGTTTTAAATGAATGTCTCGAAGAGTTCGGGTTAAGTGCCGACGGAACGGTCGAGGAAATGAGGGTACGTTTGCGACAATTCCTAGATAAGGGCAGTTTGTCACCTGATCAAGAGGTGTTCCTACAGAATTTAAGACAGAAATATGATTCATCACTACAACTTCCACGGATTTCCCGAAGTCCATCACCGGCAACATTAAATGGCGAGGATGTGAAAGGTGGTGCAACTAATGCTGAGGTATGTGATAAGATACGTAAATGGGGAATAAAATATGATGGCGGTAGGGATCCCCTCGGTTTCCTGGAACGAATCGAAGAATTGGCCACATGCTATGCTATACCACAGAATGCGTTACTTAACTATATGCCCGAACTTTTTAAAGGGGATGCTTTATCGTGGTATCGGAACAATAGACACAACTGGAAGTCATATAATGATTTTGTGAATGATTTTAAGTTATTTTTCTTGCCTGTACGTTTTTTTGAAACCCTAGAGGATGAAATTCGGAATCGCATGCAACGGGGTAATGAAACTTTTGTGAATTTCGTAACTGCTCTACAAACATTGATGCGCTGGTCTAATTTGTCTACCAGGGAACAATTAGAAAGAATTTATAGAAATTGTCGTGCGGAGTATAAGGCTTATATAAAGAGAAAAGAATTTTCTAATTTACAAGATTTAATTATTTTGGCCAAAGAACTTGAAAATATACGGGCGGAAGAATTATCACAGGCTAAGGGCACCCGTCGAGTCCAAACGATGGTTGCCAATCCTTATCGAAATCAGGTTTGTTATCGTTGTGGAGAACCCGGTCATAATCGAGCATCATGCTCTAGGGCCCAAGTCTTATTTTGTTGGGATTGTGGAAAGCGAAATATTAAAACTGTTGACTGTTGTAGAGCTGATGCGGGAAATGTAAAAGGAGATCACTCGGTTATGGAAGGAGAGGGGGATCTCTAAAATTTAACTCCTTCCCTATTACAGCCATTCCAGATGACGACTTACGCTTGCGTATATGGCTTAAGATAAGACACAAGAATATCGCAGCAATTTTAGATCCTGGTGCTACCCATTCTTGCATAAACTTAAACTTGGTAAAAGAACTTCGAATGCCAATCAATTCCGCTGAATTTAATATGATACAACTGGCAGATCAAAGCAAAGTCCCAATTTTAGGATCTGTAAGTGTCTGGTTTAGTATTAACAATATCGTATACTGGCACAGCTTTCTGGTATTAAAATCGTGTATGGATCCCATCATTATTGGCATGAATTTCCTCATGCAATCGGGTAGTGAGCTTCGTATCGTTCCAAGGCAAAACACCGAAAGCCAGAAAATAAAACCAGGTCAAATTTCACAAGTTAACACCCTGCAAGCTACCGTATCCAACAGTGCGAAACAGGACACCCTAATTGAACAAAGGGTTTCCCTTTTTCTGGAACAGCAACTTCCTCGATTCGATGATATTACGCAATACTCAAACATAACACAACACGTAATTACCATGAAGCATTCCCGTCCCCTCCGACAAAGGTACTACCCGAGAAACCCTGCGATGCAAAAGATTATTAATGAGCAAATCGACCAACTTCTAGAAGAAGGCCGAATCGAGCCATCAAAGAGCCCATATAGTTCCCCCATAGTATTAGCGCGTAAAAAAAATAACGAGTGGCGGCTGTGCGTAGACTATAGGCAAATAAATGAAAATTCGATACGCGATGCGTATCCTATTCCACAAATAAATTCAATTTTAGAGAAGCTTAGAAATAGCAAATTTTTCAGCACTATAGATCTTCGAAATGGGTACTGGCAGATACCCATGGAGGCGGAGAGCAAAATGTACACTGCTTTTACTGTTCCCGGCAGAGGTTTATTTCAGTGGTGTGTTATGCCCTTCGGACTTCACTCAGCGCCTGCTACGTTCCAAAGGGCTCTCGATGCGGTCATTGGACCGGAATTAGATGACTTCGCATTTGCATACCTAGACGATATAGTGGTTCTCGGAAAGACTTTGGACGAGCATCTAAAGAATTTACAAACAGTCTTTGATCGTCTACTGGCAGCAAATCTACGAATCAACAAAGAGAAATGTTCATTAGTAAAAAAGCAGATAAAATACCTCGGGCATGTTGTGAGCGAAAAAGGAATTCACACAGATCCCGAAAAAGTAAGTGCAATCGTCTCACTCTCAGCACCAACAACACTTAAAGAATTACGGTCGTTTCTTAACACCGCAGCCTGGTATAGACGTTTTATACCAAATTTTTCATCCGTGACTAATTCTTTAAACAGCTTGCTAAAGAAAAATAAAAAATGGGAATGGGGAGTTGAGCAAAATACTGCTTTTGAATTGATCAAAAAGAAATTAATCGAAGCCCCAGCGCTGACATGTCCGGATTTCAGCAGAACGTTTATATTACAAACCGATGCTAGTGATGTTGGTCTAGGCGTAGTTCTTACCCAAGAATTCGAAGACGGAGAAAAGGTCATTGCTTATGCGAGCCGTACCCTGACAGCTCCAGAGCGTAACTACACGGTCACAGAAAAGGAGTGCTTAGCTATAATCTGGGGTGTACGAGCCGTACCCTGACAGCTCCAGAGCGTAACTACACGGTCACAGAAAAGGAGTGCTTAGCTATAATCTGGGGTGTACGTAAAATGAGGCATTATCTCGAAGGATACCACTTTGTTATTGTGACGGATCACCAGTCTTTAAAGTGGCTAAATTCTATTAAATCACCGTCGGGAAGAATCGCGCGTTGGGCATTAGAATTAATGCAATTTAGTTACGAAGTTAGATACCGTAAAGGCAAGTTAAATGTTATAGCTGACTCTCTATCTCGAGCCCCGCAAGCCATTCTACAATCCTTGAAGAAATTCGAAGATTATGAAGATCCCTGGTACAAAAGCAAATTAGAAACTGTTAAAAATAACCAAAAAAAAAACTCCAGATTATCAGATAGACGCAAGTGGAAATCTAAGAAGACATATATATGATTCCTCCGCCTATAACGAAGAAGACTCAGTACCCTGGAAATTGGTTGTCCCAAAATCTGAACGGAAGCGTGTTTTGAGGGAATCTCATGATGACGTCACATCAGGTCATTTAGGTATAAACAAAACGATTGCAAGAGTAACGAAGCTTTACTATTGGCCGGGTCTTTTTAGAGACATCGTAAAATATGTAAGAAAATGTGAAATCTGTCAGCGTTACAAACCCATGCAACAGGCAACTGCTGGAAAAATGCATACCTTACCGGTTTCTCAACCATGGCACACGATATGTGCTGATTTCGTTGGACCACTACCCCGTTCAACTCATGGCAATACCACCTTGATTGTTTTCCACGACAAATTCACCAAATGGTCTGAGTTTGTCCCAGCAAGACAAGCTACTTCTAAAGCGTTTATAAAGGCTTTTAGAGAAAGGATCTTAGCGAGATTTGGAGTACCGCAGGTTCTTTTGACTGACAATGGAACCCAATTCACCAGCAGAGACTGTCAGCAATACTTAAAATCAGTGGGAGTGAAGCAAATTTTTACTGCACCCTATTCCCCTCAGGAAAACCCTGCTGAAAGGATCAACAGAACCATCAAAGTTATGATTGCCCAGTATACTGGTTCTAATCACCGTACTTGGGACGAGTTCCTACCAGAATTGACCCTAGCGGTAAACTCTTGTAAACAAAGTTCAACGAAATATAGCCCCGCTTACTTAGTTCAAGGGAGGGAGCTCCGACTTCCCAACTCATTGTATAGTGAAAAAACGGGAAACGAAATTACTGGGCGGATTTTCGATCCTGCAGAGAAGGCCGACCACCTAACTGAAGTTTTTCAAATAGTCCGTTCAAATCTTCAGACGGCTACAAATAACCAAGCAACATATTACAACCTCAGGCATCGAGAATGGTCGCCAAAAAGGGGTGATTTGGTCTTAGTAAAAACTCATGTCATATCCAAGGCTATTGACCACTTCGCTGCTAAGCTGGCACCACGGTTTGAAGGACCGTTTTTGGTTACCGATTTTATTTCACCAGTGATAGTAAGATTGGTTCATCCGGTCACGAGAAAGGCGAAGGGAACTGCCCATTTGAAAGACCTCAAGGCGTATCACACGTAAGTTATTTAGACAAAATTAACGATCTCTCTTTTTGATCATTGTAGAAATGGCGGATCTAAAATTTAAATTAAGTTGTCAGAAGTTTAGACAATCAATAGAGAATGAAAATAAGAAAAGAAGGAGAATAATTGAAATCGAAATACCTCAGCACAAGGAAAAGGTTAGCATAACCGCTATCCAAACCAATCTGCCTAAGCTTGATATCCAAGATCTGATCTCAATTCCAAGAATCGACCCGCTGGCTAGTTTGGTTCATGAATTAGAATTAGATAAGGATGAGGAAGCCGACATGCGAAATGAGATTATTATTGAAACTTTGTCCTTGATCCAGCCAATAAAGGCGGGTAGACGCACGCGGTTCCTAACAACAAAGCATAATTATACGGTTGAAATATATATCCGCCGCTCATTAGATGTGTGGCTTTCCTTCGGGGAAGAAAAACTTATTTTTCCTAAGCCAAGAAGTGACAGGCCAATTTCCCAATAGAAACTTAACCAGGAGGGAGATGTAATGATGTCTTACGTTCCATTACATTTTTTGTATATATCTATATAACTTGTATATATATCTATATAACTTGAATATTCTGATTTTGTATAGTAGCTTCAGTATTATTTTACAAATGATGTATTGTTTTGAAATATAATTTATTTAATTTAAATATTTTTTTTAGTTTAAGAATTCGTTCCTTTAAAGAACCACTTTCTAAAAAATAGATTATTGTAAGAGAATCCTCTCAGTATGTAAAATATAAATGTATTAGTTTAAGAGAGGATTGTATTATAAATGTATTAGTTTAAGAGAGGATTGTTCGTGAGTAAAGGGGAGAGCGATTTAGTGTGTTAGTAACTCGAACTCTAAAAATAAATATCACTGCGAACTTACTACTACAAATTCAGTTGGGCCTGATCTGTCAGCGTGTTCGGACCACTGGTGCAAGTATGTGACAGCTTCATTAGTGGCCGTTTACTTTGAAAGAAAAGTCCAACTCATTGTAGTAGTGTACAGGGTTACTACTGGTTTTTACAGCCATAGTACCCAGACATGTTAGTGGTAGAGCACAGGGTAGCTACTGGTTTTTTACAGCCATAGTGCCCAGGCACGTTAGTAGTAGTGCACAGGGTGGACACTGGTTCTTACAGCCATGCTGCCCAGGCCGCTAGGAGTAATACAAGGGAAATTAACTGGTATTTACAGCCATTAATTCCGTTGTAGTGGTTACTAAACACACTAACATCCTTCAATAATTCCATATATATATATATCTTAGATGCTACCCAGCGGGGCAGTCTGGTGACGAGTCGAAAACCGTCTACAAGTTCTACACGGTTCTTTCTTTTTTTTAATCTTTATTTGGTAATTCCTATTTTTTCCTTTTATGTAATAAATGTTCTACAGTGAAATTGAAGTGTAAAAGTAGATATAAGGATAATGAAATAAAAAAATTAAGAGACAAGTCCTTTCGATGAGTGTTCTTTGAACTTACTATTATCCTGGCTTGGCTGGGCTACACCGTGCAAAAATATTCGTTATACACTCCTTCTTTGTTAAGGATTGTAGCTCTATGGAATACAACATTTTCCATGACAATGGCACACTTTTCATATTCTACACCCTTCATTTTGGCAAAGGTCATCCAGGCCAACGTCATGTAACCGGTAGCTGGAAACAAAATTCTGCCATCAATGGTGTGTCCAAATTTGACCACTCCTTCTTTGTTAAGGATTGTAGCTCTATGGAATACAACATTTTCCATGACAATGGGACACTTTTCATATTCTACACCCTTCATTTTGGCAAAGGTCATCCAGGCCAACGTCATGTAACCGGTAGCTGGAAACAAAATTCTGCCATCAATGGTGTGTCCATACTTAACTTTTTTGATGGCACAGGCAACTTCGAAATATTTATAAAATTTTTTATAAATATTTCGAAAATTGTTTGTAAAATTTTTTTGCAAAAATATTTTTTTTTACATTTTTTGTAAAATTTTATTCGAAAATATTTTGGAAAATGTAAAAAAAATTAAAAAAAATTTTTTTTTTCTGTAAAAATGTCTTAAAATATTTTGTAAATATTTTTTAAAAAAAGTTTAACATTCTTCAAAATTCGAATTAATCTTTATCTCTTTATAATAAAGAACTCAAGCCAGTATAAATATTAATTCATTTAAAAATAGTTCATATAAAATTAAATTTATATGGCTTACTTTAAATTTTACTATTTGTGTTTGCTGTTGTAGATATAATAACACACTGTTCAAATAAGTATGTGTCTACACCCAACCAGCAAAAGCTCCCGACATTGTCTGATTCACAATATCTGAAAATAATTTTCAGATATTGTTAGGAGCAGTTAAAAGGCACATGGTAAGGATTTATTTTGCTTTGCTTTCTGACTCAATATAGATGGCAGAAAGGTCCTAAGATAACAAAAAAATTTCAATAAAATTTTTAAAAAATTTTTTTAACAAAAATTAAACAAATTAAATTTTTTTTTTTCAAAAATATTTACAAATCATTTTCAAAAAGATATTTTACAAAATAATATACGAAAAAAAAAAATTTTTAATTTTCCAAAAAATTTTCGAATAAAATTTTACAAAAAAAATTTTAAAAATTATTTTTACAAAAACTTTTTACAAACAATTTTCGAAAAATTAAAACAAAAATTTCAATATTTCTTTGAAAATGAAAATCGTGACTGTAACATAACATATATTTAATATTAGGAATATACATATGTATGTATGTGTGTATATAGCGTAACATATTTTTTTAAATGCGTTTGATTTTTTTAAATGCGTATGTGTCTACACCCAACCAGCAAAAGCTTCTGACATTGTATGATTAACAATATCTGAAAATAATTTTTTGTTTTTATTTTCAGATATTCCGTACGGAATTTTGTTAGCCATATCTGCGAAATTTGGTTTACGACATGTGTGATAGCTTTCTGGTAGATAATAATAATATAATAAACTTGACGGAATGATTCAATTTATTTTAAACTACATGTCGGATGGATGTCTGAGTGATTTCATTGAGATATAATGTAATTGTTTTAATTTTCTTTTTGCTTTTAGTTTTATCATATTGCTACTCTCTGTGGATGTATTGATTTTTCAATAATAACGTGCGGGTTTTCTGATCCCCGAATCGTTGTTTACATAGCTGAAAATGCGCCTGGTTAAAACGGTTAAATTTTCGTCCGACTGGACTGGACTCATATACAGGTCAGCACATATGTATCACTGTGAAAATAGCATATGGTATAAAGAAACACTTGTATTTTAACCATCCATTATACTTGTGTTATTATTACCTTTGGCTTATTTATATTCTAACAACCCTCTCCAGGGGGTAAGAAGGTCAGCTTGGAAGCCATGAAATGCTGTAAGAAATATTTCATTTAGGCATTGACTTGCCAACAAATTATTTCTTAATAAAAATTCTTATATATAAAAATACGTTTTCTTTTTGTGCAATAAATACTGCTCTTGTATATTCTCACAAAATATTCTTTGAAATTAATTATTTTAATCTATCAAACTATGAACTTGTCAACATAAATTATATTTAAACATTCAAGCGTGTACACGCCCACAAAACCTACTAGATACTAAGAGCGTCTGCATATTTTGTCTTACCTCAAATACTCTTACCCAATCAAAGCTATACAAAGACATGTGTTTGTGTGAATAGAAACTTACATCACTTGTTTTATTTGTAATACGTTTAATTAAAATTAGTAGACTTTGAAAAAATCTAAAGAAAAGGAAAGATTTTTTTTATATAATAAAATAACAATATCTTCCCCTGTACCCCTTACCTCTTTCAGCCCTATCACATATAGAAATTTTATCAGCTTGAAGAAAACGTTTTTCTTTTTCTTTTATTTGATTTTAAGTGCCACTCGTTTGTATGCAACAACAACAAAAAAAAGAAGAAGCGGAAAAAACTAATTCTAAGAAATTCCTTAAGACTTCAAGTATGTTTGTGTTTTTCATAACGAGTGCACTTACCACGCACACATCTACATATATGTATGTACGTATATAAGTCTTGCTGTAGTTGTGTATAAAACAGAAAGACTGAAACAAACAAACAAACAAGCACCCATCCATCCATCCATACATGGCTGATAATAACGAAGGACCCACGCTGTCATCACCTTGAATGTCTGTGTTTTATAGTCGAACTTAGAGCAACAGCATACGAGTACGTAAACAATCACACGTTGGCTGTTTGTTGTTGCTAGCAGCAACGGTAGTGATTTACGTTAAAATATGTAAAAAAGTGACACTTTGATTAAGGATTTCACTACAAATTTGTACAACTATTTGTAACTTTAAAGAAGACAAATCATTTTCTACAATTTTAGCTTAAATGTGGGAGAATATGACGAGAAATTTTTGGAAATTTTTTTCTTTAGATTTTCGGAAATTGTTACTTGGTTGTATTTTCTTTTTTTTATAAATTTTTTTTCAAAAAGTTTTTTAAGCAAAACAAGAGCTTTTTATTCCAAGAGTGACTTTTCGCGTGAAAAAGTTGTCTGTTAAGCATCAAGAGTCTCTTTATAAAAAAGAAAACTATGTGTGCGAGCAAAAAGAGATTTTTGTTTTAGAAAAACGTTGGCTTTTTATGCAAAAAGTGCAATTTATTGCAACAAAAAAAAAAAAAAAAAACTTCGTGGAGAACTTTTTGGCGTTTTGGAAATTGTTGATTTTTGTCGTGGAACTTATGTTTTATGCTTGAAAAGTCCTTTGGTGATACAAAAAGGACACTTTATGCAAAAATAAAAAATAGCCTTTAAAACAAAAATTTTTTTGAATAAAAAGATTTTTATCCACATGTGGAAAGGGTATATATATAAGTTTGTCATTCCGTGTGTAATTTCTACAATATTCATTTCTGACCTCATAGAGTAAATATATTCTGGATCCTTATAAATAGAGAAATTAATTTAGCGATGTCCTTCTGTCCGTCTGTGTTTGGGTTGAAATCAACTTTGCCAAGGCACCCGAAGAGATATAGAAAACTTAAGCGCACCAATCTGCCAGACACACGCAAAGAAAAAACATGGCTATGGTATGGTCACATGAACCACATTATGTTCTCTGTAACAATGTATGGTTGCAATGAAATTATTTTAGTTGTTTGTAACATTATTTTGGTCACGATAAACAAGTTTTGGTTATGATTTGATCATCAAATGGTTACTACATCCACAAAATTCAATATGGTTGGTTCTTATTCTACAAATTTTGATAAACTTTAAACTACAACCAAAGTTTTATAAATATTCCAAAATAATATATTTAAATGCAACCAAAAATTGTTTGTTATTAATCATCGGGTTTGACAACAGAAAACAAAATATTTTCTTTAAAAAAATAAAAATAGTAAAAAAATGTAAAAATTTTTTTTTGGAAAATTGTATAGATAACATACATACGAGTATGTAAATATTTAATTAAATTTTAGTTCCGGGTTTGGTCGTAAAGGTCATGCCGTCGGTGACATTGCTTTCGTTGTTGGTATGGAAAAAAGAAGCCCGTTCAGGTTCTTAAAAAATTTATGTTTTATTTCAAAATTATAGTTATGTTTAGTATTCGTATGTATAATAAAATGTATGTTTGAAAATAAATTAAAGAAAAAAAATAAACAATTTCTAAATGACATTTCACATTTGTTAACCATACTATAATATTTGATTTAACCATAATATTATAATGTCCAACAATAATATGGTTTAACTACAACCATATCATTTAAACATAATATGTTGCTCTTGGTTTATGGTTACCTCAACCATGTTTTTTCTTTGCGTGCATAGTTTCGAAAATGTCTCTAATGAAATTCAGCAATATCAGATCACTAATTGGAGGCAGAGCGCAAATAACCGCGCCGTCCTATATTTTCTTAACATTTTTTCAGATTGTTTTTATTTTTTTCTTTCGGTTGTAATGATTCTCTTTTGATTTTTTTGTTAAATAGATATTAGACAGCAACCAATAAAAAAAGAAATTAAAAAAATTTCAAATAGTTTTTAAAAAAATGTTCAAAAAAATTATTAAAAAATAATTTAAGAAAACATGTTTGTACAGAAAAATTTTCGAACACAATTTCAAACAAAATTTTACAAAAAACTTTCAAAAAATATTTTTGCAAAAAATTTTTGCAAAACTTTTTACAATCGATTTTCGAAATATTTAAATAAAAAATGTCTATATTTCTATGAAAATGATGAGTGTAACATAACATATATTTTATACATATTAAGAATATACATACATATGTATATAGAGTAACATGTTTTTATACCCTTCACCATAGGTAGAAAAGGTATATATAAGTTTGTCATTCCGTGTGTTATTTCTACAATATTCATTTCCGACCCCATAAAGTATATATATTCTGGATCCTTATACATAGAGAAGTTGATTAAGCGATGTCCGTGTTCGTGTTGTAATGTCATTTGCCAAGGCACCAGAAGAGATAAAACAAATTTAAGGACACCAATCTGTCAGGCATAGTTTCGAAAATTTGGGTATTGCAATTCAGCAACATCGAATCATTACTTTGGAGGCTGAGGGCCAAAAACCACGTCCATCTATATTTTGTTACGTTTTTTTTTTAAATTTTTTTAGGCTTTAATGATTCTCTTTTGCCTTTTTTTGTCAAATAAATATTAGACTACGACACGTTGATCGCAAGGAGTGCATATAGATTTCGGGGGATCAATAACACCCTGCGAGGGGCGATTTTTGTTTGTTTTTAGATTGGTAGGGTTTTTCTGCTTTGATTTGTATTAGAGACCTTTATAGAAAGCAATACATATAGAGGTAGCCAATGGACCCACAGGGTACCCACTGGTAAATAGGAACAGTTAAAAGGCACATGGAGGGACAATATGAGGAAATTTTTTTTTAGTAAGTATTTATTTTGCTTTGCTTTCTGACTCAATGTAGTTTGCAGAAAGGTCCTAAATATAACAAAAAAAAATTTCAATAAAATTTTTAAAAAAAATTAAACAAATAAAATTTTTTTTTCAAAAATATTTACAAATCATTTTCAAAAATATATTTTACAAAATAATATACGAAAAAAAATTTTTTTAATTTTCCAAAAAATTTTCGAATAAAATTTTACAAAAAATTTTTTAAAAAATATTTTTACAAACAATTTTCGAAAAATTAAAACGAAAATTTCAATATTTCTTTGAAAATGAAAATCAAAAATTAATATTAGGAATATACATATGTATGTATGTGTGTATATAGAGTAACATATTTTTTTAAATGTGTTTGATTTTTAAATAGATGATATTTCTGTTTTAAATCATTGATGCATTAAACACATAGACATCATCAGGATACCGACTACAAACTGTCAAAAATAAAACGATTTTTTTGAAGTCAGCAAAGCTACATGGCTACACGACCACCGTTGTGGCTGTCGTCAACTTAGGCTAATTTCTATTTTATTCTACAAAAGAAAATGTCACAAAATTGTAAATTACAAATTCATATACAAACAAAAAGTTTTGGAGGAAATATTTATAATTTTTTGAAAAAGTTATTTAATTTTATAAAAGCAAAATAAGTATTTCTACAACAATGACAGAGTTTACGATGTAGCTGTCGTCTTCAATATCATTAAGTAGCTGACAACACGGCGACAATTGTAGCCAAGGGAATTTGTTTCCATTTGTCTTCTATTTCTTTAACTCATGAATAATGATTTTTTCTCATACGACTTAATTTAAGTAAAGAGTCAACAATATGGATAATGCTATACATGTCTGTATAAATAAAATCACCGTGGTGAAGGGTATAGAAGATTCGGCACGGCCGAATATAGCATTTTTACTTGTTTTAAATGCGTTTGATTCTTTATTAGATCAACCCTGTTTTAAAACCAATTCACCTAGATTCATATACAACATCTGGATACCTACTACAAACTTAAAAAAATTGGTTTCGGGGCGGTGGTTTCAGTGTGGTACCATTAGTAGAGAGTGTACTATGGTTTTTGATTGGTAGCTTCACTTACGATTTGGGAGTATAACCAATGCTTTTTAGAATTGTTTTCTTAAAACTTCGTTGGGACCTGACGAGGGTAGAGTGTGTATGGGGGAAATGTGTTCAGTTATATCAGCCCCATCCCGAAGTAATGACAGGGGTGGTGGTTCCAGTGTAGGACCAATAGTTGATAGTGCGCTCTCACTACGTCCATTTATAGATATATGCAAATATATATATATAGGGTGTATATCTAAAAGTACTCTCCACAATGCACTGATTCGATGGAAAATTCTGGATACTTTTTTGATTTATTTTATGATTGTTTTCTAAAAAACTTTGAGCAGAATTGGGGAGTAGGTATGAAGATAATTCTTGCAAAAAAAAACCGACTTCAAAACAGACAAACTTAAAATCATGTTTCTTTAAGACGATAATTATACAATGATTATATTATATTCGAGGAAGATTGTAGCGGGATTTTTTAAATGTCATTGCACAAACTGTCAATTCAGATAAAAAAACTAATTTTTGAATTCAATAATCTAAAACAAATATCAGTCGATTTTCTACCTGGGGAGCAATACTTCCGGAGTACATAGGGGCACACGACCCCAGGGTTCTGTGCTTTTTCAGGTCAAACCAATGCCAAACGACTGTCTGTATACAGCGGATAAAAAGTTTGGCTATATACATAAAATTACACTAACTATTGCGACACCCTGTAATTACCGAGTTCAAATTTTATACTTGTTATAGCGGTCGTAGCAATACAGGTTCATTGTAAATTTCAACCGTCTGTCTGTAACGGCTTAAAAGTTTGGTCATATACATCAAATTACATAAACTATTGCGACACCCTGTAATTTATAATTTTAAATATTTATACTTATTTTAACACACATAGTAATGGACATTATGTCTAATTGTTAAGTGTTGGTCAATAACTATTTAAAAGATAGGGTCATATATATCAAATGACGTCACTTATTGGGATACCCTTTAAATTCAAATTTTAATATAAATACTTGTTAAAGAGAACTTTGTCATACAGATTCTTTGTAAAATTTAACTTTGTGTCCATATACATCAAATTACATCAACTATTGGGACACCCTTTAATTTCCAATTTTAAATATTTATACTTGTTGTATACCAGACATAGTAGTGAACACTCTGTCTATTTTTCAAGTGTTTGTATATAACGGTTCCAAAGATGAGGACATAATGGTCAAATTACATCAATAATTGGGACACCCTTTAGGGTATATAGCAGGGGTGGCCAACAAGTCGATCGCGATCGACCGGTCGATCGCGAGACCAATTTTGGTCGATCACTCGCAAGCTCGGGGTTTGCGAAAAGTATCTCATAAAAACTTTTAACTTAAAAAGTACAAATACTTTTTATTCAAATGTTTTCTGTGATTAGCTCATAGAAAGGATATAATTTTTATATTATCATTATTTTTATTAGTTTGTTTTGACATTTGAAATGGTTTTATTAAGTACTTTTTCTTTGTAATTTTTTCAATTCTGTTTTCTATTTAAAGCTTTTGTCGGTAGATAACTTTTTTGCTGCTGCTACATTTTGCTACCTATATAAAATTTATTTGAATTTGGATATTACAAAATCAGCATAATACTTCGGCTTATGATAAAAACTTATACAATACATATAAAAACGTATATAAATGATGTTTATTTAATAAATCTGAAATACAGTGCGTTTAAAATTGACTTGTATTTACACTTCTGAGAAATTTATGACTATTAAAATAATAACATTTGAATTGCATGCCATTAGGATTAATCCTTGGAATCTAATTTTGCAGAATATAGTGTTAAATTTTCATTCTGAAGTTAGTGTTTGTACGCTACAGTCAATTGCAAATAAAATAACAAATAAAATAAATGAATTTAGAATATCTAAATTAGACCGAATAAAACACCGAACTTAAATCCAATTTATTAACTCTGTAGAGCAATTAAAAACGCGTTCCATAGATTATTAATATGTCTTGTCCTCCAAATAAATTCAAATAAGTAGCCCTGCATTCTACCCCTAACTCTATTTTGAGGCATTTACAAAAACAAAACAACTAAAAACAAATGCAAATCGAAAAAATAACTGTTTCAAATTTCTTGCATTGATTTAAAAGGCAATTATTTAATTATGTGTACATAAGATGTTTTCATGTTTTCGTCATTCTTGCACATGTGAACATATGTATGTAGGAATGTGTAGGCATACATACCGATTTTAATCAAATATAGACTGTGCACTAAAGCTAGATAATATCTACTAACCGGTGAAAAAATAAACAAAATCGGTTGACAAACATAGGAGAAAAAGGGATCCAAAGTTTTGTCTTTGCCTATTTATATATAGATTTGCAAATTTTTGAATATAGTTTGCGTAAGAGCAGAATATATCTTTCTATGTGTTTTTTTTCTGCATTTATACCTTAAAGAAGAGATTTGTTTCATTGAAGAACCATCAACAGGGCAACAAGGAATGTAGCATAAAATATTTTTGTCGTAAAAATATTTAATTGCCAGTTGCTCGTCATTGAAAAACTTTTCTAAGTCTTTATGCAAAGGAATCATAGGGTATATATTACTTTTAGTTTATATATTAAAAAAAAATAAAAAAAAGTTATTATATCGGGTTCGAACCCGGGGGGTAATCCTCCAAATTTGATCCAATACTTTTGTTACATGCCCTATTAATGGGTGATTTTTTTGAGGTTAGGATTTTCATGCATTAGTATTTGACAGATCACGTGAGATTTCAGACATGGTGCCAAAGAGAAAGATGCTCAGTATGCTTTGACATTTCATCATGAATAGACTTACTAACGAGCAACGCTTGCAAATCATTGAATTTTATTACCAAAATCAGTGTTCGGTTCGAAATGTTCAAATGTGACAAATTTTGTTCAGCGATGAGGCTCATTTCTGGTTGAATGGCTACGTAAATAAGCAAAATTGCCGCATTTGGAGTGAAGAGCAACCAGAAGCCGTTCAAGAACTGCCCATGCCACACAGCTCGCGATTCTATGGCCATTTTGAGGGAAAACTTCGGAGAACAATTCATCTCAAGAAATGGACCGGTAAGTTGGCCACCAAGATCATGCGATTTGACGCCTTTAGACTATTTTTTGTGGGGCTACGTCAAGTCTAAAGTCTACAGAAATAAGCCAGCAACTATTCCAGCTTTGGAAGACAACATTTCCGAAGAAATTCGGGCTATTCCGGACGAAATGCTCGAAAAAGTTGCCCAAAATTGGACTTTCCGAATGGACCACCTAAGACGCAGCCGCGGTCAACATTTAAATGAAATTATCTTCAAAAAGTAAATGTCATGGACCAATCTAACGTTTCAAATAAAGAACCGATGAGATTTTGCAAATTTTATGCGTTTTTTTTTTAAAAAAAGTTCTCAAGCTCTTAAAAAATCACTCGTTATTAAGTCGTATATTTTTTGCATTTTAGTATACCTATTTATCAACATGGATAGCAAACCAAAAAAATCGAAAACATATCATTTCAATGAAGAATGGGAAATTAACTATTTTTTTACGATGATAAATGATAAATATTGCTGCTTAATATGTCTTAGCTCGATAGCCATTGCTAAAAAGGGTAATTTGGAGAGACATTTCTTATCTTTACATAACAAGTATAAAACAGATTATCCACCAAATTCCGAATTACGAAAACGTAAAGTTCGGGATCTTGAAACTCAATTAACAAATCAAGAAAATATTTTCAAAAAGCCAATATTGAAGTCACAAGCAGTAACAACTGTATCCTTCAAAGTAAGCTATTTATTAGCTAAAAAATGCAAACACATTTTCTGATGGTGAATTTGTAAAGGAAATGTTTTTGGAAATCTCGAATTCCCTTTTTAATGATTTTAAGAACAAGAGCGAAATTACTGCTGCAATTCAAGATCTACAACTGTCCCGAAACACAGTGATGCGACGAATCGAAAAGATGGGTGGAAATTTAAAGGAACAGTTACAAAATGATATTAACAGATGCTCTTGTTTTTCTCTTCAATGTGATGAATCGACAGATATAAGTGATACTGCACAGTTACAGTCATTCGTTTAGTTTTTGAAGATTTTACATCTAAAGAAGAATTGTTGGGTATGGTTTCTTTGAAAGAAAGGACTAGAGGTGTAGATATATTCAACGGGTTTAAAAGTCTGCTTAATGATAAGAAAGTACCTCTTTTTAAATTAGTTTCAATAACAACGGATGGCGCAGCTGCAATGATAGGCCGCAAAAATTGATTTTATAGCCCTATGTCGAAATGACGATGAATTCCCAGATTTTTTGAGTTACCACTGTATAATTCACCAGCAAGTATTATCCAGCAAGAAACTAAATACAAAAGAAGTAGTGGACATCGCGTTTGAAATTGGTTATTCAATTTGTGGAAGTTCTCTCAAACGTCGCCTTTTTCAACTAAAACTCGATGAAGGTCAGTCTGATTTATTATTGCATACTGATGTAAGATGGCTAAGTAGAGGTAAATTTCTGCAACGATTTCGTGATTTATTGCCTGAAATAATAGAATTTCTTAATGAACAAGAGAAAAAATATGCATATTTAAATGACAAAACCTGGCTTAGTGACTTAGCATTCCTTACAGATTTTACTTCCATATTAAGCCATTTAAATTTAGAATTACAAGGTAAAAATAAAACAATAATTGATATGATTAGCAGCATAGATGCATATAAAACCAAATTTATTTTGTTGATAGAAGATTTACAACAAAATAATATGAACCATTTTCCAAATATGGCAGACAACTTACAAAAAAATAAAAATATTATTTATGAGATTGACAAGTACGTGGCCGAAATACAAAATGTAATGGAAGATTTTGAGAAGCGATTCCAAGATTTTAAAAAAATTAAAGAAATTGTGGAATTTACATCTTTTCCTTTCAAAAAAGATTTAATTGTGAAGGAAATTAGCAAAAAAAAAAAAAAATGCAGACTTATTTGATATGGAGCAAAACGCCTTGGCAAATGAAATTATAATTTTACAATCTGATTTAATCTTACAAGCCAGAAAATTTTAAGAAAATTTTTGAAAATATGTTAACCGAGAAAAGTATCCCAATATTATCAAATGTGGCGAATATATTTATTCTTGCTTTGGATCTACGCATCTGTGCGAATCGGCATTTTCATATTTACAATTGACTAAAACCAAACTTCGTTCCGTCCTGACCGATTCTCATACTGAGGACTCATTGTTATTGTCTTTGTCAGGATATACTCCAAATTATGATGCACTAGTAAAGGAAATGCACACTCAGGTTTCTCATTAATTTAAAAAGTTTGAATGAATAAATGTTATTAATAAGTGCTCATGTTGTTTTAATTCCTCTGGACATAAATTTTTTAACCCATTAAATAAATACTCATGTATGTAGATTATTTACCCCTTAATCATGGAGCTCGCCAAAGTGCACAACGGTATAAAAGCACATTGCAAAAACATCCCCTTCTTACCTAAAAAATAGGTCGATCGCGACACAATTTTAAAATAAAAAGTAGATCTTATGTGCACCAAAATTGGCCACGCCTGGTATATAGGATTCGGCATGGCCGAATATAGCACTCTAACTTGTCTTCAGTCGATTTCACATTAAAAGCGTTTCTCTGAATAATTGTATTTTTCCAGCAAAATTTAGGCTATATAAAGAATTTTTCAGTTATTTTTATGTGACTACTTAGACAAAATTTGCGCCTTTATGTTGTAACACTTTTTTTGACAAGGATTTATGTATTCACAAAAAAAAAAAAACATTTTCTATTTATACAACATCGAACATGAAAATAGTTTCAAGTAAAAGCCCACGAAAATAGCTTTAGGCATCCATAAGGGTAAAATAAATAATATTGGTAATAAAGATTTTTAAGATTTTTATTAACATGTTACGGTAAAAGTTAAAACATGTAAAGTAGCAACTCGTTGTTTACTTTAATACTCATATATTCCTGATTTATTTTCCATATTCTACAAATCTTAAACTTCCAGCCTAGTGACCGAATTGAAATCGTATTACACTCACAGAAAAATATCTGTTAAAACTTACTTAAATGGTGGCACAGTAACTTCTTAAACATTTTCGAAAACTATCATAAATTTGTAGGTTTAATTGTAAAAAGATGTAAAGAAAAAGTTTAAGAGCAAAAAAAAACATATTTCTAAAACAAAGTGTAGTAAATATAACTTTTTTCTATTTTCTTACATTGTTGCTGTAAAAGCAGAAGGCTGTTTGTTGTCGCTACCACATTTGCTTGCATCTTGTTAAAGTTGTACGTATGTTCACATAGTGGGTATGTTATTGTCGTTGCTGCAGTTGCGTTGATTGTTGCTGTTGGTGCTGTTAGGGCGTTAAATTTCGAACAACACACGGATGGAAAAACTTTGTTTGCATTCAAACACAAGTTGTTTGTTTTTTTTATTAAACAATACCGAGGGATGTACCAACATTTTTTGAAAAAATATTAAAGTTTCTCAGTGGTAACAATTAGGATCACATTAAAAAAACGAATTCTCTTTGCTAAAGTTAATTTTTTACACAAAAAATCACTTTCTTAAACTCGGTTATGCTTCCCAATTTTACGCAAACTTGAAAGGCATCTAAGGATAAACAAGTAAGAGTGCTAAAATCGGCCATGCCGAATCTTATACACCCTTCGCCATAGTAATGCTAGATGTTGTGTTACCCTCGTATGCTTCTTTGAAAATTTTTTTTAAACTTTTTTGTAAATTTTTTTTTTCAAAATTTTTACGTAAATTTTTAAGTATTTTTGAATTTTGAATTTTGCACCGTCATATTAACGTACATAGTTTAGCTGAACACAGACTGGATTGGAATAGCGGGAGTGGTACCTCTCATACAAAGTGAAAAATTATTATCCTGTATCTAGAGAACTGCACTAGGTCGTTCCTTGGAATTTTGCACCAATAACCGCCATATTAATCTACATAGTTTAGTTAAACACGGACTGAATTGGAATACCGGGCGTGGTACCTCCCATACAAAGTGAAAAATTATTAACCTGTATCTAGAGAAGTGCACTAGCTAGCACCTTGGAATTTTGCACCAATCACCGCCATATTAACGTTCATATTTTAGCTATACATAGACTAGATTGGAATAGCAGGAGTGGTACCTCCCATACAAAGTGAAAAATTATTATCCTGTGTCTAGAGAACTGCACTAGGTAGCGCCTTGGGATTTTGCACCAATCACCGCCATATTAACGTACATAGTTTAGTTAAAAACAGACTGAATTTAAATAGTAGGCGTGGTACCTCGCATACAAAGTGACAAATTATTATTGTAAACATAGAGAACTGCAATAGGTAGCGCCTTAGAATTTTGCATCAGTAACACCCTTAATAAGAAACATTGTGTAGAAAAAACACAGACTGAATTTGATACCTCCTATGCAAAGTGAAAAATTGTTATCGTGTTAATACGTATAGTCTAGCAAAAAACAGGTTTGATGGGAAAATTTTTGTCGTGAGAATAGTGTGCGTTTTCGCGTCAAAGGTTAGTTATACTTTTTTATTCTATTTTTTGTGGATGGGTGAAGCTTTAATATTCTGTAATATTATTATATTAACATGCATAATTCTCATTGTGTTTTGTAGAATTTTATTACTTATAGAGTATTTTTGGCTTCTCTAAAATTAGGAAAACGGTTTCCTGATGATCTGGCCTGAGCAACCATTGAAATAAGTATAGGGACTAGCTCTTTCCCCCAACAAATAAATTGCATTTTTATTATAAAACGTTATGGGTAATTAGCATAATATTAAATAAGATTTCATACTGTTATTCATTCGTTTTAGGCCTCTATCGAACACCTTTTATAACAACCCTCCTATATTTAAAAATGCTAAACTATTGCATTTACATTAAGCCATCTTGGGGAATAAGTATTATGATGTTGCTACTGCTGTTGATTTTTACTCTTTATTTCTTTCTAAAACTCTAGAGATCTTTCTGCTTTCCTTCTTTAAAACATGTTTAGGGATATTGTTTAAATATCCAGCAAACCATAACATAGCGCTATTTTCGTATTATTTCTAAACAAAAAAAAAAAAAAAAAAAAAAAATCTGTTTGTTTGTAACGCATGAGCTGCTCGATTTAAATGGGTTTTCCATAGTAAACACTACATTATGATTAAAAAAATTTTTTTTTGCTTTTAAAGCAAAAGCTAAAGCAAAATGTACAAGTACAAGAAGCTTAGAAAGATGTAGCAAAATGTAATCGTATGCATGTAAATATTGTGGCAAAATATTACAAAAAAGAAAACTTGCAAAAAATAAAATCTAGCCTGGTTTTCAAATACTTTTTATACACAGAGAAAAAAAAACAACTAAAACATACTTTGTTACAATATGCAAATTATTGAAGAAAAATTATATGCAACTCTTTGAAAATACATCAGATGGGTGGGTTTTGTTATTCCTTCCCACTAAATCTCTTAACCAAATCTTAGAGCAACGGCAAAAGAAAACAGCACAATCATTTTATTACAATAAATTATTATTAAGGTGGAATAGACTCGTATGCAGTTGTGTAAAGTTGATTAGAAAATATGTATTGTGAAACTGTGTAAGAAGCAAATTGAAATAGAGTGTAAAGAATATTTAAAGTGACCCAGCTGTGTATTTGTTTTTTTTTTGTTGTTGTTGTTTTGGTATGGCATATCTAAGCAAACTCTGCGGTTCCAACAAATTTGGTATTGTAATGTAATTTCGCCATTTTTGAGGTTTTTGGCACATTTTGCATAAGTGAATATTTTTTTCTTTATTTGCAGGTTTTGTTTTACATTTCATATTATAAGTAGCTATATGTCAAAAAATAGAAGAAATATTTGTAAATAAAACGATGGAGTAGCATTAAACCGAAAACTTTTATTTCATACTTCTTGCAAAAAAAACCGACTTCAAAACAGATAGAAGGGCACCAATTCTAAACTAAAAATGTAAGAAGTAATCTGTAAGAATTAGATTTAAACCAGATAAAAGATGCGCCAAAATTAGAGGGAAAAAAATAAAGACTATTGAATGTCAAGCCTCTCCCTATTACTGTTCAAAAGTTAAACTATTTTCACCAGCATCCGTCTTGTATGGGGACACCATTCAAGCCTCTGTCTATAACGGTTTCAAAGATAGGGGCACACAGATCACATAACATCAACTATTCGGACACCTTTTAATTTACAATGTTAAATTAAAGACCTGTTGTTATATAGGACTTGGCCACAAAGATTCTTTGTAAATTTCAACTATCTGTCTATTACGGTTCAAAAGTTTAACCCTATATATCAAATTACATTAACTATTGGGATACCCTTTACATTATAATTCCAAATATTTATACTTGTTATTATACCAAAGAAAGTAGTGGATATTCTGCCTAATTTTCAAGTATTTGTGTTTAACCGGTCAAAAGATAGGGCCATATAGATCAAATTACATAATTTACGGGGACACCCGTAAATTATGTAATTCAAATTGTATACTTGCTACAGTGGACTTTGCAATACAGGTTGCTTGTAAATTTCAGCTGTCTGTCTCTAACAGCTCAAAAGTTTGGCCACATACATAGAATTACATTAACTATTGGGACACCCTTTTAGTTCCAAATTCAAAATTTTATAATTTTTGTTATAGCTGACTTAGCACTACAGGTTCTTTGTATATTTTAGCGGTTATTCAAAAGTATGGCCATATACATCAAATTAAATGAACTATTGGAGCACCCTTTAATTTAAAATTTTGAATATTTATACATTTTACTATAATGGTCATTGTAATCGACATTCTATCAAATTTTCAAGGTTTAGTCTATAACGGTTCAAAAGATAGATCCAAATAGGTCAAATTATGTCACCTATGGGAACACCCTTTAAATTTTAAATTTATTTTTTTATTAATTTCTGCTGTTGGGAGCTATAGCGGCACGCAATTTATTAAAATTTTAATTTTCTGCCCTTTACGGTTCTTAATACATGTAAAAAACATGTATGTTGTATGGGGACACCCTTTAATTTTTAATATATTGAACTGTTTTTAAAATGAAAGCATAACCTGAAAGCATAACCTTACAAATAAAGAAAAAAATTTTAAAATCGGTTCAGAAATGGCTGAGTTCTGCGGTTACATACATAAAAATAAAGCAACATTCAGACAATAGATAACCTCCTTCTTTTTTGTAGTCGGTTAAAAAGTATCACTACTCTAGACCCAGATATAGGATAATTACTTCGTATGGTGGTACCCCAAAATAAGCGCTAATCTCAGAGTACACCATTTCAAGTCTCTACTTAGTACTTACACTGGGACTAATAAATAAATAATTAGATAAATAATTTTCCATTTCATTAGCAATGAATTATAAATAATTTTAAAATTGTTTATACCCTTCACCAGAGGTGGAAAAGGTATAACGCTCCTTTATTGCAACGTAGTAATAACTCGAAAAATCAAAAATTTGAAGTTACTTAAGCAAAATAACTCCTTGATAGATTTTTTAAATGTAAACAAAATTTTTGCCTTATATCTCAATCTGAACCGATATTATAGCGAATAAATATTACGCAATGAGATTACACTTTTAAAACTTAAATTGCGTTTTGCTAAGTTTGATTTTTTTTTGACATATGACTACGTTGCAATAAAGGAGCGATATGTAACGGGTGTTTTTTTATAGAGGTATAGAACTTTAAGTTGCAATAAAACAACGATGGATTATTCTATTGACATGAATTTTATTTTTCCGAAAGATAATCTTGTGGCATTACATTTTAAATATGATTTCTGGCATATGACCGCCACCACGGCTGGCGCGAATGTAGTCCAATCTGGACGTCCAATTTTCGATGACTTTTTCCAACATTTGTGGCCGTATATCGGCAATAACACGGCGAATGTTGTCTTCCAAATGGTCAAGAGTTTGTGACTCATCCGCATAGACCAATGACTTAAGATAGCCCCACAGAAAGTAGTCTAGCGGTGTTAAATCACAAGATCTTGGAGGCCAATTTACAGGTTCAAAACTTGAAATTAGGCGGACACCAAACGTGTCTTTCAATAAATCTATTGTGGCACGAGCTGTGTGACATGTTGCGCCGTCTTGTTGAAACCACATCTCCTGGACATCATGGTTATTCAATTCAGGAATGAAATTGTTAGTAATCATGGCTTTATACCGATCACCATTAACTGTAACGTTCTGATTGATTCCACCAGCCCATAAAGCGCACCAAACAGTCAGTTTTTCTGGATGTAACAGTGTTTCCATATACACTTGAGGATTACCTTCACTCCAAATGCAGCAGTTTTGTTTGTTGACATAGCTATTCAACCAGAAGTGCGCTTCATCGCTAAACAAATTTAGCTTATGAAAATCGGGAACAACAGTAATCTTGTTTTGAGCCCAAATTGCACTATTTGCAAGCGTTGTTCAGGCGTGAGTCTATTCATGATGAATTGCCAAACCAAAGTGGGAAAAATCACTTGACAGCTGTTAAATCGGTCGCGATCTTAAAAAGTAATGCCAACTTAAAGTTCTATACCTCTATAAAAAACTCCCTTTATATAAGTTTGTCATTCCGTGTATAATTTCTACCCAGGATGATAGGAGACAAAGTTACGTGTCACGAAACTGACGTCCTATTGGCTAATAATTCTGAATATGAGTATAACAGTGATACCGTTTGGTTACATTTTTTTACATTTTTCGTAACATTTCGTTACATTTTTCTGACTTTTGGTACAAAAGATGAAAACTAGTTAAAACTTTTTGAAAAGAAACCCATAATTTTTCTTAGTCTGGTTCTGGCAACACTGGAGAATATAATTATAAATCATGAGATTTTATTTGCAGGGTTGCCAATTTTTGCCTAGTACTTTTTATTTATTTGCACGAATTTATTTGAAGCAATTTGTTGGTTACAGACTTGGTAACCGTACATTGACCGAACAACGTCACCTATCGGGAAAACATGCGCATGGTGTAGCAGACAAGATTATCGTCAAGACAAGAATTACTCTTGATTTCTACAATATTCATTTTCGACCCCATAAAGTATATACATACATATATTCTGGATCCTTATACATAGAGAAGTTGATTAAGCCATGTCCGTTTGTGTTCGGGTTGAAATCAAATTTGCCAAGGCACCCGAAGAGATACAACAAATTTAAGACCACCAATCTGCCATAGGCATAGTTTAGAAAATTTCGCTAATGGATTTCAGCAACATCAGACCATTTTCTTTGAGGCTGCGATACTACTCAATACTTAACCATTGGGCACTCAATAGTACTCAATACTTTAGTTTATATAATACCAACTCACTGTTAATCAGATTTTTAAAAAAAGTTGTTTAAATTTCTATTTAATTTGTTACTAAAACTATAATGATAAAAGTATTGAGTAACTAGTTTTTAACCGACTTCAAATAAGAAGGAGGTTATCTATTCGTCTAATGTTGCTTTTTTTATGTACATATGTAACCGCAGAACTCAGCCATTTCTGAACCAATTTAAAATTTTTTTTTTATTTGAAAGGTTATGCTTTCAGGTTGGTCCCATTTTAAAAAGCGTTCATTATAATTAAAATTAAAGGGTGTCCCCATACAACATACATGTTTTTTACGTGTATTAAGAACCGCAAAGGGCAACAAATTAAAATTTTAAAAAATTGCGTGTCGCTATAGCTCCCAATAGCAGAAATTAATAAAAAAAAAATAAATTTAAAATTTATAGGTTGTTCCCATAGGTGACATAATTTGACCTATTTAGCTCTATCTTTAAAACCGTTATAGACAAAACCTTGACAGAATGTCGATTAATATGACCGTTATAATAAAATGTATAAATATTCAAAATTTTAAATTAAAGGGTGCTCCAATAGTTCATTTAAGTTGTACACAGACCGCTGAAATTTACAAAGAACCTGTATTGCTAAGTCCTCTATAACAAAAAGTATGAAATTTGAATTTGGAAATAAAAGGTTGTGCCAATATTTAATGTAATTCTATGTATGTGGCTAAACTTTTGAACTGTTATAGACAGACAGCTGAAATTTTCAAGAAACCTGTATTCCAAAGTCCACTGTAGCAAATATACAGTTTGAATTTAGAAATTAAAGGGTGTCCCCATAAATTATTTAATTTGATCTATATGGCCCTATCTTTTGAACCGTTAAACATAAATACTTGAAAATTAGGCAGAATGTCCACTACTTTCTCTGGTATGATAACAAGTATAAATATTTGGAATTATAGTGTAAAGGGTTTCCCAATAGTTCATGTAATTTGATATATATGGTTAAACTTTTTAACCGTTATAGACAAATAGTTGAAATTTACAAAGAATCTTTGTGGCCAAGTCCTCTATAACAACAGGTCTTTAAATCCTATATTTGAAACCGTTATAGACAGAAGCTTGAATGGTGTCCCCATAAAAGACGGATGCTGGTGTAAATAGCTTAACTTTTGAACAGTAATAGGGAGAGGCTTGACATTCAATAGTCTTTATTTTGTTCCCTCTAATTTTGGCGCATCTTTTATTTGGTTTAAATCTAATTCTTACAGATTACTTCTTACATTCTAAGTTTAGAATTGGTGCCCTTCTATCTGTTTTGAAGTCGGTTTTTTTTGCAAGAATTATTAGTATAAATGAAATAAATTTGAGTATATATAAAATATCGACTAAATATACCCGGCTATTGTATTCTATTGCTCACTTCATTTGGTAAAGTATATATACTGATAATAAAACTGTAACAGGACTATTTCTGTACATGAAATATTTTTTGAAAACAGCAATTTTTAGAATTTTAATAAAATATTGTGAGAAGTACCTTAGAAAATTGGTTCAAATACTTTTTTCCACAAAGTTGTAATGCTTTTTTAAACTTTTTTTATTTTTTTTATATTTATTTATGAAATTATGTAATAAAAAAGCCTTCAGAGGCCAAAAAACTGTGTAATTGAAAATAATAAATTTCGACCTGAATTTTGATCACAAGTTCAGATATTTCATTAATATTAAGATGGAAGTGAAACATAAAAATGTATGCTTCATTTCTGATTTTGCTATTTAATTTAATCATTTAAATTAAATTAACAATCAACTGAACTCAATTTTTTTTATATAAAAAATCTGTATTTGGTTGATTTAAAATAAAATCTATAATTTTTAAAAAATTATATTCGGAATTTTGTCATATAACATTGTTTAATTCTAAACACGCATAATTCCTTTAAAATTTATTAAATAAATATTTTATGAAAGAACCATATATAATCATATATGATAATTATAATCATAACCATAATCATAATAATGTGCCGAATTATCTCATATTTTAGCTCTTGAATTGTTGCTGGCTTATCGACGTACACTTTTTCTTTTAAATAACCCCAAAGAAAGATGTCTAACGGTGTCAAATCACATGATCTTGGCGGGCGGCGAATTGACATCGCCGCCACATGAGATAACACAGCCGTTGAATTTGTCGCGAAAACGAGCCATTGTTTCGTTAGCTGTGTGGCAAGTGGCACCGTCCTGTTGAAACCACATATCGTCCATATTCATATCTTCCAATTCGTTATTATCTCACTATAGCGAACACGATTCACAGTAAATGCCTGACCGGCTTCGTTTTGGAAAAAATACGGCCCGATGATGTCACCAGCCCATAAACCGCACCAAACAGTCACTCTTTGTGGGTGCATTGGTTTTTTGACAATCACTGTTTGATTATGTATCATTTGCCCAAATGCGGTAATTCTGCTTATTGACGAATCCACTGAGGTGAAAATGTGCCTCATCACTGAAGATGATTTTCTTTGAAAATTGATCAACCACTGTTGCCATTTCTTGACACCATTCACACAGGTTTCAGTACTTAAGTCAGTTGAAACTTGTAAGCGTGTAAACGCAAGTCTTTATGCATAACGTTCATCAACGACGAGCGTGAGAGGTGCAATTGTTGAGAACGACGAGTTGAGGTGGACAGCTCTTCAGCCACAGTAACGGGAACGAGCTGTACTGGAGCTGTACTGTACATCTCTCTGTACTGACCTGGTTTACTAAAATTTTTGCACGACTTTTCAGATTGTACGCACATTTGGAAGACTAAATTGCCAAAGAAATCACGAAGTGCATGATAAGCATTTTGATTTGAACGCCCATTTTCATAATAAGCCTTTAGAGCGTTGCTCGATTGTGTATCTTTCCATGGTTCAAATTGAGTTGGTCTGAAATTGAAAAATATTAAATATCAAATGCAGAAAAAAGCTTGACGTTTAGGTGTGGTTCACATTTTATATCAGCCCTTAAAATTTAACCGCCCAATATTACGAATGGTTCGGGCTATATTTGCCTTAAGGGTGTGAATCGTTTCTGGATTATTCCTATCTGGAATCTGGATTGATTTAAAATAATTGCAAGTATTCCAGTTGTTATTATACAAAATTGTATTAAGAGAATTTAAAGTTTTAAAATTTATTTCCTCCTATTTATGAAATTTTATTTATTTATTTGCTTGTAACAACTTTAAATATTAAATGTTTGTTCTTTATTTTTATTTATTAACTACTGACACTTGTGTTTTGTCTTGTTCTTAAGAAAAAGGAAACAACTAATTAAGAATATTAATTAAGCCGTTTAGTTTAAAGTTTAAACTTTTATTATAATTGTTGTTCTTATTGTTGTTGCTGGTGGTGTTTTTCATTTCAATTTTACACTCAATTAAAATTAAACAGAAATATCATTTAATAACACACAATCTTGAATTTTTAAATAAATTACAAGATTTTTAAATGCACTCACATACATATTTTTTTCTTCTTTTTATTGAAGAGGCAAATTATTTTAAAGTTCTTAATTAAGTAAGTGTGAACACGATAGGGTGTGCTAGGGGTCATATTAAACAATAATTTGATTAAGAAATTTAAGAAAGGCAATTAAATGAAGCCTGAGAAACGGAAAAAAGGAAGACCATTCCCATTAATATGAGGAAATAAAAGCAAACCTGTCACACACGTAGGTTCCCTTTTCAGTACAACTTTAAAAATATAGGTTGTTAATTTTTTCACGCCTTATGGGGCACCCTTTAATTTTTAATTATTTTTTATACTAGAGCATAGTACTAAATACCCTGTGCAAATATCAATTGTCTGCCTATAACGTTTAGAAGAGAAGGCTAAATGCCTCAATGCCTAAATACCTCACGACATCTAGGGAACACCCTTGTATATTTATTAACTTTATTTTCGTCACTTTTTGTTTCAGAAGAAATTCTAAAATATAATCTGTGCAAATTGTAAGTGTTAGCCTATTGCTGTTCAAATATAAGGACCTTCTATGAAAATATCCGAAGCCTATATAGTGCAATTCGAATAAATCTTGCAAAAAAAACCGACTAAGAAACAAATATATGTGCATCAATTTTAAACTAAAAATTTAAAAGGAAGTAATCTGTAAGAAATAGTACTCAAATCAAATACTTTTAGGCCCATTATTATAACTTGCCTTTAGCTAAAGTTAGGATTTTGTTGGAGCGATAAAAAATTTTTCTCTAATAAAAGTATGCTAAAAACCACTTTTAACTATCACTTACTATAAGGACAAGTTATAGCAATGAGCATTATCCTCATTATTATAGCGAAAAACTACTTATCGCTCCAACAAAATCATAACTTTAGCTAAAGGCAAATTATAATAATGGGCCTTAAACTTGTTGCTCTAACGGACATAGTAATATACGTTCTGTACATTCAAATGTCTATCCATAACTGCTAAGCAGATAAAGCCATTTACGACAAATTACGTTAGATATGAGGGCACCCTTTATTTTTTTACACATATTATTATTGACACAGTAATAAAAAGTAACGGTTCCAAAGATATGGCCATATAGCTTAAAGAATATCACCTAGGGGACACCCTTTAATGTACAATTTTAAATTAAACACTTATTTTAAAGGATAGATTCTTTGTAAATTTCAAATGTCTGTCTAAAACGTTTCAAAAGTTTGGCCATATGCAACAATTTACATCAACTATTGCGACACCCTTTATAACTTTAAATATTTATAAATGTTATTATACAGGACATAGTAGTGGAGATTGTGTCTAATTTTCTAGTGTTTGTCTATAACGGTTCAAAAGATAGGGCTAGATAAGTAAAATTATATCAATTATGGGGACACCCTTTAGTTTCGTAATGTAAATTATATACTTGATGTTATAAGGGATTTAAATATATAGGTTATTTGTAAATTTAAACCGTCTTTCAGTTACGGTTCAAAAGTTTTGCAATATACATCAAATTACATCAACTATTGGGACACCCTTTAACTTCTAATTATAAATGTTTAATTTCTAATTATAAATATTAGACATTCTGTCTAATTTTCAAGTCTACAATGGTTCAAATGGCTCATATATTTAAATTTACGTCACATAACGGAACATTTAATTTTTAAGTTTATTTTTTTTTTATTAATTTCTGTTATTGGCAGCTATAGTAATAAGCAGTTTTTTACGGTTCATAATACACGTTAAAAACACGTATGTTGTATGGGGACACCCTTTAATTTTAAAAATTCTGAACTTCTTTTAAAATGGGACCAATCTGTAAGCATTTCCTTTCTAATAAAGAAAAAATTTTTAAAATCGGTTCAGAAAAGACTGAGTTCTGCGGGCACAAACATAAAAAAGCAATATTCAGGCGAATTGATAACCTCCTTTTTTTGAAGTCGGTTAAAAATAAGGCAATAAAAGTTGAAAACATGTTATGGGGTACACCCTTTAATTGTTGTAGCGGCCATGGCAATACATCTACTGTAAAAACTTTAAGAGTGTAGCTATTACGGTTCAAAAAATAAGGCCGTATATGTCCAAAGCATGTCACTGTCGGAACACCTTTTGATTTTATTATTTGTTATAGTTATACCCTTTCGATGAATATACAAAGGGTCTACCTATTACGTTTCAAAAAATAATGCAATATATGTAAAAAACATGTCACTGTCGGAACACCCTTTTATTTTTAGTATTCATAGTGGCCATGGTAACATATCTTCTGCGTAAATTTCAAGAGTCTACCTATTATGCTGCAAAAGTTGGGCCATAGACATGCAAATCACGTCACTTTCGGAACACCCTTTAATTTTTACCATTTGTTGTAGTGGTCATAGTAGTACACCTCCTGTAAAAATTTCAAGTATCTACCTATTTTCATTCAAAACTTAGGCCATATACATGCAAATCACTTAACTATCGGAGCACCCTTTAATTTTTAGATTTTGCTTTGTTTACTAGTTTATAAAGCGAACGTAGTTTTAAATGCTGTCAGCAAGTTTTAAGTGGTTGCCTTTTACAACTCAAGAAATAAAGTCATAAACGCAAATAATATTTCACTTTCGGAACACCCTATAAATATTAGTATATGTTACTATAGCGGCTACAGTTATACATACACCTTCTGTGAAAATTTCAAGAGTCTACCCTATTATAGTTTAAAACTTACGTCATATATATATATATATATATATATGAATCATGTCCTTATCGGAACACCCTTTAACTTTTAGTTTTTTTTTTTTATATAGCGAACGTTTTTCTATATAGCGAACTTTAAATTACTGTTTGTAAATTTTAGTTGTATGCCTTCTACAGTTCAAGAAATAAAAACATATATTCGTGAAAAACACATCTCTATCGGAACACCATATAAGTTTTAGTTTAGTTGCTGCTATAGCGGCAACAGTTATACATCTTCTGTAAAAGCTGCAAATGTGTACCTATTATGGTTTCAGAGATAAAAGGCGCTGACAGACGGACGGAAAGATGGACAGACATTTTAGCGAAAAAAATAGGGTAACGTTTTTACCCTTTGGGTACGGATCACTAAAATCACATTTTTTAAAACTGCGATTTTTATCAAAATTTTGATTACTAAAAAAATTAATTTTAATTGTTATATGCTGAATTAATAGATGAAGCCTTTGAACACAATCGCATCTTCTTAGTAGGACTAAGTTGTCTTTGCCAAAATCCATTTTTAGTGAACAGTTCATAACGAACTTCAGTGATTTTTTCTAATTTTAGCGATTTGCTTCTAATTTATACGATATTAGCTTTATATAGATTTATATTCTTAGGCCCTTATAATGAGTTGCATTCGTTTTGCACTATAGTTTTCTATCGAACGCTATAGTGCTTTCGATGTTTATTGAAAATTTAAGTTTTTATCAATTTTTTATTGTTTTTTTTTACAAATACCACTGTAAATTATTTTATTTTAATTTCATGCAGGTCTAAGTTGTCAATACAAAAAAATAATTGAAAAAACTTTGAACAAAAACCCTCATGTCGCAAAATGAATATGCAAAAAGTTCAAGCTGCAAAAAAAAGAAGAAACCACGCAGGAGCTAAATTGTATGGGGCACCTGTTAGAACAACAGCAAAGTATATATAAATTCTTCTTCTTTTTAACTATGCCAATCAACCTAGAATGGCAGTGTAATGGAAAAAGGCTTCTGGAGACTATAAGTCCATGGTGAAGTCTTTACTTAATTTATGTTATATTTATTTATATTTTATTGTTTTTCATTATTTTAGTCTTCGTTAGATTGTAAAATTTTCTTGTTTTTTCTTTAGTTTATAATTTTGTTTTTAAACCATTTTATATGTATTGTATTTTCATTATTTTAAGTTTATTTTTCGTTTATTAATTTTCCTTGTAATATCGATAACCGCAACGATTGCACATGGCTGATTAATGCAACCACCAATTAACTGTACTACAGTAAAGCTAATCGTGGAAGCCAATTACGCAGTGCAAGAGTGAGACTTAAACCACTCGAAGGCCTAGCAACAAGAACGGCCCGATTGACTTTAAACGATAACGACAACGACGCCGCGCGCACGTGTTCCTCCACCCAGAGCTACTTTACGAATATCTCCTATATAAATTAATAATAAAATATTTACTTACAGTGCCAGCTAATAAATATATACTATTGTGAATAATTGATTTGAGTCAAATTCACAATAGCGCTATTTTTATCAAATGTGCGCCATAATACCCAATGGAAATTCGTTTCATCAGCTCTTTCAACTACAGTCGAAGATCGAAAGTTGCTCACAATAGGTACCTTATTATTGTCTTATGTTAGACAAAAAAAATGGATTTTAAAAAGAATAAGTTTATTTCCTTTTACTATAATCGTCTTTCTTGAAACCATGTTGTCTAGTATAAAAATAAATACCACAGTTAACATTAAAATTATATATTTTTGTACAAATTTAAAAGAAATATTAAAATGCTTCCATTTATATATAAAATAATTCTTGCAAAAAAAACCGACTTTAAAACAGATTCTAGACTAAAAATTAAAGAAGTAATCTGCAACAATTTAAACCAAATAAAAAACATGCGCCAAAATTAGCGGGAAAAGAAGTAAAGACTATATGAATGTCAAGCCTCTAAGCCTCTCCCTATCACTGTTCAAAAGTTAAGCTATTTGCACCAGCATCCATCTTTTATGGGGACACCATTGAAGCCTCTGTCTATAACGGTTTCAAAGATAGGGCAACATAGATCAAATAACATCACATATTGGGACACACTTTAATTTACAATTTTAGATTAAAGAGTTGTTGTTATAGAGGACTTGGCCACAAAGAATCTTTGTAAAATTCAACTGTCTGTCTATAACGGTTCAAAAGTTTGGTCAAATATTTCAAATTAAATGAACTATTGGGACACCCTTTACATTATAATTCCAAATATTTATACTTGTTATTATACCAGAGGAAGTAATGTACATTCTGCCAAGTGTTTGTCTTTAACGGTTCAAAAGATAGGGCAATATATGTCAAATAACATCATTTATGGGGACACCCTTTAATTTCTAACTTATAATTGTATACTTGTTATAGTGGACTTTTCAATACAGGTTCCTTCTAAGTCTGTCTGTCTATAAAAGTTCAAAAGTTTGGCCACATACATAGAATTACATTAACTATGGGGACACCCTTTTATTTCCAAATTCAAATTTTATAATTTTTGTTATAGCGGACTTAGTAATACAGGTTCTTTGTAAATTTCAACGGTCTGTTGTACAACTGTTCAATACTATGGCCATATACAAACATCAAATTAAATCAACTATTGGGACACCCTTTGATTTAAAATTTTGAATATTTTATATATTTTATTTTTTTATATTTGTTATATTTTTTATGATAACAGTCATAGTAATCGACATTCTGTCAAATTTTCAAAGTTTTGTCTATAACGGTTCAAAAGATAAGCTCAAATATGTCAAATTACGTCACCTATGGGGACACCCTTTAAATTTTTAATTTATTTTTTGACTACTTTCTGTTGTTGGGAGTTATAATGATATGCAATTTTTTAAATTTTAATTTGGTGCCCTTTACGGTTCTTTATACACGTAAAAAACATGTATGTTGTAGGGTGTCCCCCCTTTAAATTTTAAAACAATGAAGTGTTTTTAAAACGGGGCCAAACTGTTACACATAATGTTTCAAATAAAAAAAAAAATTAAAATCGGTTCTGAAATGGCTGAGTTCTTCGAGCATATACATAAAAAAGCAACTTTCAGATGAATTGATAAACTCCTTCTTATTTGAAGTCGGTTAAAAAAACCTGTTTGAAAGCAATTGCAGTAAATTCGTTATACATACATGTCGCACACTAAATCATAAATCGTCACCCAACTTAAAATTTATCGAAAATCTTTCTTTCATAAACAACTCCACAGATTAAATCTCCAACGGCCACAAAAATTCGGTTTGTATCACTATTTGCTTTAACTTTGAAACAACCGTTACTGTCGAACTCAGTTTATTTACAAAATACAACCATGTTTTTTAAAAACAGTTTTTTGTCTCTTTTGAAGAGTTGTGAATTTTAAGTTGCGACTCTTTATGAATCAGAATGCGATATATACTTTTAAACATTAAGCTGCAACATATAAAACTTTAACACTAAATCGTATTTATAAAACTGTACTGTCACTTTTTGTTAAAATATTTTGATATCAAATTTTATTCGAATTCGCTATGGTTTTTGTTGTTATTGTCATAATTGTTTATTGGTTGGGCATAAAATGAAAAAAACCAACAGTCAGCCACAAATATTTGTTTGTAGAACTTTTAAAAAAGTTGTCATCATAATATTTAGACAATGTTATATACAACACACACATACACCACATCTACATCTGAATGTATGTATATTTACTAACACATTTATAAATGTAAATGCTTTTGTATGCCCAGCACTGCTCAAATATTGGTTACAGCTCGATGATCGTTGCACACAAAGTAGATGCAAAAACACATGCAATAAAAAAGACAGGTTCTGGATAATAGAGAGGTAACACGGAAGTGGGATAGGGATGAAAAAACCAGTTAAGAAGAAAAACATGATAGACTTATTTTCCTATTTTTCTAAAATATATGTAGTTAAATTAAAGGTTTCAATTTAATTAATATATTGATTGATTTAACAAAACACTTTATTAAGAAAGAACATTTTATTATTTTAATTAATTTGAATTTTATTGGTTTGGCTTAGATGTAAATAAATAAATAAATAAATAAATAAATAAATAAATAAATAATAAGACAGTTAGTGACAAGGGGTTTAAAGAAAAACAAGTGACGACACTACAAAATTAAAAAAAAATACCTGAAGATGACCAACAAATATCGGCCGAAATATCGGATTAATAAAATAATTAAAAAAAAAACCAAAGTTTTTCAAAATTTATTCATTTATAAAGGGTGTTTTTTATAGAGGTATAGAACTTTAAGTTGGCATTACTTTTCAAGATGGCGACCGTTTTAACAGCTGTCAAGTGATTTATTCTCAGTTTGGTTTGGCCATTCATCATGAGTAGACTCACACCTGAACAACGCTTGCAGATGGTGCCCAAAACGAGATTACCGTTGTTTCTTCTTTTCATAAGCGCATTTTGTTTAGCGATGAAGCGCACTTCTGGTTGAATGGCTACGTCAACAAACAAAACTGCCGCATTTGGAGTGAAGGTAATCCTCAAGTGTATGTCGAAACACCGTTACATCCAGAAAAACTGACTGTTTGGTGCGCTTTATGGGCTGGTGGAATCATTGGTCCGTACTTTTTCAAAAACGATGGTGGCCAGAACGTTACAATCAATGGTGATCGGTATAGAGCCATGATTACTAATTTTTTCATTTCTGAATTGAATAACCATGATGTCCAGGAGATGTGGTTTCAACAAGATGGCGCAACATGTCACACAGCTCGTGCCACAATAGATTTATTGAAAGACACGTTTGGTGACCGCCTAATTTCACGTTTTGGACCTGTAAATTGGCCTCCAAGATCTTGTGATTTAACACCGCTAGACTACTTTCTCTGGGGCTATGTAAAGTCATTGGTCTATGCAGATAGGCCACAAACGCTTGACCATTTGGAAGAGAACAAACGCCGTGTTATTGCCGATATACGGCCACAGATGTTGGAAAAAGTCATCGAAAATTGGACGTTCAGATTGGACTACATCCGCGCCAGCTGTGGCGGTCATATGACAGAAAACGTATTTAAAATGTAATGCCACAATATTATCTTTCGGATAAATAAAATTCATGTCAATCGAATAATCTATCGTTGTTTTATTGCAACTTAAATTTCTATACCTCTATAAAAAACACCCTTTACTAAGACCTTAAGCCAAACCAACAAAATTCAATCATAATAAAAACACATAAAAATTTATTTTAATTAAGAAATTTATTAGGCCAATTAAAAGTTTTATTAAATGTGTGTCTGCAGTTAATTAAAGCCTTTAATTGGTGCAAAAAGTTTTCCTGTGCTTTTTAAGTTTTGATATTTTTAAGAGTCCAAGTTTGTTTTAACTTCTTAATGCTCTTTATATGACTTTCACATAATAATGTAACGCGTATTATGTTTTATAAAAAATATTATTTTCAACTCTAACCGACTTCAAAAAAGCAGAAGTTTATCAAACCGTCTTTCTGAAGAACTTCGTCATTTTTGAACCGATTTGGACGTAATTATTTAAAGACTCTTGCTTAAATATTGGTCCAATTTAACAAAAAAAAAATTCTTATAATTAAAAATGATTTTAAAGGGTGTCCCCATACCAAACTTCTTACATTTACGAATCTTTTGAGTCGCCAATGACACTGTAACGTGGTTTTGTCGTAGGCTGAGTTAGCTTAGTCTTGTCCAGGGCTTACTTACAGATCAACATATCAAATTTGCACAAAGAGCGTATCACTATAGCTGCAAATGTCTCGATAGACTATTTGGTAGAGCCCTAGTCTATCAGCCTGGGGGGTTGCCAATTCGATTCCCGCCCAAGACTTCGGGTTTTTTGTGCAGAAAAGCAAAAAATTCGCCGGCAGTCTTTAAACAAGCAGTAATAAAAAATAAACTTATAATTTAAAGGGTGCCCCATAGCTGATACTACTTGACATAAATGTCTTTTTCCTTTGAATATTCCACAGAGACACTTGAAAATTAACAACAACAAATATTAAATTTAAAATTGTATTAAAAAGGTGCCCCCTTAGGTGACATAGTTTGGCATATAAAGCTTAATCTTTTAAACCATTGCTGGCAGACACTTTAGCAGAATGTCTAAAACTATGTTCACTATAAAAACATGTATAAAATTGTAGGTACGATTTACAAAGATTGCTTATTTCTGTATTGACAAAAGAAAAATAAAATTAAAGAGTGTCACCATGGTTAATTTAATTTTCCATGTATGATCTTAATTTTTGAACCAGTATAGACAGCGTAAAATGCGTATTATTATGACCGCTATAACAAGTAATAAAACAAAAAGATTTACACCCACCAGATACGTATTTCAAGGCACATAGCTTATGTTTTGAATAATAGTACTAGGCAGATTCACAGATTGTATACAAGTTTATCCGCTGAAATAAAAAGTAGTAAAAATTATAACCAAGCAATACTGAGTAAAAAAAGCTATAGATGTATAATTTTAAAAACCTGTTATTAATTTAGTTATATTTTAGACTAGCTGTGCCTACACACGTTGTGTGCGTCTTGAAAATATATTGTTGGATTTTGCTTTGAAAGTAATTCACACCAAATTTTAGGACTCTTACTTTTATAGTGCTTTACGTGTACGTATTTACCTTATATAAAGGTACCCATCCCTGGATAATATTCTAAAATTTTATTAAAATTCTAAAATTCTTAAAATTAAATGTAATTCCACAAAGTAAAAATACTATTTGGCAGTAAGTAATTCATATTTTGTCATTATTTTAAAGCAGCCCCATCTGTTGCGCATTCGTGTTTAAAATAGCCCGCTTTCAATTAATATTTTGCCATTATTTTAAAACACCGCCATCTGTTGCGCAAGCGTGTTTAAAATATCCCGCTTTTAATTCATATTTTGTCATTATTTTAAAACAGCGCCATCTGTTGGGCAATAGTGTTTAAAAAATCCCGCTTTTAATTCATATTTTTTCATTATTTTAAAAAAGCGCCATCTGTTGTGCAACCGTGTTTAAAACATCCCGCTTTTAATTCGTATTTTGTCATTATTTTAAAACAGCGCCATCTGTTGTGCAACCGTGTTTAAAACATCCCGCATTTAATTCATATTTTGCCATTATTTTAAAACAGCCCCATCTGTTGCGCCAGCGTGTTTAAAATATCCCGCTTTTAATTCATATTTTAAAACAGCGCCATCTGTTGCGCAACCGTGTTTAAAATATCCCGCTTTTAATTCATATTTTGTCATTATATTAAAACAGCGCCATCTGTTGCGCATCCGTGTTTAAAATATCCCGCTTTTAATTCATATTTTGCCATTATTTTAAAACAGCGCCATCTGTTGTGCAACAGTGTTTAAAATATCCCGATTCCAAAAATAAAAGATGCCTTAAAGTATGCAGTACCTTTAAATCGATAAAACAATAGGCCAGACAGACAGACAGACAGATAGACAGGAAATGAGTTACTGTTTTACTTTACTGTGCCCGCCACTTCGTCAGTGTCTCTACAGTATTTTGTTCGATTTTGCTTTGAAAGCAATCCACACCAAAGACCCTTACGTTTTTAGTGCTTCAGTTATGATTTATATATTTACTTTATATAAAGGGGCTCATGCGTACTAAAATATGGCACTTTAAAGTATGCATCTCAGTAAAATTGCGTACTTTCATTGCTTTTTATCCAATTTTTCTTGGAAATAAGATATTTTTGCGAAAAAAAGTATCTTATATTTGAATTAAGATACTAAGATACCTTCAAGCAAAATTTTGTTAAAATTTGTAATTTTTCAGACATACAGACACGAAATAAGTTACTGTTTTAAGAACATCGTTTCCCTTTTAAATTACATATCCAGCACGCCTCTGCTGCCACAAAATCACAACACAATTTTGTAAGTTGTAATATTTTCCAATTTATTATTCATTCTCTTTGGTATACTAGCAGTAACCTATAAAAACCACAGATTAATTAAATTAATTGTATAGATTACAACCAATGATATGCGAATCATACATTTTACAACTCGTGTTACATACAGATTTATTTAAACAAAATGACTATAAAAAAAAGCTTTTTAAATGTTGTTTGCAAAGCAAAAACATTTGTTCAACAAATTTTTCACAAACAAGACAAATTGGTAATATTTCAAAAATTACAACTGCCTTCTATATTTAATTTTGAACAAAAAAAAAAAAAAAAATAATAAAAATTTTTCTCAAACAGTCAAACAATAATTTTAAACGATTTTTAGGGTTCCGTACACAAGTGTAAAAACGAAACCCTATTGTTTTCGCTACAATGTCTGTCCGACTGTCCGTCTGTCAGCGCCTTTTATCTCTGGAACGGTAATAGGTAGACTCTTAAATTTTCACAGATGATGTATAGTTGTTGCCGCTATAGCAACAAATACTAAAACTTATAGGGTATTCCAATATAGAGGTGTTATTTACGAAAATGTGTTTATTTCTTGAACTGGAGGAGGGATACACTTGAAATTTACAAACAGTTATTAAAACTTAGTTCACTACATAAACAAGTATAAAAAAATAAAAATAAAAATTAAAGGGTGTTCCTATAGTGGTGTGAAATGCATGTATAAGGCATAAGTTTTGAACCATAATAGGTAGACTCTTGAAATTTTCACAGAAGGTGTATAGCGGTGGCCGCTATAACAACAAAAATTAAAACTTATAGGGTGTTCCGATAGAGGGTGGTATTTTGATTTATAAGGCCTAAATTTTGAACCATAATTGGTAGACTCTTGAAAATTTTATCAAAAGTGTATAAATGCGGCCACAATAGCAAAAAATACTAAAACGTAGGGTGTTCCAAAGGTGACGTGTTATTTACGTTTATGTCTTTTTTTTGAGCTGTAAGAGGAAACCACTTACAATTTGCAGACTGTAATTAAAACTATGTTTGTTTTATAAACAAGTAAAGGGTGTTCCAATAGTGACGTGATATGCATGTGTATATCCTAAGTTTTGAATGAATAGGTGGAATCTTGAAATTTTTACAGGAGGTGTATAACTATGTCCACTATAACAAATAATAACAATTAAAGGGTTTTCCGCCAGTGACGTGATTTGCATGTATAAAGCCTTATTTCTTGAACCGTAACAGGTAGACTCTTGAAATTTTGTACAGAAGATGTGTTGCCACGGCCAATATGACAATTACTAAAAATTAAAGGGTGTTCCGACAGTGACATGTTTTTCACTTATAGTGACTTATTTTTTAATCGCAATAAGTAGACTCTTAATATATTTATAGAAAAGAAGTTGCCATGGCCACTATAATGAATAATAATACTAAAGGGTGTTCCGACAGTGACAAGATTTTATAAACCGTAATAGATACCCCCTTGATATGTTTACAGTAGATGTGTTACTTCGGCCGCTATAACAAATACTTAAAATTGAAGTGTGTTCATTAGTGACGTGTTTTTCTCGAATATTACCTTATTTTTTTAACCGCAATAGGTAGGCTTCTGATATTTTAATAGAAAGTGTATTACCATGGCCGCTATAAAATCAATTAGATATTAAAATTTAAAGGGTGTTCTAATTATGATGCAATTTTCGCGAATATTACTTTAATTTTAAAATTTAAGGGTGTCCCATAAGACATAAAGAACTAAACAACTGGAATTTTTAAATTATACTGAACATAGTACGGAACCCTGCGTGTGTGAGTTTAACTCGCACTTGACTAATTTATTTATTTTTAGCCAGGCTGCAGAGATGAAAATCCCGTGCGCAATAAACAAAAATACAATTAAAATTATTGATTATTGAAACAGGACTTTGCTGGCATCGTTAATATTTATTTTATTGTATTGTGAGAGTTGTCAAAAGGTGCACTACATTAATATAAATTAAGGCCATGCAGTTTTCAATATGTCACCACCACCACAACAAATTGACAAATTGTGATATGTGAGCATTAAAGAATAATTGGTAGGTGATTGTTTATTAGAGTGAGACAGGTACTTTGTTGCCTTCAAAAAGGATGTCCCTTAAAATTTCTTTACACAACTATAAAAAAAGGTCAAAAACTACAATAACGATTTACACAACTTGTTTCATTCCCTCAGTTAAGTGGAAGAAATTAAGAAAGAATTGCAATTAAGAATAAAACTGATTTATTAAGGACTTCTTGTGATGGACAAATGCCAGCAACATGTGGTTTGTGGTTTTTGCTTTAAATTAATCTAATTTTTTTTTGTCAAAAATCTTTCGACTAAAGCAATTATTTATTACAGCAAATAATCAAGGAAATCCCTTACTTCTATTGATCCTAAATGTCTGCAAATAATTGCACAAATCTAAACAATTGTCGCTGTTAAACATCGTTAAGTCAAATGATTTATGTATTTGAGTGAATGAATGGTCACTGTTCAATAAATGTTTTTTCTACTCTTTGTTAGAGCATCAGTTAGGTATTTGCTTGTAGCTCTATTGTTCATTTTTTTCTTCTGTTGTGTCGAAAACAGCATGTGCCAATATCAAGGACATTTTCGTAATTATACTTGATGCCTATAATTATTGTGTGTATGTCAATTGTTAACTACACACACACACACATATACATATGTTTGTTTGCATGTAGATTTATAAAAAATGAATCATTTTTATTTTTTTGACAAACGAATTTATTTTTTGTTGATTTCGTTTAATTTTGCAATTAAAAGAATTTTGCACATTTTAACAATTACTCAGTGAGCCATAAAGTAAAAATGTAAGAAGATATCATTTCTTAAATTCTTTTATAATATTTTTGATGGAATTAATTGCCGTTAAAACCCATAAATAGCTATCAGGTGGGGCAAGCGAAGTGTGTCATTGTGAACAAAGACAATTTTTTGTTTAAGTCAAACGAAATGTCATTTAAAAAAAAAATTATAGAAAAATTATTTAAAAAAATTAATTAAAGACATTTAAATGGCGAGAAATTCTTTAAACCTAAAGATAAAATAAATTTGTTCTTTGATCGTTGATGCATAAGTAGGTTCGTAGCTCATGTATTCTTGAGATTATTCTCTCGAGAAATTTTTAAAACCCAAAGACAAGTCCTTCAAAGCTATCAGGATCTATTGATTTTAACTAATAATTAAAATCCCTTAAATGACAGTTTTTTTCTTAAGAGAAATAATACTCAGGCAATTAAAGCTTATATTATTTCCTACTTCTAACCACTTGAGCTACAGCACTCTCAAATGGCATTTTTGATGGCCTAGAACAAGTTACTCTTTTATTGAAATTTTTTATGACAATTTTCTATCAATGTGGCTCTATTTTGTTGATTCAGCATAAAATTTTCTTCTTCAACGCACGGGTGGTTTTAAGCTAGTTGCCACAGAAATGTAACCACAAATAACCTCACAAAAAATCTAGTAATGATTAATCTTATGATCTCTATAATGCCAACTGTGATCAGCGAAATATCGAGTAAAAAGGCTTAAGGCATATAACACCGTCCCTTGAAGACAACATATCGTCCACTCACTGCTTTTTGTCGTGATATCAGAGCTGTTTCCTCCTAAGTTCTATGATTTTAATAAATACGACATATTGAGTATAAGTATTATTCAGTCTTGACAGTATCACGAGTATGAGTCATCAAAACTGGCAGTAGTTCGATTTATATCTTCACGCGTTGGCGGCTACTGACAGACTCGTAGATAGGTCTTTTCCTCTGCAAGAAGGCAGTCTAAATTAAGTCATAGGATACCTTTTGACATCCAAAATTACCAGCGCATCCCCCCGGGGGTTCCAATTGTCATTGCAGTACATTCTCAAATGCCTTGACGCGGTTCACTCGGGGAAAATAGGGGCACCATACGCTAGGGTTCCTAGAGCCTAAATCTGGAAGAAAAGGTCGGTGTGTTAAAACATACGGGTCCTTTTCGAGGCCCGAGCAGTGCCCAGAGGACTGGTACCACGGGATTCGGTAGCCCCATAGAGAGCCTATCCTCTCTGTGACCGGTTGTTAGTTAGGTCCCCTTTGGGGATACACGTGGTGGTTGTGGTTTAAGATCGATTTATGTAGTTATGGTGCGCGGTCGATCAAGTGTGCTGTTGCACTCTCAACAGACGGAGTTTGGATACTTTCAAAGCCCTAAGCAAGAGACTATAATATGGATCTAGGATTGCATTGGATAAGGCTTGTCATATTATATAAATTGCTACTCATTGTGACTGCATCACACAAAAATTGCGATTGGTGGCAGTCGTAAAGTGTTGTTATACTACACAATGGGGGCGCTAGTCTACGCTTAAGTTTCACTCGGTGGTAAGACCATCGTCGGGTGATGGCCAACACGGCCAAATACTGGCCGTGTTCTGTATCACGAATTACCAGCGCATATGGAGCTCTGAGAAGATAGAAATCTTTTCTATAAACGGAAATTTTATAATTTCCAATTTGGTTAAAATCAAACAGGACCACTAGTATGGACAAGGATGCCTCTCGCAAGAGGCCGAGGGATTAGTATTCAAAGGAATTTAGTTTATTTATTTAATATTATTCTAATTACCCATAAAGCATTAAACACATAGACAACAGCGGCTACACCGCTACACGTCTACAAATGCCGTTGGCTACAATCGTCGCCGTGTACTCAGCTACTAATTTATGTTGAAGACGACAGCTACATACTTCAAAACTGTAAAAATATTGTAGAAACACATATTTAACTTATAAATAATTACTTTTTCAAAAAATACTTTTATTATATCAAAACAAATAAATAAATTTGCTCAAAACCTTTTGAGTGTAAATGAATTTGTATTTTTAATTTTGTGACATTTTCTTCTGTTGAATAAAATAAAATTGTCGCAAACAAAAATAGAAATTAGCCTAAGTTAGCTACAGCCACAACAGTGGTCGTGTAGCCATGATGTCGTCAAAATAATCGTCTTCTATAAATGTGTGTATTTTAATTTTGACAGGTTGTAGTCGGTATCCTGCTGTCGTCTATGTGTTTTATGCTTAACTTTTTATAATGAAAATGCAATTTATTTGTTGGGGGAAGAGAGCTATTTCCTATACGTATTTTACTGGTTGCTCAGACTAGATCATCAGGAAACCTTTTTATTTTAGTTACTTTTTTTTCGTCGAAGAGATGGTACTCCTCAGGCTAAAGGCATTTGGCAGAAAACCCAGAAAGTTGCTTGGATAAAATCAGTGTACCTGGATAACTGTATTAGCGAAATATCATGGAATACTTGCAGACTGCATGTGGAAGATACAAGGATGGTAGCGTACATTGTGTGTCTAGAATTGATTAGCTTATGAGCACATAAGCATTTAATATATTTGGTGTAAAGGAATAAATATAAACTTTTTTCCTAATCCTCATTTTCTTCCTTTTAGTTTAAGTACACCGAAAAAAATGTTGCACCAATTAAAGGTTTTGATTGGTTTCAGATACAACTTTAATTTCATTTTTAATTAATTCAATTATTCACCTAATTGAAATATTATTTAATTCATTCGTAATTAATTATATAATTGAGTCAATTAAAAAAAAAATAATTAAAATTGCTAATTGGAGCAAACAATTTTTTCTGTGTATATGCAATTTTTATTTTAAATGTTTTATTAACTTCGTTTTAAATAACAATATTCAGTAATCATCGTTTATAGAAAAAATTTGATAATCCAGAAAAATAACAGGAATTTTTAATACATAAATGAGCCCTTGATTATGAAAGTGGTATAAGTCATATATTTCTTGTTTCGAGATATTAAGAGGTTTGCATTTTAAAGGATTAAAAACGTTTTTGTATTATGGCATAAAATATTTTGACAGTTAAATAGTGCCAACAAATAGGTATTTATTATGATTGTGAATTTATAACCATTTTTAAAAGTAAATGTAGTTTTGAAAGGTTGAAATAACTTATACTATTATCAAAATTAACTGCATAACTTTATAAATGACTTAAACCATCAAGGAAAAATTTCAAACTCATTACATTGTAACTAATGGGTCGATTATCGATGACAACCCAACCTTAGTTTTATTGACAGTTGCCGAAATTGAATTACGTATGGCAACTGGCAACTTTTAGTTGCCAGTTGCTGTTGTTTTTTTCGCAGATTAAGCAAAAATGCGGTAAATCTGAATAAAACTAGGTTTATTTTCCATATAATTTTGTATATTTAATAGTTAATAGTTCATATTTAAAACAAAATTTATATAATATTCATACATACATATATATACATGTGAATGTATTTCTTTAAATTGTAGAATTTGAAAACCGTAAAATAGCACAACACTTCAGCAGCCTTTTAGCCTTTAATATAAGAAAAGGAAAGCAATCGACACGTTGTCTTTTGGAAATAATATTTTATTAATTTATTTTTTATATTTACTTTATCTTATTAATTACAGCATTAGAATTAGATAAGTTGCATAGGTATAAATGTAACATTGAATTAATGAAAAGTAAAAATCAAAATTAAACGGAAAATAAATAATTAAATAGGAAGCAATACATTAAGTAATTAACAAATTTATTACATTTTAAAGAATTTATGAATTTTTATAATAACTAATTTACAAGGTTTTTAACTGGACTGCGTTGCTAGTACATTGTATATTTGGAGGGAGATGGTTCCAGAGATAAATGGTATATATATATATAAAAATGGTGAGAAGAAGCACTCTTTCGATATTTAAATGTTCGAATCAGAGAATGACAAAAGTATCATTTTTAGTAGTTATTAAGTATCAACATATCATACACACATACTCATATCAAGTTCAACTTAAATAACTACAAGTATTGGCAGAGAGTAAGTGTTTGCATATTTGTTCATTATTTTTCGCAATACAACCAAGTATAAGTAAAAGTTGGATAAAGTATTGGCTATACCCATACTTGTAAGTACAGAATGGAAATAAGTAGAAGTATGTAAATACTCTAAGTATACTTAGAGTATTTTATAAATATATGTAACTATATGTATTAATTGTTTCACAATTTAAAAATACTTTCATTCCTTCATCCTAATTATTTTGGTTTTTCATACCTGACCAATGTTCGGTTATAAACAAAATATTGCTAAACATCATACATCGTTTTATACACACAATTCCTAAATGTAGTTGTTTTACTTATAAGTATACTTAGAGTATTATAAGTACTTTTCCATACTTGTAGGTATTAGGTAGTTATAAGTATGGGTATGACAGATACCCATCACATTATCTACCTATAACCAGTTGTACTCATACATGCATTACGTGTACATTTTTAAGTTCGTTGTGTATAAGTAATGTTTGTTATAGGTATTGAGTTCACCCATACTTATTTCACTGCAAATGCGTATGTGTAGGTATTTTCTGTGTTATAAGTATAGGTATAACTAATACCCAAAAATATATGTAAATGCTTGACTACATTTATTTTATAAGTACTTTTTGTCAGTCTCTGGTTTGAATGTTGTTGTTTCTCGCAGACGATGTGAACACTAATTTGTTGTAAAGATAGTCAGGCCCTTTTGTTGTTATAATTTTATGTAGAAAAATAAGATTTTTAAGCTTCATGTTATCATCAAGACGCATGCCAAGGACATATTTTAAAAACAGAGATCATATAGATCAAATCTTTTCAGAGCAAAAACCTATCGCACGATATTGTTAAATGTTACATTGAGCTTTCGCTTCAAAGTCATATTGCAGCTTGGAAAAATCTCAGAGGCATATAAAACAGTTGGAATGAGATATGTTTTAGCAAGCATCAACCTCGTCTTCATGGGTGTGAAATGTTGAGTCTGCCATATGGTTCTAATTTTCGCATAAACTTTCCCACACGCTTGATTAATGTGGTCTGACCAAGTTAGTGTGCTATTAAAAGTAAAGCCCAAATTTTTTGCCGTATTTACCAATTGAATTTTCGTCCCATTAAGATAAATATTAATGTTGTCTCTCAATACGGCCGGAATTGTGCCAATGGCTAAGTATTTTGACTTAATAGGATTAAGGCGTAATCCATTTGCAGATGCCCATTGATAAATTCTGTTTATATCGAAATTTATTTTCCTAACAGCGGTACTTATTGATATTTTTGAACAGCTTAGATAAAGTTGAACATCGTCAGCATACATTTGAATTTTAGAATATCTGATCTGCAAAGGAAGGTCCTTCGCATACAAGGAGTAAAATAGTGGGCCAAGTATGAAATCTTGTGGAACGCCTCTGCATGTAGATAAAGGTGAAGAGACAATACTACCATTGACAACTATTTGCGATCTACCAGTTAAATACGAAGAGATTAATTTTATTGCATATTATTTATTATTATTGTCGAAATATTATTTATTGTCGAAAATTTAAACATATTGACTTTATGACAACTAAAAAAAGTTATCAAATAAAATATATAATTTTTTGTACGTAATATCAATTTATTTGCCTTTTGATAACGCAACTAAAGTTCGGTTGCCATCCATAATCGACCTATAAGTAATTTATTTTTCAGTATTTAGGGAAATTTAGGGAAAGTGTTTGTAGAAAATTTGGTGGGATACAGGGTAGTAAATGCATCATATCTTTTTTGATTTTCTTCTGTTATTAGTCTAGTGGTTGTGTATAATGGAAGAAAATCAATATTTTCGTATATTCTTGGAATTGAAAGGTCTAATACTATATATTCGGAATTGTCATCCAAAGAAGTTTTATAAAACATCTTAAACAGATCATTTTTTAGAAATCTGACCCATTGTATTTTTAGCCAAGACACAGCTTCTCCATTGGTGTTTCTCCTTCTTTTAGTCGTTGATTCTCACAGTCTTTTCGTCGAAATTAAGTCTTTCTGAGCCATTTGTTCTACCAAAAATGGGTTTCTCTTTTTACATAATTCCAATCATCTTAACGATATGTTAATGTTATGATTTTGTCCTGAGCAGGCAAACTTTGAAGACAGACTGACCTATACCACTATTAAAATATACAGTAACTGTATTTTGTTTACCAACCAAAAACTAAACTCAATTTATTTATTAATTTGCATGGCATACTGCGAATTACTTCAGATTATGTTATTTTATTACGATTTAATATGAAATAGCCGATAAACTAGTATTTTTAAATTTTTTAACTTATACCACTTTCATAATCAAGGGCTCAAATATTTTATTGTATATTTTTTAAATAAATATTTGTTTTATTCCATTTAATTTTTATTCAAATACAATTATAGTAAATGTTTGTAATTAAAAACAATCATGATCAAACCAAAAGAATTAATTGTATAAAAAAGGATTATAAACAAATGCAATAATTATTTTCATAAAATTTTCATAATAACAAAAATTAATTTTGTTTATTTTTTAAATCTATTTGATTAAATAATACAATTTATTTTAATGCAATTACAGAGAAGCTTCATAAATTTGAACCCAAAAAAGAAAAAAAAAATTTTAGATACCTCATAGCCAGTTAATGTTAAAATGGGTGCCCGGTGTCCAGTTTGGGGTGGTGAGTTCGATTCTAACTAAATATACAGGTATTTTCACTAACAATTGATAGGAAGGCCAGAAAAGTATATGGATATAATCTGGGTAATTGAAACTGGTTGACTGAAATAGTGACAGCTTATAGAAATTTCAATTATAATAGAGTATAGTAGATAGTTTTCGTATTTATTTCTTTTGTAATTAAAATGAATCATAGCCCAGCAAAAATAGATCACGAAGGGTTCCGTACTTTATTCAGTACAGCTTTAATAATACAAATTTTAAGTTTTTTCACGACATATGTGGCACCCTTTAATTTTTAATTATTTTTTTATACTAGATCATGATACTAATTACCCTGTATAAATATCAAGTGTTTGCCTATAACTTTTGGAAGCAGAAAATCCTTTAATTCGACATCTAGGGAACACTCTTTTATTTTTATTATTTTTATTTTCATTACTTCTTGCTATAGAAGTCATTGTAAAATATAATCTGTTTGTCAGTCTACTACAATTCAAATAAAGATTCGAGCAAGATTTTTGCACTATTAAATTTATGTACTTGATATAGAGAACAAATTATACATACTTTGTGTAAATTGGAAGTGTCTTCTCATGCCGGTGCAAAAAATAAACCTATACATGTAGAAACGTAGAATTGTTTCACTTTCGCTAAAACCTTTAGTTTTTCGTTTTATATTTTTTGCTATAGCAAACATAATTTCACACACTCTGTATAAATTTACGTTTAAAAAAAATTAAAGCCATATTCACGAAAATCGTATCACTATCGGAAAACCCTTTAAATTTTAGTAATCATTGCTTGGCTATACAATTTCTATGAAAATATCAAGAGCCTACCTATTGCGGTTCAAAAAATAATGCAATATAAGTGAAATACAGGTCACTGTCGGAATACCCTTTAATTTTTAGTAATTGTTATAGCGGCCGTGGCAACACATCTTCTGTGAACATTTCAAGTGGTACTGTTATGGTTCGAAAATTACATGCAATCGGAACACCCTTTAATTTTAACTATTTGTTATGGAGGCCATAGTGATAAGCCATCTGTGAAAATTTTATATTATTGTTCAAAAATTAGGCTGTATTCATGCAAATCTCGTCACTGTCAGAACACCATTTATTTTTTACTATTTGTTATAGTAGTCATAGTAATACATCTTCTGTAAAAATTTCAAGAGTATACCTGTTTAAAGCTTAGGCCTTATACCACAAAGTACCCAGAGATGTAAATAGTGATTGATGAAAATGGCCTTAATCATACTATCCTAAGCTTGTCAAGGAAGAGACAAATATAGTACCGGAAAAATGAACAAAACAAAAACTAAAAATTATGAAAATTGTCCTTTAAAGCGTGTTCTTTGTATAAAACTTTGTTCTTTAAAAGTTAACTTGCAATTTAAAATATTAATTAAACAACAAAGTACACCCAATTATGTTTTTACACGGTTTTGATTTAACACGGTTTGAAATTAAAAAAATATTTTTTTTTACACGATTTTATTACATTTAGCACGATTCAAAATCATTTGAACTTATATTTTTTATGTAAAATTTAAGTTTTGCGAAATATTATCATATCAAAAATTTACAGGAATTTCCTTTTTGTGCATACAAGCATTTTTACTTGTTACAGCAATTGAAATATGTTAATATTTTGTAAACTATCAATGCATCTCTAAAAGAAGAGGTCCAAAATTACAAATAAAAAACTACAACGTAAAGCCATTTCTTGAGGAAACAAAATTGAAATTTTAGGACGCTTTCGAAATGGAGAAGGCAAAATGTCACAGTAAGAAATATATATATATAAAAAATTAAAATTCAATTAGACAATCGTTGATTTCTGTTACGAAACTATCTGTTAAGTCTTCATCATAAACTAAAGATGCAAATTAACGGTGCAAATACACATTATATGTACATGCATATATGTATGTGTAAAAATAAACATGATTTCTTGATCTTAAAAAAATTCTCGTTTTTCATTAATTATAGTTTTAGAGATAAGGAACTAATCACCTATTTTTGAATATGATCAATGTCTTTTTTTACACGGTTTTTTTTTTACACGGATTTTTCTGAAACCAATCTACCGTGTAAAAACAGAATTAGGTGTATAATTGAAACAAACAATCAAAACTCTTTGGTAGTGTGAAATAAGCTAGAGAAATATATTAAATGAAAGTTACGCACAATTACAATAATCAAATCTAAATCGGCACTTTTTTGTAAAATATTTAAACTTTTATATCATTGTGTGCCTTTTTTGTTTCCTTGAATATTATTCCTTTTTTATATTTCTGCAAAAAATAAATAAATATTAAATTAATTTAAAATTTTTTAAAATGTTCAACCCTAGTCTTACCTTGTTAAAATACGTTGAATTTTTATGCGCCAGAAAATATCACAAAAGAAAACCAATGTTTACGAAAGAACACAAAAGAAAACTAATCAATTTGAGAAAGAGACGGATAGATCTCGTATTTTTTGCCGCCCTGTTTATTCGCCGTTTCACCTCTTGTGTTCTCCTTGCCTTTTAATTAAAAAAAAAAAAAAAAAATGATGTCTTTACATCGAAAGCGCTAGCCAAACGTACCAAAACAAAAGCCAGTTACGACGGTCTTCACCGAAAGTTATGACAACAGTCGCTATTGCTACTTGTTTATATAGCGAACATAGTTTTAATTTCTGTGTGTAAATTTTAAGTGTCTATCTCCTATAGTTCAAGAAATCAAGACATATATGTGAATAACACGTTACTTTCGGAACACCCTATAAATTTAAGTATTTGTTGATATATCGCCCATAGTAATATATCTTCTGTGAAAATTTCAAAAACTTAGGCAATATACATGCAAATCACGTCACTGTCGGAACATGAGGTTAATTTTATATATTTTTTTATATAGCGAACAGAGTTGTAATTACTGTTTGTAAGTTTTAAGTGTATGCCTCTTACAGTTTAGGAAATAAACACATATATGCAAACAACACGTAAATTTCGGAAAACCCTTTTAGTTTTAGTATTTCAATAGTCTACCTATTATGGTTCTGGAGATAGAAGGCGCTGATAGACAGACCGACAGACATTATAGCGAAAAAAATAGGGTTACCTTTGTTACACTTTGGGTATTTGTATTTAGTATTTATCTGTGCTATCATTTCAGGTTTATGGAACCGTAAGTAGACCCTGGACGCGACTGAGTTACCTCAGCCTATGACAAAACCACCAAAAATATATTAATTATATAAAAGGAAAAAGAAAGAAGACAGGAGATTTTAATAAAAACCGAAAAAAATGTAAGGCCTGCTTGGAAGTCAGGGGTAACTACAAGCAACGATTAATAGCTTTCTTGCTAGCGAAGAATGTTGGAAGAAAACCTATAACACTAGTGATGAGCTTTAATATCGCACAATCACTATTATCACTAAATCCACTTCTATAAAATGGCAGCAGTAAATAGAAACATTAAGATTGAAAAATTAAACCTAAGCACAGGCGTTTGTTAAAGCCAATTATTGTTTTTTAATATAAAATTTTTCTTTTTTGAAAAACCATGTTTCTTAAATCCCTCCTTAATACACTTAATTTTATTACCAGGATTTTTCTCAAGCAGCTTTATTTTACTTATACGACTACCAATAACACTAATTCAAAAATAAATGTTCAATCAATAACTACAGCATTTACTGTTACTCACATACTGACTGGTTATATGTATATATTTCAGTCAGTTCTTCTAAGAGTTAGGCGTGCAAAAGGAAAGTAATAAAAATAAAGGAAAATGTTGCATAAAATATAGTAATAGAAAGGAATAAAAAATTACTGGCAAAGCAGCAAAATATACTCATACGAGTATATATTTTGTAAAATATTATCAAAACAGCTTGTGTTAAGTGGTTGTCGGAATTCTATGTTTCAATAAGTAGTCTCTAATAGCGCCATATTTCAAGACACCACAACAGCAGTAACACATTAGCTGCTGTGACTCACATGTAACACAACTCTTAAGCCAATCGTTCTTTCAAGGTCTGTCTGTGTTTGTTGTATAGGATGAGGATGAGCAATAGTGAAGTAGAAAATAAAGTAAATATTTATTTATTCTTATTATTTTTATATTTTTATATGTAAGAAGTATCAGCAACTTAACTCTTTCTAAACGTTTAAGAAATGTAAGAACATAAATATGTATGTGCCATAAAAATTTCCAGTTAATTTTTTTTCTCTAACCTTTAATGTGTTTCATTCACGAGGTATTAGATGTAATTTAGGAACGAGGGATATCTGTTAAGTAGCAAGTCATTGTTAGACTCCCTTCCCCCACAAATTTCTTGTTTAGTTCATTGGTGGTTTTTTTTTGCTCTTGAAATACTTCTAAAACAGCCATTTTTATTATATCCCTCCACATATTCTTTTGTCCTATACACAGTGAAAAAAACGTAAGGTTGTTGTGTTCCTAATTTAAGAACAACAAATTATGACTATGAAAATATTAGAAAAGTTCGTTATATGCTAGTAACTTTAGGATTGGGAAAATCTCAAGAGTGTAGAAAGTAAAGTAGCAATGGCAAGAAGTAGGGTGCATGTTTGGTTTAATTATCTTCTACTCGACACCACCAGGTGGAATAAGTTACATTACCGTGACAAGTGTTGTATCCACGTAACTAATTTAGAAGTGTTAAAAAATAGATAGATTAGTAGTAACTGGCACTGAATAAACATGTTAAGATTAGGTCTAACGCCTAACACTGAGTATTAACAATTGGCCCACTTATGTTAAAGTGACAAGCAAGATTCACAGAATGTATCAAAATTCGAACTAGTATCAATTGCTTAAGAACTAGTCACGTGTAAAGACATGTGTTAGTTCCCTACTCTTAGAGATAAGGTGCAACAGATTATTAATATGTAGCTGTTAGAACACATAAACACTTTTTTTCTTCGCTGTTGACATGGCAATGTAAAGTGGTTTTGGAGTTTAATTACACTGTACAACACAAAAAAAAAAAAAATTACAAGGTCCGGCCTATAAATTTTGATAGAGGAGACAAAATAAAATGACACGTGTATCGGCGTTTTGAAAGTTTACATCTGAATTTCATTTGAGGGGGTGTTAAAGTTTCCCAGCTCTGCCACATTCTTATTGTTAATCGGCATAAGAAACCATGTGACCCTTACATTTTAGGTATAAAATGTGTTCAGTAAATTTATGTAAAATGTTACGCAAAATATTTTTGTAGAATGTGTTAACGTTCTAACTTCTCAAGGTATGGGTCTTTTTTGTCCTTCTTTCAAAAAAGAGCATAAAACACAATTAAAACAGGGATTTAAGGGGTTAAAATGTTTCGCAAAAATATTATTCGTGAAATTTTACTATAAGTCCCTGAATACACCAAAACGGAAAATTCAACCAGAAAGTCAGAAATAAGACACAACAAAAGAGAGCATACGGTTAATTTTGGAAAAAATTTGATTTTGTCGTACAGTGTTATAATCTAATGAGAAATAGCATCGCCTCTGGTATCAAGCAGGCACATTAGTTCTGAAGCTGTATAGCAATTTTATTACTAAAGGGTGATCCATTTCGAAGTACTTTTTTCAATTGTCTTTTTTTGTCAGATCACTTGTGAGTCGTGTCATGCTGTCATGTAATTTTTGTTTAGTATTGTTTGACATTTCAATACGGAAAGACTTATGCCTAAATCGCTTCGCTCTATGGGCTCTTGAAAAGTTCCGAAAAAATCCGACGTTTTCGAGGCAAATTTTGTTTAGCGATGACTCATTGGGTATGTAAACAAACAAAATTGCAGCGTTTTGGACGAAGAGCAACCTGAAGAGAATCCAGAGCTGCCACCTCATCCAGAAAAAACAAAGGTTTAGTGTGGTTTGTGAGCCGGTGGAATCATCGGTCCATATTTCTTTAAAAATGATGCCGGTGCCGGTGCCGGTGCCGGCGACCCGGTTATCGTGCCATGATAACCGATCGTGAACTCGGCGACATTTGGTTTCAGCAAGACGGCGACACTTCCAACACATCGCATCAATCAATGGATTTATTGAAAGAACATTTCGGTGAGCACATAATTTCACATTTTGGATTGGCCACCAAGATCGTGTGATATCACACCGTTAGACTGTTTTCTGTGTGGATATGTAAAGTCTAAAGTTTATGCGGACAAACCCGCTTTGATTCAGACCTTGGAGGAAAACATCACACGAGTCATTTGACTCAACGGATGGACCATCTGGACGTAGCAACGGCCTATATTTGATTTGTAAGACATTATCTTCAAAAAAATAAATACCAAAGAATGTTCTTTCAAATGATAATAAACATTGTCCATTAAATTTGAATTTACTGTGTTTTTTTTTTCTTTAAAAAAGTAGGAAATATCGAAATGGATCACCCCTTATTTGAAATAAAAAAAATTAAATAATAATAAAATAAATAAAATAATCTATAGAGAGGCAAACAATTTTTATAGAATATAAAACATCGTATTTTGTCAATCTAGCCGGCATTAGGCCAAATTAAATTTAAGAAATGTAAATTAAATTTAAAAAGTGTAAAAATTCAAATACGCAGATTGACAGACTGTAAAATTTCGCATCTTATAGTGAATTTTCAAGGCTTTTGCTTGGCTAAATGAATAAAGATTTTGTATTATTTTTTTTTTACTGTGAAAGACCATATTAACAACTTATATTAATTTTTAGTAAAATTTTATTTTAAATTTCTAATATAAAATATATCGATCGAAATTAAAAAAATAATTTTTTTCTTCACTTTCTTGTCAAAAGTAAAAAGGTTTTTGAGAGTGTGGTCTATCGCCATTCTAAAAATGTTATATATCACTATAAAAATTACAATCTCTATTTTTAGACTGTTAAAAAACTTAGAGCGTTTTTCGCCACTTTTTGGGATTTTTTTTTTCCAAATTTTACCATTTTTCTGTTTTTGCACATCGTGCACACATGTATACGAGTAAGAAACCTTTTTGTCGGTCATAAAATGTTTTTGGTTCTTAATTGTTTTACATAAATTAATTGTTATTATTTTAAATAAAATTTATTGTTACTAATATAAATAATATATTATCTATACATATAATAAAGCAGTAACTCACTTCCGTCTGTCTGTCTGCTTTTCATTTACGTTCGCATCACCTAAAAATTACTGGATGGATTTTAACAAAATTTTGTGAGGAGGTACCTAAGTATCCTGGTCCCAATATAGTATAGTTTTTCCCGAAAAAATATCTTATTTCCAACAGAAAGTGGAGAAAAAGCAGTGAAAAACGCGATTTCCGGTTTAAAGGTACTTATGATGGTTCAAAACTAGGATTTTTTAACACTTGATTTTTCAATACGGTTTTTTTTTTAACTCACCTATTTGGTTTTGAAAGTGGGATCCTTTAAAAAAAAAAGCTACTGCACAACAGATGGCGCCAGTTGAATAAAATTTGTATTTAATTTGTAGTTTTACTGTGTGGAATTACATTGTTATTAACATATGTTAAACACCTCTTACAGAGTTTTAAAATAATTTTTTGAATTTAAGAATTTTTTATAAATTTCAGAATTTTATCCAGGGATGGGTACCTGTATATAACGTAAATACATAAACCATAACTGAAGCATTATAAAAGTAAGAGTCTTTCAATTGGTGTGGAATACTTTCAAAGCAAAATTGAGCAAAATATTGTCAGGATGCCCACGACGTGGCGGCCACTTCTAGTTTATGCATATAATAAAACTGTGATTGTCTGGCCGTTTGTGTTCGCATCACGTCAAAACTATTGGATGAATTTTCATAAAATTTTATGAAAAGGTACTTTAGTATCATGGTGCAAATATAGAATATTTTTTCACGGTAAAAATATCGCAATAGCAGGAAAGAGTGAAAATAAGTACGCAATTTTAACGATTCAATGGTACTGTAAACTTGGTAGCAACTTTTTTTTATCAGTGGGTAATTTAAAACATTATTTACAGTCCTCTACAATAATTCTGGAATTTTATACAAATTTAAGATTTGTATATAAAGCCTGTGTTTCTGAGTAATTACCCAGGGATGGGTGTCTTTAAATAAAGTAATAACATAAATCATATCTGAAGCACTATAAAAGTAAGACTTAAAAAGTATTACTTTCCAAGCAAAATAAGAACGCTGGCGAAGTGGCGGAAACAGCTAGTTATGAATAAATTAATTATTTTCATATCAATTATAAATTGTAAAGTAATAAATTATAAAAATGAATATTATTAATATTCTTCTCTTCGTCACTAAAGCTTAAAAATGAATATTTTTTGGAAATCCGAAAAAAAAATTTTTTTTAAATTCTCATGGGCGCTTTGATAGGTGAGATTGGAGAGATACCTCCCCCTGCCCATGAGAACTTAAAAGTTTTATTTTTATGATATTAAAATAGTTACATAATTTTTTGCAATAATATTCATTGGCGTAAGAACCCCATTCTGGGGGTTGCAATGCTCCCTCCAGACATGCTGTTGCCCCGCTAGAATTTTTGAAAAATGTACTTTATTTTTTTTTTTTTCATAATATAATTTTCCAATAAAAGTACTTTTGCCCCCCACTAGAAAATATGTCATCCTACGCCAATGAAAATTTTTTATATCACCACAAAAAATAGCATCTTCAGCAAGTTTAGGTTTTTGATCATTTGCTGACTATAAAAATTGCATTTGCTAAACAAAAGTATGGGAAAACCTAAAAAAAATTGAATTTTTCAGACGTCGGATTAGTTCTTCTAAAGGGAACTTTTATCTCCTTGGTCCGATTTTTCGCATTTTATAGCTTTAAAGGTATATGACCCTAAGACATTTTTGCCAAGTTTCATTAATCTAGGGTCACTCTGTTGATGTTCAGAGCCAATATAAGCTAAAACAAAAAAGTAATGTCTGAATAAATTGGCAAAATACCCCTAAGTGCATCTTTCAGAGCGTTTAATAAAAATCGTTATTCAGAGCGATTAATTCAAATTGGTGTAATTATTGGTCCACATCTCTTCACTAATAATGATGGTCAGAAAGTTTCAATTAGCGGTGCTTACTAACATTTACATGCCTTAAGGCATTAGTATTGGAGATATGTGCTTTCAGTTGGATGGTGCAACATGTGTGAGCTAGATTCAATTTTGTGGCGGAAACAATTGACGAATGAATGAATATCAAGAAATGGAACTGTTAACTTGCTACCTCTTTCATATAAATGGACGTTACTAGATATAAGGTAGTATAAAGCAAATAAACCACCAACGATCGATACATTATTGCCGAAATACAGCCTGTTTTACTACAAATACTGGACTTAAAATATTGGATTTCTAGGTTACACCATGTATGCGCTAGCCTTGGCGGCCACATGCCCGAAATCATATTTCAACTTTGCAAATCTCTAAGTGCATATTTAGCTTTGCTCAGCCATCATTTACAGTATAAATTCATAGACATTAACAATAACAAATAGACATAGATATTTTGTTTAGTACCACAACAACAACAATAACAACAACAACAACACCAACAACGCAATTGGCTCAAATACAAAAATACAAAAACAAGGAAATGTTGTTAGACCGTAGTAGTAGTAATAAAAAAATAAGAGCAGGGAAAAATCTAGTTTAAGGCTTAAGTTTATGGCGCAAACGGAAACAGTAGCATTAAATCAAATGATGACTGCCTTTATGTAGTTGAACTTAACAAAAAAAAAAAAAAAATTACTACTGGTGCCTTTCCAACAACACTTTCAAATGTCGAAAAAGTAAACAGCCATAACAAACAATCTATTTTCAGTGTTTTAGTTCATTGAAAGGATATGTAATATCCGTTTTGGTTTTTTTTTTTTGATTTTTCCTCGGAACAACAAAATTTCTTTTACAATAAATAAACAGTTCTGAACACATCTGAAATAAATAAATAACACCCAAATATTTGTTTAACGTTGCATACGACCAAAAGAAAAGAGTATGAAGTATAACTATTTCATTTTTTTTGTGCTTTTGATTTTCCTTCCAAAAAGACTCATGTGTTGAACCGTCTCTGCCCATAAGTATGCTCTAGTTTTTGTTTAAAAACAAATGTGTAAGTATAAGTGTAAGTATGTACGTGTTTGTTTTTATATCTTTAAACATTTCATACCATTAAATGATGTGGGCCATCATTTATTTGCAAATAAATACTGTCTGCCAGGAAATAAACATACAGCCACTAAATTAACAATAGCAGAGGAAAGACCTTTGTTTCATTCAATTTAGCTAATATGAACTTGCTTGAAAGAGTATTTTTTTTTTTTTTTTGCAAAAGTATTTGTGGGTCTGTTTCTGTCAATGTTTATGTGAATATCAGTTAATTTATGTTTTATTTTATGTCTGATATTGGCTATAATAATCATAAAAATGAAAGTGTTTCCGTTTAAGGCGAATGGCTTGAATGGAGATTTTACACAAATAAATAAATCGTTAGGTGCACAACTTTGCTTCCGTTATCTATTTATATATATATAAAGCAAAAAATGTGTTTGTTTGTAGTCGGAAAGCTATAGCTGCCTACACAAGTGAACCGATCTTTTTGAAATTTTCACAGTTTGTTATTGAATATACGGATGGTAAAAGACCTAGCGTTTTAAAATTTCGCACCCGTATACTCTATGTTAATGATAATAGTTTAGAGAAACATAAACTTAATTGGAATAGTGGGCGTGGTACCTCCCATACAAAGTAAATATTTATCATCGTATATCTTGGTAACAGTAATAGGTAGTGCCATCAAATTTTACCACAGGAACCTCTGTGTTAACGTACATAGTTCAGAGAAACCTAGACTGACTTGAAATAGTGGGCGTGGTACCTCCCAAACAAAGTCAAAAATTATTATCGTGTATCTAGAGAACTACAATAGCTGGCACGTTGGAATTTCGCATAGGTAACCTTCATATTGACGTACATAGTTACGACTGAATTGGAATAGTAGGCGTGGTATCTCCCAAACAATGTGAAAATTTATAATTGTGGTTCTGGCGAACTACAATATACAGAGCCTTGAATCTTTGGGCGAATAACCCTTATGATAATGTGCATAGTCTACATAAATAAAAAAAAATGATTGGGATACTGGGCGTGGTACCTCCCATACAAATTATTATCGTGTTCCTGGCGAACTACAATAAATGGAGCCTTGAAACTTTGCACAAGTAACCCTCAGAGTAACATGCATGGTGTAGTAAAATACTGACTGGATTGGGATAATGGACGGTGTACCTTCCACATTAAGTGAAAAATTATTATCGTGTACCTAGAGAACTATTATCGGGTTAATATGTATAGTCAAGCAAAAAACAGATTTTTTGGTAACAGTAGGCAAAATACAGACTAGATTAGCATAAGGGAGTGGTACCTCCCATAAAAAGTGAAAAAGATATTCAGATAGGTGCTGGAAAACGATTTTAAAAACGAATCGATTTTAAATCGATATTGTTGTTTTGTATAAAATTAAGTTTTTCTAATTTTTAATTTTTTTAATATTTTTGTCTAAATTCTTAATTAACGATTAATTTTTATCTTCTGGTATACTTTTCTAACGCAAATATTAGGAGATGGGTTCAAAAATAATCTTAAAAATCCAACGAAATTTATCACACCCTTTGAAAACGATCGTTTTGAAATCGATTTTCCACCACACACCTGATTATCGTGTTAACATGTATAGTTTAGTAAAAACAGATTGGATGGGAAAAGTAGACGTCGTACCTTGCATATAAAATAAAGCATTTTTGACTTGAGAATAGACGTGCGTTTTCGAATTTTCTTCCAAGTGTTTATTGTATTTTTTGTGTTCACTTAGAAATGCTATTTTATTACAAAAAATAAAAAATTTAAAAAAGTCCATTTCTACACGCAAAGAAAAAACAGCGTTGAGGTAACCATAATCTAAGAGCAATATGTTATGGTGAAATTTTATGGATATGTTCAAACCATATTATTTTAAACCATAATAATGATATGGTTGTCATTGGAACATATTATTGTCTTAAATAAAAATAACATTGTATATTTGTATTGGTCATACTGTTTAAACACATACTCACACACTGCAATGTTTAATTCAATAATGCTACACCGCTCGAAAGCGCTCATTAATTTTATAGGCCAATAAAACGTCAATCATATTCTGTGTAAGAAGGATCTAATAGGCTTTTACTACTGTTTATGTTATGCTTGTTTTAGCGATCACAGGTATGATTCGCCACTGCAATCTACAAACAATTAAATAAACGTTTGTATGTAAAAGCAAGTCGAAAACGCAAGTTATTCTCAAAGCAGCTAACGTCAACTTTATCGAGTATCACTATTGAAGCGGATAATTACATTTATATATATGAGTTATCTGGCTCCCGCTTCCTAGGCGCCAATCATTCATTTGAAAACTCACATTATTCTCTGAATACAAAATTTCAACATTCTACTTCTATTGCCCTAGTTTCACCATAATAATAATTATTTACCTTGAACGATGGCCAGCCTGTGTTTTAATAGACTATGGCCCATTATAATAACTTGCCATTAGCTAAAGTTAGGATTTTATGAGGGAGATAATCAGTTTTTCGTTATTATAAGTATATTTTAAGCTAGAAGTGACTGATAAACTAAAGCGAAGACCATCTTGCCTTTAACTTTTAATATTTGATATAAGAGTTTGAAGTTGCCATGTTTTGTCATCTATAAAGTTGCCGTATTTTTAACCGACTTCAAAAAAAGGAGGCTATCAATTTGTCTGAATGTTGTTTTTTTATGTTTGTGCCCGCAGACCTCAGTCATTTCTGAACTGAATTTTTTCTTTATTAGAAAGGAAATCCTTACAGATTGGTCCCATTTTAAAAGAAAATCAGAATTTTTAAAATTAAAGGGTGTCCCCATACAACATACGTGTTTTTTATGTGTATTATAAACCGTAAAGGGCACCCTTTTAAAATTTAAAAAAACTGCTTATTATTATAGCTTCCAATAACAGAAATTAATAAAAAAAAATCTAAAAATTAAAGGGTGTCCCCATATGTGACGTCAATTTTAATATATGAACCATTTGAACCATTGTAGACAATCACTTGAAAATTGGACAGAATATCCAATATTTATATTCAGAAATTAAATATTTATAATTAGAAGATAAAGGGTGTCCCAATAAGTGATGTAATTTGATGTATATTGCAAACCTTTTGAACCGTAACAGAGAGACGGTTGAAATTTACAAAGAGCCTGTATATCTAAGTCCTTTATAACATCAAGTATATAATTTAAATTTGAAAACTAAAGGGTGTCCCCATAATTGCTAAAATTGTACCTATCTAGCACTATCTTTTGAACCGTTATAGACAAACACTTGAAAATTAGACAGAATCTCCACTACTATGTCCCGTATAATAACATTTATAAATATTTAAAATTTTAAAGGGTGTCTCAATAGTTGATGTAAATTGATGCATATGGCCAAACTTGTTGAACCGTTGTAGACAGACATTTGAAATTTACAAAGAATCTGTCCTTTAAAATAATTAATGTTTAATTTAAAATTGCATATTAAAGGGTGTCCCCTAAGTGATATTGTTTAAGCTATATGGCCATATCTTTGAAACCGTTACACATATATTTGTTTTGTAATCGGTTTTTTTTACAAGAATTATATAATCTATGAAGGAAAATAAATTCATTTTAATTTAATTTTGCATTTGAAAAATAAAAATGGAAAACATACCTCCTTTGTTGTATATAAAATATATTCGCTTGTTTGTTGCACATTTACTAATTTGTGGTTTGTTGAAAGTAAACAAACAAATGAAAGGTATGATTTTGCCACTACGTTTTAAAAAAGCAATTTATTTTGTCAAAAGTAGTCGGTGTTTCTTCTGGTACTACCATATTTTCAAAAATATTAATTTTATTTTACAATGAAGTTGTAATAACGAAAAATAGTTATTGTTCACTTTATCGCTCACTTGAGCAAAAGTGAAATTTAACTAAAACGTACTTTAAAGGCAAGTTATAATAATGGGCCTATGTATAATAATAAGACTACAGCTATTATAATAACTCTAGGTACACGTACACGATAATAATTTTTTACTTTGATGCAGTCCAGCCTGTTTTATGTTAGACTATGCACAATAATAAGAGGGTAAGGTTTACAAAATTTTAGGATTGTCGTCTCTATACATAATAAAACTTTTTATGGGGGGTACCAAGCACATTTTTTTCGCTAAACTGTGCCCATTAATAAACGAGTTATAAAATATCAAGATTTATCTATTATAATTCCCAAATAAAACTATGAGAAATATTTATGCGATGTGCCACACCCACTTAAATTATCTGTAAAATTATATGCTACTTTAGCTACCTGATAGATAGTAATATGGCGGAAGATATTGACCCGAAAAAAAATCTAAAAGGGTCACTTCAAAGCCTGAGAGGCCAACTTTTTTTTAAACTCAACACTAGTACCTCAGAAACGAACCCGGAATATCTGGACTGATAGACTAGCGCGCTATCAATCGGTCTATCGAGGCCCTCATCACCAAGATGGTTGTAAACACTATTACAGAACTTAGTGCGTAAAATATTGATTGTTTGATAAGCTGTGTCACGAGATGCGCCATTCAGCTGAATCTAAAAATTATTCAAAACCATATCTACCATAATTATACCTTTTGTAGCAGCATTTTCGATAATAGGGTAAAATTTGCTGCTATCCCCAGAATGGCATACGGTCTTTTAGATATTCCGATGTAGCAAAGTGCCTGGAGAGAACAGATGATTGTTTGGCCGAATTTGATATCAATTACTGAGGCGGCCCACTACAAAGCTGATCAACCTAAGCAAATAATCCGATAATTTATTGCAATTAATGGCCATAGCAAACATCTTGCATCGGTATGCACCCTACTACGACGAGGGTCATGAGTGTTATCCCCAAGCAATTTAACAGTACAAACTTTTTGCATAAACTTGCGTACAGCACTTGCAGTAGATGCCTTGTTTTTTGGCATTACAGCACTCAGTTTAAAAATAAGTATATCACCACCTTTTTTAAGCTTTAAGCAAAACATATTTATCTCTGGCGATATGATACTGTCTGATAGCCAATATTTTGGGACAGAAATAATATATCAGATTTAAAAAGATACTTGCATTTGGAGCACCCGGTATTTACAAAACTCATTAAAATCTTCATCATTTTAAGTGTTGATGAAAAACTCTTCTTAAAAGTATCTCTCATAGAGCTATTTTTGTGTCGTTTGTCATCTTTTTTTTTTGCCATTTCAAATTCTTGCACGTTTCATTAGCATGAATGAATATTTGGGGTTTTATATCTTTGTTGGTTTTGTTGTGAGGAAACTGTCTGGAAAGTTTTATATTGTGTTGATGGAAATGTTTATTTTGTCTAGCAGTTGGAAAACGCATTTCGTTATGAATGAATATTAGCATTTCCTTTTTTTTTCAGATTATGCCTTAACAAACCATTTTGGCCTTTAGTCTTGAATTTGGCAAAGTTGAATGTTTATTGCATTTTTATACGAGTATTGTATTTGATAAAAATATATTTCTGAGATTCTATTTAGGATGTTGACAATGTTTTATTTTTATTTCCATTATATCATTTTATTTCAATTATAAATCAAGAGGGTGTATTAGAGTTCTTGTCTAGGTCTAAGAGTGATATATTCTTGATAGTTTTGTAATAAAATTTTTTAATAAAATCGCAAGCTTACAAACATAGGTCCGCTATCGGACTGTAAAATAGCGATCATATACTAAAGTCTTGTAATTCATAATCACTCTAAACTTTAATTTTCATAACCAAAATAATAAAAATATTTTTTAATCCAAACTTATTTTTTGAACATGAAAAATTTTAATGTTTAACACAATATGGGCCACATCCAATAGGATATCTTCTTTCAATTACAAAATTATATTATGAAATTATTTACTAAAAGTAAAATCGAAGATACACTGTGGAACATTTACACAGTGCAATACGGAAAAAAATAACCATATACGGACACCACTACGTGATAAAAGACCAAAAAAAAAAAAAGACCACTGTCTCCCAGTTTTGCCTAAAGTACTCCAGGTTTTTTTTTATTGGCCCTCAAAGATGTGGGGCCTCGATGTCATTTTTGCAAAAATATGATCATTTGCTCAAGCTCATATTTTGCAAACCGTTTGGAATTTTGATATACTCTCTGAGGCAAAGTTGTAGCTCTTGTCATAAAGAACAAAAATTGTGAACATATAACAAAAAAACTTCATCTTCAAGGTCAAAATCGCATAAACTTTAAAAAATTCAGTTTTTTTTACTTTTTTCCCATGTTCAGGTCCGTAGGTAGCAAACCGTTCAAAATTCAAGGAAAAAATCAACTACAAAAATTAACCTAAGATCTCAGTAAACAACTTTCTAGAACATATGAACTTCCTTGAAATGATTCTTAACACCGTTTAGGTAGCGCTTATGTAGCCGGGAAATTTTTCACTTTTTGATCTACAAATATATTGGTGAAACTTATACCCGACCGAGAAAATTGGTCGACTTAGAGGGGGGTCAAAGAATATACAAATTTATAAATTCTTTAATTTCGTATTGTAAAACTACTTTGACGTTGAAAAAATAATATCGGTTCCCATTTACAAACAGTCGATATTCTGAAATATATTTTTGCCCAAAAGGTTATCAATTTTGAAATCTTGTAGTACCACCCTGTTGTTTAATATGTGTCCATAATAATGAAAATGCCTTTACGGTGAATTATAACTCTTTTTATGCAAAGCGCTAAGTAGGGCGGTAATTTACAGAGGCGGAGAACTTTAAACTAAATGAAAAAAAAACTTTTTTAATTCTCATCCAGTTGACTTTATTAATTATATAACTTTATGGCTACGCCCGGGGGTTCCAATTGTCACTGCAGAAATGGCAAATGCTTTGACGCGGTTCACTCGGGGAAATTAGGGGCACCAGACGCTAGGGTTCCTAGAACCTAAATCTGGAAGAGAAGGTCTGTGTGTTAAAACATACGGGTTCTCTTCGAGGCCCGACCAGTGCCTCAGAATCGGTAGTCCCACAGAGAGCCTCTCCTCTCTGTGACCGGTTGTTGGTAAGGTCCCCTTCGGGGTTATACGTGATGGTTGTGATTTAAGATCGATTTATGTAGGTATGGTGCACGGTCGATTAAGTGTGCTGACGCACTCTCAACAGACGGAGTTTGGATAGTCTCCAAACCCCTAAGCAAGAGGCTATAATATGGATCTAGGCTTGCCTTGGATAAGGCTTGCCATATTATATAATTTGCTACTCATTGTGACTGTATCGCACACAAATTACGATTGGCGGCAACGTCACATCGTAAAGTGTTGCTATACTACACTATGGGGGCGCTAGTCTACGCTTACATTTCACTTGGTGGTAAGACCACCGCGGGATTAGGCCAACCGGCAGGTAACCACCTTAATCTTGTTCCACATATGTTCGAATTAAAGTTTTAATGAAAAGCACTAAAGCAGTCTACTAGAACGGCACAAAAAGACTGAAATATAAAAAAATTTAAACCGAAAATTTAATCGATGAGCATTTAGCAACTTCGTATCTTATTGGTCTAGACCACAGAAATACAGGCTGTGCATTATGAATGTGCGTCATTTCCTTTCTTCTGAGTATTGTTACACTCAGTTATTATAGTTTAATTATACTGCAAAAAGTTTAATAAGATTATTCTAGATAGTCATACATTTAAGTGCCCTAAGAATAATTAGTTTAAGACTAATTAGTTTAATGTATTTTATTATTTACTAGCTGTGCCCACACACGTTGTGTGCCTCCTGACAATATTTTGTTCGATTTGGCTTTGAAAGTAATCCACACAAAATTTTAAGACTCTTAAGTTTATAGTGCTTCATGTATACGTATTAACTTTATATAAAGGTGCCCATCCGAGAATAAAATTCTAAAATTTATATAAAATTCTAGAAATAATTGTAAAGCTCTGTAAAAGGTGCCTAAAATATTTTAATAGCAATGTAATTCGACGAAGTAAAAATACAAATCAAATACAAATTTTATTCAATTGTTTATTTCGCAGTAAGTAATTCAGATTTTCGCGTTATTTCAAAACAGCGCCATCTGTTGCACAATCGTGTTTAAATTATACCGCTTTTAATTCATATTTTGTCATTATTTTCAAAAAGCACCATCTGTTGGGCAACCGTTTTTAAAATATCGCGTTTTCAAAACAAGCTGCCTTAAAGTATGCAGTACTATTTAATAGGTAAAATTGCCTACTTTCACAGATTTTTCTCCACTTTCTCTGGGAAATAAGATTTGTGTGGGAAAAAAGTATACTATATTTGAATCAGGATACTAAGGTACCTTCTCACAAAATTTTGTTAAAATCCATCCAGTAGTTTTTATGTGATGTGAACGCAGACAGAAGGGAAATAAATTACTGTTTTATTATATGTATAGATTAAGAGACGTATAATTGAAGACTCCTCGTTCTTATTAGTTAATTAGTACTTCATTATACAAATAGTTTATTTCATTTATTTTCTTTTTCTCTTCGGTTTTTTATTCATGATAAGTAATTTAAAAGGAAACCAGATATTTCCTATAAGTTAATGTTAAAACCATTTCTTAATGCCCTAGTAATAATTGGTTAAATTATTTGTACTGTATTACATTGATTGAGTGACTTCGCATTTAAATCCCCTCAAAGAAATCACACAATTAATTGCCTTAATCCTAAAAATATTCAAACGTTTGTACAGAAATAAAAGTAAAATTCTTTTAATCACCTTTTAACAAGAGTATTTATAAAACATTTACCTCTTACCTAGCAATGTGTTACAATAATCCTTACAAACAATTGTGTTAACAATTGCAAAAAGCGACGTCACCTGTGTTGAGACCCCCACAGGTATAACTGCAATTAATACCTTAAACGTAACTTAATAAACTTACAACAGTGAGGTAAATATATGAAGTATACATTAGGGCGATTGGTATTTAGGGGATTTTAAAGTAAGAAAAAAGGGTTACACCAAGAACTTATTGTATATGTTTTTTTAAGATTAATTTAATTTAAGTGAATTTAATATAATAAAAGCGCACTATACTTCAATAATATTTCGTTGCATTTAATACTAATTAAAAGGGGGAATAAACACTTCAAATGAGGACCTAGTTATGGGGGATTATTTGGCAAAAAAGTGTTTGCTAAGTTAAATGCAATCAATTGTTACTAAATTGACCAGATTCATACAAACATCAATAAATACTAGACGTGGATTCGGGAAACAATTGAGTTGTGTGTGTGTGTGTATTTTGTTATTGACAAGTGACACAGTTATGTACAAGCATGTCAGGACAAAATTAAACATGTTTAATTTGTTGTATTCTTATTTTATAATCTTTGAAACTGGAAGCAGGGATAATACAAGAAACTTTAATATATATTTCCTAGACTTATATAATTGTTAAAAATATATTCAGGTATCAGCCTAAGCAAGTAATAATTGAGCTCTTGATTATGAAAGTGGTATAAGTCATATATTTCTTGTTTCGAAATATTAAGAGGTTTGCATTTTAAAGCATTAAAAAATATTTTTATATTATGAAATAAAATATGATGACAATTAGATAGTACCAACAAATAAGTATTTATTATGATTTTGAAACTTATAACCATTTTTAGAAGGAAATGTGGTTTTGAAAGGTTGAAATGACTTATACCATTTTCAAAATTAATAGAATGACTTTATAAATGACTTAAACCATCAAGGAAAAATTTTTATTAGAAACTAATATTTTATTCGAACTAAGTAATTTATTTTTTAGTATTTAGGGAAATAAAGTGTTTGTAGAAAATTGGTGGGATATAAGGTACATTTACATTTTTATTCTGTTATTGGTCTAGTGGTTGTGTATAATGGAAGCTAATCAATATTTTTATATATTCTTGGCCTTTCTCTTCTAGATGAAAGGTCTAACAGTTTGAATTGGAAATTATCATCCAAGGAAATTTTATAATTATCTTATATGGAGCATTTTTTAGAAATCTGATAAATTGTATTTTTAGTCAAGACACAGCTTCTCCATTGGTGTCCTCTTTCTTTATTTCATGTTTCTTTCTTCCATTTGTACGGGTTCCGATTTATCTTTTAAAATATGCACTGATTCTTCGGAAGACGATATTAGTCTTATTTGTTTCCATTTCTTGGGAGGGTAACTTATACTTCTTAGTCGTATAATTAACATAAAATAGTGGATTTTTATATTAATAGGACTACCTAATTATACCTGGGCCGCTAACTGAAGGCATGCCAAACTATTAATAATTATTTTGACAAATTTTGAAAACAGACTGACTTATACCACTATTAACCATCCGATAACCAGCAATTTTTCCAACGGTCAATAATCAGCAAAGTTCCTGTGAACCTTACATGTTATTTTAGTGAATTTGAGATTGTTTTTCTTATTAAGCCGATGTTTGAATGTGTGGAATATTTTAACTAATAGTAAAACACAAATAATACTTGATTTAGGAAAATTGATACACTCCAGGAATTATATTTTAAAGGCAAAAGTAAACTTCGCACAACACCTCGGAACTCAAGAATACACACCAAGGGAAATAGATGAATGTATGAAATTGCTGCATCCTAGACATTCTTGAAAACATGCAAATATACAAAACGCGAACTTTTAACGGAGATATTATTAAACAAAACATCAGACACAATTTTTTCACCACTAAAACTACTGAAACATTCTAACAAACGAAAAACACCTGTAGACAGACACACTTACCTAGCTAACAATACAAGACGAAAATACTATCAACTGAACTCATATAAATATAAAGCCATTACAGTACTATTTTAAACGCGGCTTGAAAATGATGTATTTACATCGAAAGCGCTCGCCAAACGTACCAATACAACAACCAGTGATGACTGTCTTCACCGAAAGGTATGACAACAGTATTTGATTTACTGGCGGAACAAATCAATTTAATACCAGATTGTATATGATTTTATAAGTTATTATTTGACGGGCGGCCTTTAGTTTATACTTTGTTATGTGTATTATATTTTTTAAGGTGGTGCAGTATTGCGTAGATACAGGCTCTAGGCAAACAAAGCACTTTTATGAAGTCTTCCGTTAGAGATAAAATTCTAACGGCACTATCGACAAGAGTATCAATTACCGCGCGGTCAAAATAGTAGATAAAAAAGTATTAAGTTAAATAACACGGAAAAAACTAACCATATACGGGCACCACTCTCTACGACAAGAGCTACAACTTTGCCTCAGAGAGTATATCAAAATTCCAATCGGTTTGCAAAATATGAGCTTGAGTAAATGATCATTTTTTTTCAAAAATTACATCGAGGCCCCACATATTTGAGGGCCCATAAAAAAAACCTGGAGAACTTTGGGCAAAACTGGGAGACAGGGGTCTTTTTTTTTTGGTCTTTTATGACGTAATGGTGTCCGTATATTGTTATTATGCCATGATTTAAAAAATTACACAGTGTGTATTTCGCTCACTAACTACGAAACAACTAGAACAGGGTATCAAAAATTTAAAAATTTTAATTTTAAAATGCTTATAACTTGATCATTTCAAAATATAATTTAGAGGTTAAACTATCATTTTATAGGTATTAACTAGACCTTTTAAAGTCCAATAAAAATTAAAGAAATACCAAGCTCTAAAAAAATTTGCAGGGGCGAAGTACCCAAATTTGAGACCACATGGCACCCGTCGCAAATGGATGGTGACCACCTTTATAACTTAAGCTCATAAAATCGGCTTAGTCCTTTACAAACGAATAAGTTATTTCCGCAATATTTTGATGCTGCCCCATTGTGGATTGCCAGACTGAGAATTAAATCTCTCGAAGACCGGTAAACAAATATAGCCTGTGGACTTGAGCGATAATGACAAAGATGCGACGTGTTTTTATTCACTAGCACATAATCTTTCTTTATTTGAAAAGTTAAGCTTCTATATTGTTCCTATGTGAAAAAGAGATAATAATTTTAAAAATTAAAGGGTATTCCCATACAACCCATGATTTTTGTGTGACTTAAAATTGTCTTTTTAACCATAATGGGCACTAATTCAAAATTTTCAGAAAGTGTGTATCACTATAGCTCATATAACAAAAAATAGCTGAAAAAAAAACTAGATAGCGTAACTTGAATATCGTATCTTCTAAACCGTTATAGACAGAGAGATTAAAAATGAAATAAAATAGGCATGTATGCCAAGTATGAGTACTTTAAATTGTAAATTAAAGGATGTCCCAATAGATAGTGTGACGTGATATAATACTTAAATTCTAAAAAATATTGTAAGGCTCTATAAAAAGTGTTAAAATAGTTTACTAATAATGTAATTCCACCAAATAAAAAAAAAAAAACACAAATCAAATACAAATTTTATTCAATTGGCTATTTGGCAGTAAGTAATTTATATGTCAAACAGCGTCAACTGTTGCGCAACCGTTTTTAAAATATCCCAGTTTTAATTGATATTTTGTCATTATTTTAAAATAACTCCATCTGTTGTGCAACCGTGTTAGATTGTACCGCTTTCAAAAATAAAACAGGCCTTTAAATATGCAGTACCTTTAAATATGTAAAATAAAAATCGTCGTACCTTCATTGCATTTTCTCCACTTTCTCTCGGAATTAAAATATTTTTGTAGAAAAAAATATCCTAGATTATAATCAGGATACTAAGGTACCTCCTCATAAAATTTTAATAAACAAAAGATTGAGTAGTTTTTACGTGATGCGAACACAAAGAGGAATATTGACAGACCATAAATATTCTTATTTATTATTTGTACAGATGATTGACAGCTCGAATGGGGGGTATATGTAGCTTTAAGCGGCCTAACAGGTAAAATACCTGGAACATGATAAAAATAATTTTTATACTTTTCAACACAGAAATTTCAAAATATATTTGTTAATTTCAAGTCAAGGCATATTTAATCAGGTGGCAGAAGGAGGCGGAGCTAATACAGAGACATTTTTAAAATTTTTTTATACGGAGTTTGATATAATCATTTTTAACCGACTTAAAAAAAGAAGGAGGTTATCTATTCGTCTGAGTGTTGCTTTTTTTATGTATGTAACCGCAGAACTCAGCCATTTCTGAACCGAATTTAAATTTTTTTCTTTATTTGAACGGTTATGCTTTCAGGTTGGTCCCATTTTAAAAACAGTTCATTATATTAAAAATTAAAGGGTGACACATACAACATACATGTTTTTTACGTGTATTAAGACCCGTAAAGGGCACCAAATTAAAATTTTAAAAAATTGCGTGTCGGTATAGCTCCCAACAGCAGAAATTAATAACAAATATAAATTTAAAATTTAAATGGTTTCCCCAAAGGTGACGTAATTTGACCTATTTGAGCCTATCTTTTGAACCGTTATAGGCAAAACCTTGAAAAGAATGTCGATTACTCTGACCGTTATAAGAAAATGTATAAAGATTCAAAATTTTAAATTAAAGGGTGCTCCAATAGTTCATTTAATTTTATGTATATGGCCATACTTTTGAACAGTTGTACACAGAAGCCTGAAATTTACAAAGAACCTATATTGCTAAGTCCGCTATAACAAAAAGTATAAAATTTGAATTTGGAAATAAAAGGGTGTCCCAATAGTTAATGTAATTCTATGTATGTGGCCAAACTTTTGAACTGTTATAGACAGACAGCTGAAATTTACAAGGAACGTGTACTGCAAAGTCTACTATAGCAAGTTTACAATTTGAATTTAGAAACTAGAGGCTGTCCCCATAAATTATGTAATTTGATCTATATGACCCTATCTTTTGAACCGTTAAACACAAACACTTGAAAATTAGGCATGATATCCGCTACTTTCTCTGGTATGATAACAAGTATAAATATTTGGAATTATAATCTAAAGGGTGTCCCAATAGTTCATGTAATTTGATATCTATGGTTAAACTTTTTAACTGTTATAGACAGATAGTTGAAATTTAAAAAGAATCTTTGTGGACAAGTCCTCTATAACAACAGGTCTTTAATTTAAAATTGTAAATGAAAGGGTGTCCCAATAGGTGATGTTATTTGATCTATGTGAACCTATCTTTGAAACCGTTATAGACAGAGGCTTGAATGGTGTCCCCATAAAAGACGGATGCTGGTGAAAATATCTTAAATTTTGAACAGTAATGCTTGAAATTTCGGCCCATCTAATTTTTGGTTTAAATCTAATTCTTACAGATTACTTCTTACATTTTTAGTTTATAATTACTGCCCTTCTATCTGTTTTGAAGTCGGTTTTTTTTTGGAAAAATTATCTTTAAAAGAGAATAAAATAATTATTACAGTCAAAATCCATACAGAAAAAAAAATTTTGTACCTATTTCCTCTCCCTTACACTATCACCTTGTTAAATACATATGCCTTGTTTCAAGTGAATATAAAGAAATTGAAATTTTCCCTTAAAAAAATTGTGACAGCTGACAGTTAATAGTTAATAAAAAATGGCTCATTATAGGATATATTAATTATTGTTGTTCCCCTTACACTTTTTCTTATGGGACGTCTTGGGATTAGAAATAATATCGTACAAATTAATAATGAGATGAGAAATCGTTAACAAAGTGATGGATAATTGGAAGATAATGGGAATATTTGTTGTTTTCAATAAAGCTAAGAAAAAATCATCCTAACCGATGAAAATTTGGGTTGTAGCAACATTCGATTGTCGAAAAAAATGCATCCACAGGCGTCACCATTTGATGCGGACTTAGGATAAAGTTATCATTGTACCTAATTTCTCTAAAAATTACGCTTCTTAAGTAGTCCCCGTTACTGGACCTGGCCTAGGCCTATCACTTTTCTGTCCCTACTCGTCTTGACAGATTTTAAACAATAAATGATTTTAAACGTTTAATGATTTTGAAATTTTTATATGAACATTAAAAGAACAAATGCTTAAAAATATTATATTTATAATAAATATTAATAAAAGCATTTGAAGCTTTTAGCATTCTTTCAAAAGAAAACTCATTACAAGTATATACTCATGTCAAGTGCACTTTTCATGAATAATAAGTTTTCGCATATTTTTGCATAAAAATTATTTGTAAAACCTACATGAACATGAGCAATAAATTTGCATATCTAACCAACCGACAACATCACCTGCAACACTAAGGGCACATTTCTATTCACTATCAGAAGGGTGTGAAATCAATATTTTAAAAACGATTTTCAACAACTGTTTGACTGAAGCGCTCTCATCATTAAAATATTAATAAACGATAATGATTATGAAGAGACTCTTACACACAGTTGTTTGTCATTAATATTTAATTGATTTTTATTTTCACAATTATATCTATTGATATGTCGTTTAAATAATTAAATAATATTAAATCTATACACACAAATGTACAACAATAAGTGAGTGGCTATGTCTTTGAGGCGGAAGTCAAAAGTGTCACTTCCGCTTAAACGAGGCAATGATGTGCATCCATAGTAGAGAAATAAATATGTGTCAACTAAATGTATTAAATAGTGATTAATATTTGTTTGTTTAAAAAAAAGAATAAGCAAAAATATTTACCTCAAGTCAATGGCAAAAATGGTAAAAATAAGGGATGCAAAGATTTAACTGAGTGAAGAAAATGGTAATTTGATTTAAACAAACAAGTATGAGTGGTGAAGAAGGATACCTATTCACAATATCTACGCCTGTTTAATTAATCCTATTCTAACGACGCACAGATGGGTATTTGGCCAATCTAGGCGGCCAAAATTATTTTGATTGAATTTTGTATGCAAAATATTTAGAAAAGACATGTTGTGGCATTTAAAATTGTAAATTTATATAAACAAGCAAAAAGACGTAGGGTATTAAGACGGTATTTCCCCAAACCAATTAAAAGAGGATACTTTTTAAAGAAACTCTAAGTCATGCAGTATGAAAAATTAACAAACAATTCTGTTTTTATTGAAAAGTTAAAAATATGATATACAATAAAATCAATCGGCCATTTCTTCATTGCCTGAGCTGAAAATATCTGAAAAATAGCTTAAAATATATAAAAAAAAAACACTGGCTTTTCTATGTGAATTATATCATAATTACCTGCATTACAATTATACATTTTAATAAAATTCATAAACTGAAAACACGCTTTTACTCAATTTCTTTCACGTTGACTTGTCTCAAACACAGAAAAAAGCATATACTTATTTATCAACACGAAACTTTGACTGCGTGGCGAGAGTGAACGAAAGCAAAAAGGAATTAAAAAATAACGGGATCTAGTCCAGCATTCTATTCTCTTCACCCTACGGTGGGTAGTTAAAGAAAAAGTGCGTTTTGAAAATTCGAATTTTTGCCGCTTAAATTGGACAAATACCCTTCTGTGCGACGTTAGTCTAGAAGCAATGGCTAGGATGGGCAGTAAAAGCGGCACAGGATATTCAATATAGTCTCCTTCTAATTATGAAATCTTTCATAGTTATAATTCGAAGGCAATCTGCCTCTGAATGATCAAAGTTACAAAAAAAAAAAAAAAAACGGTTCAACCATAGCAGCAAGACGGCCAGACCCCTTAGATAATTAAGACAGTCTCAATACAAGAATCGCAGGTAGCGTACCCATCAATCGTCTATCTTAAATTCAATGACTTTAGAAAACATATAAAATAATCGAATTCAACAGCTGTAAACTATGACGACTTGAACAGGATCTCTATAATGTCAACATGAAATGTGAGCACAATCCTTAAATCTTTAAATCTTACCGAAGTATATAGAAAATTCACAAAATATACCATAATACTTAAGGGTTAGTATAAAAATACTTTGCCAGAATAAGGCGAGCTTAATTCTTTTGGTAAGTCAGAGAATCAAAATGCAATCTAAAAAACTGGAGGTGATATAACTCCTCTAAAATAAACCTAGAAATCTTACATCCAATGCTAAAAGAAAGAAAAAAACTTCTGCAGTCAACTTAGCCAATAGCTGGACAGTGTAAGTAGCTAGCTGGGTTCAGATTACAAAGGAAACAAGGAAAGTTAACTTCCACACGCCATCTGCAAAATGCAAGGTATTGTTTTCCTGCAATATTTACAGTCCGAAGACGAGGAATATAGAAATTTCTAACTGATCTAAAAACATTTTAAAAATGCGACCAGATAAGACACTCGTTTTAGCATGAGAACGATAACATAATATTTGCCATCCAATATTAATAAACTTAATACCGATGGAATGAGAACAAAAATGCCTTTATCAGAGACGCCAACAGCCAACACAATAAATAACTAAAGTAGAGTGTAAAAATCCCTGTTGGAAATGGAACTAATCATGACTTGTGCGCATAAATTTAAGACTTTACATATCCCCACAGGAAAAAGTCTAACGGTGTGATATTACACGATCTTGGTGGCCAATCGACCGGCCCAAAACGTGATGTACGCAGCGAAATGTTCTCTCAATAAATCCATTCATTGATGCGATGTGTTCAGCCGTCTTTTTGAAACCAAATGTCGTCGAGATTACGAGCTTCAATCAGGTATCAAATAGTAGGTTATCATGGCACGATAACGGTCGCCATTGATGGTTACATTCGCATCGGAATCAATAATCAAAAATAAATATGGACCGATGATTCCTCCGGCCCATAAACCACACCAAACCGTTGTTTTTTCTCGATGAAGTGGCAGCTCTTGAATCTCTTCATGTTGCTCTTCGTCCCAAATGCGGCAATTTTGTTTGTTTACATACCCATTGAGCCAGAAATGGGCCTCATCGCTAAACAAAATTTACTTCGAAAACGTCGGATCTTCTTGGAACTTTTTAAGAGCCCATAGAGCGAAACGATTCAGGCGTAAGTCTTTCCATTATGAAATGTCAAGCAATACTGAACAAAAATAACATGACAGCATGACACAACTCACAAGTGATCTGTTAGAAAAAGGCTATTGAAAAAAGTATCTCGAAATGGATCACCCTTTCTTTGATCCTGTTACCACACAATATTCTTGTTGCACAAGTGTTCGCCAAACGATGTTTACGATTTATTTTTGGGTCAATCTGGCTTGAAATCATACCAAACGTACAGCTTTAGTGTAATACAAGATTTTGGTGCTGGAGGAAAATCATTGCACATTAGATTGTGGATACGTGGCGTGGACCATAGTGTAGAACTCAGATAGAAAAGAAAACCATTGAGAATAAAACGAAAATGTTCCTATGATATGTAGATACTTACCAGGATTACCAGAAAAAATAGTTTTGAACAAATAGGCACATTTTAAAATCGTAATAGTGGAGTTAATTGATTTGCCAACTAACACATCTATACGAGTTTACAAACTCTATCCATTAGTTATTAAATGTGTGTTGAAATTTTGTATTTTATAAAAATTATCAAACAAATTAATTAATGTAAATATTGCATCCCACTTGTAATACACTTCGGCTGTTAATTATAGAAAATTCACCTTAACCAATAATTTAAAATTCACAAAGTTTATATTTTATTATTGTTTTATATTTCATACAGACATACATTTCCATTTAAATATAAATTAATTAACCAAAAACCACAGTTTATTTAATTGATTTTAACAATTCTTTTTATGTAAAATAATTGTTGTTAATGCGTTGTACGTGGCAGAAAATCTTCTGTTGCCAGTATCATAGTTTATGTGTGTTTTTTCTTTCAGGTTCGTTAAAACTTATTTAATTAATGAAGAGCTTTTATTATACTAATTATACTAATAATTAAAAAAAATATATGTAGGATGAAAATGATATACTTTCATATACAATTAACATAAATTGTTAATTAACATCAGAGAACAGCAGTTAATTGATTATGGATAAAAAAGAAAAAGGTAATGAATTTGACAGTTTCTAAACGGTTCGTTTGAAATCGGATCATATTAAGCATCTTCATGTAAAAAATAACTCATATTAATTTGAGGCACTTAATGCTGAAGTGTCTCCTTCTTAGCCATGGCCATTTAGGACATTATGTGCCAGCGAGTTTCATGGGTTTCGAGTTTCTTTAAATTCGTTAATGTATGTTTCGCGATTTCTGTTTCAATCAATGGCACGTTTAGATCTTTGAGGATGCACCTATAATCCTTCTCAAAATTTAATTCTAGTGACTGAAGTTTTTCCAAGTTTGAAGATGAGGCAGTGCCCATAACTGAATCTAACAACATCATATTGAATTCAGGATCGAATTGTAAAGTTAATGTTGGAAATGTAAGCTGAGGTTACAGTTTCTACCAAGTTTGATTGCCTTCAATTTCTTTTTTGTTCACTTTGATTGTATATGGCTTTTCTAAGATTGGCGCCGATCAAGATGTGTACCGAGTTATTTGACTTCTGACTCTGGAAGTATAATTTGGGTATTTATGTGGCCATGAGTTAATATTTTTATTAATTTTTGTTTTCCAATTCTTCAAACATTTTTATGAATATTTAGGATAAAATGGAGGCACTCCATTGTACCATGTGGCGTATTATCAACAAATTGTATTTCACATTAATCATACGCGAATGTGGAATGCCTTGATTACTTTTATATTTTCTTTAATTCCCTTTATTCTCTATTCTCACACATTTCTCTAAATTAATTATATGGTTTTGTAAGTATCGTGATGCTATTTAAGAGACATTATAAATATTTTTTAACATCACTCTAAGCATTTGTAATTTCCGACTTACAAAAACATTAATAGCCAAAACCAATTTCCAGAAACCTTAATGCGGAGCTGCCCTATTGCGTCCTATATTCAGTATTTGTCTACCAATGATCCTTAATATTTCACCAAAACGACATTTCACTGTTGGTTCTATTATGTACGGTAGAGCGGAAGTAGGGAACTACGTAATCGTTTAGCAAGCATAATTGCTTGGGTTGCTGCATGGTTGTTAAATAATCTGTTGGAAAGTCGGGGTATGGAAGAAAAGTTCTCATTGCACTTGAAAACTAGTCGCTTATAAAAGGCATGAGGCAAGTAAACACTTCTCAAAACTAGTGCTGGAAAAACCAAGCAGGTATGATTTGGTTATTTAGTTAACTTTGATGTGACAATAAAGCAGGAAACCAACTAGCAAAAAGGGGATCTGTTGTAAATTTCTGTGGACGCTAGTAAAAAAGAGCTAAAAGCGCCTCTTGATAGGAAAGCTAATAAGATTCTCAGAAATAGTAGAAGCACCTTAAGCTATATAACCGCTTTAGTGATAGGTCATAAGAACTTAAAGTATCATCTAGCCAAGATGAAAATCGAAAAAGATGATACTTGCAGAATATGACGGGAAGACTCTGAGACGTTAGCAATGATTGTGTGTGAATCTCCAGCACTGGCTAGCATAACAGTTCGGACCAGAAACTTGTTAAATATGAATGCAATGGGGGAACTAAGGCTTAAACAAATTCTAACAAGTACTAGACACTCCGTGATGAGAAAGAAGGCCGACAGTTATCAGTCGATAGTCTGAAATCATTAAAGTCAAGATTACAGGCTGATTCCAGCACGTGACTTAATGATATTAAGGTTGCCTTTAATCATTGTGGACAGAAGGGAAATTTCGCATTAAGTAAGTGGTCTGCTTTCATAATCCCTCTTCTACCCATTTGTCAGGCTTCGTTGCCTGTCCATTAAGTTTTTGCCACTTCTCAGTGGTTGGGAAAGAAATGTGACCTGTGTAAAGCAGTTGATAGCACACGAAAGTTTGTATTAAAATTTAATTAAGACTTATATTGAGAATTCGTTAACCAGCTACCATAATCCCATAAGCCATGTTGCACTTAGTTTACACTTTTTCCAAAGGGAATGTGATATTTTTTTTTAAGAAATTTTCCCTCTTTACTACGAATGTATTTGGATTTTTGTTATTTACATTTTTTATTAAATTTATTTTTGAATTTCAAACTAGCTATGACCACACATATTGTGTGCGTCCTCAGAATATTTTGCTCGATTTAGCTTTGAAAGTAATCCATACCAGATTTTAAGACTCTTGATTTTATAGTGGACTCTTGATATAATAGGGAAATGAATGAAACACAATGTTATATCATGAAAATAGATTATATTGACAGTTGAACTAGTTACTAGAGCAATGTCAAATGATAATACAGGGTTTACTTTTCAACTGGAATTGGTCTATATTTTCTTTTCCCTTTTTTTTCCTGAAGCTTCTTGTTTAGCATTTTCTACGATGAACCGCTAGCTGAACTTCCCGGTGAAGGGACCAACAGTAATCTCCCATCATGTTGGTGTTCCAGCGGCCCGGATAACGTTTTTCCATTACTTTACCGTCCTGGTGGAAACGTTCACCTTGTTCCTCACTAAAATTTCCTAAACTGTCCGGGAAGTAATCAAGGTGGCTGTTCAATGAGGCTCATCAAACGACGTTCAAACTGTTCAAACTTTTTTAACATGTTAGCAACAATAGATTTATATTCTGGGTTTTTTTCATTTCCCATGAACTTGGTGACAACTTGTTTGAATGATATCCATGCTTTCATTTTCATTTGAGGTCATTATGGGTTCAAAGTTAACATCAAACATCATTTTTCTGATATCAGGTCGCGTGAAGATGCCTTCTATCAGTTTTGCTTCTAAAAGATGTGGAAACTTCTGACAGAGATATTTGAAACAAGTTCCATCTGTTGGTAAAGTCTTAACAAACTGCTTCATGAGACCTAACTTAGTATGCAATGGTGGTAGGAGCACGGTTTTGGGATCTACAAGGTTTTTGCTTCATGTTCTTCTCACCAGGCTTTAAAGACTTCCTAGCAGGCCAGTTCTTTCTACACCAATGTTGATTTCTAGCTCTACTGTCCCATTCACACAGGAAACATGGAAATTTGGTAAAACCACCTTGCTGGCCAAGTAGCATGCAGGTTAAACACCACATATCATCCATTCATGTGCAGAATAACCTATTTTATTTAACACTATTTCTAGATTTTCGTAGCTCTCTTTCATGTGTACAGAATGACCGACAGGTACAGAAGCATACCATTGTTACCATTGTGTAGTAAAACAGCCTTCAAACTAGTTTTGGATGAACCAATAAACAACCTCCAGTCTTCCTTGTTGTACTCAATTCCAAACTCATTCATTAGACCAGGAATGTCGGAGCAGTACACCAAGTACACCCCCTCTTGTTCAAAATACTTTGAACAAGACTTGCTGTTCCCTCTTTCTATACACATGAATGCTGGTTCCAGCCGCCAACAAGTTCTTTTCTTTAAGCCTAGAGCCAAGCAGTTCAGATTTTTCTTTAGTCAAGCCCAGACTAACCCTAACTAAGCCGTTAAGCTCGTCTTGAGTGAACAATGTAGGCTCTACATTTTCTATAACACATTGAAATTCTTCATCGTGTTGTTTATCTAACTCCGACTGTTCATCTTCTGTTTCAATAGAATTTAAGTCCTCTGGTGGTTCAGGGACCGGCAAATCTACACCGTGCCCTACTGGTTGGATGGCGAACGGAAGGTTAGGGTAACTTATTACTTTCTTATTCTTAGAATTATGGCCACTAATATCAACACTGCAAAAGTAGCAGTCATCAGAATGATTTTTTTGCTCCCTCCATATCATAGGAACAGCAAATTTGAAGTGTTTTTTCTCTTTTTTTGACCATTGTCTAAGGTCACATACGTAACATACCTTATGCGGGGCCCAAGATTTCTCCTGATCACCGAGTTTAGTTACAAAGTATGCTAAATACACTTTTTCCACAAAGTCTGTAATGTTTCTTTGGTGTTTTTTTAATACAAACTTATCACAAATATAACAAAAACCTTTTAGCAGAGTTTTGACAACCGCGTCTAGACATTGCTCTGAGCACATGTACAGGAAACTTGTAAGTGAGGCTAGGTAGAGAGTAAACAAAACATCAGTTGTTTCACATTTGTTTCAGCAGTGCCACCAACATCAGTTTTGTTCATTAGATCTACTTTTTTTCAATGTTATTTGAAAACTATAAAAATGCTGTTAAATTCTAAAAATATTGCTTAATTTCCTATATTTAACTATAAATTGTGAATAAGTGATGGGTGATACATCCTTTTTCAACATTATACTTGGATTCAGTAACCTAAAATATATAAGAATAAGGTATTTTCAGTAAAAAAAAATTTTTTCATCGTTGGCCTGTGTAATCGGCGTACTTTTACAGCTTTTTTCCACTTTCTCTTTGAAATAAAATATTTTTGCTGATAATTAGTATTCTATATTGGAATCGAGATACTGTGGTACCTTCTCACAAAATTTTATTAACACTAGATTTACCATACCAGTCAAAATGACTGGTTTTACCTTTTATTTCATAAATATTTACTATGTATATTTATTTTTTTTTCGAAACTATTATATGACTTTTATAACAACAATTAAATACAAATAATTTGATAAGTTAATTTGATTTTGTGTTCATAACAAAAATTTTTTTTTTGTTTTTGGTACTTATACCGAAACCAGTCATTTTGACCTGGTACACGTTTTTGTAGTTCTATGTGCAAATGCTTTATATTCTTCACTTTTAGGAAATTCCCTTGTTTGGAAAATGGCGTGTAAAGAAAAATGTTTGCACATCCCTGGTAAAATAGTATTGTATAACAGCATATTTTTCAAATTTCATATTTTTCGGGGATCTCCCTATTTATTTTTTTTATCAAGAATTTCGTAGGAAACTGTTATAAACCATTATTTATTCATTGAGTTCTGTTCTGTTCAGTAAGAAATAATTTTATTACTTTTGCTACATACAAATTGCTCATAATGAAAAAACGAAAAATTTTGAAATTGGAAGAAATACAAGATATACTTTCGGATCTATCAGACGTTGATGGTGGTGATAGCGAATATGAGTTTTTGGGATGCGACAGTGATACGGATGATGATGGTAATCAAAGTGTTCATATTGAAAGCAGTGATAACGAGGAATTTGATGAAAATGTTGGAGGCGAATCGAGTGACGAAGAAGATAACATAAGACAACAGCATAATACGCAAAAACGAAGATGTATGCGGCTTTCCTCGAGTTCTGAAGAGGAAAACACACAAAATATGCAAATTGAAGTTTCTGCTGATGGAACAATTTGGAAAAAAATACAAGAAGGGGGTGCCGTTGGAAGGTTACCAAGTCATTGCATTTTCAAAGATTTACCTGGGCCTACAGCACATGCTAGAAGAAATATTATGGAAGAAGAGATAAGCAGTGCCTTCTTACTATTGATTGATCATCATATATTAGAACATATTAGAAATTGCACTGAAATAGAAGCCTCTCGAGTTTTAGGTAAGAAGTGGACCCTTTCGCAGGAAAAACTGAAGGCTTTTATTGGAATATTGTATGGCCGTGGTGCATACGAAGCAAAAGGTTTGAAATTATCATATTTATGGAACAAAAAGTGGGGTCCTGATTTTTTTTCCGAAAATATGAGCAGGAATGACTTTACGGAAATTTTACGTTTTATTCGCTTTGATAAAAGAAATGAGAGGAGTCAGCGCTTGCAAACGGATAAATTTGCGCTGGTATCAACTGTTTGGGATAAATTTATCGAGAATAGTCAAAACGCTTTCAAACCAGGAGCATTTATCACAGTAGATGAGCAACTGTTTCCAACGAAGGCTAGATGTCGATTTACCCAGTATATGCCAAACAAACCAGACAAATTTGGGATAAAATTCTGGCTGGCTTCTGATGTTGAAACGAAGTATGTTATAAATGGCTTTCCCTATTTAGGAAAAGACGAAAAACGAAAATATGAGCAGGAATGACTTTACGGAAATTTTACGTTTTATTCGCTTTGATAAAAGAAATGAGAGGAGTCAGCGCTTGCAAACGGATAAATTTGCGCTGGTATCAACTGTTTGGGATAAATTTATCGAGAATAGTCAAAACGCTTTCAAACCAGGAGCATTTATCACAGTAGATGAGCAACTGTTTCCAACGAAGGCTAGATGTCGATTTACCCAGTATATGCCAAACAAACCAGACAAATTTGGGATAAAATTCTGGCTGGCTTCTGATGTTGAAACGAAGTATGTTATAAATGGCTTTCCCTATTTAGGAAAAGACGACAAACGAAATTCGTCAACTCCTCTCAGTGAATTTGTTGTAACAAGACTACTAGAACCTTATATCATGAAAGGAAGGTGTGTGACAACCGACAATTTTTTTACCAGCCTCCCCTTGGCTTCAAAATTATTAGCTAAAAATACTGCATTGGTTGGTACAGTACGTTGCAACAAACGTGAGCTTCCAAAAATTTGCAAAGAAAAAAAGATGGTATGGAACGTTTTTCAACGCATCTATATGAAACAAATGAATGCACACTTACTGTTTATAAGAGTAAGCCTAACAAAAAGGTTGTTTTATTGAGTACTAAACACAAAGGCGTCAAAATTGATACCAGTTCCAAGAAACTACCTGAAACTATATCTTTTTACAATAAAACCAAATTCGGTGTTGATGTAACTGATCAAATGGCAAGAAAGTATAGTGTGAAATCAGGATCCAGAAGGTGGCCACTTCAAGTATTTTTCAATATTTTAGATTTGGCCGGCATCAATTCCTGGATTTTGTATAGAAGTATAACAGGAAAGAATATTTCTAGGAAAGACTTTTTGTTTCGATTAGCTGAAGAGCTCACATCTGAATATAAGTCATCAAGCCAAGGGAGGGCAAGTGAAATTCTCCGTCCAGCAACCCAGAATCCCCGGCCAGTACGTAAATGGTGCCAAATAGGACTTTGTAATAACAACAAGACAACTACAAATTGTGACATCTGTAAGAAATATGTGTGCGGAAAATGCGTGGAAAAAAAAGTTAGTATTTGTAAAGCATGTAAACATGATCATTCTGAATAAAACTGGAATATAATTGATGAGTTTTTATATTTTTATTTTTTATGGGGGTACGAACTTATGCCTCAAACTGAAACGGAAGTTATGCCCCAATTTTTTTTTGACATTACTTATTTGCTCTGTGACATAAATTGATTTTTGGGATATAATTTCATATTTTTTTGGGCATATTTCATAAATAACCGAGATATTAAATCCCTAAATTTTTAATTTCAATGTTATCAATGCGGGGGGCCTTGCCCCTCACACCCCCGCTTATTGGAAAAACAACCCTTGCTTCGCCTTAGAACCAATTTTTATATATCTCATCAATTCTCTCAAACGATAAAGCATTATAATATAAATGAATAGAACTTGTCATATACAGTCAAATTGACTGGTTTTGGTATAAATAGGTATGTAAATTTGTTGGTATATCTAGTGTTAAAATGACACGAAGGTTAAAAAATGTAGCAATTGCGGTGGAAACCACTCTGCCAACTACAGAGGATGTCCTGTTTATTCTATTGTAAGGAAGACGTCTCAAAAACCAAATAATCCCCCTAAGCAAAAACAATATCGACCAAATGACCATTACCCTCAGCTAGGTCAACCAACCACCCAACATATTTCATACGCTGACATGCTAAAAAAAACAACCAAGTTCATAAAGCGCCATCGTCAGTTAACCCGAACCAACTCTTGCACCCGGAACCTAAGGACCAAACACCTTCGGTTAACTATAGTTGTCTGGAAGGAACCATTGAGACATTAGTACAGTCGCTAAACACTTTTATGAGCTCTATGGGTAATATGATGCAAGAAATGTTAAAAATGCAATCTATGATATTGCAGGCAGTACTTACCAAACCATGAACTGTTTAAAAATATGTTTCTGGAACGCAAACGGCTTACGCCAACATAAAAATGAACTCGAATACTTCCTTAAGAACCACCAAATTGATGTCATGCTGATTGCAGAAACACATTTAACAAGAAATAGCTTTTTTAAAATCAATGGCTATATTTTATATGACACCAAAGATCCCCGTGGCAGAGCATGTGGTGGTTCAGCAATACTTATAAAGACCCGCTTCAAACATTATTTACTGTGTGATTTTTGTGAGGATTACCTTCAAGCAACAAATATCTGCCTTGAAGAATTTCATCAAAACTTAGTTATTTCTTCAATTTATTCACCTCCTAGATTTCAAGTATCAGAGAGTCAGTATAGCGACTTCTTCAAATCACTAGGTCCCTGTTTCATAGCATCAGGCGACTACAACGCTAAACATACATTTTGGGGATCACGACTAATAACACCAAAAGGTCGTGTTTTGTTTGACACAATTTCAAAAATGCGTCTCAATGTGATCTCGAGTGGCCAACCCACCTATTGGCCTACTGATCGACAAAAAATACCGGATGTTATTGATTTTGGCGTGTTTAAGGGTATTTCAAGAGAAATTATTAAAGCTGAAACATCACTAGAATTATCCTCAGATCATTCACCCACTATTGTCTATATATGGAATCAACAAAATATCGTATCACCAACAACCAGGACAAGCATAAATTGGCTGAAATATAGAAAATATCTCAGCACGCATTACTCGGAAAACATCCCGCTAAGAACACCAGAAGACATAGAGCAGTGTATAATTGATTTTGATCGAAACATCAAATTAGCTGCCCAACATGCAACTGTAACCCGACAAATAGACAGATACAATCACATTTATTCTGCAGATGTCGAGCGGCTCTTGACTGAAAAAAGAAAAATTCGTAGAGAGTGGCAATCATATAGATCTCCTCAACTTAAAAATAGACTTAAAGATTGCACAAAGCGGCTAAGAGACCTACTAGAATCTCAAAGGGTGGCATCTCTGAAAAATTACCTGGAAGATCTGGACCCAACTCCACAATCAGATTATTCATTATGGCGTGCATGTCAATAGACCAGTCGTACGTAAGCCTCCATTGCGAACTTCTTGTGGAGACTGGGCAAGAAATGATACCGAAAAAGGTAATGTGTTTGTTGATCATTTAAAAAACGTGTTTACTCCAATTGTCTCGACTGATATAGCTGAGCTCCCACCTATAGATGTTAGTCCGGCAGTTACCCTAAGGTTCGAGCTTCGAGATATTGAAAAGGCAATAACTGATTTAAATACTAAGAAAGCTCCTGGCATTGATAAAATCAGTAACAAGATGTTATTTGAATTGCCCCGTATAGCCCAAAAAATCATTCTTTTTGTTTTTAATGCCATTTTACGTCTTGAGTACTTTCCTACAAAGTGGAAAATTTCTTTGATTACTATGATACCTAAGCCTGGAAAAGACAACACCAAGGTTGAATCATACAGACCTATAAGCCTATTATCAAATATATCAAAGCTGTTCGAAAAAATATTAATTATTAATTTTAACCCAATTCTGAGCGCCAAAGGATATATTCCGAACCATCAATTTGGCTTCAGAAAACAACATAGTACGATCCAACAAACACACAGATTAGTAAATGTAATTAAAAAGACCTTTGAAGAAAAAAAATACTGTTCTGCACTTTTTATCGATGTTTCTCAAGCATTTGACAAGGTATGGCACGAAGGCCTTATATACAAGTTAAAGCTGAATTTGCCCAAAAACTTCTATAAGCTCATAAAAAATTATTTAACTGATCGAATGTTCATACTAAAAGAAGGAGATTTCTTAAGCTCGCCTCAGCTTATTAAAGCCGGAGTTCCACAGGGTAGTATTTTGGGACCCATTTTATACCTGCTGTACACATCCGATATGCCAATTAGCAATCAAGTGCACACATCAACATTTGCTGATGACACAGCTTTTTTAAGTATTCATGAAAGCGCGCAAGTAGCATCACAAGATTTACAAGATCACGTACTCAAATTGGAAAAATGGTTGAAGAAATGGAGAATTAAGGTGAATGAACAAAAATGCACTCATATAACTTTCACACTGCGTAGGGACTCATGCCCCCCTATTCGCATAAATAATCAAATGATACCCCAGCTTTCAGACGTCAAATACCTCGGTATACATCTTGACCGGCGCCTTACTTGGAAAAGCCACATAGAATCCAAATTGACACAAATGAAGTTAAAAGCAGTCCAACTAAACTGGCTTATTGGCAGAAACTCTATCCTCAGCTTAGATTGCAAATTACTACTTTACAAGTCGATACTTAAACCAATTTGGTGCTATGGGATTCAATTATGGGGTACTGCCTCAGCTAGCAATGTTGAAAAAATACAAAGGCGCCAAAATAAGATTCTTCGAATGATCACAGTTGCCCCCTGGTATATCAAAAACTCTAATATTCACAAAGATCTAAACGTGCCAACAGTTAAATCAGAAATAGCGAAACATGCGGTAACGTATTTGAAAAAGCTTGAAACTCATCCAAATCCACTGGCGGGTAACATTCTTAATGCTCCTGGTTACATTAGACTAAAAAGAAGAGATACTGCTTTTCTTGGCCGTACAATAGAGGGATGACCCGTAAATAATTTCAACAATCGTGGAACATAAATTTTTTTTGTCTTGCACTGGCTGGACTTAAAAAGTATATTTTATTTTAGACTTAAGATATGAGTAATTATTGTTAGTTCAAACATATTGAAGATACAATAAATAACTATGAATTCAAAAAAAAAAAAAAAATCCACTTAGCAGTTTTTATGTGATGAGAACACATACTGAAAGACAGATAGGAAATGAGTTACTGTTTTATTATATGTAAAGATATACTTTGCCGAATATTTTTTGTCTTAATATATTTTTTTTTTCATTTTTGCTACAGCATTAGTTTTGTTCTTTAACTCCAAATGAAATATTTAATATCATCAATAATTTATTTGCCATAATAATGCATTTTCTATGTTGCATTTCTAATGTAGACATTTTACTTGCCACAATTCTTTAGACAAAAATGTCAATATTTTAAGTTACTTTAACGGATTTTCTCTTGCTTAATACTTTGTACAAATTTACAATCTCTTAATGCCATCAAATACCACAAGTAACTTAAACACTTTAAACTAAAAAAATAAAAATAAAAAATAGTATTTCGGTTTTTTGTTTGCTTAGTTTTTGTCTTTGGAAATAAAGAAAGAAGAAGTGCCCTACAATAGGTAAAGGAAAAATAATTTATTATATTTTTTGTAACAACTAACTAAATGGGAAATTTTTCGCCGCCCTTTATTATTGAATGGTTTCTGCTACCCGTCTGATAATTGACGACTAACTTGCTGTCATAAGCCTTTACGATCGACTGTAGTGATTAAGGACTGAAAACTTAAAACCTTAGACATTTTTTCCCATCATAAATGACTATCTTTAATTGTTAAGATTCTAAACGAATCCTTATATTATAGGAACCAAATATTTTATATATATTTTCTATAGAAACCAAATATTTTTTTAAATATGCTTGCCCGTGATACTTATGTCTAAGTTTAGCCAGAGAGATTAGTGAGTTAGATCAGAAACAATGAGCGTAATAAAGCTCGATTTGCAAGCATTGTCCTCTTTGATTCTCAGTTCGACAACGAGTATGGGCTTTAAACTTCGTCGACAATAAAATATTTCTTTTTTAAATTTAAAAATATTTTTATTACTTGTTTACAGCAGACAGGCTTCTTAATTTATTTAAATCTTGAAACTTCATAAGAGCCAAGAGATTATACCAAAATATACATAAATGCATATTTAATAGTAAATAAAATCATTTATAATCCATCATCCTTGCAAACTGTAGCACTTCCCCAAGTTCATTCTCTGCCAAAATGTAGTTCATATTTGGCGTTGTTTAATTTTGCACTTGATAAGTCAACAAGAGTTCAATGCTTTTAGAAGGAAATAAAACTTTTTAGTTCACTCAAACTCAAATACACTCCCTCATACTCAAATAACCAAAAAATAAACATAAAATCAGGAGGGAAATAAAAGAGAAATTAAATCGAAAAGAACTCAATAGAAACACAAGTAAGTTGCTGTATTACTTGACTTTGATGTGCATTGGGGAAGAAAAGAAATAGTTTTCTTTTTACTTGATTTTCACATGACTTAAAAATATTTAGTCCAACAGAGTTGTGGCAGCTCAAAGTAAAGTAAGTGGATAAGTAAGAAAATACATAGTAAATGCTATTACTTCCATAAGTTTCAAAACCTACAGATTATTGCAGTCAACTTAGCTCTGTAATATAAAAAGCTTCTCCTCCTGCGTTAGTTTATTTAAAACCTTTTCGCTCAAACTCCTTCTCAATAAATAAAATACAAAGTTTCTAAAAAAAAGTTTAGCTGCAGTTTTTTTAGAAAAATTTTTATTAAGAGATATTTTTATTTGTAATATACTGTTGGATCATTGTTATTCTGTTACTTACTTACTTAGATGGCTATAAACAACCGTTTTGGTCAGTAGCCTGATTAAGAATAGCTTTCCATGCGCGTCGATCTAATGCGCTTCGCCTCCAGTTTCTAGCACCAAGTTTTGCGAGACCATCCTCAGCTTGATCCTTCCACCGGAGTTTGGGTCTTCCCCTTCTACGTCTTCCTTCTGGATCAAATTCGAATGATTTTCTTGCTGGAGCATTCTCATCCATACGTATAACATGCCCCAGCCAGCGCAACCGTTGTACTTTGATGCGTTTAACTATGTTTATATCTTCGTACAACTCATACAGCTCGTGATTCATTCGATGGCGATACTCGCCGTCGACGCAAGTAGGTCCATATATTTTGCGAAGAATCTTTCTCTCAAACACCCCTAGAACAGCCTCATCTGCTTGCGTAAGAACCCACGCTTCAGCGCCATATAGTAGCACGGGTAATATAAGTGTTCTATAGAGTATAATTTTAGTTCGTCGAGAGAGGGCTTTGTTTCTAAATTGCTTGCTTAGCCCGAAATAGCATCTATTAGCAAGAATAGTTTTTCTTTTTATTTCCAAACTGATGTTATTTGTTTGGTTTATGGCGGTACCGAGGTAGATAAAGTTGTTCACTACCTCGAAGTTATAGTCACCAACGTTCACATATTGACCCAGTCTTGTTGTTTCGTTGTTCGTTGATACCATAAACTTTGTCTTATCTTCGTTTACTACCAGACCCATTTTCCTCGACTCATTTTCGATACAGGAGAATGTTGCAGTTACCTCTCGCACAGTCCGCCCTATGATATCAATATCATCGGCATAAGAGAGTAGCATATGCTTTTTGTTGTAAATTGTGCCTGCTCTGTTAACTGCGGCATCACGCAATATTTTTTCCAACAAAATGTTGAATAGGTCACAGGATAAACTATCACCTTGTCTAAAACCTCGTTTGGTATTAAACGTCTCGGAGAGGTCTTTTCCAATTTTAACCGATGATCTTGTATCAGTTAGCGTCATTCTGCATAAGCGTATTAGCTTTGCAGGTATACCAAACTCAGACATGGCTTTAAATACCTTTGCTCGTATCGGGCTGTCAAAGGCAGCTTTGTAGTCAACGAAAAGGTGATAGGTGTTGATCTGCCTTTCTTGAGTCTTTTCCAGGATCTGTCGTAATGTGAATATTTGGTCGGTGGTCGATTTACCAGGCCTAAAGCCACATTAGTAGGTTCCTATTATTTCGCTGACTTTAGGTTTTAATCGTTCACATAGTACGCTCGATAGAATTTTGTATGCAATAGGAAGGAGACTTATACCTCTATAGTTTGCGCATACGGTTTTGTCTCCTTTCTTTTGCACAGGACACAGCACACTGAGGTTCCAGTCATCGGGCATGCGTTCTTCTAGCCAAATGGTTCTAATAAGTCGGTGCATACTCCTTACCAACTCGGCGCCTCCGGCTTTAAACAGTTCTGCGGGCAGACCATCGGCACCTGCAGCTTTGTTGTACTTCAGCCGGGATATTGCTTTGTCGATCTCATCTTGGCCAGGTGGTGTACATTCAACACCATCGTCAATGATTGGTTCAGGGGTATCTTCGTCGCTACTATCATCTGATACCAATATCGTGGAAAAATGTTGTTTCCACATCCTCAGTACACTTTCAGTATCTGTGACTAGGTTTCCGTCTTTATCTTTACAGGAGGAACTACCAGTACCAAAACCCTCCGTTTGGTGTTTTATTTTTTGGTAAAATTTTCGGACTTCGTTTTTACTCGTGTACATCTCGATCTCCTCACACTCGCGTCTTTCCATTTCTCTTTTCTTGCGGCGGAAAAGACGTTTCTCCTCTCTCCTCTTCTCCCGGAACCTCTCCCATACTCCTCGCGTTGCAACGGACTGCAGTGTTGCCAAGTATGCAGCGTTTTTCTCTGCAGTTGCATTGCGACACTCCTGGTCGTACCATGGATTTTTGGGGGGAGGCTGTTATTCTCAGTTGCTTTAAATATCTCTCAAAATTATATATTTTTTAATGTCACTCCTCCTTGGGAGCATAGGGCTTCGAGCGAAAGATCCTACAATGCCTGAAGTCACTAAACCTAAGAATGTGGAGGCACACTACTACATGTAGAACCTCTCTACATTGTAGAGAGGCTCGAATGACGCTCAAAGAGCCCCATAACATGAAGGCCAGCAAGGTGCTTAAATATAACAGAGGTACCTTAAGCTATATAATTGCGTTGGTCGTGGTAACTTCAAGTAACATCTAGCTACGATGAAAATTCAAGATAATATTTGCAGTCCTGGAAAACGCTGAGACGGCAGCCCACATTGTGTGTGAATGTCCAGCAGTGGCTAGCAAAAGACCACGCACGGGCAGCTTGTTAAATTTAAATGAAAGATCGTTAATCTTTATGTCTTTCCAGCTAAGTAGGTGATTAGTTTCAGGATAATGGGACTGCAATTTCTCGTTGCGTAAGTGCAATGCCTCCATTTCAATATGTAGTGGTGCCGAGGAATAAGTAGTCATCAATTGCCATTTTATTTTTGTTTTCGCTGTAGAGGTGGCATCACTTCCTGAACATCCATGTGATTCTGATCTTGCTGTGACAGCTGGAAAATCAGTAGGATTCTCTTTTTCTTTTTGGGGGTTTGATTCCTTCTAAATTAAATCTCGAACACCGCGTGGAATTTTTTTTTTGTCTCTGCTAAAATAACCAGAGTCCTTGGGTATGAAATTTGGTACCAAATTTAGCCACTTGAACACGCCACACCTGAAGTTATAAATATTTTAGAAAAATATTTTAATAATGAAATAAACCGTTTTAAATGTTAAAATAAAATTTACAAAGGAAAAATACGAAAATCTCTACTTTGGGCGGTCATGTTATTTAATAAATCACTCCATTAGATTTCGAGTTCGATTTTTCATGAGTCAGGTAAATTTTAATAAAACAAAAAAGCAAAAAATTCGTTGAATTTGACCACTGTGTATATCATGACTTCTATATCATGAATTCTATATCGTTAAATTCTTCGTGTATATTATCAGGACAACTTTCGATTATTTTAATAAGGAAACCCTTTTTGAAAAAATCAAGAAGAAAACTTAGGACTTTTATTACGAATTCTTATTGTTTTTTTTTCAAACAGGGTTTCTTCTTGATTTTGTTAGCCTTTCTTGTTTTTTTTTTAAACATACAAAATTATCAAAAAATGTCAAAATGAGAAACTGAAAAGAATTGGTATATTGCTATTTTGGCATCTCCTTTAAAATTGTTTGCTAATCAATCTTTGATTTCTTTCTACCTTTTCTTTTTATGACATTTTATTTTGCCTTCATATTATCTTCTATTATTCCAGGGGTAAAAGGTCAGGAGAGCTTCTTCTGATAGATTGTCTGAAGGAGGTTAATGCCACTTAATTTATAAAACCCGAAAAACCATGTGAACATTTTTCGTCCTCTGCCAGGGATCGAACCTGGTGTGCTTCGTTTTGTAGGCACGCACCTAACTACTACACAAATGTAAATTTTGTGTTTTAACAAACAGTTTTTATGTTGATTTCTATAAACAAAATAACAAGAAAGCTAATACTGGGTGGCGCAAAAGTAATCGTCCTATCAGAAAATGCTATAAATTTTGCGATTGGCCCCTAATGTCAATTCTGTTTTGACATTTGTGTAGTAAACACTTGAGAAATACACGTTAATAAACAATGTTACGCTACACTGCTCCAGAACGCGGAATATTGGTGACTATTTATTTGACCAATAATCGGTCGGTGACTTTGGCACAACGTGAATTTCGTCGCAGATTTCGTGGCCGTCCAACGCCTACTGGTGAAACACTGGGACGTTTAGCCGCTCGCCTCGAAGAGACTGGCACAACACGAGATGCTGACAGGCGTTAGATGCTGACCGCCAATCGCGTCTAACATACGCTCAACCCATCCTTAATCACCACCAAGAGGAAGATGATTTTACATCAAAAATAATCATGAGTGATGAGGCCGACTTCCATCTTAGCGTGTACATAAATAAGCAAAATTTACGCTTCTGGGGCACTGTAAATCCGCGTGTAACCCACGAAGAGCCATAACACCCGCTCAAAGTCACTGTATGGTGTGCTGTTTTTGCTGGAGGAGTCATCGGACCTTTTTTCTTCGAAGACGTCGCGGGCCAAACGGTTACTGTGAATGGTGAGCGCTACAGAGAAATGATTAACGAGTTCTTTTTGCCGGAACTTGATGAATTGGGATTGGAAAACATGTGGTTCCAACAGGATGGTGCAACGGCACAAACTGCATGTGCCACAAGCGATATGCTGAAGGATGCATTTTCCGGGCGCCTAATCTCCCGTTTTGGCGATTTGCACTGGCCAGCAAGATCGCCTGATTTGACCGATACAGACTTCTTTTTGTGGGGCTTTTTGAAGTCGCGGGTTTATGTCAACAAGCCTCAGACTCTTGCAGCTCTTAAAGACAATATCCGTCAAGAATGTGAGGACCTATCGCCGGAAGTTTTGGCCAAACTGATGGAAAATTCCATAAAAAGGGCTCAAATGACAATCAACTGTGGCGATGGCCATTTACATGACATCATATTCTCGACTTGATGTAAAAAAATTAAAAGACCAAATAAAAATAATCCACAAGAAGAATCAAAGTTTTTATTTTTTTTTTAATTACAGCCAAAAAACATCGGAAGGTTATTTTTGCGCCACCCTTTATAATCAAGAAGATAACCTTATTAAAAAAATTAAAAACCTTATTTACTCATGATCATATAGGAAGCTTAATGAAATCAATTAGAAAAACCTTTTTTAAAAAATCAAATAGTTAGGCTAATGAAATCAATAAGAAATCAATTTTTTATACAAATCATAACAAAACCTAATAGAATCAGAAAGTTTTTCTCTATGGATTGTTTTTTTTTTTGTGTCAAAAATGTGTAAAAAAATTGTGAATAACAAGTTTTCTTATTGATTTAATGGGATTTTCTTATTGATAAAATTAAAAAGATTTACCACATGAAAATTATAAGAAATCCCTTTGAAAATATCCTCTTTTCTTTCTGCTGGCATACCCCTTAACCTAAAAACATTTCATAGAGAAAATCTGTTTGATTCTATTAGACATTTTTGGCTCCGTGTGCGCTGAATACTGCATGGCATAGGTCATATGAGCGTGTCTTGCAATTAATGGTGCAATGATTGAAACTGCGCTGTATTAGTACTGACAATCTTTGTGCAGGACCTAACTGTAATTAACGTCTACAATAATTACAGATTTTCGTAATCGGTAGTGAGGTTGAGATAGTGAAGCGTTTCTTGGCAGGGACTAGAGCTACTTGGTATGTCATAGAGCTGTATTGATAATAAATTAAATGTTTTATTTTTGAGAGTTATGGTTTTTCAAAAAGACGACAACAGATCTACCTACAGTAATTATAAAAGTAACGAATCTAAACAATAAAACTGTAACAGGACCATTTCTGTAGGTGAAAATGTTTTAAAATTTTTGTTTCTGTTGCAGATAGTAATCGATATGGAATACAAAACAGCAATTTTTAGAATTTTTCCCTGTCTGTCTGTCTGTGTTTGCATTACATAAAAACTACTCTAAGAATTTATAGAATTTTGTAAGGAGGTCTTGGTATCTTCGTTCAAATATAGGATACTTTTTTCGCAAAAATTTTTCATTTACTAGAGAAAATAGCTAAAAAGTAGTGCAAGTACGTACTTTTATCGATTTAAAGGTATTGCAAACTTGACGGCACCTTTTATTTTTTTCTGCAGGATATTTTAAACTCTATTTACAGAAGTCTACAACAATTTTAGAATTTTATATAAATTTTAGAATTTTGTCCAGGGCTGGGTACCTCTATATAGAGAAAATACATAAACCATAAGCACTATAAAGAGTCTTAAATATTGGTGTGGACTACTTTCGAAATTAAAAAAAAAAATATTTTCAGGGTTACAGCTAGTATATATGATATTGTTTAAGAAAAATGTTTATTGTTTTGGTTATTCTCGTCAAATTGCTGCTACCTTTCAAATAAATTTTCCTTTTCAATAAACTTCTGCTACAGCATCTAACTCCTTGACTAATGATTTATAGAATTTAGACTTTACTGTCCCATAAGCCGTATTATTACAAACGACCTTAGGATTAATAGCAATATTTGATAAAAGCTACTTTATAACAGATATCATTTTATGTGCATGGATTTAATCTATACAATACTCTGTGGAGAAAATTAAACGACTTATCGTAAGAGCTTGAAGAGTCTTGCTGATATTAGGACCACACATTTATTGGATATGTACATAGTTATTTTATACACTCGATTTACGGTCCCCCATAAACAAGAATATATAGCAATTGTTTCGGTTTTACGGTGTAGGGACATTCATGAGAACAATATAGCGATAATTTGGTAGGGACATGTTGAACATTTTACAACCACAGTTCGTATACGATGGTTATCTACATTTCCCTGAAAGACAAAGTTTAAGAGCAGAATGGATCTTTTGTACAGCCCTTATGTTTAGCGAGCAAGTTCTAAACTATGGATGAAGCCTTTATTATCCTGGGGACAATAAAGAGCCTAAAAAGGGTTTTGTTCTACGAGATCCTAAGTCAGGACACGTTGAAAGTACATGTTCTGAAGATCACAAAGTCTGATAAAGCATCCCGTAAGTAGCTTTAAATTACTCTTATTGAGAGACTAGCTGTGCCCACATACGTTGTGTCTGTCCTGAAGGTAAATTACGTACTTACTTTTACTACTTTGTCTCCACTTTCTCCTGAAAATAAGATATTTTTGCGGAAAAAAATTATATTTGATTCAGAATACTAAGTAACCTTCTCAAAAATTTTTTTTTAAAATCCAACCAGTAGTTTTTACGTGATGCAAACGTAGACAGAGAGACAGACAGCAAATAAGTTAGTGCGGTGTACAACGATAAAATATTTTTGATTGTCTGCTTATGCTCAGGAATCAGTTTTTTCTTTAACACAACCATTGTATATGCCAAAGAAAGATTCTAACACTATAAATCTACATCGGGGCCCTAGGTTGCCTAAACAATCCCGCCGGTCATTGCCAACATAAGCGTCCTGACTGAGAAACCAAAATCGCCTATTGTGAGAACCGAGTTAGTTAAGAGTTGTCACACAATCCATGACTACACCAAATAAGAATAAAGACTTTAGCGCAAATTTTCCTATTTAGAGCGGTTAGCAGCTCAAACTTCATCAGCTACATGTACCGCCAAGTCAGGTTATCCCAACGGATTCTATAGAAAATAAACGCATCAAAACTGCTGTTCAAAAGAGTCTGATTGTAGAAAATTTGGGCATTCAGCAGAGTGGCAAAATAGTGTGCGATTATAACTTGCAGGATCACCAGGATCGTTAAGGGTTATATGGTAGAAGGAAGCGCGGAAAATTATGAAATCGTAACAAAAACTCGTTTCTAGTGGCCATAGTAAAAAACTATAAGTTGCTCATCGCAACCATATATATTGTTCCATAGAATATAAAATGATTCTTGTGACCATACCATAACCATGTTTTTTTATCTGCGTGTAGAAATAATGATTCGACGATAATGAATTTCTGCTGAGGAAAGTATTTTTTTTTCTTTCAATTTCCATAAAATATGGAATAAAAAATGGCATATTCAGCTTTCATCAGAAATGATTTAAATCTGATTCAGCTTAAGTCATCCTGATACACACTTCAACACTCACAAAATTTTAAGGAGCAGTGCTATTGAGATTAATTTTAATTTTTTTTAAGTTATTCCCTTACATGATAACCCTACTTCTATAAACTAAACTAAACTAGAAATGCAACTACTATCTATATATTTTATTCTTTTTAAGTCCGTATATGTGCTTGGATTTATAAAGAAAAAAATATGTTTTTCAGCAACAAATTGTCTTGCAGATAATACAGCTGTAAGTTACACAACTATTGTACTTTGACATGCGAAAGCATTACAAGAAAATTGCTGCACAACACAAACGCATACAATTTACGTTTAACAATACTTTGCTAAGTCGTAGAGAAAAAGATAAAGCAGCAACAAAGAGTAAAAGAAAATTCCAAAATTAGTGTAACAACTGTCTGGCAGTTTGCTGAGAAATTATTTGTTAAATGCAATGCGATATAATACAGACAAACAGTGGGTACGACAATTATTACTTGCTTAATCGTTTAGCTGTATATAAAGGGTTTTTCAATAAGAGCGCTACAAAGCGCCCAATTCACTAACATACGACGCTTCTGGTAGTCCGGCGGCTTTAGTTCTTGCGTCAATTTGATCTTGTAAGGATGTAGGCCAAGATCTTTTCGCAAAATTCGCCACAACAACGTCACAGAGATGCCCAACGATTAAGAACGACCTGTGAGAGTCACATTTGGGCTTTTTTCAACTAAAGCCTCAGCGGCAGCAATATTCTCGACACTATGGGCACTTCTTTGTCTCACTGGCATGGAAACATTTTGTACTGTGCCTGTGGATTCAAATTTTTCCACTAGACGCTCAATTGTTCATCTAGCTAGGACTCCGAATTTCGGTAGAAAATCTTCGACTCGTTGTTGGCTCGTATATCTCTCCATCATGAAATGGCAAACTTACTTACTGAAGAGAATGTCAAAAGAGCGGCAAGAAATATGGCGTCGTCTGCTGTCCCTGTCACTCTACTTTTGTAGCGTCCCTTGTTGACAAAATCCCTTATAACTAAAAGTTAAAGTGCTGTTGTCACAACAATCTTTGTTTTGTTAATTTTAATTTCATCCGACTTCTTGTTAGTTGCTAATTCGTGTTTCTGAAGTTTACTTGCCAGCCAGAGTTTTTACCATTTTTTACGGCCTCAAAAGATTTTGCGTTTACCAATTTTTTTTTATGTAGGGGGAATATCAAAGCAGACCACTTTCTTAACGGGTTCCTTTTACCAAGTTTACTGAGTATAGTTCTGTAGTTATATTTGCTATACAGTTGGTTGATTAATTATCCATCACGCCAAGGTACTCCGTCAGCCATGCAAGCACTGTTAAGCGATTTTATGACATTTATTTATTATATGAGTCCGGACGTTTCAAACGATTCTGCTTTTATTAGCATTAAGTAGAGCGAGTTGTCAATATCTATAATCTTAGACTTATGATGTGAGCTAACACTAAGTCAGCTTACTCATTTCGTGGATGCTGACTTTAAGAATGAGGTCTTGTTATGTCTTTCTTTCTAGTTTGAAACAGTTATTAAAACTTTATAGCCAACACATTAAAGTTTTTTTTTCGTTTTTATATAATTATTTTATTTTAACTTTCCTCTTTTTTTGTAGTTCGAGCCACTGTGCATACTTTGTATTTAAAGAGTATTACAACCAAAACTATTGTTAGTTTTGCGTTAGATTTTTTTTTTGTTCTTTTCATCCACTTTAGTCGTTGTCTGTCATTATAGTTGCTGTTGCTTTTGATGTTGACGTAACATTCATTTATACTTTTCATTGTCATCAGTTATTTTACACAGAAAAATTTTAATGTTTATGTTATAACAGCATGTTTATATGTAGTAATTGAAATATTGAAAAAAAAAACTAACAACTATTGTTTATTCATTAGTTTTCTTTTTCTTTTTCTTTGCTAACTTGTCTTTTTTTTTTGCTTTTCCTCTATTTATCTTCAGAGTTAAATATGCTAGAACGTTTATTTTTTTTTCATTGATATTAGCAGTTTAGTGTACTTGTTCTTATTAATATGCCAAGTACTTATGTTTCTTTTTTATATCCGGTAGATTATAGGATGACAAGTAACTTTCAGAAAATGCGGTTTCATGTAAGAATTAAACCCACATAGAAACATATCCAGTAGCACATTACTTTTTCGTGATATCTATAAAAATATCAGTCACCCCTTCCTCAGATGTGCTTAGGTTCCCATCCCCAATTTGAAAATTTTTAACATCGTAATTCTCCTTAAATATTTGCTTTAACCCCAAAATACCTCACTAGAAAGATTGTTATACCCTTCACCACAGGTGAAAGGGTATATAAAAGTTATCATTTCGTATGTAATTTCTACAATATTCGGACCCCATGAAGTACATTTATTCTGGATCCTGATTAAGCGATGTCGTCTGTCCATCTGTGTTCGGGTTGAAAACAACTTTGCCAAGGCACCAGAAGAGATATAGAAAATTTCGAAAATTTTGCTAGTTCATATCAGAATACCAGAACACTCCCTCTGAGGCTGCGGATAAAAAACCACGCCTACCAATATTTTTCACATTTCTTCAGGTTATTGTTGATGGCATACAGATTCTGGGTGATGTTAACCCGCTGGGAGGATCGATTTTGTGTTTGTTTTTTAGGTTGATAGGCTTTTTCTGGGTCGATTTCTATTAAATGGCTTTATAAAAATCAATAAACGTAGAGGTGACTAAAAGACGTATAGGGTAATCACTGGGAACAAGGAGCGGCCAATGGGTACCTTGGGGGAGGCAATATAGGCAAAATTATTTCGTTAATACGAGAATTTCTTATTGGTATACAATACAATCAACTTAAGCAGGACTAGAAACAAGGATGTTACAGAGAACAGTGGGAAAAAATTAATATATTTTGGAGATAACACAGCCATCTACAAAAGGCTAGGACGATTGACCCAAAATTTGGCATGAGCATAGCAGAGGAGTTTACGTTTTGATGGAGGGATCATTTATTTATCAGGGGTGGCGCTATGTGGTCTCAAATTTGGGTACCTCGTCCCTGAAATTATTTTTAGAGCTTGGCATGTAAATACGAGTGATAAAAGGAACACAAGTGATAAAAGATGAGTTATATTTGTTAGACCGAATTATAGTCTTAACTTCCAATTTTATTCTAATCTAGGGGAATATCGAATCAGACCTCTTCCTTAAGGGGAACACCTTCTGTCCTCTATGATTATAGACAATTGACTTACAGCAAACTTATCCTCATAGAATTACGTGCTACAACCAGTCTTTAATCTTGTCTTAAGTGATTTCGACTGGTAACTGTCGTCCTTCTTTCTCATCACGCAGTCTCTAGTAATTCCTATCATATGTTCAAGGCTCAGGAAGCCCATATCTTCCACATTTAACAACTTCTACCATTGGTCCTAAGTCTTATGCTAGCCAGTGATGTATATTCACACACAATGTCCGCTACCATTTCAACCTCCTCCAGACACACTCTGCAAGTATCATCTTCTTCGATATTTTTATTGGCTAGATATACTTGAAGTTTTCATGCCCTGTTACAAATGCAGCTATCTAGCTTAGAGTACTTCTATTGTATCTAGGTATCTCACTGGTTTTCCTGCCCATTGACTCTTGGAGCACCATTTGAGCCTGCCTACATGTAGTGTGGTCTCGTTCCACATTTTCAGGTTTAATAAGTCCACCCATCGTAGGACCTTAGCTCGCATTATGCCATTACCCAACGCTACTCTGAGTTGTGGTCCTCGAAATCTTCACAGCAGATTCCCCTTTTCTCTTTACCGCCTAAGAATATATCTGGTTTAATCATATCCTCCAATAGCACATCCTTCGCTTTCTTTTCAGTTGGATCCTTAATGAAAATTTATAATAAACTAATTTCCGACATCAACCGATTATTCGAGACTGTATTGAGCAAACAAGATTTAAAATAAATTAGAACATTGAAGCTCCTGAAAACTAAATCTTTATTATAGAGTAACTAATTGTCGTTTGACCATCCATGTGGCCATTGTAATTATTTGTCCACAACCTACAGGGGTTTAGGTTCCTTTATTAGCACTTTGAGCAAAAGAGAAAAGAAAAAAAAAATACATGCCGTTTTTTGTTTGACACTTTTTATGGCAGACATTTAGATTATTTGTCTATTCCTTATTAAATTGTTTGTTGTTTAAGTAGCAATAATTGTCGGAAAAATAAGCAGAGCAAGAATTAAATTAGCTAAAATCATTGCTAGACAAATAATATCGTAATAAGACGAAATTTATTAATATACGAACAAATTAAAAAGGAGAAGTTAAACATATTATTTAACGCTAGGTTATTTTATATTATAATGATTTACAAATTTTAGAGACTATTTAAAGATGAAGAGATAAAAAGTTTTGTGATTGAATTAATTTATTTATATTAATAAAAAATTAAAAATTATTTAGTTCTAATTTCCTTTTTGTTTGCAAAGCACCTTCTTATTTTTCAGTTCTCAGCTCAAGCCAATTACATTTTATTCATGGAAATCTGCTGCGATGGCTAGATTTGGTTCAAAAAGTTTACAATAAATGATATGCATGAACCATGTGACATACGGTCTTTCGGAAGATATTATATGCATGAACCATGTGACATACGGTCTTTCGGAAGATATTATATGCAATATCCCTTGGTATACGGCTAGGTATATTTTACTGTATAAGTTTCATAGCGAGTCAAAAATGCTAAATGCAAAAAACCTTTAAAAACCTTCTTTGCCATAATAGCACAGTGTGAATTGCTATTTAATCATTCTTAACTTTAGCTCATACATCCTTATGCTTCCAAACGTCTATAAACTATTGTGCCTTCTAATAGCACCTTTACAGCTCTAGCTACTTTTTCTGCTCTAAACTTTTTATTGCCTTAGGAAGACGTTGCATTTGAAGCGCTTACAACAGAGCGTGCTCATCTTAAGTCTCAACAAGAATTCAAGGAGCCCTAGCAGTAGATTAGTTTTAACAAACGGATGACCATTTTAAATTAAATGACGTGGTCTTACAAAATAGCGAAATAGCAAGACTCTTGTATAATTTGAAATAAAAGGTTGTGGAAAAAAATTCATTATTATTTTGGTAGATAGCTGATAGCTGACATTTCACACTAAAAAATTATTTGACTACTTTTTGTGAGGTCCATTCAGTTGTGAGTCTTATGGTCCCACAAAGAAAAAATTCGGTACATTGTTGGCATTACATTTTTCTATAAAGGCGACGATGTCATATTTGACACATTTCTCATTCCCAGTCACCATCCGTTTAAGCGTTTGGTCTATTTGATTGCATCTGGCCAATGCTTCGCAGACCAAAATTCGATCCATCATGTTTTTCTTGGTGCTAATTGGTGTGGCACCCAAATACCGAACTTCTTTTTGAATCCAACTTTACGCAAATTGTTTAAAACTATTATGATCGATCTTTAGCTCCGGGGCGATACTACAACTACTAACATGCCGGTTAACTTCGATAAATTCTGTGATTTTATCGACATTTTCTACGACGGGCCTGCCTGTGCGAGGTGCATCTTTAACATTTAAAAAAATTTTGAACGGAATCGACGAAACCAAATTTACATATAATTAGTTGTTACAATGTCGGCACCGAAAATACCATTCACAATTACAGCCGCCTAGCCCGCTATTTCGCCTTTACCGAATTTTCTCTTTATTGATTACATTGTTATTAAAATATTTTAAACACCTCTTAGAGAGCTTTACAATAATTTTTAGAATCTTAGAATTTTTTATAAATTTTATCCAGGGATGGGTATCTTTATATAAAGTAAATACACAAACTATAATTGAAGTACTTTAAAAGTAAGAGTCTTACAATTGGTGTGGAATACTTTCAAAGCAAAATCGAGCAAAATATTGCCTGCACAGCGAATGAGTAACAAAGAAAAGCAAAAAAATTAATCATACGCATTGTGTTTAGCTTAAACCAGAAGGTTGTAATGCCAAGCTTAGCTTTTTTAAATAATAATAACATTAATTTAATGGGCTTTCAACGAAAATAACTTTATATATGAAGTCTATAAATTCACTTACAAATGTCAATTATAGCTAGGAACTGTGCCCGCCACTTCATCTATGTCTCTTCAATATTTTGCTCGACTTTGCTTTTAAAGTAATCCACACCAAATTTTAAGACTGTTATTTTAGAGTGCTTGAGTTATGGTTTAGATATTTTATTTATATATAGAGGTTCCCATCTCTGGATACAATTCTGAAATATATATGAAGTTCTAAAATTATTATAGAGTTTTATAAATAATGTTGAAAATATCCTGCATTCAAAAATGAAAGGTGCTGTGCAGTACATTAAAATCGGTAAAATTGCGAACTTTCACTTCTTTTTCTCCATTTTCTGTCAGAAATGAGATATTTTTATTCTATTAAAATTAATTTAGTAGATTTTACATGATCCTTAAACAGACAGGCATACAGACAAAATTTCTAAACATTGCTGTTTTGTATTCCAATATTTTTTACAAAAATATTTCATGTAAAAAATGGCTCTGTTACATTTTTTTTGTATGTAGTTAATTAATTTAATTAATTATTTATTTATTATAATACTATATATGTTACAACACATTTACACATTAATTTCTTACTTAATTTACGGAACATAGTAACGAATACCTTTACTCGTTTGTAGTTGAGTCTCTGTTGACAATGGAACCGAAGGATATACTACACTAGCCTACTCAATACTGGTCTTATATGATTACAACGATATAATATTTTTTGACACTCTTATAACCTAACCTAAGCTAATCTAACTTTAGTATACAGAATAGTTGATTTAACAATGACTGACTATTGTCCGTGTTTAAGTTATAAAATAGTATTTGTAGACCTTAGATTACCTGTGGAAGAATTAAGAATACATTCTAAAATATTGCTTAAAATTTATTATCACACAGTGTCAACATGTATGTTGAAAAAAACTTGTTGTCTAATAGTAAATCGATTTTTTGGTTATTTGCAAAAAAAAAACATAATTTGTCTCATTTTACGCGCAAAAATATAAAAATGCTGTTAAAAGTGCTTATTTTTAAGCAAATTATGCTTAAAATTAGCACAGTTTAGTATTAAGCAGATGTGCCCAAAATAAGGCAGACAATTATTCAAAAAAGCTGTCATATAATAAAAGTTATTAAAGGAAAAAATTCTAGTATCTTTAGGTATTTTATATATAATAATAATCTGTTCTCTTTTAGTTGGACCAATGGATCCTGCTTAACCAGTTTTATATGTTGTTTTATAAAAATTATTTAATAAATGTAATTAGAGAAATATGATTTATGCATTTTTCGTTTCGAAAATAATTTTTAAGATAAGAAAGGGGGAAAAAATTAACACAATTTGTGTTAAATACTTAAACATGTTTTGCTTAAAATACAACAAAATATTTAAAAATGCAGGTGTCTAATTTTAGGTTGAAAATATTCAGTTAAGTGTTGCCTACTATTATCGAACTAATTTCCAACAAAAATGTTTGATATTATTCGTCTCTTTTAGATTTTTTCATATTTTTATTTGTTTCACCAACATTAAGCACTTAAATCTTAAATTTAAAAAAAAACCAATAAACTAGTTAAGTCCGGCGAGTCCTAGACAAAAAATTTTTTGTTTCACGATTAATGTTATCATTTAATGGTCGTCCCATAGACCAGTGTAACCACTTACATTTATAGCATCACGGACTAGCAGATGTACGCTTTTCAAACCGTTTTAAATATTTTACGATATATTTCGCCAGGGTGCAACTGCGCTCATTCGTAGAATTTTATTTTGGCGCCTTGAATTTTTTATAAGTTAGAAGCTAAAGCAGTTGTCGATAACTGAATTCCTTACCACCATACTAATTGGGGGATCGAATAATATAATATAAGTTGAGGACAAAGTTTCTACCAGTTTCTTTCAGCTTGTGTTGATTTTTTTCCTTCACTTTTAGTCTCCATTTCTTCAAACTTTTTCAGAGTTCATTATGCTGCCTTCTGAGGTGTGTCCTTTATAATTTAAAAATCAATCTATAAATGATCAATAACTTGTGTTTGTTGTCATATGTAATTGTTGCTTTTAGCTTTATTTAATTAAAAAATGAAAATTAGGCTGAAATTCTCTAGATTTTTTAGATAAAAAAAATCGTATCCTAAATCTTCCTTAATATAAATAAAAATTATCTATAATTACATCAGAATACAATAAAAGGCATGATTTCGTCACAAGTAGATTATTCCACTTCAAAATGACGCTAACAACTTTAAATATAAATTTTTCGAAAAAAATAGGATTAATCCAGAAGTTTAGTGGACCAAACTATTTAAAAATGAAACTCAGTTTTTTTTAATCAAAATAAAATTTTTGATTCCTTATTACTCTCAGCAAAACAAGATTAATCTAGAGTGGATGTAATCAAAACAGGATTAATTTTGTAAAACCGCGTAAAAACTAGATTATTCCATTTTAAATTAGGATTTATTCATAATACATTATTGCTATTTTTTTAATTCTGTGCAAAGCAATGACTAAGCGAGTCGTCTATAATAAATACAGCAAAATTTCGGTTTAAATACATAGTTTCATTTCTAGAAAACTATTTTCCTAAATTGTGAAAAAACTGAAAAAGTGCAGTAGACAAGATTTGGGAAGTACCTAATCAATAATTAATTAAGCCATTTGAAAAATATTGTCACTAGTTGGCGACACTGCTATATATTTGTTTACTATTTTTTTAATAGCCTCACTTCTTTAATAAGAGTCAAAACGTTAATTTGGTTGCAAATCAAAATATTACTAATCACAATCAGGGTTTTCGGATTTATTTTCACGTATTTCGCCAAAATCCATGTGAAAAATCGCCAAAATCGTCAAAACAGTTTTTTGTTAAAATTTTCATCTAATGCAATATTTTTTAATTTTAAAAAGATTTTTAACAAATCACACAAAATAAATTTAATCGAAATACCTAAAATTCGCCAAAAATAGAAAAAAAAGTCGCCAAAATATATAAGCATTTTGTTCTTTATTTAAAATGATTAGTAAAATTTGAACATACCCTTTCTTAAGGTATTTGTAACCGCGTTGTTTAGAATATGTTTCATAGGAATTAAATTTAATAAATTAATTATTTAGGCTTAAGTTCTTAATTATAAAGAGATAAAGAAAAATTAGTTACCAGCAAAGCAGAATGCTTAGTAGTATAATATAAAAAGAAATAGTGTTTAAAAGTGTAAAAAGTGTAAAATTTCAAAAAAGCTCTACCTCCTATATAATGTAAAATTAAAATTTCTCATATTCTATTTCTTTGATAAGTCTGTTTAAATAGAAAATTAATAACAATTGAAACTACCAGGTAGATAGATACGAAGAGTACTGATGACGGACGTAGCTGTCTAGAAAATGCATTCTGTTTTGCTGGTATCTAATTTTTCTTTATCTCTTTATAATTAAGAACTTAAGTCTAAATAATTAATTTATTAATTCAAAAATAGTTCAAATAAAATTCATGGAATTAAATGTATTTAACATTACTAAAGATCAACAGATGTGTACCACATGCCCTATTTCAATTCATATAATTTTATCATGTGTTTCACAGTCGAGTTTTGGTGGAATTCATTATTGAAATCGATCTTTCTAACAAGTAATTTACAGAATATAAATTTAAAAAAATCCAATTTTTCTTTAAAGTTAATCATCAATTTTTTCAAAAAGTTTCTTTCTACTTAGAGAAAATAAAACGAACTTACTCTTTATTTCAAAACTTCCTTTGTGTGTAAAAATTAGGTATAAAAAAATCATTGGAATTACCATCACATCAAATACAAAACTTATGTAGCTGTACATAATTAGATAGAATATAACATTTTTTATAATCTTTCTAAAACAAAAGTTAAAATTTTTTTATTATGGTTGATAAGTATCCAAAAGTATGTTAGAATTTATATGTTTGAATACGAGAAATTTTGTTTGTGATTAAGAATTGCAATATTTCAAAATCGAAAGATGCTTGTAAACTTTAAATAAAGTTTCCAGTTTCTAGAATAAAATCATGTTTAGAAATTAAAAACATTTTTAAATAAAAAAAGTTCGTAAACTTTAAATAAATTTATGTTTCGAAAGTTTCTGGTTTCCAGAAGCAAAATCATATTTAAATATAAAAAACAACTTCAATTTCTTTGTTATCCATTTTGATATTCCTTAATTCAGTTTGTAATGTTGGCCAAAAGCCAACGAAAAATCGCCAAATATTTATAAAATCGCCAAAAAGTTGCCATGTTGCCAAATCCAAAAATTGATCGCCAAATAAGATTGAAAATCGCCACGTTTGGCGAGAAATCGCCATATCTGACAACCCTGATCACAACTAGAATAACATGAAAGCACTCAGTTGTGACTGGTGGCGTATAAGCAATAAATGGGGTTTTTTCATTAATCATACGCAGTGTGGGTATAGTAAGCTTTCATTTGTACGATAATTTTTTACATGTTATTAATTAAGATAATTCTTGCAAAAAAAACCGACTTCAAAACAGATAGAAGGGCACAAATTCTAAACTAAAAATGTAAGAAGTAATCTGTAAGAATTAGATTTGAATCAAATAAAAGATGCGCCAAACTTAGAGGGAAAAATGAAGACTATTGAATGTCAAGCCTCTCCTCTTTTCATCAGCATCCGTCTTTTATAGGGGCACCATTCAAGCCTCTGTCTACGCTTTCACAGATAGGGGCACACAGACCAAATAACATCAAATATTCCGACACCCTTTAATTTACAATTTAAAGACCTGTTGTTATACGGGACTTGGCCAGAAAGGTTCTTTGTAAATTTCAACTATCTGTCTATAACGGTTAAAAAGTTTAGCCATATATATCAAACTACATGAACTATTGGGACACCCTTTACAATATAATTCCAATTATTTATACTTGTTATCATACCAGAGAGAGTAGTGGACATTCTGCCTAATTTTCAAGTGTTTGTGTTTAACGGTTCAAAAGATACGGCCATATAGATCAAATTACATAATTTATGGGGACACCCTTTAATTTCTAAATTCAAATTGTATACTTGCTATAGTGGACTTTGCAATACAGGTTCCTTGTAAATTTCAGCTGTCTGTCTCTAACAGTTCAAAAGTTTGGTCACTCACATAGAATTACATTAACTATTGGGACACCCTTTTAGTTCCAAATTCAAATTTTATACTTTTTGTTATAGCTGACTTAGCACTACAGGTTCTTTGTAAATTTCAGCGGTCTGTGTACAACTATTCAAATGTATGGCCATATACATCAAATTAAATGAACTATTGGAGCACCCTTTAATTTAAAATTTTGAATATTTGTACATTTTATTATAACGGTTATAGTAGTCGACATTCTGTCAAATTTTTAAGGTTTAGTCTATAACGGTTCAAAAGATAGACCCAAATAGGTCATATTATGTCACCTATGGGGACACCCTTTAAATTTTAAATTTATTTTTTTATTCATTTCTGCTGTTGAGAGCTATGCAACACGCAATTTTTTAAAATTTTAATTTGGTGCCCTTTGCGGTTCTTAATACACGTAAAAAACATGTATGTTGTATGGGGACACCCTTTAATTTTATATATAATGAACTGTTTTTAAAATGGGACCAACCTGAAATCATAACCTTTCAAATAAAGGAAGAAGTTTTAAAATCGGTAGAAGTTTTAAAATCGGTTCAGAAATGGCTGATTTCTGCGGTTACATACATTAAAATAAGCAACATTCAGACGAATGGAGATTATCTATTCTTTTTTGAAGTCGGCTAAAAATCGGAAACACATGTTTATTGATACAGTGATCTTTTCGGTTAATACAATAAAATTTTTAATAGGCTATGGTCAAATTTTTATTCAAAAGATATTTATTTATTTATGATTAAAGTCCCTAACATTATAAATTTTTATAGCCCCAAAAGATATTTAACTGTTTATCAGGTTAACAAAAATATAGAAAAATGGAATACATTTTTTAAATCCACTAAAGTCAAGTAATTTTTCCTTAACATAAATTAATATTATAACTAATACGAAAGTTTCTATAAAAATTTTGTTAAATATATACATATGTATGTAATAAAATGCATATTCATTTAAACTAGATTAAAAAATTTCTAAAAGTTAATTTATTAACACAACTACAATTTCAAAAGTTTGCTATTCCCTGTCTTCTTCTCCAACTAAATTATATGCACACAAAATGATTGCTAAATTTATGCAATGATTTTCAATCTAAATTGTAAACTACAGAGTTAATTTTAATTTCATTAATATACTTCTTCAATTTAATATTTTGAAGTATATTTAATTTAAAAGTTGGTATGAGATATTTGTAATATACAAAAAAAAAGTTTTCCTTTTGTTGGCTAATTAAACTGTTTTTTGCTCACTTTGCTTTTGTAGATAAAAATCAAACGAAATGGCAATAAAACACCAACCAAATACTTGGCCATAAAAAAAGAAGAAAACAAAAAGGATAAAAACGTCTTTTAATGAGGTCGTAAAAACTTTTCTCATAAAAAAAAATATTTTAATCAGTTAGCAGTAAACAAGAGATATAACAAATACGAATAAAAAACAAAACTGACTAAAAACTTAAAGAAATATATTTAAAAGAGAAAAAGCAAATATTTAAACAAATACTTGTAATGTGTACTAAACTATAAACATACACCAATTGCAGGATAAATTAAATACGAGAAGTTTGCAGTTGGGCCGAATTTTATTTACACAAAATTTTCTCTAAAATTAACTAAATAATTATTAATTATAAACCAATAAAGGCCCTTTTATAGAAAATAATTTCGTTTAATATATAAATTCAAAATAAATTATTTATCTTAGGAATAAAAATCTTCATGTTTAAAGTCAAACACAAAATAGAAAAATTTTATAAAGATCAAATAAACAGAAATTCGTGTTGTCTGGTGTCTACACCAATTTTTGTTATTATTTTAATTTATAATGTTCAATATCTCTTGTTTAAAGGGCGTTACAGTTTCTGACAGGAATTTAAAAATTCAGTTGGGAAATGTTTTCTCCCAATATTCTGTTCAGTAATGGATTTATTTCAGGCTCAGTGAGAATATCAGTAATAAAAATTGCCACATTTGAAATGAGAAATTACACCATCCTCTATACATCGCTGGATGCATACAAAATAATCCTATGAGTAATCGCCCAAAAGAAAAATAATATTTTGTAGTAGAAATAACCCAAATAGAGCAATAAAAATAAGGTCTATAAGAATTTTACCTTCATTCTGATAGGGTGGATTGTTTTCTGAAAACACAGAAAGATTGAAACAAAAAAATCCTTATAAATACGATCCTTATATAATCCTTATATAATACGATGATGGATTTTTTATCTCCGAGATATTGATTATCACTTAAGGGGTCCGCCAAATAACTTTTTTTTTTGAAAATGCTATAAAAAACTACTGAATATTTTCTCAAATTTCTTTTTTTATTTGAAAGTACAAAACTTCCGGTTAATAATGAAAAATAATTTCATTCAAATGGCTGCCTCGGCTGGCCATGCAGTAGCCTACACGATCGATCCAATTTTTAAGCACATTATCTATTGTGTGCAGCTGTATTTCACCAATGGCTTCACGAAAATTGTCCTTTAAAGCCTCAATTCTCTCTGGCTTATCGGCATAACACCTACCTTTTACGGCACCCCACAAATATTAAGCCAACGGTGTCAAATCGCAGCTCCGAGTTGGCCAAACGACATCAGCTCTGCTCAGCTCTTCAAAAATAGGGCGCAAAACATCGAGTGTAGCTTCGGCTGTGTCGCACGTAGCGCCGTTCTGTTGATACCAAATGTTGCCAATATCCTCCTCTTCAATTTCTGTGAACAAAGATTCGTTCAACATGGCCCGATAACGATCGCCATTGACTGTAATGGCCACTGCTTGCTCATTTCCGAAGAAAAATGGCACAGTTATGCATCTGGACCAAAATCCGCACCAAACAGTGACTCGTTTTGGATGCATCGGCTTTTCAATGTATGCGTGCGGGTTTTCTGTGCCCCAAATGCGACAATTTTGCTTGTTTACATACCCGCCAAGAAAAGATGATTTTTTTGACAAAATCGGCAACTTCTGTAAGTCGATCGCAGACCCACTTAGCGAAGTGAAAACGCGTATACACCATACCATACTCGTTCAGCGGAAGGATAAAACTAATTATCTGTCAAATCAGACATGAGCTAAGTGTTACTATTCACGAAATAAGCACTAGTTGAAGAAAAAAAAACGTTAGATGGCGGACCCTTTAGTATCGTTCTATTGCAGACAATAATTAGCGCACTAATGAGTCATTAATAAGTCCGCCCTGCAGGGCTAGGACACAAAAAAAAATTTATTATTGACGAGGCACAATTTTATCGCCGAGTCTATGTCAAAAAAAAATCTGCATATTTGGATCGAAAAACTAATTCATACGTCAGTCTCAGCCACTTCACTTACACTCATTCAAAGACCGTCTAATATCGTTCCATGAATTTAATCAATTGTTTCGTGATTGTAGGTGATCGGAACGTCTGACCTTATTTGTTATGGTACGACCACAATGGAAACCAATAGACAACTTTTCAAATATTCAGATTGCCAGTGCAGGGCCCGTATAGCATTTATTCAGTCTTTTCTTTTTTTTATATAAAAAAAATATGATGTGCTGAATAATAGCACATGAAATTTAATTTCCATTATCGTTAAAATTAACCAGGCTGTCTGCGTTCAATGACCTATCAAAGACAAACTAATAGACACAGCTTGCTAACCATTTAACAGTAGTCGAGTAAAAAACACAAAAAATTACAGAATAATCAAACTGACCTCGTAGTATTAAAAGCTCCAAAACCCTTAGACTTTAAAATGCTTGTTCCATATAAAAAAAAATAACTTCGTTAAAAAATGCAAAATCTTTAAATAAAACCTATTAAAACAGAAAATTTCCCTTCCGACTTTCCCGCTTAGAAATCGTTCAAGTACCGCCTTTTGATAATATTTTTCTGGTATCGTTAATAAAAAAAGAACCCCTGTCTCTCAGTTTTGTCCAAAGTCCTCAAGGTTTTTTTTTTATGGGCCCTCAAAGATGTGGGGCCTCGATGTCATTTTTGCAAAAAATTGATCATTTCCTCATGCTCATATTTTGCAAACCGTTTGAAATTTTGATATACTCTCTGAAGCAAAGTTGTAGCTCTTGTCATAAAGTACAAAAATTGTGAACATATAAAATCAAATAACTTCATCTTCAAGGTCAAAATCGGAAAAAAAAATTTTAAAAAATTCAATTTTTTTTACCTTTTTTCCTCTGTTCAGGTCCATAGGTAGCAAATCGTTCAAAATTCAAGGAAACAATCAACTACAAAAATGAACCTAAGATCTCAATAAACAACTTTCTAGAACATATGAACTTTCTAGGAATGATTCTTAATACCGTTTAGGTAGCGCTTAGGTAGCCGCAAAAGTGAAAAATTTCCCGGCTACCTAAGCGCTACCTAAACGGTGTTAAGAATCATTCCTAGGAAGTTCATATGTTCTAATTGTGTAATAAGAATTTTTTGTTCCGTTTTAAACAAATATATATTTAAATTAAATAAAAAATTAATTTAATTGGTGGAAAAATGGTTCTCTGTAGGCTCTTCGAAAAATCGAGTACAACAAGAACATTGTGAAAACGACTCCAATTTCCTTAAGAACGAAAATAAACATATTTATATGCTTAATGGAATGACAAACCCAATAAATCCTCTCTTCTTAGATTTCACCCAAAGTGAACAACATTTCAATAATTTTTTCTTATAGTGGCTTCCTGATCCCCTAAAAGATTGCCTAAAAAATACTTCTATTTTACTTCAGACCTATTTGTGTATCAATTTTCAATCAACTATACCCAGCAATATGCCAAAATCGACTTTTTGCGAAAAAGAACTTTTTTATTGTTGAAAATGGTTCTTTAGGGTATCAGAAGCAACTTTTGTTCCGCGACTTTTTTATAATTCCGTTATTTACAAAATTACCGTTATTTTTTGGTTCTGGAAGAAAATCAAAATTTTGACCGTTAAATTTCCAGAATTCGACCAAATGTTGTTTGGCAACTTTGTACAAAAACATATGGCGAGTACTTTTGCAGAACATATGAACTCAAAATATTTGCAAATACAGGGTGTTTTGATGCATTTTTAAAAAAAAATGAATTTTACGCCATCTAGCGGCAATAATTTGTACTAACAAAATTCAACAATTAGAAAGGTAATTTAAATACCTTTCCAACAAAAAAAAAAAACTTGAAAATCGGATAAAAAATAAGCGAATGAGAAAGAAAAGATCTATTAGATAATGAAATAGAACCAAATTTATATTAAAATATATATGAAACTTTTATTAAATTGATCATTTAAGTTTACATTTTTAGTTTTGCGAAAAAAATTTTTAGTTATTTTACTAGAATTGTATTTAACAGAAATCTTTATTATTTATACTTTTAAAAACATCAAGTTATTTTATTATTTAAATTTTTAGAGATCTACATAAGAGTGCAAATTCTTTAGCTTTTCTTTGAGTTGGGACTCTAAATCCAAATTTGCTGTTTGCCAAACTTTTTCACCGTGATATTTATAATTTAAACCTCTCAACATGTTTATTTGCTTTTTAAGAATTTTTATCCGATTACTCTGTACATCGACATAACATAGTTCATTTAATAAATTAAATAATTCCATAGGCTCATTCACATCAAGCAAATTTATAAATAGGATTTTACTCTCCGTACGTCGTTTTTTTACTTGTTGTTTGCTCTCCATCTCTTCCAATCTCTTTATTCGTTCCTCAGCATTCCATTTTTTATTTTCCTGAAAAACCTTTTTCATTATTTTCACACCATTTTCTATATCTTGCTTCGTTGGATAGAACTGCAAAATATCGAAAAGGAAGTGAATGCATTTGTTTTGCCGGGCCTTAACTTGCTGACATCTGGTGTATATTTCTTTATGAGGTGCCATATCCTCGTTCCTCTTCGCCATCGCAAACACTCTCTCCACATTGATATTACTGTGGAATGAGTATACATCATCTACAGGTCTATCTATATATCTTTTTAACATTGAATCTTTCGCAGCCGCTAAAACTGTTTGGAAAATGTTAACATCTTTTTTCAAATTTGCAGTAAGCAAATTAAGCTTGTCTGTGTTAAACGCAAATTGAAATTTGTGGGGAATTAAATTTAAGAACGACGTTTTATTTATTTCTTCGAACTCTAAATATTCAAATATTTGATACAGCACATCCTTGAAAGTAAGATGATCACAAGCAACAATTGATTTACAAGTGCTAATATGTTTTAGTGGTTCAATGCAAGCTGCGTGGATAAGTACACAGACTTCAAGTTGATACAGAAAATTTGTGTCTGTAATATTACCATGAATCATTTTAGCATCGGTGTACGCTTCAGGATATTTTTGCACAAACTGAAATAGCAAATCTTTTAATTGCAATATTTGCCAAGCTAAATCAGATAAAAACATGAACCTGTGGCCTGCCAAATCACCAATGCTTTTTGGGTGGGAAATTTCCATTTCGGTCTGAAAGTTTCTGAAATCAGCGGATATAGGGTGATAAGCAGCATTTTTTAAATTCATAACTTTTGCAATGTTTTTGATTTTGGAAACGAACTCATTGCAAGTATTACTGAGTACTTCAATGGTGTCTTTGGAAACATTGTTAGAGGCATGTACAAAGCAGTCCTTTAATTGCAATTCTTTAAGCACTACCAATTCACTTTCGTTTGCGATTTTCAGTCTCTCTGCACTAAGCAATTTATTAAAGGCAGCGGAAGTTGCAGCACTGTCAGCAAGGCATGCCTCTATTTTCATCAAAAATTGTTTTTTTAAATTTCCTGCAGAATGCAAGAGTTTGTCCATTCTATTTAAACAGCTGAGCAACACCTGCAACTGATAATGTGTTCCTTTTGTAGGTACTTTTTCAATTCCGATTAAAATTTCATGGAATTCGTTCTCCATTATTGCCGTTAAAACAAAAGCTTGAAGTTTATGCACTCCCATAGTTGTCTCGTCATGATGGAGAGTAAAGTTGTTACCATTTTTCAGTATTTGTTCTAGCATTTTAGCTGTTGATAATTCAACCAAATAATTAAACTTATCCTTAAATCGAAAAATTGTTCTAAGCGAAGTACTTCTGTTAAAAAGCCGCATTACTTCCACGATTTTAGTATAACTGACTGGCATTTCCAACATCTTGTAGATAGCAATATCATTTTGTTTTGATTCAATGATATTGTTGTTTGCTTTGCAAAATTTCAGCTGACTCTTTAGCCGTAATATATTTTTTTCCTTAAGTTTTACTATGAATTCGGGATTGCTAAAACGGTTTTTAAACCAATCAACTTTTTTGCATATGCCATCGAATTGAAGGTTTAAAAAGACCTCTTTAGACTTTTTGGTGCATTGCAATTTAAAGTAATCAAATTTTCGTAGCACTGTTCTTCTTTCGAGAGGACCTTCTACTTCGTTTAAAAATTCAAAAATTTTATTTAGTAAATCATTTGAGAACAGATAATAAGAGATTGATAACACAATCCCACAAAAAATAAAAAAAATTATGACCCAGAAACGAATCCTTATGTATTTTGACCTTCTGAATTCGATTCCGTCATTAGAAATGAATTCAATTGTTGGGTTTTTCTGTAATTTACAAGGATAGTCCACAAATTGAACCTACCCGGTTTCTGTGTAAATTTGACTTATTGGTAGTTAAAATTTTTAAAAATTTTATTTCTTTATATAATATTAAGTTTGGTTTATTACGAAGAAAATAAGAGGTGTTTTAATAAAATCTGTCAAAAATTTTAAAAGTAACATGCATTTAAACAAACACTTTTTAACATGGTCAAATTTACAAATTAGGTAAGTTCACTTTGCGGACTTTCCTTGTAAATTACATGAAAACCCAACGATAGAATTCAATTCTTATTGCGGCATCGCATTCAGGAGGTCATAATACATAAGAATTGGTGGGTCTGTTTTCAGGGTCAGAACCTTTTTATATTTTTGTGAGGCTGTGTAATTCATAAGCACGCAAAGGTGACGGCTAAAATACCGCTTTATCACAAGAGTAAATGAAATATAAGTATATTTACTTATCACATGGAAGGGAATTTTGTTTCCCAAAGTGAAAACAGTGTCTATGTTCTTAATAACTAATGTATAACTAATTTCAGTAGCATAATTTTACGTTTTTTTAAAAATTCACCCTGTTTTTTTAATCAATTAATAAAATTTGTCGAAAATAGGCTGTACTGTTTGGAATACGGCACAAATTCGGCTGAATATTATGCCTTGGGAGAAAACATAGTTGTTGATGACTAAAATATCTAAAATTCTGCGGTGGTGCTTGAAGATAACAATCCTACTTCAAAAGTTATAAGTGAATGAAGGTCAAAAAACCCCATTTTTTTCATTTTTTTCGCCTTTTTTTTTACATTTTCCTTATTTTCTTGTAAACGAAAAATGCAATCGCCAAGCACCACGGCAGAATTTTAGATTTTAATGTCATTAACAACTGTGTTGCATGGCAAGCTATAATATTCAGCCCAATTTGTGCCGCGCTAAATGTTAGAAGTACTATTTTCTTACTTCCAAGTTTTGTTTTTGCCACTTTGTTTTTTTCAGTGTATTATTCCAACAAAAACCAAAAATGGAAGATTACAACCCAAACTAACTATTCAACACATAAAAACATTGATTTTGTAGCTATAAACATAAATAATGCGTTAAATTCATAAAAAGTCAAAAAATCCAAGTTTTAAGGGCCACCCTAAATATCCGTTTTAGGACAAGTGAGGGGCATTCTAATAAGCAAGTAGGGTACCTGACTCTACCCCCGAAACATATAAAATCATTCGGGATTCATAGCTTGAAAATGAAAAAGTTGATTTTTTTGGCATATTGCTAACTATACCTCAAAAAATATAACACAAATGATCATGCCGCCACAACCCACTGTAGGGCATTTTAATTATAATGAGTTTTGCATTTCACACAGCCATCACAGTACAGCACAGCACAGCAACATCAACATCATCAAGCAGCAATAAAAATGTACTCTTTCGTGTATTGTTTTTGCGTTTCTTTTCAAGTGTTAAATAAATACAGAAAACTATTTTGATAAAACAAATATAAAGTATGAATAATAATGAGTTGAAATATTTTTGTCGAAATTAAAAAAAAAAAAAACAGAGATGAGCAAATAGCAAAAAAAAATGACGAAAACTATAAAATTAAAATTTTATTATTCTTTATGACTTTATACACTTCGTTTGACGTTAAAGTTTTACCAAAATGACATGAGTAGTTAATAATTTCTTTTTTATCCTTTCAACTCTGTCTTATGAAGACAGCAATAACAATTTTGTGTGTAGTATGTACATATGCGTGTGTGAGTGTGTGAAGTTTTAAAATAAATATTTTTGTTTCATAATGAAATGAAGTTGAACTAAAGTTAGAAAGATGTAAGATGGAAAATGATATAAATGTTTTAAATTATTGTTGACGTAGAAGTATGAAATTGTTTGGAGGAAAGCAAATATGCCATCTTTTAGATTGCTGTGATGACGTTTTTAGGCACAGCAAACTGACAGATATAAAGAGGCCTATATAGAAAATTAATAGACATACCATCAAGCAGATACAATATATGGTATTTGCGATGCTGCTGGCTTCTCTGTAGAAAGTACTCAGAGTGTTTGACGGGATATTGAACCCACAACCGCCCAAACGGAGGAACGAAATTATTGATTTAATATGTCTGAGCAATATCAATATTAATTTAACATTTTTCATGTGTCATGTGTCAATTAATCATATTAGTTTGGGATATATTTTTTTAATCCATATGTAAGTCAAATTATTCTAACAAATTCATATAAGGAACATCAAAAATTGGAAATTCTTTTAAATTCCCAATTTCAAAAGCCGCCTGAAAAATATTTTGAAATATTTTCTAAAGCGAAAATTAAGGAAATTCATATTTTCATCAAACTTTTTAGGCAAAATATTTAATAAATAAATTTGCAGAGGCCTACACTCAACTTGACCATACCCAATGGAAACATATATTTGTATGGATATATTACATAAAGAATATAAGTTCAAAGTATATTCGAAACGAAAAATTAATCGATTCGGAACGTTCTTCAAGCGAAGCATCTGCTATCAAAAGATCGGCAAACTGGCTAAGGTACCACAAAATATCTAGTAGGGATATCTGGTTCTTTAGCGACAGTAAAGCTGCCATTCTGTCCCTAATAGTTGTGTTTACCACATCAAATCTAGTCCTGGAATGCCGGACATCCTTAAATGTGATGGCGGAAGATTCAACAGTCACCCTTAAATTGGTGCGGGGACATGGGACTATCGTAGGCAACTGTGTTGAGAAAAGAAAAGAAAAAGAGAAAAAAAGAAAAGTAAGGAAAAGAAAAGAAAAGAAAAGAAAAGAAAAGAAAAGAAAAGAAAAGAAAAGAAAGGAAAATAAAATAAAAGAAAAAAAAGAAAAGAAAAGAAAATATCAAGATAAGGCAGAAGAGGAAAGTGTGGAAGACCTCAGCGCCTTTGAAAACAGTGCTTTGTCAACCTCTCTTGTGTTTGACTGTTGAAACCGAACAAGATCAAGTCCTTTCTGAGGAGCTGCGGATGGTTATCCAACCCGCTTCCACTTGGCGAGGCATAGATACTCTTGTCGAAAACCTGTCTCGGCCAACCTGCCAACACTCTCTCCTCTATATCTGTCTAAATCTGCTTTATATGTGTCCTATTTTATCAACGTTTTCTTTCTTTTCCACCTCTTTCTGTCCCTCTTTCCTTTTTCCTTTCATCATCTTGCAGGTAACACAAAGGAAATAACACTTGGACCCAAGTGAGCTTCCTTGAGGCTGTCTGCTTAACCTAACCTCTCTCACTTGGAGTATATACGAACTGGCCACCGAGTTCCTGCCGTTTGTTTTTTGAAGTGACAGATCTATGTGAATTAGACATAATCCATAAAAGCAGATTCATCGAAGTTATAAACATAATAGCCACAAGAGGCCTTTCAAACGAATTAATAATTCTGACCTCATCTCTCTCTATCATCTGCATCTCATAAACAACTTGTTTTATTTCAATTTAAAAATAGTAAGCGTTCGATGAAATACACTTTACTTAAAAAAAAAAACAAATTGATAATCGCAAGTGATATTTTGGGTGTTACTTAGCTGCACTTCAACTAACAATTTTATAATTCAGATTTTCTACACTAAAATAAACAAAATTGTATTAAAAATTCCATCGATTTATGCGACAACCACTAATTGCTACATTTTCATAATTAAGCATTTCACAAATAAACATTATTTAGTTTTCACCACAACCACAAAATAAAACTAATAATAAAAATTAGTTTTTTTTTTTTCATTAGAATCTTTCGAATTGTGTTCTCTCATATCTGCATATTCGAAAATACTGATGTTTATATGCAAATGCATTTATCAAATAATGAATTTCGTAAGATACTAAAACTGAGAATTTAGCTTGCAATCATATAAATATTTAATTGCGTTCGTTATGCACACAAATGCATAAATAAAGCCGCACAGAAATTTGCATATAAAATATATGTATGTTTTCTTTAATTTTCCAAAACATGCTCATATTTTAGCGTGTTAACACATACATATGTACATTTCTTACATGTCTTTTAAATAAAAATTGTAAAATTTCTAATGTTTGAAACAACAATGAAATTGTGATGTAAAACTTTTACTTCGAGCAGAACCAGTATGTTTACTATTCAGCGAAAAGTTGGTGCAATTTAACTGATAATGCAATAACGCTTTAAATAGAAAAATGCTAAGGCAATTAACCTATGTTCATTTAGTATAGAACATAATCAAAAATGAACCCAGGGTCATTTATAATAGAATAGAATGAAAAATAAACCTCTATGTTTATTTAGAATAGAATGAAAATTGAACCTCTTGGTTTATTTAAAATAGAACGAAAACTAGAACGAAGAATGGAATTAAAAATGAACCGAGAGGCTCATTTAGAATAGAATGAAAAATGAACCGAGAGGTTCATTTAGAATAGAATGAAAAATGAACCGAGAGGTTCATTTAGAATAGAATGAAAAATGAACCGAGAGGTTCATTTAGAATAGAATGAAAAATGAACCGAGAGGTTCATTTAGAATAGAATGAAAAATGAACCGAGAGATTCATTTAGAATAGAATGAAAAATGAACCTCCAGGTTCATTTAGAATAGAATGAAAAATGAACCTCTCTGTTCATTTAGAATAGAATGAAAAATTAACCTCTAGGTTCATTTAGAATAGAATTAAAAATGAACCTCTAGGTTCATTTAGAATAAAATGAAAAATGAACTTCTAGGTTCATTTAGAATAGAATCAAAAATGGGTTTATTTAGAATAGAACGAAATTAGAAAAGAATGAAAAATGGAGCTCTAGGTTCATTTAGAATAGAATAAAAAATTAACGTCTGGGTTCATTTAGAATAGAATGAAAAATGAACCCAGGTTCATTTAAATAAGACTGAAAAGTGAACAAGGTTCATTTAAATAACACTGCAAAGTGAACCCAGGTTCATTTAAATAAAAATAAAAAATGATCCCAGGTTTATTTGAAGAAGAATGAAAAATTAATACCCAGGTTCATTTTATAATAATAATGAAAAATAAGAATGAATAATGAACCCAGGTTCATTTAAATAAGAATGAAAATTAAACCTCTGGTTCATTTAAAATATAATGAAAAATGAACCTCTAGGTTCATTTAGAATATAATGAAAAATAAACCTCTAGGTTCATTTAGAATGGAATGAAAAATGAACCGAGAGGTTTATTTAGAATGGAATGAAAAATGAGCCGAGAGGTTCATTTAGAATACAATGAAAAGTTAACTCAGGTACATCCATTGCTATAGGCACCTCAACCCAATGGGTTCATTACATTTTGCATAAATATTTGTGTATACAAAGCATAGGAACTCCGTTGTGTAATCACTGTGGTAATAATCCATGAAATCGGCTACGAGTTGCGATCCAAATCAGCCAACATCTCTTTAGATTTATTGCATTACAATTATATTGTTTCTTCAAATTTAAAGAAGCGGTCATCACTGCAACACATGTCTAGATTGAGGGTCTTGGAAATATATTTTTATTTGTAGGGAATAAAAAAACTAAAGGGTGTTTAAATTTTAAGGGCCGATGTTAATTTTGATAATATTGGTATGGTTCAATTATGTATGGAACAAAATATCGGCCAAATGGACGCCGCGACCTCGGCGGCACACCTCCATCCGATGCTTCAAATTTCCGATTCCGCTGAGGCATAATTGAGGTTCTATGCCGGTAATGTGGCAAATTATCTCATCTTTTAGCTCTTGAATTGTGGCTGGCTTTTCGACGTACATCTTTTCTTTAAAATAACCTCAAAGAAAGAAGTCCAACGGTGTCAAATCACATGATATTGGCGACCAATTGACATCGCCACCACGTGAGATAACACGGCCATTGTCGTACAAAAGAGCCATGGTTTCGTTAGCTGTGTGGCAAGTGGCACCATCCTGTTGAAACCACATAACGTTCACATCCATATTTTCCAGTTTGGGTAATAAAAAGTTCGGTATCATCTCACGATAGTGAACACCATTCACCGTAACTTCCTGACCGGCCGCATTTGGAAAAAATACGGCCCGATTATGCCACCAAACAGTCACTCTTTGTGGGTGCATTGGTTTTTCGACAATTATTCTTGGATTACACATAGGAACAGAATTTTTGTTGCATGAAATATGATAACTAATATTATACTTCCTTGGGGTGGTGCTTTCAGATCTGAAGTCAGACTGTTTCTATTAGCTTTAGTTTTTGAGACCTAATATGACATTTCCAAAAAATTATATACCCAAGGTACCCAACTTTTGGGGCCTTATCTAGAAACCCCCGTTACCCTGTTCTCAGCTCGAGTCAGAAACACCTCTTATTTGCCTCTGTGAAATTTCATTAAGATATCTTCACTTGTTCAAAAGATATCGAATTATGTCCAAAATAAATCGTTTTCAAACCACTGTGCATCAGTTCAATATGCTTCGCATAGTTTTCATCCTTTTTGTTTCCTAGAAAATTTTGTGCACTTCAAACGCATTCATTCTAGGCATTTTTTTTTTTTTTTTTTTTTTGAATATCAGTTATATAACTACGAAAGTTGTCATCCTTTATCAACCTTCTTATTTCTGGACCATCAATAATTCCGGCTTTAAGTTTCTCTGTGCTCTAATTATAAACTTTTTAGAGATGTAATTAAAACAATCACCATCCTTGTTCAGAGTTGTGACAAATTGTTTCATTAGCCCTGGTTTGATGTGTAAAGGTGACAGGGGTTCGTTTATCACCGGAAGTTTAAATGTGAGTAGTAGCTATATTTAAAAAACTAAAGCTGCTAAAGTGAAATTAGCGCCCTAAAACTAACAAACAACCGGCATAAAACTCCATGCAACAAAACAAAAGATTAATTTTATTTCCTTGTATTATCATTCACCCAAATGCGGCAATTCTGCTTATTGACGAATCCACTGAGGTGCAAATGTGCCTCATCACTGAAGATGATTTTATTCGAAAATTGATCATCCACTGTTACCATTTCTTGCCACCATTCGGACCACTGCTCGATTGTGTATCTTTGCATGATTCAAATTGAGTTAGTATGAACATGAGAAATGTTAAATTAAATGCAGAAAAAAACTTGACGTTTAGGTGTGGTTCGCATTCAACATCGACCCTTAAAATTTAACCACCCGATAGAAGGACGCCGGCCTACATGAATGAAGCTGTGTTGCCAAAAACATGTTATCTAATTACATTCATAGAACTAAGTTTGATATCAAGTATTTAATATCAAGTATCTGTAATATGAAGTTTGATTCCGACCACACACTCTGGTTTATTTCACTACAACATCGGCATATATAATCGAATTACCTTAACCTGGTGATATATGGCCTAGATATTTTTATGGTCTTATCTGGCCTAGATGAAAATTGAAAAATACAATATTTCCCGACTCTGCCTGGAATAGGCTGGGACGGTAGCGCACATTATGCGTAAATATCCAGCAAACTGGCAAGCATTAGGACCAGGATCAATATCTGCAACAAACTAAAAATATGGCAAATATGGGGATATGACTAAGTCAACTGGGACTCAATGAGGCCCTTATATAACAATATGTAATATTGAAGTTCGATTTTGTTCGAGATCAGGGGCAGCTGAACACATTCTCTTCAGCTTTACATGCAATTAAAACAAGTGTCTTTAGAATAATGCAACATACTTCTTTAATACTTGTGCCTTTTTTCACTATCAATAATTTTAAATTATATTTTCCTTTGCTAAGTCTATTTCTGCATGCGTTCGTCAATCACTTAAAGTTATTTTTTTTACACTATTTATCTAATTAAAGTTACTTAATAAAATTTTTGGGGTATTTTATTTATCACAAATAAATTTATCCCTTGCTATTAAATTTCTATATTTGCGGAAATACAAGCCAATTAAAGAAATTTGCATAATAAATGAGCAACTAAATTCAATTTATATGCAAAATGCATAAAATAATATTTTGTTCATTTGAAGCTGGTTGCAGCAACATTTTACCTGCAGCATATTTTATCTAATAAGAAACGAAAATCCCTGTAAATGATAAACACAATTATTGTTGTTTTACAAAATTTAATTAGCATATTTTTGCATATAATTATGTTTATGATGAAATGTATTCTACCCCTGCATCAGATGATGATTGCATGAATAATCACACAGGCTAATAAATATTTTCAAAATACTTTATTTATACTTATTTAATTGTTGGTATTTTGTCTATTTCGTTTTTAGCTGAAAAATTACAGATTTAATAAATTAAGTATAATATGACATATTACACTTTTGCTCTCCTTGATGGCAGTTTGACGCAGTTTGATATTATCGTGACTTTTTGTATGAAATACATTTTTTTTACGGACATCGCTTAATAAACTTTTCTATGTATAAGGATCCAGAACATATATACTTAATGGGGTCGGAAATAAATATTGTTGAAATTACACACGGAATGACAAATTTATATATACCCTTTCCACCTGTGGTGAAGGGTATAAAAATAAACCAGTTAATTTCAAATAAAAACTGATTTGATTCATTTAAAGACACCATGTTCAGAGCCACTTTTAGCAGAATTGAAGAAAAAATCATTGAGATGAAAATTTATATAAAAGAGATTAACAACAAAACTTAAGTTATTATAAGATTTATTATCGCAGATAATGCTTTTTTCAAATCATCATATTTATTTTTCATGCTTTTAAAATTGTAAATTTGCATGAACGCACACATTATTTTTATCTATTGTTTTTTTTTTTGCTTTTTCCTAAAATTACCATAAATCAATCAAAATATTCATATTTTCCATCATTTACTTAAGTTAATGTTTAATACAGATGGTTTTTGCCAAATACTCTCTGTTCAACTTCTATTCTTATCGTGCTTGTGCGTTCACACTTGACAACAAACGAATGGAAAATAGAATTTCTGACATTTATTTTACCAGTTTCTGGTAGCATCTGATAACCATTTTGTAAATTTACAATATTTTATTGGACGATGATGATGATGATGATGATGATGACGGTGATAACGATGATTTTCTATTTATTTCATCTGGTGCTGCTGGACCATTATCCCAGCATTTCTTTCTTTTTTATTATTTATTTATCAGTTGCCGAAATCTATAATGCCAATTTATATCTACATTTTACTATTGATGTGCAAAATTGATGATGATTTTCGTTTCGTTTCGTTTCGTTTCTGTGATGTGTGTATTTTTTCTCTCTCTATCTCGCACTTTCGTTTGGTTGTTTAGTGAAAAACAGCAGCTGTGTTGAAACGTTACTTAAAATTAGATAATTTATTATTAAATTTATCTGTAGACAAGATTTTTTTTTTTTTTTTTGAGGATTTTGAAAAATAAACATTTCAGTTGTAAAAATTGGAAAAAAGTTTATTTAATGATACGATTATTGGCAATAAGTTGTTAAATTTTTTAGTTATACAAGACATACTTCTTCACTTCATATTGTATAACGTTCTAAGAAGAAAAAATATTTTCGTTAAACATTTTTTGTTGATTTCTGTTAAGGTTCGGGGGAAAAGTTCATTAATTACAGGATTAAAATTAATGGAAGGATTTTTTTTTCACTTTAAGGAAATGGGTATTAGTTGCTTAGCAATCAAAGCAAATAAAGGTTAAAATGAGTTTTTTCTTTAAATCTCTCCATTAGATCAAAGACACCGCTTAAAAAACTTTAAATAAAAAGTATTTGTTCTATTGACACTTTGTGTCCCCAACCTCCCCCCCAACAAAAACGATTTGATTACAAAGATTAAAAACTCGCTTAATAGCACAAGCATATGCCCGTATTTCACTAAAGAAATTACACACTTTACTCGATGATGTTGAGCAGAGAACTGTGTAACTTCGTCCCCTGTTTATTGTGATTGCAGCCAAACAATTTCAGCATCTTGATTGAGTTTATAAAATTGCAAAAACTTTTTAATGATGGTAAATATTTATAGAAGTTAATGACGACGTTTTGTCAAATCTCTCGATGCTGTTTTTATTTTATTTTATTTCATTTCATTTATTTAATTTTTTATTTTCTAATGTTTGTTTTTGTTTTGTCGAAAATTTTAAAACTAATTGTCTAAGTTAGAGAATTTGAAAAAAATGGAAGGGAGTAAGAAGTAGCAGCGAAAAGCTTTGCATAATTACCAAGTTTAGCTAATTACACACCTTTAGAAGAAAAACATTAAAATAGAAAAAGTTTGTTTCTCTAACACTCAAACGTCAAAGACGCTGGTTGGGAAAACAACTTTTAATTAGAGGTATTTTTTCTTAACTCAGCTCAGCTCAACTCAACAACAACCAACACCTTTTTGAGAAATTTCACAAATTTTAAAAAAGTTTCTTGAGGGAAACTTTTAACAATCATTAATTAAAAAAACAAAAAATTAAAAAAATATATGAATTTAATTAAAGTTTTACTGCTGCAGTTCAAAAAAAAAAGTAAACTGGTTTATTTAGAGTCGAATAAAAATGAACCCGGTTACATACAAAATCGAATAAAAATATATGAATTGAATTAAAGTTTTACTGCTGCAGTTCAAAAAAAAAAGTTAAGTGGTTTATTTAGAGTCGAATAAAAATGAACCCGGGTTCATACAAAATCGAATAAAAATAAAAGCGAATAAATATTGAATTCGGCCTCACATATGTCTAATAAAGTATAAACTGTAAGATTTAAAATAAAAAAAATAAAATTGGTTCTAATTAAGTTCGAATAAAAAGCGATTACTGAGCTATTAATTTTTTTTTTAAATATATGAATTCAAAAAAGAGTAAAGTAGTTCATTTAGAATCTAATAAAAACCGAATAAGAACCGAATAAAAAATCGAATAAAAATAAAACCGGGTTCATACAAAATCGAATAAAAATAAAAGCGGGTTCATATCAAATCGAATAAATATTGAATTCGGCCTCACATATGTCTAATAAAGTATAAACTGTAAGATTTAAAATAATAAAAATAAAATTGGTTCTAATTAAGTTCGAATAAAAAGCAAATACTGAGCCATTAAAATTTTTTTTTAAATATATGAATTTAAAAAGGAGTAAAGTAGTTCATTTAGAACCGAATAAAAACCGAATAAGAACCGAATAAAAAATCGAATAAAAATAAAACTGGGTTCATTTCAAATCGAATAAATATTTAATTCGATCTAATAACATATAAACTGTAAGATTTAAAATACAAAAAATAAAATTGGTTTTAATTAAGTTCGAAAAAAATTAATTTTTTTTAAATATATGAATTCAAGAAAAGAGTAAATTAGTTCATTTAGAACCGAATAAAAGTGTATTCATGCAAAATCAAATAAAAATAGAACCGGGTTCACATGAAATCGAATAAGTGTTGAATTCCGCCTCACATACATTAAGTAAAATATAAACTTATCTACAGTTTAAAATACAAAATTGAATTGAAATAAAATGTATCTGCTGCAGATTAAAACAAAAGTAAACTAGTTAATATATAAAATGATTGCGTTTGAGTTGAATAAAAAATTAAACTGTATTCATAAGTAATCGAATAAGAAAATAATTTTTTATCATATCAAACTCAATTAAAGATAAGTAAGAGTGCAATATTTAGCCATGCCGAATCTTATATGCCCTTCACCATAGTAATGCTAGATATTGTGTTACACCTTATGTTTTTTTGAACATTTTTTGAGAATTTTTTTGTAAAACTTTTTTCGTAACAATTTTTTTTTTAAATATTTTTTTTAGAAAATATTTTGGAAATAATTTTTGAAAATTTTTTTCTAAATATTTTTTTAAAAATTTTTCGTAAAAATTACAAACTTCCTGCAATATATATTGCGTTAGAAGGGTCAGACTAAAGGAAAAAATCCTTTAAAAAAAGTCTTCCCTAATGGGCTTATTAATCGCTCCTGGTTACCAGTGGGCACCCCACAGGGTCTATTGGCTACCTTTATATGTATTGTTTTCTATAAAGGAATTTAATACAAATCAAAGCAGAAAAACCTTACCGACCTACAAATAAACACAAAATCGGCCCTCGTTATTGATCACCCCGAGATGTGTATGCACCCGTTGCGATCTACCTGACGCGGTCTAGTATTTATTTAAAAAAAATAGCAAAAAAGAATCATTAAACCCGACAAAAATAAATAAAAAACGTGAAAAAAATAGGTGGACGTGGTTTTTTTGCCTGCACCCTCAGTTTGGATGGCTTAAATCTTCTGTATCTCGTCTGGTGCCTTGGCAAATATGACATTACTACCCTAACACGGACAGACGGACATCGCTAAATCAATTTTTCTATGTATAAAGATCCAGAATATATATACTTTATGGGGCCAAAAATGAATATTGTAGAAATTAAATACGGAATGATATAAAAATTATATAAAAATTATATTATAATTAACATACCATCACTAGAAATCTAAATTAAGAAAATTGATTTATAAAGAGTACTGATAAATTATTAATAAAACCGGGTCAATCTAGAACAACCCGAAAAATTAAACCAGGTTTAGTAAGAACTAAATATATTTCAAAGCCCACATCACTTAAACCCAAATGATAAGGCAAATATAATCGAATGAGCATTGTGCGGTGTTAATATTACAAGCTAAATAAATAAAATTAAGCCCAATCTGAGCTAATACAATATGAACTCTAGACAAGTAAAATTGAATTACAAATTTAACACAACGTGTTGTATAAGGAAGTGAGAAATAAACCCAAGTTTTTTAAGATGCTATTTAAATCTATACCAGGCAAAATAACCTAGGTTATTACATTGAAATGTAATGAAAAATGAACCAAGGATCATTTAAAATGTAGTGAAAAATTATCCATATTAACACGATAATCATTTTTAACTTTTTGTTGGAGTTACCACTATCCTAATCTTGTTTGTATTTTGCTATAGTATGCACATTAGTATGAGGGTTACTTGTGCAAAGTTTCAAGACTTTACCTATTGTAGTTCCCTTAAACAATAATAATTTTTCACTTAATATGGGAGGTACCACTTCCATTGTCCCAACCCAGTCAGTATTTTTCTACACTATGCACATTACTTTGAAGGTTACTTGTGCAAAGTTTCAAGGCTGCATCTATTGTAGTTATCCAGGTACACGATAATAATTTTTCACTTTATATGGAGGGTACCACGTCCACTTTCCCAATTAATTTTATATTTTGGTAGACTATGCACATTAGCATACGGGTTACTCGTGCAGAGATTCAAGGCTCTGTCTATTGTAGTTCGCCAGGAACACGATTATAAGTTTTCACTTTGTATGGGAGGTACCACGCCCACTATTCCAATCAAGTCTATCTTTCTTTAAACTATGCATGTTAATAAGTAGATTACGTGTGCGAAATTTCATGACGCTACCTCTTAGTGTTACCAAGATATATGATAATTAATATTTACTTTGTATTGGAGGTACCACGCCCACTATTACAATTCAGTCTGTGTTTCGCTTAACTATTTACGTAATTATAAAGTTTACGTGTGCGACATTTCAAGACGCTACCTCTTAGTGTTACTAAGATATATGATGATTAATATTTAATTTGTATGGGAGGTGCCACGCCCACGTAGAATATCAAAAAAATAAGTACCCTATTTTACCATCCGTATATTCAATAACAAACTGTGAAAATTTCAGAAAGATCGGTTCACTGGTGTAGGCAGCTATAGCTTTCCGACAAACAAACAAACATACAAACAAACATACAAACAAACACATCTTGTGCTTTATATGTTTAGATAGATAATAATTCTTGCAAAAAAAAACCGACTTCAAAACAGACAAACTTAAAAGCATGTTTCTTTAAGACGGTAACTATTGCGACACCCTGTAATTTCCGAATTCAAATTTTATACTAGTTATAGCGGTCGTAGCAATACAGGTTCGTTGTAAATTTCAACCTTCTGTCTTTAACGGTTTAAAAGTTTGGTCATATACATCAAATTACATAAACTATTGCGACACCCTGTAATTTATAATTTTAAATAATTATACTTATTATAACAGATATAGTAATGGACATTCTGTCTAATTTTTAAGTGTTTATCAATAACTGTTTAAAAGATAGGGTCATATATATCAAATGACGTCACCTATTGGGACACCCTTTAAATTCAAATTTTAATATAAATACTTTTTAAAGAACACTTTGTAATACAGATTCTTTTTAAATTTTAACTTTGTGTCCATATACATCAAATTACATCAACTATTGGGACACCCTATAATTTCCAATTTTAAATATTTATACTTGTTGTTATACCAGACATAGTAGTGACCATTCTGTCTATTTTTCAAGTGTTTGTCTATAACGGTTCCAAAGATGAGGAGATAATGGTCAAATAATATCAATAATGGGGACACCCTTTAATTTATAGATCCAAGTTTTATACTTGTTTTAATAGCGGACGAAGCAATATAGGTTCTTTGTAAATTTCAACTGTCTATCTATAACAGTTGAAAAGTTTGGCCATATATATATCAAAATAAACCAACTAATGGGACACCCTTTAATTTCTAATTTTAAATATTTATACTTATTATAACAGACATAGTAACGAACATTCTGTGCAACTTTCAAGTGTTTGTCTATAACGGTTCAAAAGATTGGAGAATAAAGGTGAAATTAAGTCACCTATGGGGTCACCCTTTAATTTTTAATTTTATTTTTTAATTACTTTTTGTTGTTGGGAGCTACTGTGATACGCACTTTTTTTTCATTTTAAATTGGTGTCCTATAATGTTCATAATACACGTAAAAAACATGTATGTTGTATGGGGACACCCTTTAATTTTTATAATTTTGAACTTCTTTTAAAATGGGACCAATCTGTAGCCATAACCTTTCTAATAGTGCAAAATTTTTAAAATCGGTTCAGAAATGACTGAGTTCTGCGGGCACAAACATAAAAAAAAAAAAGCAACATTCAGACGAATTGATAACCTCCTTCTTTTTTTGAAGTCGGTTAAAAAATATACAAAAGTTCGTTTTGACCAAAATGAAAATGAATTTAGTATACAATTCAAAATGAATCCAGGTAAATTTAAAATACAAAAAACATAAAATCCAGTTACATTTAAAATTCAATGAAAAAACTAATTTCTGACTTATTTATGGTGCAAAGAAATATAGACCTAGGTTCACGCTCAGAATCTGGTTCGTTTATAAAACAATTTAAAGCAAATAAAAGATTCATATAGAATACAATAAAAAATTCACTCACATTAATTTTAAATACAGTAAAAAATTTACGTAGAAAGATTTCGAATACAATAAATCTACGTATATTTTGCAATAAAAAGTGAACTCTGGATCATTTAGAATGAAATATAAAATAAATCCAATTTTATATAGAAAACAAAAAAATATTAACCCAGTTTTAAGTAGAGAATGATTACAAGTTTATCTATATTGTAATGAATAATAACCAAAGGTTCATTTAGAACAAAATTAATTTAATAAAAATTGCCTAACGAAGACAGATTCATTTAAAATGCAATCAATTTTGAATCCTACACTACATGTGTCGGACATGAATCCAAGCTTTTTCAAAATATGATGAAAAATCAATCCAACTTAATTTCGAATTCAATTGAAAATAAAGTATGGTTTACTTAGAATGCAATTATAGATACACCCGTGTCCGTTTACAGTGTACAATAAAAATTAACTGAAGTTCATCTGCACATATAATAATCAGCAACATAAAGAATATCAGATCCAAAAATTATTTAGAGCACAAAATAAAATGAATCCAAGTTTATGATATGAGGTGTGTAAATGAAGTAATGAGACTGATTATCTAATGTTCCAGTTGGCAACGCTGGGGACGCGGCACGTAGAGGGCCAAACAAATAAACATCTGACACGCGTTTAGTACAGACTTGAACACGATAGAGTTGTTGCGCTGTCCGTACACAACAATTCATCCAATTTTGACCAGTAAATTGGGGCCAGTAATAACATACCTGTGGCTCCTCAGCCTCCTTATTCACCCGACTTGAGCTCATGTGGTTTTTTTTTTTTATTTGCAAAATTAAAAATTCATCTGAAAGAACGTCATTTTGGGACAGTGGAGAATATTCAAACAGCCGTAACCGACTAACTGACAGCTATTCCAGCATTCGAGTTCCTTCACTGCTATGAGCAATGGCAGAATCATATTCAGTGCTGTGTGATTTTCAATTATATGCTTAATGAAGAAAGAAAAACTACTATTTTTTATAAAATAAATAATTAAATCAACTAAAACTTTATTTAAATTTATATCCGAAACTAAGTAAAACCTTTGAAAAATTTTTTGGTTTATAAAGAACCGAAAAACCTTGCCCACGATTTTATTTAACCGCAAATAATTTATTTATTTATTTTACACTAGCTGTGTTCACACACGTTGTGTGCATCCTGACACTATTTTGTTCGATTTTGCTTTAAAAGTAATCCACACCACATTTTAAAACTCTCACTTTTAAAGTGATTTACGTATACGTATTTTGCTTATAAAAAGATACCCATCCCTGGATAAAATTCTGAAATTTATACAAAATTATAAAATTTTATAAAATCTAAAAATTATTGTAAAGCTCTGTGAAGGTGTTTAAAATATTCCGCGTTCAAAACTATATTTGAAGTATGCATATATTTACGTTGCTTACTATCAGTGTTTTTTCTCCACTTTCTCTTGGAAATAAAATATTTTTGCGAAAAAGAGGTATCCTATATTTGAATCAGGATACTAGGGTATCTCCTCGCAAAATTTTGTTAATATCCATTCAGTAGTTTTTACGTGATGCGAACACATACAGACAGACAGACAAGAAAAAATTACTGTTTTATTATAAATCTAGAACTATTAAGACTGTTTTGAAAAAAAGACTTAAGAAAAAACAATGTTCAGCTTGAACTCCCAATGCAATAACTCCCAATGCAATAAGTCCCAATGAAATAAGTCCCAACGAAAATAAAATAACTTCCAAATTAAAAAAGCGAAATAGCTCCCAACGCCAAAATGAAATATGATCCAAAAACTTAACTGTTAAGTCAAAACAATTATATTTTTACAAAAAAAAAAATTAAATAACACCCAAATGAAATAAGTCCCAACTAAAATGAACAAACTATATATAAATTATATTTGTACCCGGGCACTGTTTTAACTGTTTTAACCTCTATGGTATAGCAGGTACCTCCCGATGAAGGAGGTCCATAACTGTGGTATCATACCATATAACATAGATATATGACCAAAGGCCGGCTATACAGACAATATTTTGCTAGCGAAGCCGCTGTTCCATATACCATAGATAGATCATTGAGCCATCCCAGCCTGTGTAGCCGTCCTTCGGCCGTATGGAAGGGTTTAACCTCTATAGTATAACCAACACCGGCTTCGCTTATTAAAGATTTCCTGTATAGCAGGCCTTCGGCCGGGCGCAAGGATTTTCTCCCCTGTGGTATAACCAACACCGGCTTCGCTGACAAAAAGTTTTCTCTGTATCCAGAATAATGGAATTTTAGTCAAATTAAATAACTCCCAATCAAAATAAATGAAATAATTCTCAACAGAATTAAGTTGGGAGTTATTTCGTTTGGGAGTTATTTCATTGCGAAATAATTCCCAATTAAAAAAAATTACGAAATAACCTCCAAAAAATTGGGAGTTATTTCATTATGAAATAACTTCCAATTTGTATGGGATTTTTGAATTTTTTGTTGGGAGTTATTTAATTTTTTTTTTTTTTTTGATTTATTTCATTTGGGAGATATTTCACGGTACCTCAGCTTGATGACTTAATTATTAAAATTATAATAAATAAATGAAATGATATTTTAACATTTGATTGTTTTGAAAAAAAAAAACGAAGATTAACAATTTTTCAGTTAGAATAGAAAGACAAAGGGTTAATTTTCAGAAACCCCTTTTTTGAATATCAACAAAATAGTTAAATAAGCAAAACGTGATATAAGTTACTTAAAGACCTAAGGATTGTTAAACTCCATAAATTTGAAATTCTTACTGTCTGTCTGTTGTGACATCCCCTATAATGATTGCAAGACTTTTGCTTACTTCTCCAAATAAATCTGCAGATTATGTTGAATACACAAAATCAAATGAAGCGAATCAAATTTTAGTTTTTTTTTTTTTCTTAAAGCTCAAATATTGTTACATTTGGACCACATACTGTTAAATGAAAGTGGAACCAGCGCATACACAGTATTAACAACAAAATCGTTATTGTTAATATTTTTAGTCAGGATATGTTGTGCAACATTTTGTTACTTTGTGTTTTTTTTTTTGTTTCTTGTTTTGGTCGTAACAACTGTGACCCTCTGAACAAACAGCTTAACGGGTGGTTAAATGCACACACCGATTTTAAAAACCAGACAGTGGCAGGCAGCAGGAGCAAGCAACTATATACTCGTTAATATTGCTAGAAAAAATATTGCAATGTTATAACATTTGTTCTCTACTTCTACACATACGAGTACGAGTATGTTGCATTCATTTTGCAATGTCTATTTTTTTATAAATAGAATGTGTATGAGTGCGAATATTAGTTGATTTTTCGCTATACAGTGGTGCTAAAAGATATTTATTAAAAACAAGAGTTTGAAAACAATAGATTTGGAAGTTAAAAAATATAAAACCCTTGTACGAATAAAATTATATAATGACAGATGGAATATTTTATTGATTAACATGTTAACACATTTTTCATATCTGGGATACACCTAGGACCACTCCCAGTTTTAAATCTATTCATATAATTAAACAGTAACTCTTTTCCTGTCTGTGTATCTGTCCGTCTTTCTTTTTTGTGTTCGCATCGCGCAAAAACTACTGGACGCATTTTAACAAAATTTGTGAGGAGGTACCTTAGTATCCTGATTCCAATATAAGATCCTTTTTTTTCCGCAAAAAATTACTTGTTTCTAAGAGAAAGAGGAGAAAAAGCAGTGAAAGTAAGGCGATCTTTTTTACTTTCAGGCATCTTTTATTTTTAAAAGCAGTATATTTAAAGCTATGTTGAGCTACAGATGGCGCTGTTTTAAATAAAATGATTAACTCATTTCCTATCTGTCATTGCATAGCTTTACAATAATTTTTAGAATTTTATATAAATTTTAAAATTCCATCCACCTTTATATAAATAAAAATCGTAAGAGTCTACAAAATTTGATGCGGATTACTTTCAAAGCAAAATAGGAAAAATTTTTATCAGGACGCACACAACGTGTGTGGGCACACCCACACATATAGCTGTGAACCCAAGAATAACCGTTTCGTATTCTCTTCCATAAAAGCACCAAGATTAAACATTTTGAAAAAATTTCCAAGATCTAGTTAATCTAAAATTGAAAATTTTTTTCTTGGTCTTTTCAAAAAACCAGACGCATACGATTACTGTTTATAACTATAGGCAAAATTCTGTTATGAGTCCTTAATATCGAACTTTAACTTATCACTAAGATGACCCTAGGGAAGTCCTAGATCATCAGTACTATAAATATCCTTTGTTATTTATACACGATGTCGAATCCATCTCACTGTGTGTAGGCTACAGAGTACGTATTGTTCCATCATTGATACGATAGGGTACTTTAGGTTTTAGGCTTACAAGTAATTTTTTTTCCTCGTTCATAAACGAGATAAAACTTCAGAAACAACCAATTATAACCAAAAATTTTCAAAAACAAATTTTACAAAAAGTTTTTACACAAAAACTTGTAATTTGATAAATTCTTTCTTAGAGAGAATAAAAACGAACTTAAGCTTGATTATAAATTTCATTGTATGTAATACATAAACAGTTCGACTAATAATAATTAAGATTTTCAAAATTAAAAATCGCAAAGCACCGCGCAATCTTGTTTACTCAACAAAGTTTGGTTTGATACTAGATTAGTGTTAAATAAAAACGAATGTTGGAAGTAAAACAAATAAACAAAAAGTAACTTTCATTGCTAACCGAAGGTTGGCTGAAGAAACAACAAAATATAAGGTGGTAAATATTAAAACTAAAAATATTCAAAAATATTCTCGTATTCCTTTATCTGAGTTTGGTTGGTTAAATAAATGATAATTACAACTAAACACTACCCTAAGTAGATTAGATACAAGAGTGCTGATGACGGACGTGGCTGTCTAGAAAATGTTCATACTGCTCGTGCTGGTGTCTAAAAATTAAATTTTCCCAATTTTTCTTTAATATTATCAACTAATTTGTAATTTGATTAATTCTTTCTTAGAGAGAATAAAAACGAACTTAAGCTTGATTATAAATTTCATTGTAAAAAAATTTAATAAAAAAATTTACACAAAATTAAAAAAGAAAATTTCCAAAAAAAAATTTCCAAAAAACTCAACTTTAGCATACCAAATGGAAACAGATATTTTTATGGATATATTACATAAAGAATAAAAGTTCAAAGTATATTCGAATCGAAAAAAAAATTATTTTCGATTTGGGTGTTAGGTAAACTACCCCCTTGCCCCTTCCCGATTATATCCAAAATTTATACAGCTCTTCATCTCCATAAATCACAGCCACATACTCAATTTTGTTTTAATATGTCAGACGATATGACCTGTAGAGCGTTCACAATATTTGGGGGTATGGAAACTACCCCTTGCCCTCTCCCGAATATGCCCAAAAACTATACAGCTCTTCATCTCCATGCACCAAAGGCACATACTAAATTTCATTGTGATATGTCAAACGGTATGACCTGTACAAACTCCACAAAAATAGTGGCATACACACCCACCCACCTACAACATCATCGCGAAAATAGTCAAAATGGATTCAGGAGACCTCTAAACGTAATTCTTAATTTTTTTAAATTTGTTTGAGCTTATTCGTACTAGTGGTTCTCGAGTAATGACAAACAAAAGAGCCTAAAACGTGACAAATTCCCCTATACGATACTCACTAACTTCAAATTAATTTTTAAATTATTATTTGATTTACCATGACCAAACGAATGATCAAGAAGTTCTTCTTTTTAATCGACTTCAAAAAAAAGGAGGTTATCAATTCGTCTGAATGTTGCTTTTTTTATGTATGTAACAGCAGAACTCAGTCATTTATGAACCGATTTTAATATTTATTTGAAAGGCAGCATAGCCAGGTTGGTCCCATTTTAAAAACAGTTCATTATATTAAAAATTAAAAGGTGTCCCCATACAACATACATGTTTTTTACCTGTATTAAGAACCGTAAAGGGCACCAAATAAAAATTTTAAAAAATTGCGTGTCGCTCTAGCTCTCAACAGCAGAAATTAATAAAAAAATGAATTTAAAATGTAATGGGTGTCCCCATAGGTGACATAATTTGACCTATTTGGGTCTATCTTTTGAAACGTTATTGACAAAACCTTGAAAATTTGACAGAATTTCGATTGCTATGACCGTTATAGTAAAATGTATAAATATTCAAAATTTCAAATTAAAGGGTGCTCCAATAGTTCATTTAATTTGATGTATATGGCCATACTTTTGAACAGTTGTACACAGACCGCTGAAATTTACAAAGAACCTGTACTGCTAAGTCAGCTATAACAAAAAGTATAAAATTTTGAATTTGGAACTAAAAGGGTGTCCCAATAGTTAATGTAATTCTATGTATGTGGCCAAACTTTTCAACTTTTATAGACAGACAGCTGAAATTTACAAGGAAACTGCATTGCAAAGTCCACTATAGCAAGTATACAATATGAATTTATAAATTAAAGGGTGTCCCAATAAATTATGTAATTTGATCTATATGGTCCTATCTTTTGAACCGTTAAACACAAACACTTGAAAATTAGGCAGAATGTCCACTTTTAACATTGTGAATAGGTGATGTTATTTGATCTGTGTGCCCCTATCTTTGAAACCGTTATAAACAGAGGCTTGAATGGTGTCCCCATAAAAGACGGATGCTGGTGAAAATAGCTTAACTTTTGAACAGTAATAGGGAGAGGCTGGACATTCAAATAGTCTTTATTTTTTCCCCTCTAATTTTGGCGCGCATCTTTTATTTGGTTTAAATCTAATTCTTACAGATTACTTCTTACATGTTTAGTTTAGAATTGATGCTCTTCTATCTGTTTTGAAGTCGGTTTTTTTTGGCAAGAATTATTGGGTCTACTTTCATAAAAAATTATTAGAATTGAGTACCGAAATCATGTGTTGTACTGTGTAATGAATGAACGAACCTAATATCATCAATTAATTCTCCCACAAAACTTTAGTTTCTTATAAACACATTACAGAATTTGGTAAAAGTTTTGGGAAATCGTTTTGATTGTGATGTTATATCGGTACCATGAACTGTGTGTGTGTGTAAGCCTGTTACAACCACACTCAATCATATTCAAACAATGTCTTCATCATCTTTGAATAACATCCATTTATCAAGACATCCATTTATCAAGATATTCTCGCGCATACTTCCACGGATGTGTGAGTGTTCTAAACACATTAAAAAAATGTCAATCATTTTCATCGAGAAGTTTTATGGGGTTACATGAATGTTTACATAATCAGACCATCGAAATTTATACAACAATCTTTAAATAGTTGGCTGGGAAAGATGACAACGACCAGAAAGCTTATAATTTATTATCTGAAGATCTTGTGCGTTACTATTACTTGTTGTGATGATTTATATTTACTTAACCCGTCGTCGTAGTACGATATGCGCTCAAGTAAAGACAGTAAATCTTCCTAGTATTTAATACTGTTGAATTTTTGGGCACAGGGAGGAGGACATGGTTACTTACCACTATGCTCTGTAATTTTCGGCTCTCTTGGATCGGAAAATTATATAACATTTTAGATTTAAAGATTTTAGATTTACTGTACTGCATACCGATATAAATATTTTAGGAGCTGTTAGCAACTCAAGCAGAAGGACAGCTTTTCTACACTGTCCTCTACGGAAAGATTTATTGGATGCGTCGGATGGTGAGTTAAATAGAATGTACTTATGTATATATTTCTGCTTCTAAAAAAGGAGTGTGATTGACAAGCCGTTTATAAAATGAATGAGGCAACTGTAAGTGTACTTCAAACTAATGTATTTTAAAACTAAATAATGTGCCTCAGTAGATAAGGTAACATTGATGTAGCTATAATAAAGTTAAAAGTAATATTTAGAAGATACTTACAAATAAGAATAAATATCAAATTAATATGTTTTCAATAAAAATTTTTGTTAAGAAATTGCAGTTTCTTGACATGAACTTCCAGTTTTCCCATGGAGCCCACTGTTCATCGGTAATAACGAGTGATTTTTTAAGAGCTTGAGAACTTTTTTTTAAAAAAAAAACGCATAAAATTTGTAAAATCTCATCGGTTCTTTATTTGAAACGTTAGATTGGTCCATGACATTTACTTTTTGAAGATAATTTCATTTAAATGTTGACCGCGGCTGCGTCTTAGGTGGTCCATTCGGAAAGTCCAATTTTGGGCAACTTTTTCGAGCATTTCGGCCGGAATAGCCCGAATTTCTTCGGAAATGTTGTCTTCCAAAGCTGGAATAGTTGCTGGCTTATTTCTGTAGACTTTAGACTTGACGTAGCCCCACAAAAAATAGTCTAAAGGCGTCAAATCGCATGATCTTGGTGGCCAACTTACCGGTCCATTTCTTGAGATGAATTGTTCTCCGAAGTTTTCCCTCAAAATGGCCATAGAATCGCGAGCTGTGTGGCATGTAGCGCCATCTTGTTGAAACCACATGTCAACCAAGTTCAGTTGTTCCATTTTTGGCAACAAAAAGTTTGTTAGCATCGAACGATAGCGATCGCCATTCACCGTAACGTTGCGTCCAACAGCATCTTTGAAAAAATACGGTCCAATGATTCCACCAGCGTACAAACCACACCAAACAGTGCATTTTTCGGGATGCATGGGCAGTTCTTGAACGGCTTCTGGTTGCTCTTCACTCCAAATGCGGCAATTTTGCTTATTTACGTAGCCATTCAACCAGAAATGAGCCTCATCGCTGAACAAAATTTGTCGATTTCGAACCGAACACTGATTTTGGTAATACAATTCAATGATTTGCAAGCGTTGCTCGTTAGTAAGTCTATTCATGATGAAATGTCAAAGCATACTGATCATCTTTCTCTTTGGCACCATGTCTGAAATCTCACGTGATCTGTCAAATACTAATGCATGAAAATCCTAACCTCAAAAAAATCACCCATTATTATACCAACTGACTGACATTCAGTTATGCTAACTGACGTGGTCTGACAGCAATCGTATGTTTAAAAATAATAACAAGATGGGTCTTTAAGAAACCGAAGCGAGGGAGGTAAACGTTTATTTTTGCTAAAAATGATTAATGATCATTAAAGTTTTGGCACTAGCTGTAGTAGTATTGGTATATACATGTACCGTTTTTCCTCTTTTGTATGTTATTATTGTTTGTGCATGTGTACATTACACAAAATTTCCACCATTATGTTTACCCAATAGCGTTTTTGCTATTTAGAAGAAAAAAAAAAAACGAGAAAAACTCTTGAGTTCGCCACTTAACTAAATCCTTGATGAATGATGTTTCACAAGTGATAAAGCATAAAAACTAATACTAAATATTATTAATGTTTATTTCCAGTTAGAACGTTATACTTATACAAATATATAGAAACGTTTAGGTCGTTATTATATTTAAAAGTAGAATTTAATAAATTAAAATTTATAGGCAATTCTTATTGCCGTAGATGTTGAAGCAGTAATTCCGCTTAGATGTCACCTACAATCAGTTAAAAGGGCAATTGCTAGTTTAAAACCCAAGCAGGCCTATGGTTTTGACAAAACACCGAGTGAAACTTAGGCGTAGACTAGCGTCCCCATTGTGTAGTATAACAACACTTTACGATTGCCACCAATCGCTTTTTGTGTGTGATACAGTCACAATGAGTAGCAATTTATATAATATGGCAAGCCTTTCCAAGGCAAGCCTAGATCCACATTATAACCTCTTGCTTAGGGGTTTGGAGACTATCCAAACTCCGTCTGTTGAGAGTGCAACAGCACACTTGATCGACCTTGCACCTTACCTACATAAATCGATCTTTTCTTCCAGATTTAGGCTCTAGGAACCCTAGCGTCTGGTGCCCCTATTTTACCCGAGTGAACCGAGGCAAAGCATTTGCCATTCCTGCAGTGACAATTGGAACCCCCGGGGGTAGGTTTCTCTGTGTGTGAAATGAGCCTGTGTGGGCGAAATTTTCCCAGTGATTTTTATAAGCTGTTAAAACGTTACTTAACTGTCGTTTTTAAGCTCGCCTCAACCAATTAAAGCTGGAGTTCCCCAAGGTAGTATATTGGGACCCATTTTATATTTGCTGTATATGTCCGATATGCCATTGGCTTTTACTGACGAATTTGCTTTCCCAAGCATTCATTAAATCCCCTAAGTAGCATTCCAACACTTACAGGACCAGATGCAAAAAACCCCTACCAACCTAAAAACAAACAAAAGTCGGCCTTTGCAATTGTCATTACTACCCGAACACGGACAGCGCTCAATCAACTTCTATATGTACTTTATGGGGTCAGAAATGAATATTGTAGAAATTACACACGGAATGACAAACTTTTATATACCTTTTCCACCTAAAGTGAAGGGCATAAAAACGATTAGATTAAGATATTTTCAGTTGAAATGCAAAACTTACAGGTTTTTAGGGTAAACGGGATGTTTTTTGCAAACCAATCCAGACCGGGAAAAAATATTTACAAAAGAAGACCTTATAAAATTAAAGGAGTTATGGAATAAGTTTTGAGCAGTAATAGTCCTTCAACAGGGCATATAAAGAAGCTGCAGCAATCTGGTAAATGAAATTTATTAGTGGAAGGTATTAGGGTAACAAATCGTACGTTGCTTGAGGACCATTCAATAATTTTCTGCTTAGAAAAATGGAGGAAGCAGTTGGTCAATTGTGTAGCATTGCGCGTTGATAACGCACCCGAGCTCGATAATGCGCATATGGAAGGCAAAATTGCAGTAGACCTCCGTGATTTGTTGGATGAAAATATTACTTCCTATAACAAATCTACAAATCTACTCCGACTTTAAATCATTAGAGAGGCAAATAAACTGAGGCACGTCTTTCATTAAATTTGTGTTGATGTGTACCAACTTGTGAATCCCTAATGCGTTTATACGAAAAATAAATACAATAATGCGGTATTCAGTGTTTGATGCAAATAATCTTGCGTAAGTGCAAATGCATGATATCATTAAAATTTAAAAAGCAAGAGGTATTTTTTTTTTTTTGTTAGTTTTCACAAAAAAGCTGTGATATTATGCTCTTGCTGTTTTGCAAGGCCGTTTGTATCGAAAACTCCGCTTTAGTAATTTTATAAAATGCTAGCTATGCACACGTTGTGTGCGTCCTGACAATATTTAGTTCGATTTTGCTTTAAAAGTAATCCGCACTAAATTTTAAGACTCTTGCGTATATACTTTTTTATAAAAGTATCTATCCTTGCATAAAATTTATACATATAAAATTCTGTAATTCTAAAAATTATTGTAAAGCTCTGTATAAGGTATTTAAAATATTTTAATAAAAATAATAAAAATTTTGTTCAATTGGCTATTTGGCAGTAAGTAATACATATTGTGATATGTGCAACACGAAAAAAAAATAACCATATACGGACACCACTACGTGATAAAAGACCAAAAAAAAAGACCCCTGTCTCCCAGTTTTGCCCAAAGTCCTCCAGGTTTTTTTTTATGGGCCCTCAAAGATGTCATTTTTGCAAAAAAATTATCATTTACTCAAGCTCATATTTTGCAAACCGTTTGAAATTTTGATATACTCTCTTAGGCAAAGTTGTAGCTCTTGTCATAAAGAACAAAACATTGTTAACATGTAAAATCAAAAAAACTTCATCTTCAAGGTCATAATCGCAAAAAACTTTAAAAAATTCATTTTTTTTACCTTTTTTCCCCTGTTCATGTCCATAGGTAGCAAACCGTTCAAAATTCAAGGAAACAATCAACTACAAAAATGAACCTAAGTTCTCAATATATAACTTTCTAGAACTTATGAACTTCCTAGGAATGATTCTTAACACCGTTAAGTCTTTTGGTCTTTTATAACGTAGTGGTGTCCGTATATGGTTATTTTGCCATGACTTAAAAAATTATACAGTGTGTATTTTGTCATTATTTTAAAACAGCGCCATCTGTTGCACAACCGCGTTTAAAGTATCCCGCATTTAATTGATATTTTTTCATTATTTTAAAACAGCGCCATGTGTTGCGCAACCGTGTTTAAAATATCCCGCTTTCAAAAATATAAAATACCTTAAAGAAGGCAGCACCTTTAAATCAATTTTTTTTCTCCACCTTTTCTTGGAAATAAGATATTTTTGCGGAAAAAGTATCCTTTATTGGAATCAGGATACTAGGGTACCTCCTCACAAAATTTTGCTAAAATCCATCCAGCAGTTTTTATGGGATGCGAACAAAGACAGGAAAACAGACAGTCAGGATATGTCTATATATGTGTCCTATATATAGGACACATGATCAACAAGAGGGTATTAACTAAAAATTTTTAAATTTTCAGTAGGGGTAAAAAACTGTTTGTGATTACATTTTAGAATAATTTTTAAAATCCGAACATATTCTAGTAAGCAAATCCCATTCAATAATTTCTTTTAATTTTTTTGCAATTATTGGCAAATAAAAATAACACCTTTTTAACCGACTTCAAAAAAAGAAGGAGGTTATCTATTCGTCTGAATGTTGCTTTTTTATGTTTGTGCCCGCAGAACTCAGTCATTTCTGAACCGATTTTCTTTATTAGAAAGGAAATCCTTACAGATTGGTCCCATATTAAAAGAATTTTCAGAATTTTGAAAATTAAAGGGTGTCCCCATACAACATACGTGTTTTTTACGTGTATTATGAACCGTAAAGAGCACCCTTTTAAAATTTAAAAAAAAACTGTATATGACTATAGCTGCCAATAACAGAAATTAATAAAAAAATAAACTTAAAAATTAAAGGGTGTCCCCATATGTGACGTCAATTTTAATATATGAACCATTTGAACCATTGTAGACAATCACTTGAAAATTGGACAGAATGCCCAATATTTATAATCAGAAATTAAATATCTATAATTAGAAGTTAAAGGGTGTCCCAATAGTTGATGTAATTTGATGTATATTGCAAAACTTTCGAACCGTAACGGGGAGACGGTTGAAATTTACAAAGAACCTGTATATCTAAGTCCTTTATAACATCAAGTATATAATTTAAATTTGGAAACTAAAGGGTGTCCCCATAATTGATATAATTTTACCTATCTAGCCCTATCTTTTGAACCGTTATAGACAAACACTTGAAAATTAGACAGAATCTCCATTACTATGTCCGGTATAATAACATTTATAAATATTTAAAATTATAAATATGTAAAATTCAAATATTTAAATTATAAAGGGTGTCTCAATAGTTGATGTAAATTGATGCATATGGCTCTACTTCTACTATGGATTACTTCCTTTAAAATTTTTAGTTAAGAATTGATGCACATATATTTGTTTTGTAGTCGGTTTTTTTTTTGAAGAATTATTGTTGACATTAAGGTACTCAAAAATAGTGTCATATGCGGGTTTCGAGATGAAAGAGTAATCAGAATACGTTGAAATTTTTACAGTAGATGGATGAAGCTGTTGTTGGTTGATTTGTTGCAAAAAGTTAAAGTTTAAAAATTTTGAGTTAATACCCTCTTGTTGATCAAGAGCGAAATGTAGTTTAATTTTTAGTTTTAACTCTTTCTACATAACGTCACCTGAAATGCAAAAGGCCGTAACTATAATTTATAAATTAAAGACTACTTAAAACTTAATATCCACATTTTAGATTCAAACTTAGAAAACAAACATAACATACATTGAAAGATAATCAAAGCCAACTTTGTTTTGATTTTTTTTGGAAAAGTGCAGGTACGGCTTTTTGGTTTAGTTGACGTTGCAGTTACCGCCTTTTATTTTTCACCAATAAAGTCGTTAGTTTTGGACGTATACATGTAAAATTTGCTGTGTTGATGTGTTTCGGTTAAGTTCGTCATAATCAATCACAAAGTAAATTTTGAATTTTTGCATTTTAGGTGACGATAAACCTCGCATGAAGCTTTTTAAATACATGTTATGTTAAAAAAAGCAGAATTTTAAAACTCTATTATATTTATATTTAAAATATGCGAAATACTTAACATGTGTATGACCTTTTTTCGTTCAGATATACAAGTAAGATAAGAACGACTGCATTAAATTTAATATGAAAAAAATACAAAAAAAAAAATTATAAAAATATACAGAGAAACTTTTAGTGTTGCAACTACCAACATGTGAACACTGCAGCATGTGGAACTAATTGACATTTTATTACCAAGTTAAAGTTGAGTTTTATTTTACTCGCAATAAAATGTGTTTCTCTTTTACTTTTGAAACATTTTTTTTTGTTTAACAGTTTTTAATGTGTCATACTTTTTTGTTGCATTTCATAAAGTTAATTTTTTTTTGTGCATTTTTGTAGGTTATTTAAATGACAAATTTATATTTTTTTAATAATGATGCAAATTATATGATAAATTCAACTTAAAATATGAGCATTTCATTTATTTTAATTTTAATAAAAATCATCAAATAGAGCAACACTTCAAGTGAAAGATAAATAAAGTAGATAAAAAGGAAATTATATGAGCAATTATGAATGTTTTTTAATTATTCAGAAATTTATATGTACAATGTACATATATCAGTTGGTTGGTTAATGGATAATAAATGTTGGCAAAAGAAAGAAATCAAATGAAATTTTAAAATTTTATTTAAAATGTAAAAGAGAGGTAAAAATTTTACATTGAATTGTGACGAATTTTATATGCTCTTTATTATAATGAAATATGTCGGATTATTATACCCTTCCACACAGCTGGAAAGTATGGTATATATAAATTTGTCATTCCGTGTGTAATTTCTACAATATTCTTTTCCGATCACATAGAGTATATATTCTGGAAGCCCGTCTGTACGTCTGTTCATGTTCGGGTGGTAATGTCATTTTCCAAGTAGTGCTGGCAAAGTATTGAGTATTGGGTACCGAGTACTCGATACTCGTCCATTTTTTTTAGTACTCAATACACAAAAGAAGTTAATCGATACTTTTATGTTAGTATTTTTAGAAATAAATTTATAAAAATATTTTTCAACTACAACGATAAATTTCCGCTGCTATTATTTAAACAGAAGTATTGAGTACTATTGAGTACCCAATTGAAAAATATTGAGTAGTATTAGGTAATGAAGGGTAGCAGAAATTGCCAGCACTATTTCCAAGACGCCAGACGAAATATAGAAGATTTAAGCCCACCAATCTGCCAGGCATAGTTTCGAAAATTTTGGGATTGCAATTCATCAACATCAGATTATTCCTTGGAGGCTGCGGGCAAAAAACCACGCCCACCAATTTTTCACGTTTTTTAAAGTTTTTTTTTTCAGTTTTAATGATTCTCTTTTGCTTTTTTTTGTCAAATAAATATTAGACCACGACAGGTGCATCGCAAAGAGAGCATACAGATCTCGGAGGATCAATCAACCCCTGCGAGGGCCGATTTTGTGTTTATTTTTAGGTTCGTAAGGTTTTTCAGCCTTGATTTGTATTAAAGGCCTTTATAGAAAGCAATACAATAGACTCACAGGCTGCCCAATGGAAAACAGAAGCAGTGAATAAGACCATTGGGGGGGGGGGGGGTTTGTTTTGCTCAATATGAGGAAATTTTTTTATAGTTTTTTTTTGCTTTAGTCTAACCATTTTAATACATATATAGAATAGATTGTATGAAGTTCCTAATTTTTACAACAAAATTTTAAATAAATTAAAAAAAAAAAAATTTTTAAAAATTTAAAAAAAAATTTTTACAAAATATTAAAAAAAAATTTTACAAAATATTTTCTACAAAACTTTCTACAAAAATATTTCAAAAAATTTCCAAAAAAAAAATATAAAAATGAAAAAAAAATTACAAAATATTTTTTACAAAATTTTCTACAAAAAAAATATTCTAAAAATTTTCCATAAAATTAAAAATTGAAAAAAAAAATTTACAAAATATTTTTTCAAAATTTTGTACAAAAAATTTTCCAAATAAATTTCCAAAAAATATAAAAAATTTGTTCAAATAATTTAAAATAAAATATTTTTACAAAGAATTTAAAATAAAATATTTTTACAAAAAAGCATTACAATAAAGTTTTAAAAATATTATTAAAAAAACACAAGATATCTAGCATTTCAATGGGGAAGCGTATAGGTATAAGATTCGGCATTGCCGAATATAGCACTCTTACTTGTTGTAAAATAGTTTTGTTATTGAATATTGAAATTTTTTTAGTTGAAAAGAGTAACTTTCAAGGCAACATTTTTCCTTAATACTGCTATCTATCACTAGACTGCTGACAGACTAGGATTATCCAATAGGCCAGACTAGGCCATGGCCTGGCGCCCCTTCGAGCAAGGGCCCCCAAAAAACTTGAGATAATTTTTTTTTTCAAAATTTTTTTAAATTTTTACTTTCAATTTAATTTTGTTTTATTTTTTCAAACTTTTACAAATAAAGTAACTTATTTGTGAAAATATTCTTTTCTACTAATTTATGCATCATAGTTATTACAATTGTTATTAAAAAAAAGTTTAAATAAAGAATCTTCCAGTTTGTGTGTTATTTTATAATGTCGATTGTTATTTTAGGTCAAAGTTCGAATTTCAAATCGCGCGCTAAAGAACCAAAACAGTGCTTGAAAAGTCAAGCTTGTTTATATAAACAAAAACGATTACATTGTACCGCGACTTCGACGAAGAAAAAAATAACCCAACGATGGTGATGCTGCAGAAGTTGTATTAAATCCTCGAGACGATTTTCGCGTCAACGGTTTCCTTATAATTGTCGATACTCTCAAGATCGAGATCAATCGTCGAAGCAAAGTTTACTTAGAGGTGTCAGAAAGATTTTCATTTTTGGCTGATTTTGATTTGGCAGAAAATGATCGCCGTGAAAAGATTACAAATTTGGTTCAATTTTACTTTGACGATTTAGAAGATTTTTACCTTGAACTCAGACAGTTTCAAACTTTTATGAAATCAAAATTTCCATCAAAGCCAAAATTCACACACTCTGAACTCTACGAAAGTTTGATTCAAGATAATCTTGCAGTTGTTTTTCCAAATGTCGAAATTGATCTTCGCATTTTTTAAACTCTTATGATTACAAATTGTTCAACAGAGCGATCTTTTTCGAAGCTAAAACGCATCAAAAACGAGCAAAGAAGTACTATAGGTCAAGAACGACTTGACATGCTAAGTTTGATGTCGATTGAATCAGATGTTCTTCGTGAAATTAATTTTGAAGATATCATCAACGAGTTCAGCGAACGAAAGTGTAGAAAAAAATTTTATAACAGAATAAAGTGTTTTGTTTATTTTATTGTGTTTAGATCCTTGAAATGACACGATTAGGTTGTTTGAATTCAAAGGTTATTGGAAAAAAGAGGGCCCCATACTCTCAAGGGCCTAGGGCCTCCGATTCGTTTAATCCGGCACTGACTGCTGAAGAAGTTAGAGCAGGCGGTATCTATTAGTTTATTCTTGAGAGCAGAGAAGCTCGTCAGTTTTAAGGATAATGAAAAAAAAATTATTTCGCGTGCTGATTAAATATTTTTTTGTTATTGAATTAACTCACTTGCAACGTGATGTTTGCAAACGTGTGTAGTCACTATAGAAAATATCCTTTAATTGAGCTACGAAGATTAAGTTGAAGCCTCTTTTTATTTTATTTGGCCCAGTACTCAGGGGATGGCGCCTACTCATGCCATGAATTTTTCCGAAATTTCGTAATTAGGTTATGGAAAGGAGGAAGGAGGAAGGAGGAAATAGTGTTTTGAATTTTCCCATACTGAAAGTGATAGAAAATATCTCTGCGTCGGCTTTATTCCTCATACGAAATGTTCTAATCAAAAAAAAATTTCCTTAGTTCTTTAAACTCGATAAATTTATTTCAGTGTCTTTGTAGTTTATTTTATTCCTTCTAAATACGAGTATTTAAAAGAAGATTCTTTGTCGATCCTCCGTATTTGTGTTCGCATCACGCAAAAACTACTGGATGGATTTAAACAAAATTTTGTAAGGTGATACCTTAGTATCTTGATTCCAATATAGAATAATTTTGTTTGGCAAAAATATCTTATCTTCAAGAGAAAGTGAAGAAAAAGCAGTGAAAGTATGCAGTTATTTTAGTAATAAAGTAAATATATAAACCATAACTGGAGCACTAGCCAATATGCAACATAGTTTAAGGCTGCACTAAAAAAGTAAGGGTGGATTGCTTTTAAAGCAAAATCGAACAAAATATTGCAAGGTCGCTTACTAAGTGACAGAAACAGCTGGTTATTTAATAATATTCTTCAAAATAGGCATTTTATTTTAATGATGTGCTCTTTATTTGACCCAGATCAACTACCACAATGCCATTTTTTCAAACTTGGAAACAGGAATAAGTAACAAGGGGCCTATTGCTGAGATTATATTGGATGGGGTAGAAGTTCCTAGCTCAATTAGCATATTTTTTCTACAGTGATGATGCAGCCATCACGATGCATAGGAGTGAAGTCAATAAAAATTATGTTTATTTAGAAATTTATAAAAATGTATTTAAAAATTATTTATGTTTCAGCACATGAAATTCACTTTATTCCATTTTCTTTTAAATCACGAGCTTTTCTGTTTATTCTGGAGATTTTGGCAGAAGGGGTAGCCCAATTTATGGAGTTTTGTTATTGTGACTACGTATGTGATTCTCCCCAAAGCAATATTCTTTTGAAGATAATCAATGTGAAAGAGAACAAATTCGCCCAAATAATTGTGATCTTAACCTTTCTGGCCGATAGATCCACCTTAGTTATCTAACACGTTAACAGCAAAAAACCCTACTTAATAGGAATGTTGGGATGAAATTTTTTTTGAGAGTTAGATGGCTCTCCTGTCAACTCATGTACACATTATATCTTCTAATTCTGGTAGGACAATGCAAGGCCGTCACCCCAGTTTGTGTGCCAGCGCAGAGTGACTTTTTTGGGTATGAATAGATGGATAACTGAAAAGAGCTGACTTCGCCCTAGATGTATCTTATGCTGCATCAGTCACAATGCCGCTTGGTACTATTAGGAACAATATTTTCGGGTATTACCTTCAGTGAGCTGAGGTAAAATGACGCAAACTGGAAAATTGTTTGGTCGCTAGAAAAATGTGTTCGTTTAGTCCAATTATCAAATAAAAACAAGAAGGTCCCTGGCTCTACTAAAGGGTCATAGAGTGATCGGTACACTTTACAATATAATAGGCACTATCGTAGCTTCCAGGTACATGGTCAAAAAAAAAAAAACGAACAGTTCCCCGCACTCTATTCTTCGAAACGTTGGTTTCTTGGAGCAAATGTAATAGGTGACCTATCTCAGTTATCAGGAACCAATCTAATTGAAGTAACTAGTTATCACAATACAACAGGATGGGCCTAACTATTCACTGCGATTCACATGTGGATCGGCTTTATTGTCTGGAAGAGTGGAGTGGTGTCAAAACGGAATCACTTAATTCTACTTCAAAGCTGCTAGTATGGTATAATAGTAGAACCACTATGTGTAAATCTTGATATAGATATTTTATACTGTTGTATTCCAAAGTTTAGTTCTATCTTGTTGGCCTTTCTTTATTGTAATGTTAAGCTTAAAAACTTAAAAAGCAACGTTTTATCTAGCAATTTTCTCTCATCTTCCATCGTAAATTAACACACAGCACGTAATTTTGAGAACTCTTATCATACTGGCCGTCATATATTTTCTACTTTTATCTTTGCTGCAACGTATAATAAGCATATAATGACAATCACTAATGTCATCGCATGATCATCTAAAAATAATGACACACTTACAGTATCTTTTCTTAAATATATTTTGTTGCAATCTTAGTTGCCGCTTTTTAAATCGAGCATGTAATATTTTTTCACACAATGCCACTTGATATACAATTACAAAAACCATTTCATCTTGCTAAAGGCAATTGCTACTTAAACACACACACACACACTTTCAAGAGCGTCAGGATACTCGAAGTAGAATTTAAAAATATATTATATTTTGGTTATATGCAGAGAAGTCGGGGGGGAAATGGTGCAAGTAGTGTAAGTGCATTATGGCCAAACAACGTATATGTGTGTATGTGTGATATATGCAGCATAAAAACATAATTTACAACATGTTACAAAAGACACGAGAAAATGACTTAAAGATGAAATAAAAAGGATTAGATGTTAAATAAACTTACATGCTCACAGACGAAAGACAAAATAGAAAACAACAAGAACAGACGAGCAGAATGTTAAACATAAGCAAGGGAAAGATACAAGGATGTGTTCACACATACGCGCATAAGCTTGTGTGCAGTTTTACACACATACTCTAGATGAAACAAGTTCATGTATGAGCCTTTAACGTACTTTTGTAAGTCTCGTTGAGTCTGTATTAGTTTACTCGTCTATTTATAACGTGCTTATTAGCGTGCTCTAAAAAATTTAAACTAATAAGCTAAAATTAAAAAAAAATTATATGCGAGTATAAAGTTTCTATAGGAGGATCTGAACTCTAATTTGAGGTCAAACAAAAAAAAAATGACATTTATGTTTTAAAAGTTTTATAGAGCGCATACTGTCAGTCCAATTTTTGACCCCTTTTTTTAAAAACTTCTGTTGTTATTTCTTTAATGGCATGAGTTATTTTGAATTCTCATTGCTCGAGAGTTGAGGGACTGTCAAAAGTGCTAGACATTGCGTAATAACACGATAATAATATTTTATATATACTTTGTATGGTACTACCCCCACTAAATATATTATGGAAGTTACCACTCCCTCTATCGTAATTCAGACTATATTTATTTTGCTTGACTGTGCAAATTAGCCTGAGGGTTACTTGTGCAAAGTATATAGACTCTACCTATTGTATTTCTCTAGGTACATTATAAAAATTTTTCACTTTGTATGGGAGCTACCACACCCACTAGCCCTATCTATTGTAAATTTTGCTAGATTATGCACATTGGAATAGGGGTTACATGTGCAAAGTTTCAATACTCCACCTATTGTATTTCTCTAGGTACACAAAAACAATTTCTCACTTTGTATGGGAGCTACCACGCCCACTAGCCCTATCTATTGTAAATTTTGCAAGACTATGCACATTAGTATGAGGGTTTCTTATGCAAAATTACAAGACTATACTTCTTGCAGATATACAGGTAGACGATAATAATTTTTTACTTTGTATGAGAGTTACCACGCCCACAATTCCAATTCACTCTGTATTTAGCTAAACTGTGTATGTTAATAAGCAGTTACTGCTAGATAATTTCAAAGATCTACCTATTATAGTTTTCTATCTACTTAAAAAGTGGGCGTGATCAACTGAAGATTTTTAAAGGATTGTCCAAATCGTTACAGCCGTTCTTAACTGATGCTATTACTTACGAATGACATTTGATTTTTTTTATATATGTAGATGAGAATAATTGAATCATTGGGCATAAGTGGAATACCTACACCATTTACCGTAACAGCAGCTCCTACTTTTTTGCGAAAGAAATATGGATCGATGATATAGTTAGCTTTAAATAGTTATAAATGTAGTGGTGTTTTAATTAATTTCATTTTGTTCTTGAAAGCAATCATGATATTAATAACAAGGATGTAAACCAAGATCGATATACAAAATTTTCTATGTAGTGGATGAACAAAGCCCCAACTGCTAAAGGGCTTTTCCCACTATATTACAAGTATTAATACTTTTGAGGAAACGGAGACCCCGACACAAAGCATCGGCGCGATGAAATGTTATTATTTTTTTTTTTTTAAATTTCAAACAGCCTTTTGATCAAAGTTGAATTTTATTCAAAAGTATTAATACTTATATTATTAGTGTGATGAAATGCCCTTAAGAATGACGTAATGGCGTATTGGCAAATCGAGATCATCGACAACATATCAAATTACACACTGTGTAATTTTTTAAGTCATGGCAAAATAACCATATACGGACACCACTACGTCATAAAAGACCAAAAAAAAAAGACCCCTGTCTCCCAGTTTTGCCCAAAGTCCTCCAGGTTTTTTTTTTATGGGCCCTCAAAGATGTGGGGCCTCGATGTCATTTTTGCAAAAAAAAAAATGATCATTTACTCAAGCTCATATTTTGCAAACCGTTTGGAATTTTGATATACTCTCTGAGGAAAAGTTGTAGCTCTTGTCATAAAGAACAAAAATTGTGAACATATAAAATATAAAAAACTTCATCTTCAAGGTCAAAATCGCAAAAAACTTAAAAAATTCAATTTTTTTACCTTTTTTCCCATGTTCAGGTCCATAGGTAGCAAACCGTTCAAATTTCAAGAAAACAATCTATTACAAAAATGAACCTAAGATCTCAATAAACAACTTTTTGGAACATATGAACTTCCTAGGAATGATTCGTAACACCGTTTAGGTAGAGCTTAGGTAGCCGCAAAAGTGAAAAATTTCCCGAAAATTTTTTAGCTAGCAAAATTTTAATATTAGTCGAACTCTTTATTTTACATACACAGATGAAATTTTAAATCAATCAATCGTTTTTATTCTCTCTAAGAAAGAATAAATTAAATTACAATTAAATGTAAGGTGGTAAATATTAAAGTAAAAATAATAAACAAAAGGGAAGCTTTAGGTAGTGCTAGACTTCGTTCTCACCAACTGAAGATTGAGGATTGAATACAACTTTTCTCGTATTCCTTTATCTGAGTTTGGTTGGTTAAATAGATGATGCTTGAACTAAATACTACCCTAAGTAGATAGATACGAAGAGTGCAGATGACGGACATAGCTGTCTACCAAATGTGCATTCCGCTCTGGTGGTGTCTGAAAATTAAATTTTCCCAATTTTTCTTTAATATTATCACCTAATTTGTAATTTAATTTATTCTTTCTTAGAGAGAATAAAAACGAACTTAACCCTCCGATGTTCATGTGGGTCTGGTCAGACCCATTTGATCTTTAAATGAGTGAAGTTTTTTTTTTTTTTATTAATAGCTGAGGTTCCTTAGTCCATGACTTCCTAAAGCATAGTGTGCAAAAAAGTGAAGTAGTAAAATTCGAATTTTTAGTATATTCGTTGTAAAAAAAAAAAATTTTTAAACTACTTTCGTTAATCAAGCACACAAGGGTCTGTGCAGACCCATTGATGTGAATAATAAAGCTACTGATGGAGACAGCAGCAGAGATCACTTATTTCAGTTGATATTTAGAAATCAAGGCGAACACGTGTTTTTAATTATTTAGTGGGAAGTATTTTTTAATAAAATGGAACATAGCCACTATGGATGAAGATGATATGATGAACGTTTGCTTCGTAAGCTAACTGAAGAAAAAGTGAGATGGAAGAACTTGAACTACTTCAGGCACAAATTGAACAAATTATGGGACAGGAGTCCGACCGTTTCGAAACAAGTGGCGATGTAGATGATGACAATTTTCCATATGATGACGATTTTAATGATGCATTATTATTATACATAGAACGGGAAATCGAGTTGGATGTCATTCTAGATGACAACCATGACTACGTTGAGGGTTTGAATATAGAAGCCATGCCCCTTAAAGCTCAAACCTCAATTCAATCATCCACCACATCTATCACTCAGGACCTTATGTACCGGTCGAGAGATGGTAAGACGTGGAATTCAAATCCTCCACTACCTGAAATGCCTCGCTGTCAAAATATTACAACTTTTACTCGTAAAAGGTCATTACTAGGAGCATCATTGAGTCATCGAGCTATTTTCGTCATTATTGTCTTTTGAAATCGCCAGTATTATTGTGAGGGAAACCAACAGAAAAGCTGTGAAAGCGGTTTCCTCAATGAAAAGAAAAGTATTCCAATAACAAATAGTGATCTTGCGTAATGATGAAAGAAGACGAAATTTATGCTTTTTTGGGATGCTGCTAATTGCTGATGTGTTCCACTCAAATTCTCAGCCAGCAACAGAATTGTGGGCAAATTACAATAGGCCAATTTATAAGGCCATTATATCCTTGAATCGATACAAGTTCTAAACTACTCGTATCCGTAAGCACTATATTTTGTTACCACAATATAAAAATAGCTCTGTGCTCGTATATGTCAAAGCCAAAAAAGCCGGTGATCAGGTTATCTACTGTTCATTACCGTCAAAACAAAAAAAGCCAGATAAAATTTTACACTACAATAAATTTAAAGCGGGCTTAGATGCAATGGATCAGATGTTGACTCGCTATTTATGCAAATGCTCGACAAATAGTTGGCCACTGGCAATGTTTTACAACATGCCTGATATCGCTGGCTTGGCCTCATTCATCATCTATGATGGGTTGAGTCCGGCAAAGCAAATGCAGCAAATGTAATCGTCCTATATGTTTTAACGAACATTCCATTCAATTACATAGTTGCAATCCCAATTGCTCTTTGTTTTTTGTATTAAAACGCTTAACTAAATAAAGAAAATTTTTTCTAAGACTGTATTTCTTACATTATTTTCATATGTCTGGCCAGACCCTTATGATGCAGTTATCGTATCATAAGGCATCGAACATCGGAGGGTTAAGCTTGATTTAAAATTTTATCTGTATGTCTCACAAAATTTTTTTTAAATACATCCAGTTGTTTTTGTGTGATGCGAACACAGACAGAGAGACAGACACACAAACAGACAAAAAGACAGTTGTTACAGTTATATTATATATATAAATTTTCATAATTTGAAAGCATTGCTAGATCATATTATCATAAACGAACAGAAACAGTTAGTGTCTGTATACCAGACACTAACCATGCTTGGGTTTCTTTACGCGTTGGATCACCTATGGAAAATCGGATGCAGGAAAGAAAACGTTTCATTCCCTCGATATTCAGTCGGTTATAAGAAAACAAACATTATGCATAAACTAATGCTAAAATTTTATCTAATAGGAAGTAGATATGCCTCGGTAAATAAGGTAACGTTGATGCAGGTTAAAGTACTTTCGGGTACAGCTGGATATGAAGCAACAGGTAATCTGCTGTTAGTTTTTGTGCACTAGAACCTAGAGTGCACCATAACCTAGAGTTGCACTAAGGAATGACATGATGCGATCAAAGGTCCTTTAATGTGTAGACTCTTGAGACCTGAAGAGGTGAAGAAATAATATCACACATAAAAAGGCTTAAAAGATGCTCTAACAGCCCATCGCTGCTTGCTCAGGAAGAAGCTTGGTTATAATCGGGGTGCCCTAAACAGGATAGCTGGTCAAGACGAGAATTAAAGAAGAAAATACCGCAGACCGCGTGTGTTAATGTACTGTGCTAACGCAGATAGACGGGAACCTTAGTTATAGCAATTACGGTTGTCTGTAATGATATAGAAGGTCAACATATTTTATTGGATAATCTAAAAACGCTACAGTCGAGATGTAACGCTTTATAAACTACCTAAGAACGAACGTAAGGTTCGAGTAAATTAACAGAAATCGTTAAGGAACAATGGTGTCGAAAAAGGACAAATAAGTTAGCGGTCCCCTGTAACCATAATTAAAGGTTACTCTTAGCTACATATACGTTGTATGCTCACAAAGCTTTTTATGAAAAGCAGAAAATTTAATAAAACAGAAAATCCCCATGTAGAATTTTTATTTAGACCCGAGTTCGTATTCTGTCTATTGCTTAGAAAATATTTTCAGGTTTTATGTAGACTATATATAGTCCTAAAAAGTTAAATAAAAACATAAGAAAAGCAAGGCTCAAAAAAATTGTAAGGGCCATATAGCGCCATCCCTAGTAAGTGATTGGTGTCTAGCGCATAACTTAATCTGAGATACTCCCCTGCTATGCTCAGTAATCGATCCGACTATCCCTTTACAATAGCTAAATTATTTTCCAAACATTTTTATTCTGCCCCATTGTTGAATCTAATATATAGTCTTACTAGAATTTTAATTAAATTAAACGATCCATCGTCGTAATTTATATCTTAAACTTTCAATTGGTTTAATTTGTTTTCTATATAATTTTGTAACATTTTTGTTATATTTTTTATTTCTGTAGAGAATACATTTCTAGGTGTAAATTGCTACTGCCCTAATGTCGACGTCTACATAACCCTAAAGTATACAATACTTAAATATACGAGTACCAGTATATAGAGCGTGCATAATAATCTATAACTTTAACGAGACAAGTAGCATGCAGTATGTTAAACACAAAGATATTTAAACACACACAAACACACACACATACATGCAAGCACACATACATAATAAAGAATAAACAGAGATATGAATTTTTATACTCAAAACTGCACATGTTTGTCTATATGTTGCATTTGTAAAGTTTATTATTATCTACACAAATATCTACTTATCTACTTAAATTATGTATGAACGAACCAGAACAAACATTTTTGCAAATAATAACAATCATGTGTATAATGACGTTGTTGATGATAATGATGATGCTGCAAGGCCAAAACGTGAGATATCTTAAGATTACACAAATGATTACATTATGCATACACTATAAATGTACAAGAGTTATTGTATGTCTGCACAGACTTACAAACATATGTACATACATATACTCAAACATATAAATTTTTAATTAGTTATAAAATACAATGTTAATCTGAAAATGTCAAAGTATTATTGTGTGTGAGATTTTGTGATGGTGACTTTTTTATTCGAAGCTACTGCTGCATTAACGACAATATGATAGAAATATTTATACAGATTTTAATGGAAATTTTTAAACAATTCAATTATAAGTTTTAATAATGAAGTACCCTAGATTTTTTAAACATGCAATCTTTGATTTTCAAAAATATTTCATGAAATTGGACTGCATTTAAAATAGATTTATTGAGAGATATTTCTTACCTGAAGACGGCGAAACAAAACGGAATGGTTATGTTTATCGCACTATAGACATTAATATATGAAGCTATGGTTAGGAATATTATGTATATATATAGTATTATGGTATTATGGCTACCCCCGGGGTTGCCAATTGTCACTGCAGGAATGGCAAATGCTTTGACGCGCTTCACTCGGGGAAAATAGGGGCACCAGACGCTATGGTTCCTAGAACCTAACTCTGGAAGAAAAGGTCTGTGTGTTAAAACATACGAGTTCTCTTAGAGGCCCGACCAGTGCCCAAAGGACTGGAACCATGGGAATCGGTAGCCCCACAGAGAGCCCATCCTATCTGTGTCCGGTTGTTGGTGAGGTCCCCTTCGGGGATACACATGGTGGTTGTGGTTTAAGATCGATTTATGTAGGTATGGTGCACGGTCGATCAAGTGTGCTGTTGCACTCTCAACAGACGGAGCTTGGATAGTCTCCATACCCCTAAGCAAGAGGTTATAATGTGGATCTACGCTTGCCGTGGATAAGGCTAGCCACATTATATAAATTGCTACTCATTGTGACTGTATCACACACAAATTGCGATTGGTGGCAATCGTAAAGTGTTGTTATACTACACAATGGGGGCGTTAGTCTACGCCTAAGTTTCACTCGGTGGTAAGACCACCGTGAGGTTAGGCCGAATAGGCAGGTACTCACGTTAATCTTGTTCCAAAATTATGGTATTATGGAATTATTAAATCAAATTTTTTTTATTTACAGGCTGGCCAAAACGTGAATGTTATATATGATTATGCTGGAGCGATACAGAAGAATCCATTAATTTCCCCAAAAGATTACCTTTACTGAGTCTCGTTCTGTCCCTAGCATTTACTCTCAACTTTTATGATTTTATGCTGCAGACTAATAAATGTCGATCATTTTCCTTATAAAAGAATTTTTTTTTATTTCCTAGTATTTGTAAAGGGTGGTTAAATTTTTAAGGGCCGATGTTGATTTTGAATAAAACATAAATTATTGTCATTTCTTTTTATTTGGATAATATTGGTATTATTCAATTATGTATGGACCAAAATATCGGACAAATGGCCGCCGCGACCTTAGCGGCACACCTCTATCCTATGCTCCAAATTTTCGATGACGCTGAGGCATAATTGATTGAATTATCTAATCCTTTAGCTCTTAAATTATTGCTAGCTTATCGACGTACACATTTTCTTTCAAATAATCCCAAAGAAAGAAGTCCAACGGTGTCATGACGTCCACGGTCCATGATATTGGCGGTCAATTAACACCGCCACCACGTGAGATAACACGGCCATTGAATTTGTCGCGCAAAAGAGCCATTGTTCGTTAGCTGTGTGACAAGTTTCACTGTCCTGTTGAAACCACATATCGTCCTCCTCCATAACTTCCAAATCGGGCCATAAAAAGTTCGTTATCATCTCACGATAGCGAACACCATTCACTGTAACTGACCTGACCGGTCTCATTTTGGAAAAAATACGGTGCGATGAGGCCGCCAGCCCATTAACCGCACCAAACAGTTACTCTTTGTGGGTGCTTTGGTTTTTCGACAATCACTCTTGGATTATCATTCGCCCAAGTATGGCAATTCTGCTTATTGACAAATCCACTGAGGTGAAATGTGCCTCATCATTGAATATGATTTTCTTTCATCTCTTGCCACCATTCTGACCATTGGTCTTTTGGTTCAAATTGAGATAATCTCAATTTTGAGAAATGTCAAATTAATGCAGAAAAAAACTTGACGTTTAGGTGTGGTTCACATTCAGCATCGGCCCTTAAAATTTAACCATTTAACAGATATAAAGCTATGGTCCCCTCTAGGTGCCATATTTAATATTTAATCGGACAATCACACAAAATTTACGCTACCGTCTCAGAATCTTCTAGGGACAGTCCGATAGTATCATCTACTTCGATGTTCATGTAGGCTAGATGATACTGTCACTTAGGCAGTATGCAACTGAAGGCACCCTAATTATTTCCGGGAAATTTTCGATCTTCTTACATAAATCTCTATCGCACGTGCCTATGAATGTGATACTGATTTACGTCATTGCATAACTTGTCACCTTTACTTGACGATGGCCACACAATAAGTAGCAATATTAGAATATCGTTGGCAGGACTAGGCTCATACCCCTTGTTTAGGAATTGGAAACTTAACATAAAAGTACCTTAAAAGGGACACCTCGTTTAACTTTTTTTTAAATAAAAATCTTAAAAACTAATTCAGTAGTCTTATTTAGTACCTAATTAATAATAGAGCTTTTTGCACTAATGATTTAAAAAAAGGAACTGTTATTCAATTCTTTACACCGAAAATGTCTAAACATGTAAAAAAATTTTATAGAATTTTATGGGAAATTTTTTGTTAGATTTTTTTTTTTTTAATTTTTTGGAAAAATTAAAAAAATTTTTTTTTAATATTTTGTTAATGTTTTATTTTTGAAATTTTTTTTGTAAAATGTTTTGGTAAATTTTTCGTAAATTTTTTTTAATTTTTTCAGAAATTTTTTTGTAAAAATTTTTAGAAATTTTTTGTAAAAATTAGCACTTGTCTGCAATCTATATTGTGTTAGAATGGTCAGACTAAAGCGAAAAAAAATCCTTAAAAAACAATTTCCTCGCATAGGTGGGCGTGCTTTTTTGCCCACGACCTCGAATGGAATGGTCTAATATTGCTGAATTCCTTTAGCGAAATATTAGAAATTATGCCTGGCAGATTGGTGAGCTTAAATTTTCTGTATCTCTTCTGCCGTCTTGGCAAAGTTGATTTCAACACGAACACAGACGGAAATACAGATAGTCGGACATGGCTTAATTGAAATATAGAGGTGGCGAAATAATATTTTTAAATCGACCGAGGGCTAAAAAGTAAAAACATGTTTTTTTTTGTGAAAAAAAATTAAATTAGTTATGGCGAGATCGATTCATAGAAATTATTCTATTTGGATCCAGCAATTTCCAATCCTTTGATCGTGATCCTAAGATTTCACTTTGCTTTGCGCACACAAATTTTGATTGCGCACTAGATCTTAAATTATAAATTGAGGTAAATTGAGATGAACCAGGCCCGAGTTTCCGAATCCCTGATTTTCAAATTCTTGATTACTTTCTCAATCTTCGCCGGTAGTTTTGGCCCTGATAAATGGTAAGCAATCTAGGCGCAATAGAAAGAATCTAATCACAACAAGGGGTCTTGGACAAAATCTTTGTAAACCGCTGTAATAAGTAGTGGTACCATAAATATATGAGCTCCTAATAAAAAAAGTGTATTTTACGCAAAAATGTGCGGGTATCGGGAACAAGTTCTTCGCTCCCACAGAAGCGTCGATGCTTCTGTGAGTCAATAGAGTTTTACACCTTAATGTCACTGAAGACTAGAAATAGAAAGATATTAGAAAACTATGAATTAGGTTGAGAAAAAGAAATTAAATTATAAACTGTAGTGAATATCGGTTTTGAACATTATCGATTGATTTCCATCTCTATAGTGAATGCTAGTCTAGTATATTTTGAAAAATAAATATTTTATAAAATAAATAAAAACCTCAATCTAAAGAATACAAACTGTTCTTTCTATTTAATTAAAATTTCTGGAAATCTACTTTAAAACACTATTTACAATTTCGTTTATTTATTTAAAAAAAAACATTTTACTCTTTTTACAATTGCATGGGGAATATTTTATTCCCTTTGCAATTAGAAGAGGCATTTAAACTTGTTTGATTAAGTTCAAAGTTATTGCTGTTTTTTGTTTTTTTTTTGTTTTTTGTTTTTGTAACTCAATAAAACCATTGAACATTGAACTAAATACAACTAAATAACCTTCTGTTACACTTGGCAGACGAGTATTTATAAATCTATTCATTCATCCATCTAGTCAATCAATTTCAATTCAAAACGCAACAAATTTAAAACTTGTAATATTTATGTGAGTGAGATTTATCAAAAAGAATATCAAACAATTTCAATGACCCAAAAAACTCATAAAAAAGTTTTGATTTATTATGCGGCTTTTATTACTAAAAGGTGAATATAGTTTATATTTTTTTTTCATGCAAATAAACTTGAGACAATTTAGTATTAATTTAAAACATTTTGCTTTAGGTTTAAGGTGAATGAAATCAAATTTTTCTTATCTGAATTTAAATCAGAAGAATTTTAACAATTTTTTTTTTTTTTTGATGACGACAGCGCAATCAGCAGCTGTTAGATGTCTTTTAAATACGCTTATGTTGCATAGAAGACGTTTCCTTTTTTGTTTCAAATATCTACAGCCAGACAATGAGATAGACAAATTTAAATCATATTAGCATTTAAATGATTCATGGATATCACAAAGCAAAAAAATTGTAATCTGTTGTCATCATCACTTTTAGCAAAACAACACCGCACAGGAATAAACAAAATACCTCGCACTACTAAAAAAAATCACAAAAAAAGACGTACAAAAATTAAATGCAGACACCCAAATACCTTGCAACATTCTATCAGCACACAACATAAAACCAGTAAAATCAAAATAGTAAAAAAAAGTCTGAGTATATTGAGATACAAGTAACGCAAAATATATATACATACATACACATATATGTATGTACATTAAGGGTTATCTATCAGGTACGAATAACTTTTTACATTTTACACCGTTAATCTACGTAGAAGAAACCGAAACAGTTAATTTTACGCCGCTCACCAGAGTACCGAAATGTTCACCCACTGTTCATTCATGTGTGAATATACACATTTTATTTTTTAGCTTCATCTTCTCATACATGTTGAGAGACTACAAAATATTTTGTGTTTTTTCATTTATGAATGCGATGATTTATTTTTTTCTCTTTCTGTTTGTAAGTGAACTGCAACTTTGAGGTAGTTAGCGATTTTATCTACCTCGGTACCGCCATCAACAAAACAAACAACATCAATTTTGAGATAAAGAGAAGAATAATACTGGCCAATAGATGCTACTTTGGACTAGGTAAGCAGTTTAAAAACAAGGCCACCTCTCGACAGACAAAAATCACTCTCTACAAGACACTGAGACTACCCGTGCTATTATATGGTTCCGAAGCATGGGTACTTGCGAAAGCAGATGATGTGTGATTGGAGTGTTTGAGAGAAAAATTCTTGGATATGACGCCATGGTAATAGTTGTTTAAGGCAGAGGCGTTTTAACACTTAAATTTTATTTCTTGTAAAGTTTTGTTAAAAGATTTGGAGGGCTAATTTGGAAGTCGATGACGTCTTTGTTCTTAGTTCAGCGTTTACTCAGCCAAAGAGCCAATCTCTGATACAGTATGTCTATGGATAATGGCCACAAGTATCACGTTACGCTGTTGCAACAAAGTTATTTATTAATGTAGGGGGAATAACGAAGCAGACCGCTACTAAATGGGTCCGTTTTCGACCCCCTTCCGTCATCAATAACTATAGACAACCGACATAACTTGCGGCAATCTTACTATCATTGAGTCTCGTGCTACAACCAGCCTTTAATCTAGACTCTAGTGATTTCAGAGTGTCGACTGGTAATTATCGGCAATCTTTCTCATCACGGTGTCTTAGTGTTTGCTAGCATTTGTCTAAGGCTTAGTTCCCCCATGGCATCCACATTTAACAAGCTTCTTACGCTAGCCCGTGCTGGACATTCACACACAATGTGCGCTACCATCTCAGCGTCTTCCAGGCATAGTCTGCAAGTATCATCTTCTTCGGTTTTCATCTTGGCTAGATGATACTTGAAGTTTGCATGACCTCTCATTAATGCAGTTATCCAACTTGAGGTACTTCTATTGTATCTAAGAACCTTGCTGGCTCTCCGGCCAAGAGGCAAACAAAGTTAATTTCGGTTACCTGAATCCGAAGACTCAGGTTTAGGTTTTAAGAAACCGAGTTTATCCAAGATTCTTGTATGGTCTGTTTAACCTAATTATGATTCACCAAATTAAAGGGAAAGAGATTTATGTATAATTATGCAGCATCTTTTATTTGGTTTAAATCTAATTCTTACAGATTACTTCTTACATTTTTAGTTTAGAACTGGTGCCCATCTATCTGTTTTTAAGTCGGTTTTTTGCAAGAATTTCACAACATTTCATCGCTTCTGGAAAACCCTTTACCTGATTATGAGTAGTTGAGTTTGTGTTTGTGAAAATGGAAAATTATTGTATTCTAAAAATCATGATGGCAGGAGTAAAATGTGGACAAGTTTTATATGATTTTTATCTAGGACTTATACCAATGTGAAAATACGTATTCAGAAGGATGTTAGTACCATCGTAATAATATTCTAACTATACTTCTCTACTTTAAAAGACTTATATCTCCCTGGATCATACCCCAAATCGTTTCTGATTTCAAGGTCACACACATGGTACAATTACTGCTCCAACAAATATTGTCTGGAAACGTTAGGACAATCAATTTAAGAAATAATATTCCATTAGAAATAAATATCTTATTAATGGTTGCTCCGCTAGGCTAGTAGGTAGTGTACTATCTGTACTACTAGTGTTTATAACAGTCTGGGCGTTGTGGATTCAACTCCCACTAAAGAGTCTGGTTGTTAAAATTTCATAAAAAATCTTACTAAAAATCCTTATTTATTATATACACCTTTGTTTTGGGCTATAATACAGGGTGGCGCAAAAATAACCTTCCGAGTTTTTTGACTGTAATTTAAAAAAATGAAATACTTTGATTCTTTTTGAGGTTTACTTTTATTTGGTCTTTTAATTTTTTTACATCAAGTCGAGAATATGATGTCATGTAAATGGCCGCCGCCACAGTTGATTGTCATTTGAGACCTTTGACCATCACTTTGGCCAAAACTTCCGGGATAGGTCCTTACATTCTTGACGGATATTGTCTTTAAGAGCTGCAAGAGTCTGAGGCTTGTTGACATAAACCCGCGACTACAAAAAGCCCCACAAAAAGAAGTCTGCAGCGGTCAAATCAGGCGATCTTGTTGGCCAGTGCAAATCGCCAAAACGGGAGATTAGGCGCCCGGGAAATGCATCCTTCAGCATATCGGTTATGGCACGTGCAGTGTGTGCCGTTGCACCGTCCTGTTGGAACCATATGTTTTCCAATCCCAATTCATCAAGTTGCGGCAAAAAGAACTCGTTAATCATTTCTCTGTAGCGCTCACCATTCACAGTAACCGTTTGGCCCGTGACGTCTTCGAAGAAAAAAGGTCCGATGACTCCTCCAGCGAAAACAGCACACCATACAGTGATTTTGAGCGGGTGTAATGGCTCTGTGTGGGTTACACGCGGATTTACAGTGCCCCAGAAGCGTAAAGATGGAAATGGGCCTCATCACTCATGATTATTTTGATGAAAAATCATCTTCCACTTGGTGGTGATTAAGGATGGCTTGAGCGTATGTAAGACGCGATTGGCGGTCAGCAGCTAACAGCTGATGCACCGTCTGGACTTTGTACGGAAACATCTTCAAATCTTTTACCAAAATTCGCTGTAAAGACCGTCGACTGATACCCATTTGCGTGGCACGTCGTCTGGTCGATGTCGACGGCGCTTCCATGACATCTTCGGCTACAGCAGCAATATTCTCTGCAGAACTCCGTGGTCTGCCACGCCTGGCAGCATCTCGTGTTGTGCCAGTCTCTTCGAGGCGTGCTCCTAAACGTTTCAGTGTTTCAACAGTAGGCGTTGGACGGCCAGGAAATCTGCGACGAAATTTACGTTGTGCCAAAGTCACCGACCGATTATTGGTCAAATAAATAGTCATATTCCGCGTTCTGGAGCAGTGTAGCGTAACATTGTTTATTAATGTGTATTTCACAAGTGTTTACTACACAAATGTCAAAACAGAATTGACATTAGGGGCCAATCGCAAAATTTATAGCATTCTCTGATAGGAGGATTACTTTTGCGCCACCCAGTACACTCGGTGCTGACTATTTTTTCTCACTTATTTATGTTTTGCTTTGCGTTAAAAAATCCTTTTGCATTTTTGTCTATTTCTCCACTCAAAAAGGTGACAAAAATATGCAACGATTTTTTATGGATAATCCTAACATTATGGGTGTTGGATGCCAGCAAAAAAAATATATATATCTCCTGTCTACTCTTTTAGTTGCGCTATACAACACGAACAGTAAAGAGCAGTCAGTATCCATGTCTAATAATTTTGTATGTGAGTGCTGTGAAGTGTGAAATTAGTAAAAAAAGGTAATAAAGTGTCATGATATTGAAAAGATATTAGATAATTTTATAGAGACACCCAGACAATAGAGAATTTAAAATCTCATCACAACTTGTACAAACGAATGAGTTATAATTATATATGTGACCATGCTAATAGACAGGGACCTAAGGGTAAAAAAGTAAATTTTGTATCCTTTTTATCCTTTTTTTCAACGTTTTTACGAGCGTGAATGCTATTAAAATACATGTTATTATTCCGAAATGACCGATTATAAAAAAATTTTCATTTTCTCCGGTACTCAAATTGCACACTGAAAAACTAATTTTTTGACCTCAAAATGGTTAACTAAAATTCTTACAAATTTCCAAAAATTTTCTGATTTTATTTTTGTACTAGAATTACATGCAGATAAGCCAAATTTGCGATACTAATTTGGATTTAGCGGAGTCTATAACCACTTCTATTCGATTCTCCAGTAAATTTTTAGCCTACTTTAGAAAAAATTCGCTGAACCCCCCCCCCCCCCCCCCTTTCTAGCGGTCACATATGGAAAAATTCCCTTCGTAGGCTCTAATTGGTCATTGTGGGACTTGTCTCGGCATTGACGCAATGCTTTCGGGGTATATGGGAACATCAGACGACGGAGTTCATGGAACCTAAATCTGGAAGAATATATCTGTGTAATACAGAGTATATTCGAGGTCTCTGTAATATAGGGTATATTCGAGGCTAGAGTAGTGTATAAACGACTGGTAACCCGGGAACCAGTAACTTCACAGAAAGTCTTCCCTCGCTGTGGCTGGTTTTTGGAGAGGTCCCTTCGGGGTTCAGATAGATCAAGACTTGCAGGTATGGTGAAAATTTGGTAAAAATGTGCTGTTGCATTCTCAACAGAAAAGGCACCAACTGAGAGTCAGGAGTTTGATGGTCTCCAAAAAAGAACCTCCTAAAAAAGGGGTTAGAATATCGGTCCAGGCTTTCCATATTATATAAATTGCTAGTCATTGTACTCCGTGTGGAGTTGTCGGTCTCCCATCGGATGCGTCCACAGGTGGTGGATAGGGGACGAGCTCAGTGTTCATATTTCCCGTGATTCACCACCATACTGGTCACGGGGGGTATAGCATGGCTCGGGCAGGGCCCGGTCTCTCGGGATTCTGCTATGCAGTTGCGCAGAGGCTGGACTCTGCTAGGTTGTGTGAACCAGCCCTTGTTTCTAAAACCTCTCGAGCATGGCAGCCATTCACCCAAAATGGTACCATGTCCGAGAGATGTCAGAATTGCTAGCCAGCCCTCTGGATACATTGAACAAATGGTTCAGGGGAGTGGCTTGTAAAATTTTAAACAAGATAGCCGATTCAGTCCTGTGTCTCCATATTGGAACCGAGCAGGATTAACTCCTTTCTGAGGAGCAGCGGTTGGTTTTCTAACCAACCTCCACTTGACGAGGCATAGACAATCTCGTTAACAACCTGTCTTGACCAACCTCCCCTCCGTTGGCTACCTCCCCACATTTCTGACTCTTCTCTTGCTACCTTTAAACTGTTTGTCTGTCTGATTAAAAGCTGTGAGTGTACGGGTATGAGACTAAACGGCTTTTAGATAAATCCTTTACTCAACGCAGTCATATATTGTTACAAAGAGCAATCGTTCTTGTGACTATACCACAACCATAGCCTTCCTCAATATGCATTCATTAAAAATTATCATCTAAAAGATTGCCATCGCTTGTACAGTATAGCAGATTCAAAGTATTTGGTATTAAATTTACCATTTCAAAAAAATTTTACATAACCATATAGCAAAGTATTTGAACTTATTTTCAAACACATAAAACCACATGAGCCGCCCTCCGGAGAAGCTTTAGATCTTATCGCTAAAACAGTTGGACACTTTTATGAGTTAATTATTTTGTTATTTTCCATGAAAAAGTCCATAATTATTTTGTCTAATAAAATCGTATAAAATAAATAGTGGATATTGGTCTGCTCTGTAGAAGCATATATGTAAGTAGGGGACTATCAAATCTGAACACCATTAAGTTTATGAAAACTTTTTCGACATCCTTCGGTTCTTTATGATTTCAGAAACGCGATTAGTAATTTACGAGTAACTTACTTTCCTTTAGTCAAGTGCTAATATTCGCATTTACTCTCGAATGTTGTCATTTTAGTCTGTCAATTGGTAACTGTCGACCTTCTTTCTTATCGCTGAGCATATGTCAGAGTCCTATAACACTGGTGCAGAAAGTAATTGATATGGAACAAAAATCACTAATTTTAGAATTTTGATTTAGATGGATTTTTATAGATATTTGTGTGAAGGTACCTTTCTTTGTCTTTTTTCCAGGAAAAAAAAATATATATTTCCAAGAGCAAATAGAAATAAAATCCCGAATGTATAAGTACACAATTTTGCCTATTTAAATGAGGTATATTACAAAGGGATGGGCCCTTAATAAAATTCTAAAATTTATATGAAATTCTAAAATTCTAAAAACTATTGTAACGCTCTTTAAAAGGTGTTTATAAAATTTGAATAACAATGTAATTCCACAAAGTAAAAATACAAATCAACTACAAATTTTGTTCAGTTAGCAAGTTGGCAGTAAGTAATTCATATTTTGTGATTATTTTAAAACCTTCAAACCCTCCTTCAATTCCTTTTGTTATTATTCTAAAATAACGCAATCTGTTACGCAACTGTGTTTAAACTTTCAAAAATAAAAATGCCTTAAAGTACTCAGTACCTTTAAATCGCTAAAAAAAATCGAATTATTATATAGCTCTGAAAAAGAAAGTAATAGAAAACAGCGCCATCTGTTTCACAACATTGCTTCAAATATATTGCTTTCAAAACTAAAAAAGCCTTAAAGTATGCAGTACCTTTAAATTGGTAAAAAAAAATCAGCGTACTTTAACTGTTCTTTCTCCACTTTTTCGTGGAAATAAGATATTTTTGCGGAAAACAAGTATCCTATATTGGAATCAGGATTATAAGGAACATCTTTACAAAATTTTGTTAAAATCCATCCAGTAGTTTTTACGTAATGTGAACACAAAAAAAGAAAGATACCCAGACAGGAAATTAGTTACTATTTTATTATATTATATTATATTATTATATACATATAGACAAAATAAATTGCAAAAACACATTTGTTTTGTTTTAACAGAGAAAAAAGAGTCAAAATGACTTTTAACTTTTAAAAATTAATTTAATTAATTTATTTACTAACTTCTTTACTAACTAACTAAAGGTAAAACTTTTCTACAAAAAAGCTAAAACTAAAATACTCCCTGCTCGTGGTTGGACAGAATAAAGTGCAAAAGTAAACAACTGAATGATAACAAAAATTTGTCGAAATAATATAACAATCAGTACTTAGTAGCACCTCCCTTACTACACAGTGCAACACGGAAAAAAATAACCCTATACGGACACCAGTACGTAATAAAAGACCAAAAACAAAAGACCCCTGTCTCCCAGTTTTGCCCAAAGTCCTCCAGGTTTTTTTTATGGGCCCTCAAAGATGTGGGGCCTCGATGTCATTTTTGCAAAAAATGATCATTTACTCAAGCTCATATTTTGCAAACCGTTTGAAATTTTGATATACTTTCTGCAGCAAAGTTGTAGCTCTTGTCATAAAGAACTAAAATTGTCAACATATAAAATAAAAAAAACTTCATCTTCAAGGTCAAAATCGCAAAAAACTTTAAAAAATTCAATTTTTTTACCTTTTTTCTCCTCTTCAGGTCCCTAGGTAGCAAACCGTTCAAAATTCAAGGAAACAATCAAGTAGAAAAATGAACCTAAGATCTCAATAAACAACTTTCTAGAACATATGAATTTCTTAGGAATAATTCTTAACACCGTTTAGGTAGCGCTTACGTAGCCCCAAAAGTGAAAAATTTCCCGAAAATTTTTAAATTCATTTCGGCTACCTAAGTGCTACCTAAAAGGTATTAAGAATCATTCCTAGGAAGTTCATATGTTCTAGAAAGTTGTTTATTGAGATCTTAGGTTCATTTTTGTAGTTGATTGTTTCCTTGAATTTTAAACGGTTTTGGACCTGAACAGGGGAAAAAAGGTAAAAAAAATTGAATTTTTTAAAGTTTTTTGCGATTTTGACCTTGAAGATGTGGTTTTTTTGATTTTATATGTTAACAATTTTTGTTCTTTATGAGAAGAGCTACAACTTTGCCTCAGAGAGTATATCAAAATTTCAAACGGTTTGCAAAATATGAGCTTGAATAAATGATCATTTTTTGCAAAAATGACATCGAGGCCCCACATCTTTGAGGGCCCATAAAAAAAACCTGGAGGACTTTGGGCAAAACTGGGAGACAGGGGTCTTTTTTTTTGTCTTTTATGACGTAGTGGTGTCCGTATATGGTTATTTTGCCATGACTTAAAAAATTACACAGTATGTTATCTATGACCTCCCGAAGTCTTTTAGGCATACTTGAAGTTAAATTTTTCAACGTTTGTACAGGTCTCTCTCCACTCGGCTTGCATTTTCTCCCAAAATGTTTGAGGAATTTTATCGTCTAGTATGGTTCACAAGTGCTCAATGGGGTTCAGATCGGGGCTTTGAGGTGGCCACACCAGTACTTCAATATTATTTTGTTGGAAAAAGTTCTTTGCGACCTTGCTCGTATGTTTGGGATCATTATCCTGTTGGAGCCCATATCCAAATCCAAAACACTGCCGTTGAGATTTTCTTGCAAAATGCCAACGTAATGCTCACCAGTCATTTTTGTATCGATTCTGACTAGTCGACCTGCCCCCAAAAGAAGAAAAGCACCCCCACACCATGAGACTTCCACCACCATGTTTTACAGTATGTGTGATATGTTTAGATTTAAGTCTTTGTGAAGGCTCACACCATACTCTTTTGGCGCGTTTTGTATTTTTCAGCTCATATTTCGACTCATCTGGGCAAATTAGTCGATCCCAGAATGATTCTGGCATATTTATATATTTTTTAGCAAAGAGCAGACGCTTTCTTATATTTGCTGCTCGTAGTAGCTGTTTTTTATAGAATAAAAGAAATTCTTAAATATTTTTATTTCTTTTTATTATTTGATCAAAAGTGTTCTTTAAATATTCCTTTTCTTTTTAAACTTTTTCTATGTAGAGGGTTTTCTTACGTTTCCTGTCGATATAAATTCTCTCAGGACACACTTGCTTTTACTAAAATACAATAAATGCTATTTTTAACGTAATAAAGAAAAATTAACTTAAAAATTCTAAAGAGAACATAATAAAAATGGCGCCTTATTATGAATATTTTACGTGGAATGTATTGTTGCAGGTTGCTACCCCATACCTAACTAATTGCCACTAACTCTTGTAAAACGCCACCAGGTTGTTCTACGAACATTCCAAAAACAAATATAAAACTTTGTCATAATTAAATTGCACCTCTATAGTCATCACAAATGAAATATTGAGAAAGTTAAGAAAACTAAAATATGATAATTTATAACAAATTTTATTATCTTTTCGAAAGAAAAAAGAAACTGAATCAAATTTCATAACAATTACTTACAGCTCAGAAAGTGTCCCCAAAAATAATGACAAAAATTTATCAATATCAAACAAATTTTGTCATAATTTAAATAAAAAAAAAATTTGTTATAATAAAATTATCTTTCGAGTTTTTTGAATAAAAAAAAAAAAGAATTGAAAAATATTTCAAACTTTTTCCTTTTTGTTTGACAACAAGTAAGAGAGAAAAGAATGTGGCATATTTGATAACTTTTCTTTCACTTCAGTTCAATATCTCAACGCGTCACATCAGTGAGCAGTAAAGAACATTGAACTGAATTTGGCCATAATGATGTGTTTAAGATGTATTTAAAAATTTGTGCTTTTATTTTATTTCTCTTTTTTTATTTTTAATACTTAAAAGTTTGACTCATGATTAATGGGAAATTTTTATTAAACGAGTAACTTAAGTTGTAGCAGCGAACAAAAAGGTGACTTCAATCAAAGTTTTTTGTTTTCGCTCTTAAACCAATCCAAAAGTAAATAAAACAATGTTTTTTTTACGAGCAAAAAGAAAATTAAAATATAACTTAAAATGCTCGTAAAATGTTAAAATGTTGGATTTTTTTTTCTTCTTTCGACAGGAGATGGTTGTCACTCTACTCCAACCGATTGCAACACTGAAATTTAGGTCACATTGCAACATTAATATACAATATCACATTAATATACAATCGATTTTTACTTTTATTATTACTAATCTGTACATATAATAATATTGTAACTTATTTCCGTCTGTCTGTCTTTCTTCGTTTGCGTTCGCATCACGTAACAACTACTGGATGGATTTAAACAAAATTTTGTGAAGAGGAACCTTAGCATGTTGACTCCAGTAGAGGATACTTTTTTCCAAGAGAAAGTAGAGAAAACGCAAAAATGACATCGAGGCCCCACATCTTGGAGGGCCCATAAAAAAAACCTGGAAGACTTTGGGCAAAACTGGGAGACAGGGGTCTTTTTTTTTGGTCTTTTATGAAGTAGTGGTGTCCGTATATGGTTATTTTGGCATGACTTAAAAAATTGCACAGTGTGTAATATAGAATTTTTTATGAATTTTAGAATTTTATACAGGGATGGGTACCTGTATATAAAGTAAATACATAAACCTTAACTGAAACACTATAAAAGTAAGAGTCTTACAATTTGTGTGGAATACTTTCAAAGTCAAAAATCAAAATCGAGCAGATTATTATTATATATTATTATATATTATTGGGAATTTCAACCCAACGTTTCCCAATAATGGCTCTTAATTGAAAATTGAAAATATTTATATTTAAAAAGTAATCTATTTCAGGTTATAGTAAACATAACTGTGCATCAATAATTATCTTTTTCATTTTTCTATATTATCTAGTTTTCGAGTTGTGCGTTGTCAAAGTTGAAGTTTTTTTAAGTTTTTGAAAACAGTGGTAAAAACAGAAAAAAATTTTTAATTAAATTTTTGTAAAGTGTGTTTTTTATAGAGGTATAGAACTTCAATAAAATAACGATGGATTATTCGATTGACATGAATTTTATTTATCCGAAAGATAATCTTGTGGCATTACATTTTGAATATGATTTCTGGCATATGACCGCCACGGCTGGCGCGGATGTAGTCCAATCTGGACGTCCAATGACTTTTGATGACCTTTTCCAACATTTGTTGTTTTTTTTTATATCGTGGTGTTTTTATGTCTAAAAGTGATGTGAATAAACACTACTCGTTACCTGGTACATAATATTTTAGTTGCTGGATCGTGCGGTCATCAGATTAATATTGAAAAATTTAGAAAATTTACTTTATCGACTGCAAAATACTTTGTTGAAAAATAAAAAGAAACGTCCAATGAAGATATTTTCAATAGATTTTTAATAAGCTCTGATCCCATTATTAGTAATGTGAGCAAACATTACAAAAATAAAATTAGCGTGTTACCACAGCATTGGCATTATTACCTGAAATTTTTGAAGAAAATAATTTTGATGATATTTATTTTTGTGACAGCGAATAGGAAGACTAATAGTATTAAAAATAAAATGTAAATTTATATTAATAAAATTTTGTATGGGGCCTACACGAAATCATTTACCGAAATTTTTTTCGTTGAATTTTTGTATGTTGAGTTACTAACCTAAAAAAATCAAATTGCCCAAATTTCATTCATTTATCTTTAAAAATGGAGCTTCCAAAGCAATTTAAATATTCATACGAGCTGACAAATGAACATCCCTGGCGTTTAAAAAAAATTTTTTTTTTCAAATAAATTTTTTTTAAATAGTAGTGACCCACTTAATACTACGAAACAAAAAAATAAGTGCTATCTCGAACGCCTGAATTAAGAGCCGTTTTTAGCACATATATAGAAAACATATATAGAAAATTTGTTTGTTTTCTAAAAATTTTATCCAAATTTTTTTATCTAAAATTTTTTGTATAAATATTATTGAAATTTTTTTGTAAAAATGTTATCGAAATTTTTTGTAAAAATTTTATCCAAAATAATTTGTAAAAGTTTTATCCAAAAATTTTTGTAAAAATTTTATTGACATTTTTTGTAAAAATATATCAAAATTTTTTTTGTAAAAATTTTATCGAAAATATTTTGTAAAAATTTTATCGAAAATTTTTTGTAAAAATTTTATCGCAAATTTTTTGTAAAAATTTTATTGAAAATTTTTTTGTAGAAATTTTATCGAAATTTTTTCTAAAAAAATAAGCTTTTGACTGCTCCTGGTTCCCAGTGGGCACCCAGTGGGCACCCTGTGGGTCTATCGGCAACCTCTATATGTATTGCTTTCTTTAAAGACCAACCTAAAAACAAACAAAAATCTTCTCTCGCAGGGGTTATTGATCCACCGAGATCTGTATGCATTTATTTAATAAAAAAAAATGCAAGAGAATCTTTACCACCGAAACAAAAATTAAAACAACAACAAAAAATATAGGTGTATTGCATTATATGGGAAATTTTCTAAGCTATTCCTGTATCTCCTGTGGTGAAATGGCAAAGTTGATTTCAACCCGAACACAGACGGATAGACTTCTCTATTGTATTTGAGATTTTAAACATAATTTCGAGTAAGGATTGTTATTTTTGTGATTTTTGCAAAATGTCTTTTTGGCAACACTGTTTTTGGCAATTCAGCTGTTTTTGTGTTACAGTTGCTATTAAATATGTTTAGTTTGGTCGATAATTTATTAATGAATCGAATACAAATGAACATCGCTGGCAGATAATAGAATTTTTAAAATTCGTGCTCGGTTACGAAAGTGTATCGTGCACTTCTTTTATTTTTTTTTTGTCAGTGTAAGCAACCTTCTGGGCAGCTATTCGAAATCTTGAGTCTAAATTTCGCAATTAACCACCAACACGCTTAATTATGAGTCGGTGGCATCATTGGCCCATACGTTACTATAAATTTGTTTGCCTAAAATGGAGGAGCTGGAGTCGGCTGACATGCGGTTTCAACTAGACAGTACCGCACGCCCCACAGCACCCGAAACAGTGACCCAATTAAGAGGCGAATTCAAAGAACAGTTTATTCCACGCCCGAATCCGGTAATTGGATGCCGTGCGATTTAACGCCTTTAGACTATTTCTTGAGAGGCTTTATTAACGCTTATATCTATAGGGACAAGCTCGCAAAGGTTGACGTACTGGAAGCCAATATTGGGGAATTTACTCGTGAAATACCGGCCGATATGTGGGAGAGAGTATGCCAAAATTGGACTCAGCATATGAACCATTTGATGCGTAGCCACCGGGGTCAACGTTTATATAAAATCATATTTAAACAATAATCGTTCTATCGACTCAAATAAAGATTTCATACATTTCTCTAAATTTTATGTGTTTTTTTTTTAATGAAACCTGAAAGCTCTTAAAAACCACCCGATACAAGGGATTCACAAACAGACCATAGACCCTATATATCGCTTCTCAAACCCCTTCATTTGTCAATCATTTTATATATCCCATTGTTAATTTACGACTACCCTACTTTCCATAAATACCATACTGTTTACAGATTTTCTTCTGCGTGACTGATGGCATTATTTTTCGTCGAAGAATATCTAGTAATTTCTCTAATTTTTCCCTCATAGCAACTATATTTAATATGTAACTATTTGATCCCAATATATGACTGCCTTGATATTGGACATTTATATTCAGTTTCTTTCACGCATAGTGTACAAGTAACCTGATATTCTCATCTTAGTCGCACGGTATTTAAAGTTTTCAGTTTTCAAAGTTCTTGGATTATAGCCAAGTAACTTTCTGAAGAGAGAATATTGCTTTAGAAATGACCTTAGAGGTTAATTCATCCATCTTTTTCGAATCCTTTCATTGCCACATAAAATTCGTAGTTGCTTCAGAGACACTTTTTCCCCACCCCTTGCGAAGATCCGTGCCATCACTGTCTAATTCTCGCGGTCCTGATTTATATTATAAAAATTAGAATTCATTAGACCTACAATAGTAGAAAGCTCCACGGGCGATCAAAATTTGTGAATATTTTTCTATCCTTTACTTACCGATAGTGTTAATTTATCGGATAAAAAAAATTCTGATCTTAATCTGTTTGTTTAAATCTCTGATCAGAAACTACATATTTCCCATAAATCAAAAATATTTTAACTGTAAGTCTGTGTGTGTGAGAATGTAATAAAATTTTATAATTTAATATTTTCTTTTTAGTATCCCAGAATGAGGCGTATCTTTGTCGATTTTCGAAAAAATTCACCATGAAATAGTTTTCAAAGAAGAATTTATGGTTTTGAATTTGAAATGCTATTGCTATAACTGTCGTGTTAAATATTTGATGTTTTTCTTCTTATTTTAAGTACAACTTTGATTTTTTAAGATCACATCGTAGCTAATTGCAACAAACGTTTTGTTATGCAGTATTTGAAGAACAGTGTGCGAAGAAAAAATAGCAGTAATAAAGTTTCTATTTAAGAGAAAAAGAATGAAACGACTTAAAACTTTGCCGAATACAAATTTTGTTTATTAATATTACTGAACTGGCCAACCTGGGTCTATAGACTTGAGATAGCTAAACTTTTGAATTCTCCTACTTGATTTGCCTGTAACAGGTACTCTTTATTAGAAGTACTTCTCTAAAAAGTACTTTTTTAACAGGTAACTTTATCAATTTATTTTCTTTTTGTTTTAAAATATATTTGTAAGGTACTTTTTTGACAACGATTCCTTTCTAAGAAACTTTTGCCTTTTTTTTAACAGAAGTAATTCTTTCATTTGTACTTTTAATTATTTTTTATTTAAAAAGTACTTTTTTTAAGTAAAATTTTTTTTATTTTGTAATAGTCTTAAAGTGTACTTTTATTAAATGTTACTTTCTTTAAGTACAGTTTTTATTTCAAGTGAAATTTTCTTAAAAAGGCTTTTTTTCAACTGGTACCTTTTGAAACTACTTTTAAAAATTTACCCTTCTTTAAAGTTAATTTTCTAAGGCCCATTATTATAACTTGCCAATAGCAAAAGTTAGGTTTTTGTCGGAGCGATAAGTAGTTTTTCGTTATTTTAAGTAAGCTAAAACTAACATTTAACTGTCACGTACTTTAAAGTCCGGTTATAGTAACGAGCCTTACCCTCTTCTTATTACAAAGCACTAGTTATCGCTTCGATAAAATTCTAACTTTAGCTATTGGCAAGTTATAAAAATGGGCCTAAAAGCACTTTGTTAAACATTATACTCATTTACAAGATAATCTTTTGAAATCGAAATAATTTTATATTTTTTTAGTCTAATTTTAAAAATTATTTTTCTGGGAAAATTGATCTAAAAAAAATTTTTTAACAGCTTTTTTAAAGGTACTTTTTAAGGGTACTTTTTTAAAGGTACTTTTTTATAGGTACTTTTTTTAAGTTTGACTTTTTGAATTAAAAAAAATCTTCTTATTGTTTCCTGATGCCACTCGATTGCTAAAGACTTTTTTCTCCAAAAAAATGTCCTCATACGTTCTTTATGTTATTTTAAATGTACTTATTTTATAGTAATATTTTTAAAAAAGGGTTGCTTTCATAAACGTGCTCGTTCAAAAAGTACTTTTATGAATACTTTTTGAAGTTTTATAAAAGGTACTTTTTGAAGGGTTTTTTAGAAAGTCACTCTTCTATATGAATAAAACTAAATATCGTTCGCTGGAAACATTGTGGGCCTTGGTACGCTTCGCTATACCCGTCCAAAAAAAATAATAAACACTTGAAAAAACGTATGGCCAACATTTTACTCGAAAACGCACGCTATTCAATGTTTCAGTTTATATGCAACGTTGTTTTGCTAGACTTTGCGTATTAAAACGATAATAATTTTTACTTTGTGTGAGAGGTACCACTCCCATCGTCCCAAGCCAGTCTGAATTTTGCTAGACATGCAAATTATTATGGGGGTTTCTTGCACACAATTTCAAGACTCTACCCATTGTAGTTCTCTAGGTGGACTATAATATTTTTTCCCTTTGTATGGGAGGTACCACGCCCACTGCCCCAATCCAGTCTGTGTTTTGCTAGACTATGCAAATTAGTATGCGGTTTACTTGCACAAAATTTCAAGACTCTACCTATTGTAGTTCTCTAGGTGGACTATAATATTTTTTCACTTTGTATAGGAGGTACCACGCCCACTGCCCCAATCCAGTCTGTGTTTTGCTAGACTATTCAAATTAGTATGGGAATTACTTGTACAAAGTTTCAAGACTACCTATTGTAGTTCTCTAGGTGGACTATAATATTTTTTCCCTTTGTATGGGAGGTACCACGCCCACTGTGCAAATCCAGTCTGTAGTTTGCTAAACTACACATATTTTTATAAGGGCATACTTTTACAATGTTTCAAGACTCTGCCTATGGTAGTTCTCTAGGATTGCGATAAATATTTTTCACTTTGTATGGGAGTTACCACGCTCACCGTTCTAATCCAGTCTGTGTTTTGCTAGGCTTTGCAAATTAATGTGTAGGTTACTTGCACAAACTTTGAAGACTCTATGTACATATATTAAAATGAGTTTGCAAAACTCCAAAGATCTACCTATTATAGTTCTCAAGCTACGTAAAAAAGTGGATTATAATAAAGATTTAAAAAAAATGTCAAATCGGTTTAGCCGAAATTTAAGGAAAAGTATATATTTATTTATCAATATCCATTTTGTCCCCTTCAAAGTAATCCCCCTCAGCGCTTCTCCAATCCTCGAAACACTTCTAAAATGCGCTTTTCAATATGGCCATCATCATCAATTCTGGCAAAACGCTCTCCTTTCATTGGTCTCTTCAGTTTTGAAAATAGGAAAAAGTCGCAGGGTGCCAAGTCTGGTGAAAAAGGTGGTTGAGGCATGATTAGGGTGTGTTGTTTTGGATGTAGCAAAGGAAGTTGGAATATCAATCGGCTCATGGCGTGTAATTTTTTTCGAAGGTTTTGGCATATGAAACGTGTGGCAGTGAAGTTTGTTCCAAAATTGCTAAGTTTTGAGCAAAAGCAACGTCGCATTAGTATCGCTCATCAACTCGTTGAATGACATCAACGTCGATGCAGATTTGCTAAAAAGGGTCAAAACTAGTGACGAAACGTGGCTATATGGTTATGACGTCGAAACCAAGGCCCAATCATCACAGTGGAAGCGGCGAGAAGTCACAAATCGAATAACACACCACCAACGTGACTAATCTTTTCAGTTGTCAACAACAAACTACTAGTCTAAATTGGCTGATAATGCCAACATATTACAAACGCATGTGTACCAACATAACAAAAAAAAAAATTCGATAAACGAATGTACACAGCCCGCGAAAATTAAAAATTCACCTTTTCTTTTGAACAGACATCGCACATATAAACTAGTCTATTTTAGTATATTTTCCAAATAATATAAAAACTATGAAATATAATTTACTTTGCATGGAACTAAACACATATTACCCGGGTATATCTATTGTATGGTTAAGGGGTTAGTTTCAGAAAGTTAAAAAACAATTTTTTGCAAGGTTTTTTGGGGGGCCAAAATACAATATTTTAGAAGTATAGTCAAGTCGATATCGCAAAAGATGGTAAAATTATATCGAACTTAAAATGTCAAACCTACCCCGGTAGTTGGTTGTCGACATAAGTGTTAAACAATGGTACTTTTTGAAATTTATTTTCTAAAAAAGTACTCTCTTAAGTCTTCTCTTTTAGAAGGCAATGACAAATCATCCCTAAGTTAAACAAGAGTAGTTTTGAAAACGTATTTCGGTAAGGAGGTAAAGTATAACACTTTTTAATATCAAGTACCTATTTGAAAACATTTTTTTTTTGTACAAAGTACTGCTATATTTCTGTACCTCTGACTGTATGAAATTTTGAACTAAATTTTTTTCTTTTTTTATGTTGTTGCAATACAGTTTGTTAGTTAACTAAAAAACATAAAAAAACAACAAAAAACTAAACATCATTTCTTTGCAAATTTCTTAACTATAACTTTTCTCATAGTACTTTTTTTTTAGTTGTAACGAGTGATTTTTTAAGAGCTTGAGAACTTTTTTTTAAAAAAAAAACGCATAAAATTTGCAAAATCTCATCGGTTCTTTATTTGAAACGTTAGATTGGTCCATGACATTTACTTTTTGAAGATAATTTCATTTAAATGTTGACCGCGGCTGCGTCTTAGGTGGTCCATTCGGAAAGTCCAATTTTGGGCAACTTTTTCGAGCATTTCGGCCGGAATAGCCCGAATTTCTTCGGAAATGTTGTCTTCCAAAGCTGGAATAGTTGCTGGCTTATTTCTGTAGACTTTAGACTTGACGTAGCCCCACAAAAAATAGTCTAAAGGCGTCAAATCGCATGATCTTGGTGGCCAACTTACCGGTCCATTTCTTGAGATGAATTGTTCTCCGAAGTTTTCGCTCAAAATGGCCATAGAATCGCGAGCTGTGTGGCATGTAGCGCCATCTTGTTGAAACCACATATCAACCAAGTTCAGTTGTTCCATTTTTGGCAACAAAAAGTTTGTTAGCATCGAACGATAGCGATCGCCATTCACCGTAACGTTGCGTCCAACAGCATCTTTGAAAAAATACGGTCCAATGATTCCACCAGCGTACAAACCACACCAAACAGTGCATTTTTCGGGATGCATGGGCAGTTCTTGAACGGCTTCTGGTTGCTCTTCACTCCAAATGCGGCAATTTTGCTTATTTACGTAGCCATTCAACCAGAAATGAGCCTCATCGCTGAACAAAATTTGTCGATAAAACACATTTCGAACCGAACACTGATTTTGGTAATAAAATTCAATGATTTGCAAGCGTTGCTCGTTAGTAAGTCTATTCATGATGAAATGTCAAAGCATACTGAGCATCTTTCTCTTTGGCACCATGTCTGAAATCTCACGTGATCTGTCAAATACTAATGCATGAAAATCCTAACCTCAAAAAAATCACCCATTAGTACTAAAAATCGCAGTCTGCTTTTATATATAATCTTTATTTTCCTATTTCAAGACTGTTGGCTTCAGAGTAATATTAAATCACATCATCATTATCATCGTCGTCATTGTCATCGCATGATCTTTTTCCATTCCCGCGATCATTTCCAAGAGTTCATGTCGTGACTTTTTGTTTGGTAAAACTGGAAAACACTAAATATAAAGAAGAAAAAACAACCAAAAAAAAAACGTTTAGGAAGACAAATAAAAATAAAATCTAAACTACAGTTTATTTTTATTAATGTTTTATGTCTTAGTTACAGTTTAGTTTAGTTTTTATTTTTGCCTCTTCGAAACATTTGTTTTGAAGTTTTGTTGCAAAATCGTAGTGTTGCTCAATAACTGTGGCTGTTTTGTGGTATGAAGATTTTGGACACATTGTCATGCCAACACGATTTGCCATCCGCTAAATCTGTGTTGCTAAAGGGAAGTAATGCAATTGACTGTTTGTATGCATAAAAAGCTCTTATCTTGTTGAAAATGAATAGAAAAAAACTTAACGAGAAATATATATTTTGTTTTGACGTCGAAGAAAGCATTTTGTGGAATTTTTGTTTATTACAAAATATCCAATAACTTTAATAGGAGTAATAAGACGAATTATGATTGTTATTGCTGTTCGAAATTGGTTTTGTTTGTTTATCCTGGAACAATTTTTAAATTATTTCAAATAATTATAATCACCGATTGAGTCATTAAAATAAAGGCAAAATTAAGTCATTATATTATATAATTTTTTAGCATGAACTTAAAACAAGTAAAAATGTCAATACAAAACCTCAAGCATTGCATAAGATACACACATAAATGTAGTTGCTAAGATACTAGGGACAGAAATGGCAGCTGCTAATAGAAATGTAATAATCGCTTATTTATAAATACAAAATTCCACAATGAAAATACTAAAATTGACAATTTATAAAACACCTTGACTGAAGTAATGGTACGTGCCAGTGGACTAAGGTAACACACTGTGTAATTTTTTAAGTCATGGCAAAATAACCATATACGGACACCACTACGTCATAAAAGACCCCTGTCTAAAGTTTTTTGCCATTTTGACCTGAAGATGAAGTTTTTTTGATTTTATATGTTCACAATTTTTGTTCTTTATGACAAGACAACTTTGCCTCAGAGAGTATATCAAAATTCCAAACGGTTTGCAAAATATGAGCTTGAGGAAATGATAATTTTTTTGGAAAAATGACATCGAGGACCCACATCTTTAAGGGCCCATAAAAAAAAGCTGGAGGACTTTGGGCAAAACTGGGAGACAGGGTTCTTTTTTTTTTGGTCTTTTATGACGTAGTGGTGTCCGTATATGGTTATTTTGCCATGACTTAAAAAATTACACAGTGTGTAACATACACTCGTGAATGTTTACAGTACTAGCTAAGATACTATGGACAGAAATGGCACCTGCCAATAAATATGTAATAATCGCTAATTTATAAATACGAAATTCGACAATGAAAATACTAAAATTGAAAATTTATAAAACACCTTGACTGAGGTAATGGTACGTGCCAGTGGACTAAGGTAATACGTGAGAGTCCCTGAAATGTACTAAAACAGTTTGATTATATCCAAGCTCCTTCTTATCCTCCCGCCAACTTGTAGTGAAAAATTTCAGTCTTTGGTGGGAATCGAACACACTACGTACTAGCCCACCCACGCGGCATCCTGAGGATAGATTTGAATAGCAAAAATTTTCAATCTAAGCTGAAGGTAGAGTTTCGCCGAATAAGCCAGTTTAGTTGGACTACTTTTAACTTCAGTTGCGTTTATTTTGATTCTATTTGGGTTTTCCAAGTAGGGCGCAAATCAAAATATATACCGAGGTATTTGACGTCGCAAAGCTGAGGTATTATTTGGTTATGGTCTCGTAAACTACTTGGACGCTTTCATGAGAACTAAAAAAGCTGTGTCATCAGCAAATGTTGATGCTTGGACTCGGTGCTAATTGGTATCTCCGAAGTATATATAATAAGTATAAAATAAGTTCATTATAGAAGTTTCAGGTCAAGTTCTATTTTCCTAAGCCTTCACACTTCCCAAGCAAGCGACAAGGTACATGTTTGGGAAACATCGATAAAAAGCCCAGAGCAGTATTTTAATTCTTCAACTACGTTAACTTCAAAAAAGGACAAAATAAGTTAGTGGTCTGCTTCGGTATCCCCCCAACAAAAAACCTGTTGTTGGATCGTACCATATTTTTTTTTTCTTAAGCTCTTCTCGCATTGGATTGCGTTTAGCTTAGTTACAGCTTTGACATTTGCACTAAAAGACCGTAGGATTCTACTTTTGGGTGGCCTCTTCAGGACTTAGGAATCATAATAACCATAGAAATCTTCCACTCTGTGGGAACGTAACCGATTATAATGGTTTTAAAAGTAAAAAAATAAAGTCTGATCCAAACGGGACAACGCATATAACATTCTGTTAACAAATTTATCGTTCGAGAAAGAAACCCAAAAAAAAACCACTGGTTTGTGGTTTGTTTGGGTTTCTTTCTTTCAAAATTCAAATCTTGGGGTATCGGCCGATATAACGCGTGATAACAAACCTCTGGTCTGTGGTTTGTTTGGGTTTCTTTCTTTCAAAATTCAAATCTTAGGGGTATCGGCCGATGTAACGCGTGATCCCTACTTTTTTAAAGAAAAATAAACACATTTGAAAGAACATTCTTTGGCATTTATTTTTTGAAGATTATGTCTATCAAATGTTGGCCGTTGCTACGTCGCAGATGGTCCATCAGTTGAGTTCAATTTTCGATTACTCGTTCGAGCATTTCGACTGGTAACTGGCGAATGACACATGTGATGTTTTCCTCCAAGGCCTGAATCGAAGCAGATTTGTCCGCATAAACTTTAGACTTTACATATCCCCACAGGAAAAAGTCTAGCGATGTAATATCACACGATCTTGATGGCCAATCGACCGGCCCAAAACGTGAAATTATGTGCTCACCGAAATGTTCTCGCAATAAATCTATTGATTGATGCGATGTGGTTAGTGGTGCCGTCTCACGAGCTTCAATTTCAGGCATCAAATAGTCATTTATCATGGCACGATAACGGTCGCCATTGACGGTTTTGTTCACACCGGCATCATTTTTAAAGAAATATGGACCGATGATTCGACCGGCCCATAAACCACACCAAACAGTTGTTTTTCTAGATGAAGTGGGTGCTCTGAAACCTCTTCAGGTTGCTGTTAGTCCCAAATCTGACAATCTTGTTTGTTTACGTACCAATTGAGCCAGAAATGGGCCTCATCGCTAAACAAAATTTGCCTCGAAAACGTCGGATCTTCTTGGAACTTTTCAAGAGCCCATAGAGCGAAGCGATGTCGCTTGGGAAGGTCGAGCGGCTTTAGTTGTTGCACAAGTTATATTTTGTATGCTTTCAATTTAAGATCTCGACGTAAAATGCGCCAAGTTGTTCCATATGTCAGTCCGACTTGCTGCGAACAGCCGCCGAATCGACTCTCCACGGTGTTCGCGTGCACTCTCAGCTTTCTTACTTTCTTCACAACGTGCTGGACATGGTCTATTCGGTCGAATATTATACAATAATGAAGGCTGGGTCTCAAAATGGGTGATGGTGTTGCGAATAGGCGAATACGCTCAGTAGGCCGATTATGTTGACTATAAGTTGAGCGAAGTTCACGAAACACATTCCTCACAGAACGTAAAATTTCTTAATAAAGTTGAACGATTTGGAAACGTTGTTCAGGCGTAAGTATTTCCATTATGAAATGCCAAACAATACTAAACAAAAATAATATGACAGCATGACACGACTCTTACGTGATTTGTCAAAAAAGGGGTATTGAAAAAAGTATCTCTACTTGAATCATCCTTTATTAGCAGTAAAAACCTTTTTCAACTGTTCAACAAATATATTGCCTTTATCGGTATCATTTTTTGTCCAGCTTCCATACGAAATTCGCAAGGGATGCTGGGATTTTAAGGGTTCTACACCCACGTTATAATCAATAATCTGCTTGTGGAGTTGTCTTAGCTGTTTCTTGCATTCTTTAGGAGTGTTTCCGAGTTGAGGAGATCTGTGTGTTTGGTAAAGTATTTTTTTTTTAACTAAAACTTACAGAGATTATTTTTTTTTTTAATTTTTATTTTAGATTTAATGCCGTTCAAACTTCATTATCATTATTGGTTTCTTGGTTCTGGTTTATGAGTTGGGCACCTAAATTTGTTTCGAGTAGCTATGAGTAGCTCAGCAAAATGCTGTAATTTTAAGGTTCCTTGTTTCCATCATCATCTTTCGCGTTACTTACATAATGAGTTCAATTTCACTATACTTTCCTTTAAAATCTAAGCAGTATCTGTGGACTCATTTAACTTGATTGTTCAATTGCAAAAGCTAATAAAAAACCAACATTGTTGTGATATTATTGTTCTCTAAGGACTAATAACGGTTAAACGCCATTTTTTTTCTTCATAATTGCTATAGCAATAAGATATTAAGCCATGTGGTTGAAATGCATATATTTTCTTTGATATTAGGAATACATTTTTAGAAGTGGCTGCTTGGTTTTAGTTACCTTTACATTAATAATTTCTCGAGCTTAATAGTTATTTGTGCTCTTTAAAACGTTTTGTTTAAAATTACTTCATCTAATTTTTTCAAATCTGTTTTTTACTATTTTTTTTTTCAATTCTACTAGGAAAAATTAAGCCATAAAAAATTTTTCATTTTTATTGTTATGACACTGATTTCAACAAATTGCCAGTGCCACAAAATAATTTCTGTGGAAGAAAACAATTGTAAAATTTTCAAAGAAAATAATATCCCTAACCGTAAGCATTGTTGTTGTTACTCTTCTTCTTTTATTTTATAGAACAACACATTAAAAAAATAAATAATAAAATTATGGGGCAGCCACAACATTAAGTACGAATCAGTATACCAAAGTCTATGTAAGTGTGTACGTGTATTTGTGTGCATGTATGTATTTGACATATTTACTGTTAAGCTTATACCACGTACTACGTACATTTGCAACAACTTGTTAAAGCAAATATACGAGAGTATATTGGTTCCGTTGCATGCTGTGTACTCGTATATGAACAATTTCATTTGTATTTCATGGGTCGTTGAACGCTTGTAATGTTTAAACATTAACGACATGATTTTCACAAAATAACAAAAATTGTTAAAAATATAAACTATTGCTGCAACTAATTCAATTTGTATATGCAAGCGAGTAAGAATGCTATATTCGGTAGTGCCGGTTCATAATATAATCAGCGCCGAAATATATGCGGAAAAGTAATAAGCAGGGTAGTCTAAATGCACATCTCTTGCTAAATCAGAGTTTTTTGAACCAAAATATTAACTATTAGTCAGTATTAAACCATTGCGGGCCAAACTGAGTCGCACAGTGTCGTGACTTCATATAATGAGTGGCCATAAATAGAGCTGAAATTTAGCACGTATATTTAATATGGCAAAACGTAACAAAATTTAAAATTCAAAAAAATTCGAAGCAAGGATTCGTGTCCTTCCCATATATCCTGAAATTTATAAGTGTCATAAAAGTTAGAAAAATTGCTAACTGTATCAAATTTTTTTCACCATGATTTGATTTGGCCAAATTTGTTTTAATTCAGATAAGGTCCACCCGTAGGCTAAAAAATATATTTTTACAAAAAAATTAAAAGTAAAATAAAATGTTTTTAATTAATTTCGAATACAAAACACTTATATTTTTTTAAATAGATGAATGGACCCTCACCTTCAATATATTCTTAAACTTAAGTATATACAAATTTTTTGCCTATTTTTTCGGGTCCATCGAAGCTGACTATTTTTTTTTTAAATACATATTTTGGCTAAAAACTTCACAATTTTCTTTACAGTGTTGTTATAAATATTTGAATTTTAGGATTTTTACATTGTTTCTGTTACATTTCTGAATAAAACAAAAATAATAGCATGTATTTTTATTGCAAAATGAATTCCTGATATTTATTTTTCCAAACTCATTTTTTGTTACTTAAAAGTTGTGAAAAAATTATTAAAATAATTCGACTTTAAGGACGTGTAACTTTTTATAGGTGTAACGCACATGAAAAGCCAGACCACCTTTGGTTTGTCGTGAGAGTCTCAGCTTTTATCTTATATGTATTTTATTGATAAATTTTAAAGTGTTTTTGATTTCTTTCCACTAGACAGTTTACTGTGCTACAGTAAAAAAATAACAATTATTTAAATTGGCGCACTTAAGCGCAGCTAAATTTTTAACCGACTTCAAAAAAGAAGGAGGTTATCTATTCGTCTGAATGTTGCTTTTTTTATGTATGTAACCGCAGAACTCAGCCATTTCAGAACCGATTTTAAAATTTTTTGCTTTATTTGAAAGGCTATGCTTCAAGGTTGGTCCCATTTTAAAAACAGTTCATTATATTAAAAATTAAAGGGTGTCCCCATACAACATACATGTTTTTTACGTGTATTAAAAACCGTAAAGGGCAGCAAATTAAAATTTTAAAAAATTGCGTGCCGCTATAGCTCCCAACAGCAGAAATTAATAAAAAAATAAATTTAAAATTTAAAGGGTGTCCCCATAGGTGACATAATATGACCTATTTGGGTCTTTTGAACCGTTATAGACTAAACCTTGAAAATTTGACAGAATGTCGACTACTATGACCGTTATAATAAAATGTATAAATACTCAAAATTTTAAATTAAAGGGTGCTCCAATAGTTCATTTAATTTGATGTATATGGCCATACTTTTGAATAGTTGTAAACAGACCGCTGAAATTTACAAAGACCCTGTAGTGCTAAGTCAGCTATAACAAAAAGTATAAAATTTTGAATTTGGAACTAAAAGAGTGTCCCAATAGGCAATGTAATTCTATGTATGTGGCCAAACTTTTGAACTGTTACAGACAGACAGCTGAAATTTACAAGGAACCTGTATTGAAAAGTCCACTATAGCAAGTATTCAATTTGAAGTTAGAAATTAAAGGGTGTCCCCATAAATTACGTAATTTGATCTATATGACCCTATCTTTTGAACCGTTAAACACAAACACTTGAAAATTAGGCAGAATGTCCACTACTTTCTCTGGTATGATAAATATTTGGAATTATAATGTAAAGGGTGTCCCAATAGTTCATGTAATTTGATATATATGGTTAAACTTTTTAACCGTTATAGACAGATAGTTGAAATTTACAAAGAATCTTTGTGACCAAGTCCTCTGTAACAACAGGTCTTTAATTTAACATTGTAAATTAAAGGGTGTCCGAATAGGTGATGTTATTTGATCTGTGTGCCCCTATCTTTGAAACCGTTATAGACAGAGGCTTGACGGATGCTGGTGAAAATAACTTAACTTTTAAACAGTAATAGGGAGAGGCTTGACATTTAATAGTCTTTATTTTTTTCCCTCTAATTTTGGCGCATCTTTTATCCGTTTTGAAGTCGGTTTTTTTTTGCAAGAATTATATTATTATTTTTATAAATTAATATATAATTTTATAATAAAATGCAACAAAAAATATCCCGGAAATATTTGAAATTTTTTTTTCTACACTATTATATGTTTTGTTTTGTTTTATTAATATCATTCTTATAATGATGCATACACTGGGTCTCATGCATAAAACGTAAGCTTGAGCTCGGACTCGATTTTTTGAGTAAAAGATGCTTGTCGTATGCATAATAATATTTGAAGTATTTGCTTTTACTCACGGCTCATGTTTGATCTCGTCGTGCTCAGTTTGAACTAAGTGATATGAGCCTGAGCTCATTTTCATATGCATAAAAACAAGCTTTTGCTTTCTTTTATGAGCTCTTGGTCAAATTTTGTTGAGTCTGCCTTATAATTGACTCGCGTACGTACACTAAAAAGGAATCATGGCTGAATATTTTGTGACACAAAGAAATACAAAAAATGTTATCAAAAGCGTAAAACAAATTTAGCAAGTGAGGATAAAAATTATACAGGTTTGTATTCTTAATTATTAATTTTTTTATATAATTAATAATAAAATGATAAATACATAGGTTTGATGACAGTAGTTGCTGGTTGGCTAATTACTTTTTTTGGGCGTTCAGAAGACGCAAGATTGATAAAATTCGACTGTTTTTAAGATTTTGTGCAGATCCTGGATTCCAAAATGGTTTAGCCACAGATATTGGCTTCAATCAATCAACTGTATCGCGAACTATCGAAATATCTACCAAAGCAAGCGAGTGCTTTCCATTTGCAATTGGAGTGATTGATTGTACTCATATAAAAATTAAAAAAAAAACCAACAAATCAAAGCGATGAGTATATTTATAGAAAAGGCTTCCACTCTATAAATGCGCAGGCAACTTGTGATGGAAAAGAACTTTTTACAAGCGTTGACATATACTAGCCTGGTTCAGTTCATGACTCACACATCTTACGAAACAGCGAGGTCTGTAGAATAATGCAAAATGCAACGAACGATGCATTACTTCTCGGGGATGAGGGCTGTGGAATATGCCCATGGCTAATGACACCATTCCGAAACCCAACAACTGACATAGAAATAACATTCAACAAAGTGTTTACAAGAGAACGTGTCATTATAGAACGGTGTTTTGGGAAATTGAAGCAAAGATTTTCGATACTTCAATACAAAATTCTGGTATCGACAGAGTTATCGCCCCACGTAAAAGCCAGTTGTTTCATTTTGCATAACATAGCTAAATTTTTAAAAGACAATTATATCCTTGTCAATGACGATTACAACAATACTGATATATGGCAATTAGGAAACGATATCGAACAACAAACAGCAAGAAATTCTCCATCTACTTCACTTTCACTTGACGGCATGTTTGCACTTCAATATCAATTAGACGTTTGATCTCCTTTTGCTCAAGTAATTGCAATTGGTTTGAACTCATTTTTATGCATACAAAATTGAGCAAAAGCTGTTGCTGTTTGATTGAACTCACCTGCCTCAACTCAGCGCTTTTACTCGTTTTTATGCATGAGGCCCATTAAAGCCAATTAAAAGAAAGTTAAAAAATTTAGGTAGGCGTGGGTTTTGGCCTGCAGCCTCCAAAGTAATGATCCGATATTGCTGAATTGCAATCCGAAAATTTTCGAAATTATACCTGACAAATTGGTGTGTTTAATTTTTTGTATCTCTTCTGGTGCCTTGGCAAATCACATTACTACGCGAACACGGACAGACGGATGGACTGACAGATGGACGGATATCGCTTAATCAACTTCTCTATGTATAAAGATTCAGAAAATATAATAACTTTATGGAGAAGGAAATGAATATTGTAGAAATTACACACGGAATGACAAACTTATATATACCCTTACCACCTGTGGTGAAGAGTATAATAAGGCAAATTTTTTTTATTGAATGTCAAATGTTTATTATGATAAAGACAACTTCTCATTAAATTGCAAAGGTTGGTTATTGCATTGATTCGACTGTTTGTCACTAAATTGATATGTATTTGTCATTTCATTTTGATGGATATTTTTCATCGCATTGATGACAGAATTATGATCGGTGGCTTTGATGACAAAATGATGAACTGATCAAAAGCGCAGACAAAGTATTAATGTTTTTCTATCAGTGTAAACATACTGATAAGATTGGTACATATAACACGAGTGTATGTTTAGGGGTAATAAGATTGGTATAATATGACCCATAGAAACACAGACTATTCAATGAACTCCTATCCGAAAATATTGCTTAACCAAATTTACAAAGGACGTGATTGAAAGTCTCTCCGAGCCACTTGCAATATCTGCATTAATTGGGCTCAAAAAAAGTTGTACTATTTATAAACACAAAATTTCTGGCTTTTGCCCTGCTAGAGAAATAAAAAACTGTTGTGCATCACCAGCTTTTCCATTTTCAGTAAACACTAGCTGTGTCCGCCACTTCGTGAGCGTCCGGACAATATTTTGTTCGAGTTTCCTTTGAAAGAAATACACACCCATCCCTGGATAAAATTCAAAAATTTTTATATAATTTTCTAAAAATATAAATAGTGTTTAAAAAATATCGCTTTCAGAAAAAAAGGCGATGTCAAGTTTTTTGCAGTACCTTTAATTGGGTCATATTACGTACTTTCTCTACTTTTTCTCTATTTTCTCTTGGAAATGAGATACTTTTTGGCTGACAAAAAGTATTCTATATTTGAACAAAGGTACCCTCTCACAAAATTATGTATGTATTATATGTGCACCAGCAATACAATTTTTTTAAATTGTTTCATGTACAGAAATGGAACTGTTACAGTTTTGTTATATGTACTGGGTGGCGCAAAAGTAATCCTACTATCAGAAAATGCTATAAATTTTGCGATTGGCCCCTAATGTCAATTCTGTTTTGACATTTGTGTAGTAAACACTTGCGAAATACACGTTAATAAACAATGTTACGCTACACTGCTCCAGAACGCGGAATATTGGTGACTATTTATTTGACCAATAATCGGTCGGGGACTTTGGCACAACGTGAATTTCGTCGCAGATTTCCTGGCCATCCAACGCCTACTGGTGAAACACTGCGACATTTAGCCGCTCGCCTCGAAGAGACTGGCACAACACGAGATGCTGCCAGGCGTGGCAGACCCCGGAGTAGCCGTTCTGCATAGAATATTGCTGCTGTAGCCGAGGATGTCATGGAAGCGCCGTCGACATCGACCAGACGACGTGCCACGCAAATGGGTATCAGTCGACGGTCCGTACAGCGAATTTTGGTAAAAGATTTGAAGATGTTTCCGTACAAAGTCCAGACGGTGCTTCAGCTGTTAGCTGCTAACCGCCAATCGCGTCTAACATACGCTCAAGCCATCCTTAATCACCACCAAGAGGAAGATGATTTTTCATCAAAAATAATCATGAGTGATGAGGCCTATTTCCATCTTAGCGGGTGCGTAAATAAGCAAAATTTACGCTTCTGGGGCACTGTAAATCCGCGTGTAACCCACGAAGAGCCATTACACCAGCTCAAAGTCACTGTATGGTGTGCTGTTTTCGCTGGAAGAGTCATCGGACCGTTTTTCTTCGAAGATGTCGCGGGCCAAACGGTTACTGTGAGTGGTGAGCGCTACAGAGAAATGATTATCGAGTTCTTTTTGCCGCAACTTGATGAATTGGGATTGGAAAACATGTGGTTCCAACAGGACGGTGCAACGGCACACACTGCACGTGCCACAACCGATATGCTGAAGGATGCATTTCTCGGGCGCCTAATCTCCCGTTTTGGCGATTTGCACTGGCCAGCAAGATCGCCTGATTTGACCGCTGCAGACTTCTTTTTGTGGGGCTTTTTGAAGTCGCGGGTTTATGTCAACAAGCCTCAGACTCTTGCAGCTCTTAAAGACAATATCCGTCAAGAATGTGAGGACCTATCGCCGGAAGTTTTGGCCAAAGTGATGGAAAATGCCATAAAAAGGGCTCAAATGACAATCAACTGTGGCGGCGGCCATTTAGATGACATCATATTCTCGACTTGATGTAAAAAAATTAAAAGACCAAATAAAAGTAATCCACAAGAAGAATCAAAGTTTTTCATTTTTGTTTTTAATTACAGCCAAAAAACATCGGAAGGTTATTTTTGCGCCACCCTGTATATATAGATTGAATACGTTTACGATTCTCTGAGTGCTTAATTGTTACTTAACAATTGACCTTTTTCTGATATAAGCAAGAGTAAGTTTTTTCTATCAGTTTAAATAACGTGAATTCTTAACAAACCGCTTTTAGTTTATCGTTGAAAAATTAGAAGTTTAAAAAAAGTTTATTACTAAATGCATCAAGAAGATTTTTCTATCTCAAGCTTTTCAAACATATTTTTAAAGAAAAAAAATCCCTTAGTAACTTTAAAAGGAAATTCTAAGGAAATATTTTCCAAAAGGAAAACTTCAAAAGAAAAAAATTGGCAATCTAAAAGATTTTTATATAAGCAAAACCACTTCCATTGAGGTTTACCCAGTAGCATACACAAGGTCGTTTTGGATTTTTTTTACATACATACATATGTGTTTGCTTATTCAGCTCGAAAAAGCTTTTATTAACTATTATTTCATGAATGGAAAACTAAATAAAAATATTTCTACAATTTCTTTAAATACATGCCAAACTTGAACAAAACTTTTTTGTTTTCAAAAGTTACATAAAAGGGAAACCCTTTTAATTTATAAACAAAAAAATCATGCACATGCATGTTTTTATTTTACTTAAAAGCAGCATAATGGAGTTGATTATATGGAAAATCTGTCTATTACTAAAAAAATAAAACATTAATGTAATATAATTACTAGCTTTTATACCCGGTATTATACGGCTATTATAAATAAATAAAAACAATTAACTTTTGAACAACTTATTGGTATTTTATTTTTTAATTACTCACTTCCAATTTTAAGTTTTAAAAATTTAAAATTCTATCTAAAATCTAAAAATATACACTTAATTCAGCTGTAATAGTGCATCATTAAACTTCCTGTTTGAAACTAGTTAAGAATAAGGAGATATAAAAGAGTCAGTACCAGGCTTGTTGCCTTGTCCTGACAGTGCACTGTGGCACATATTTTGAGTGCAATGATTACGCTTTTTCAAAGCGGACAGCTTTACTCAATTTTTTCCTGATGAAGACCACCAAAGGTGTTCAAAATATTGAAATATTTAATAAAACAAAAATAGAGTTTTATTTAAATTAAAGGATTGACGTCGAGCCTAAATAAAAATTATATAAATTTATATATAAAAAGGTCGAATAAAATAAATGATAAATATATAATTTTAGCAAATATTTATATAGATCATAACTTGTCATTCAAGAGTTTCCTTATTGTCATTTATTTTATATCTGTGTGTCATTGCATTGACAACAGAATTGTTTTGGTTGCCATTAATGACAAAATGTCCAAGTGATTTAAAGCTCAATATCATAAGCAAAGGCCCCCAACCTTAGGGGTTTGCGTCGAGGCTCTTGATCATAAGTATGACAAGTGCCACGGGCTTAAAAACAAAGACACTTGTCGTCGCATTAATGTCAAATTACATCAGCGCTATGATGGTTTTCCTACCAGTATAATATTGCAAATAACTACAAAGTCGACAAACAGGCCAAAATACCGGGACAGGGACTACGATCAAAGAATTGAATACCAACGAATGCTGTGTTTTGCAAGTTGTGTTTTGTTGACGACGGGTTGAACATACTTTTTGTGGTCTTTCAAATAGCATATAACTTAATAAATCAGTTCCCTGCTTCCGTAAAATAATCCTTCCTAGACTTTCGACTGGAGTCTATAATCATTACCATGGAAATATACCCAACTATCTTTTAGATGGAAAATTGCGCCAAGTAGTTACTGTCATGAAATAAGGTTGGCTGTTGTTATGAACTTTAGACATGTAATTAATTCCTATATTTACTATGTTACTTCCTTTGAGAAGAGATAAGAGTAGATAAGACAAATGCTTAGTGTGATAGTAAGGCT